>JAPDVR010000022.1:2012393-2757393 GCA_026230005.1 Gila orcuttii | reverse complement strand
AGCTTTTTAATTGTTGCATGCACTTTTTTAAGCATAAATTTAATTATATGCCTGTTGTCAATATAGCAACACATTATTATAAAACATCACACATCTCTTGTATCACTGCGGATCATTCAAATGCAACTTGCCGTCTTGCGTCTCAGTTTTTGACTGTATTGAAAATGAAATTTACTTTAGTATTAATACTACTGTAATTTTGTTGCTGTGATCATCTTGTCTGGTCGATTGTTTTTTACACTCTACAAAATGGATTAGAACAGGTAAGATTTTAAAACATCTCAGTTCAATATTTCATGTCCCCGTAATTATTTCTGTGTTAAAAAATCTGTGTGTTAGTGTACATTTAATATATATTATCCCCTAAATGTCACCATTAATAGTCTTATGTTCGCTCTTCTTGGCTCAAAGCAACTTGTGGAAGCTTGTGGAAGTGAGATAATAAAATATTTCTACTCAAAAAATATTTTGTGTGCAGTTATTTCCCCAACTTTGTAAAATTGGAATTGAGGTTAAAGTTAATTTACCATGGGTTTGATACTGTACAAGAGGGTGGTGGTCACGAAGATGTTTTGAAGTTTCCCCAGTTTTGTAGCGATTTTCGTTTTGCGTGTTCTGCATGATCATCCTCGATTAAGTTTCCCTCAGGACTTTTGTAAAAGGTAAAATATGACCTAAAAACACAAAAAAAATTATAGTACCTTTACAGAGATTAAATGGCCAAATACACTCAACATTTTGTCAAAAAGGCCGTGGCGTTTTTAATAAATGTTGTTTATAATGAATGCGACTTAAGAGGCACGAACACACGGCAGTTAAATTCAGTTGTCAGTTCACCTTTTTGTGTTTAATCCTGTTCTGTTCGCAGTCACAGAGTTTATAGTTATATTATAAATATACCTTAAAGATTAG
Organism: Gila orcuttii; assembly: GCA_026230005.1. Classification (NCBI taxonomy): domain Eukaryota; kingdom Metazoa; phylum Chordata; class Actinopteri; order Cypriniformes; family Leuciscidae; genus Gila; species Gila orcuttii. The sequence goes on along the minus strand of JAPDVR010000022.1, from coordinate 2,756,481 downwards.
AAGTACACTAAAAGTGCACATTCAATACAATTAATTGCACTTATTTTTCACAAGGATTGTCATGCAGGTCACTGCCCAAAGATCACATGAACGATGTGTTTGGCGCATTAAACACTGATGTTCAGTCACAGGTGTGTGTTTATTGATCAGGCAAACCGTATACTCCTTCTGCGTGCACCACACAGCTCTGAGACTCACGAGCACACGGATACAGACTGAATCTCATCTGTAATATGAGCTTTGGCCTGAGAAACCTCTTTCCTCATGGCAATGATCAAGTGTACATACATGGCTGACGGAGGTTCGGTCTCTGTTACGATATGAATGACCCTCCTGATGAGATTTCAGGGGTCAGAGGTCAACATCAGATCTTACTGAGGACAGGACTGATCTAATGGCATGCAGTCTGATGCTCGGTGAAATAGACAACATGTTTGCTAAAGTACACATGAAACGTCTATGGTTACGTATGTAACCCTCGTTCCCTGAGTAGGGAACGGAGAAGTTACGTCGGATGACGACGAAATGGGGTTTCGCTTAGAAAGCCTATCAACTTCGAGTATTACAAAACGAGCCAATGGCAAAGAAATGCCATGGGTCTGCGGAATTTGCATAGCGTATCTCCGCCCTACCTCGTGGGTATAAAAGGAGGACGCCGGCAACATGCAGATATGTTTCTTCGCTGAGGAGCCAAGACTGAGCTCAGGCGATCCCCGCGGTACAGCGGAAAGTGGCAGGCAGACGTAACGTCTCCGTTCCCTACTCAGGGAACGAGGGTTACATACGTAACCATAGACGTTCCCTTTCGTTGTCACTCCGAGTTACGTCGGATGACGACGAAATGGGGTTACCAGTCTAATCACGCCACCTTCTCAACTGTCTTCCAGTGCCCTGCATAAATCGAGATCCCTGTCATAGACTGGACGAAGGACTCCATTTATCACAGGAATACCAAGGTACACTGGGAAGCATATCCCAAGCTTAGGGGAAGTATGCAAATAATGCCAACCCAGAGGGGGGGGGGGGACTTAGAGAATACACATATGACCCGGAGGAAGCATATGGAGAACACTGGAGTGTCCAGCCGCAGGTGGAATATTTCAACCCCAGGGGTGGCAAGGTGGCTTGCCAAGGGAAAGACACATGCTCAGAGAGGCTTACAGTGTAAATACACATGTGGGGGTCGCTCAGAGGAGGGACCATGCACACGGGAGGCACCTAGCCGACGCGCAGGCAATAGACACTGGCACCGACGTCAGGAGTGCTGGAGGAGCTCAGGGCTTTCGGGGAAGCTCACCTGAGGAGAATATCGCACGTATCCAGTCCGTGGAGTGGAATGGCGAGCAAGCGAAGACACCTGAGCGGGTCCGCTACTAGCTGGTTGAAGCGAGTACATGAGAGGACACAGGCTCCACTCGGAGATTATAGAATCTGGCGAATGTGTTAGGTGTCGCCCAGCCTGCAGCTCTGCAGATGTCTATTAGCGAGGCGCCATGCGCTAGAGCCCAAGAGGACGCCACACTCCGGGTGGAGTGGGCAGTAACACCAAGAGGGCACGGTCGACCTTGCTGCTGGTATGCCAAAGCAATGGCGTCCACTATCCAGTGAGACAACCTTTGCTTGGAGAGAGCCTTTCCCTTCAGCTTCCCACCATAACAGACAAAGAGCTGGTCTGAGGTCCTGAAACACTGCGTTCTGTCTACATAGGCGCGGAGAGCGCGTACTGGACAGAGCAGTGCCAAGGCTGGGTCTGCTTCCTCCGAGGGCAACGCTTGCAGGTTCACCACCTGGTCCCAAAAGGGAGTGGTAGGAACCTTGGGCACGTATCCAGGCCGGGGTCTCAGGATCACGTGAGAGTAAGCCGGCCCGAATTCCAGGCACGCTTCGTCAACGGAGAATGCGAGCAGGTCCCCTACCCTCTTGATGGAGGCCAGTGCAACCAGGAGCGCTGTCATCATTGACAGGAACTTAAGCTCGACTGATTGCAGAGGCTCAAGGGGAGCACTCTGCAGGGCAGTTAGATCCACTGAGAGGTCCCAAGAGGGAACGAGAGGAGGCGAGGCGGATTTAGTCTCCTCGCTCCTCTCAGGAACCTGATGACCAGGTCGTGCTTCTCCACCGACTTACCTTCGATGAGGTCATGGTGTGCGGCAATGGCGGCAACATAGACCTTCGGGGTGGAGGGAGACAGCCTTCGCTCCAACCCCTGTTGAAGGAAGGAAAGCACAACGCTGATCGAGCATCTCCGGGGGTCTTCTCGGTGAGAAGAGCACCAGCTGACGAAGAGGTTCCACTTCAACGCATAGACGTGTCTCGTGGACGACGCTCTAGCGGAAGTGATGGTAGCCACCACCGCTGGTGGTAAGGTACTCAAAGCTGCCTCGTCCCATCCAGGAGCCACACGTGGAGGTTCCAAAGATCGGGACGAGGGTGCCATAGGGTGCCCCGTCCCTGAGAAAGAAGATTCTTCCTCAGAGGGATCGGCCAGGGAGGTGCTGTCGCGAGGAGTACTAGTTCGGAGAACCAGGTCTGGTTGGGCCAGTAAGGCGCAACCAGAATGACCTACTCCTCGTCCTCCCTGACCTTGCGCAAGGTCTGCGCAAGAAGGCTCACTGGGGGATCGCATACTTGCGGCCCTGCGGCCAGCTGTGCGCCAGAGCATCCGTGCCGAGCGTGCCCTCGGTCAGGGAATAAAACTGGGAGCAATGGGTCGAGTCATGAGAGGCAAACAGATCTATCTGTGCGTCCCCGAACTGGTCCCAAGTCAGCTGAACCGACTGGGGATGGAGTCACCATTCTCGAGGGAGGGGCTGAAGCCGTGAGAGCTCGTCGGCTGCACAGTTCAGAGCTCCGGGAATGAAAATGGCTCGAAGCGACCTCAGATGCTTCTGACTCCATAGGAGGAGGTGGCGAGCGAGTTGTGACATACGGCGGGAGCGTAGACCACCTTGACGGTTGATGTACGCTACAGTAGCGGTATTGTCTGATCGGACTAGTACGTGTTGACCCCTGAGCAACGCCCGGAAGCAGTGCAGGGCAAGGCGTACTGCCAACAACTCGAGGCAATTGACATGCCATAGCCGCTGGGGTCCTGTCCAGCCAGCCGGCAGCAGCATGTCCATTGCACATGGCGCCCTAGCCCGTGGTGGAGGCATCTGTTGAGACAACAACATGCCGGGAAGCTCGTTCCAGGGGGACACCCGCCCTGAGAAAACTGAGGTTCGACCACGGGGTGAAGGACTGAAGGCAGGTCGGAGTAACTGGTACTCGGAGCGTGCCTTGTTGCCATGCCCACCTCGGGACTCGGTCGCGAAGCCAAAGCTGAAGCGGTCTCATATGAATCAATCCGAGCGGCGTCGCCGCGGCTGCAGATGCCATATGCCCCAGGAGCCTCTGAAAAAGTTTCAGTGGAACCGCACTCTTGCCCTCGAATTGTCTCAGGCAAGTCAACAGTGACTGCGCGTGCTCGCTCGTAAGCTGCGCCTTTTACATGGCGACCGAGTCGATGTCCATACCGCAAAAAGAGATCCTCTGCACGGGGCAAAGTTTGCTCTTCTCCCAGTTGACCCACAGGCCCAGACGAGCTAGGTGCCGGAGCACTAGGTCCCTGTGTTCGCAAACCTGGTCTCGAGACTGACCAGCCAGTCATCGAGATAGTTCAGGATGCAAACCCTGTGTTCCTGGTAGGGGAACAAGGGCTGCCTCGACGACCTTCGTGAAGACGCAAGGAGACAGGGCTAACCCAACTGGGAGGGGGTCAATCGCTGCAAACCAATCCTGGGGCCGCATACATTCGAAAATGAGCATCTGAGCATCTGAACGGCAGCCTGTGAAGGGAGCGATTCAGAACGCGCAAGTCCAGGATTGGCCGTAACCCACCTGTTTTCTTGGGGACAATGAAGTAGGGGCTGTAGAAGCCGGACCTCATCTCGGCTGGAGGGACAGTCTCGATTGCACCCTTCGCCAGCAGGGTGGCAATCTCTGCTCTCATGATGGGGGCCTAGCCACCGACCAAAGTGGAGCGGACTCCCCAGAAGCGGGGAGGAGACCGTGCGAACTGAATCGCATAGCCGAGCCTGACGGTCCGCGCGATCCAGCAGGACAGACGGGGAGCTTTAACCAGGCTCCCAGGAACTGAACCAGCGGGGTCATGCGAACCACAGGCGTCCCCCCGGAGGGGCAGCGAAGCGGAGTAACTGGCCCAGACGTGGACGGCATAGCGGTCCGGTGTGGGGGCACAGTTAGCAACCACGCCCTGGCAAAGGGGGCCAGGGGAGGACCAGGCTGGTCGTCCCGCGGGGGCCTGCTCTGCCAGGGGTCTGGCGACAGAGGGGGACAGGGGCGAAGCGGTCCGTGGACGGCACGCCGTTTCAACCACCTCTGGGACAGAAGGGGACGAGGAGAACACGGCTTGTGGGCGGCTCTCTGTGTCGTCCGAGAACTCTGTGTGCTCAGAGACGGGAGAGTCAGTTCTTTGGAGAATAAGGATTCTTCCCCGGCCCTCAACCGGGGAAAGGAGTGGTCCTGCTACCAACTCCCGGAAAGAACTGAGTCCCATCCCTGAGGAGCCCATCTCAAGAGCGCCGCTTAACCCAGCGTTTTGCGGGGGCGGGGCTGGAGAGGGCTTTTGCGTCTTCGGCGGTGGGCAGACCGAGGGATCTGAGCGGACGGCGGGGCCGTCGGGACAGAATCAACGTCAGTCTGCTCATGGGCGGCCGAGAGCTGTTGGGCAAGCCCTCAACCGCACCGCCGAAGAGGCCGACCTGGGATATGGGAATGTCGGACAGACGGGTCCGCGCGACATCCAGCACATCAGACAGGTTCAACCACAGAATGGTGAGCATCACCTGACCCAGGGAGCGTACGGCCACTTTCGTCGCTCAGGGAACAAGGTCAGTGGCGGCGCGCAGCTCAGTGAAGAGCCCTGGGTCAGTCCCGCCCTCGTGCAGGTCCATGAGCATCTGGGTCAGGTAGACCAGCAGAATGACCATAGCATGCAGTGAGGCGGCTGCCAGTCCCGTGGTGCTATAGGATCTCGCCACAAGCGTAGACGAAAAACTACAGGCCACGGACGGGTGCTTAGGATTGCGCCGAGAAGAAGCACTCTGAGGACACATAGCATCGCAACAGAGCGTTCAGCCGGGGGGACCCCAGTGTACCCATGGGCCGCGTCCCCATTGAGGGGAGGAAAGGCGGATGAGATCAGCGAGCGGTCCCAAGAAGACAAGGGGGTCTTCTAGGACTTCGAGATCTCATCATGCACGTCTGGGAAGAAAGGTATTGGGGTTTGCCGTGGACGAGGGTCGGCGGCCTTACCCAAAAATCAATCGTCCCAGGAAAGCATGGCCGTCATCTCCGGATCAGACTCAGGCACAGCCGTATACACCAGAAGGTGGCAGCTGTGACGAGTCGTCAGTTCCAGGAAAATCAAACCCACCTTGTGAAGCTGCCACAAACATAGTATCATCCTCTGTAGCTTCAAATGAAACACACGGGCCACCAGAGGGTAGACCCGTGGGAATCACTTGTTCACTAGCAGGCACCATCATTGAAGAGGGGGGCTGGGGTCGCAGACACATAGTCGGCACCTTGTTCCAGACCGTAACCCTCAGGTCACCCTGGCCACCAGCCGAAGATCGGGGGGTGGATGAGGGGACTCTCACTCATGTGAGTTCACAGAGTCTCGACCTTAATGACGCGATGGTCATGTTCCCACGGAGAAAACAGGAGTCATCCACGAGCGCTGCTCTAGCATGATCAAGCCCAAACATACTAGACAACGCTCGTGCCCATCAGAGTCCGATACCAAGCTGCCGCACCATTAATTTTTTTTTTTTTGGAATGCACTGGCGAGCCGTCTTTAAAAAGACGTGCCGCGTGCGAGCTCTTTTTGTGAGAGAAAATTCAAGTGTTGAAGCACACGGGGAGACACGCGCTGTCTGACAAACCACTGCAGAGATAAGCAGGAAGCACGAGCTCGCCGGAGATCGCCGTCACACCAACACTCGAGGTACTCGTTTGTAAAGCTGACAATTCAGAGATGGCTTGTGGAGAGAAGAATAAACTTGGCTCCGAAGCGAAAACATATCTGCATGTTGCCGGCGTCCTCCTTTTATACCCACGAGGTGGGGCGGAGATACGCTATGCAAATTCCGCAGACCCATGGCATTTCTTTGCCATTGGCTCGTTTTGTAATACTCGAAGTTGATAGGCTTTCTAAGCGAAACCCCATTTCGTCGTCATCCGACGTAACTCGGAGTGACAACGAAAGGGAACCCATTTTACTTGTGTAATGTGGAGTATGTGAAGTGAAACGGGATATTCATCTTGATGTATCCAATGGTAACTCAAATATTATCTTTGAAATAATGTGAACTTTTGACAATAAGACCAGGAGCGTTTATTAAAGCCTCAACATTTTCTGAGTTGTATGTTTGATGTTGGTAGTTGCCAAAATCAACTCTGAGAGACTCTTTCTCTATTTGCTCGTCAGCTCTTCTCTGAACTAGGTTTCTGTGTTTTAACATAAGTTGAGGCTCCAGCATTTTAGTCTCTAGTTAGTCTCAGGTGTGTTTCGTGCGCGTTTTTTTTTCCGTGGGTATAAAGTGTGCAACATGTAACAGATGTAACATAATATAACAAAATTTGATTTATTTTCATATTAAACTTTGCCACAGACATGTATCACTCAGTTTTGCGCTTATGCCAAACCATATTAATTAAATGAATAACGTCTCGGTTACGTATGTAACCTTAGCTTCCTAAAGAGGGAACAAGACGTTGCGTCGAAACGCTTTGGGAACGGCTCTGTGTGATTGCGTCGTGAAGCACGTATGGAGTCAGTCCAATGGCGGGATGGAAACTCATAGGTGGGTGATGTCATCGACCAGAAACTATAAAGCACACCCAAACAAAGTGAGCTTCTGATAGGCTGAAACAAGAAGGTCAAAGACAAGCAGCGAGTATGGTAGGGTGACGCAGTGTCTCGTTCCTTCTTCAGGCAACTAAGGTTACATACATAACCAAGACGTTCCCTTTCAAGAAAACGCTGTGGGAATGCTATACCCAGGGAAACTCCTGACAATAAAGCTTTAGAAGTGGCCATACTCTTGGTAGAGCGGACTCAAACAGTCCCAGGTGAAGGCTGGCCGGCCGACTCGTAAGCAAGTGAGATAGCCTCCAACACCAACTTGCTCATCTTTTGCTGAGATGCGTGACACCCTTTCCTGGGTGATCCAAAACAAATGAACAGTTGCTCTGACTTTCTCCACTGTGGATAAAGCATCTAAGGCCCTAACTGGGCAGAGCAGATTCAGTTTCTCTTGGTCAGACGTCCAAAAGGGAGGAAGACAGAAGACCTGCAGTACGATAGATCTTACAATATTAGTAGGAACCTTGGGAATATAACCCGGTCTAGGGTGAAGTCAAGCCTTTACCATACCGGGTGCAAACTCCAGACACAAGGGAGATACCGAGAGGGCTTGTGGGTCTCCAATTCTTTTAACAGGCGAATAACATTCCTTGGTGGCAGTCATAAAAATTTATGAATTTATTTAAACATACATGAAATGTTGAGGAACAGTAAAATATATAATGAATATGTAAATGCTGCTTTCATTTTTCTAGCTAACTATCGAGTTTATGGTCACTGAATGGCTTTTCTGAGGTAAATGTGACTTTATGTGACATATTGTTCTCAAGCTGTTTTATTGACGTCTTTCTGTGGTTGAAACACTGATTGATCGATTACATGAGACATGATTGATTTCACTAAGTTGTTTTGTGTCTTTCAACACCTCCTGATGTTCATTTATGTTGATTTGGTGCTGTAACTAGTAGTAAACAGGAAGAGATCTGTCATGCCACATTAAAGAGGCCAATACGGCATATTTACGGAAATAATATATATTATTATACTTCAAACTCTTGTAATATGCATGACTCAAGTTTCATCTGTGTGTGATGATGATGAAGGAGCGGTGTACACTGTGTTGGGACCCTGTGAGTCAGAACACAGCGAGTGCCTATGTTGTAAAAGGGCACCTGGTGATCACATGACCTGCGTGCTCCATGCTGATTGGTTGTTTTCTGCATTCAGCTGTGCTCCGGTGGCCCTGGGCTTTTATCATGTCTCCAGCACACGTTCACCCATGGCAGCCTGGGAGATATTGCAACACAACATGTGTTTTTTGACAATATTGATGCTTTCTATATACTAAAGATAGAACTGAAAATTTCAAATATAACTGTGCTAAAATGAGCTATGTGTGGGGGATTCTTCAAATATGAGCTCTTTTTGTTCTCTTAAAACACTTTCATTTCTTTAATATTTAGTCCAACAATGTCCAACAGTTTAAATGCATTACAGTAATTTTCTTCAAAAAATTATGTGCTAAGACTAATTCCATAGTTAGATTTGAATGCATCATAAATATACAAATATTCACACACTTCTAGCATTATTGCCCAGAATCACAGTTTGATAGGAAATATGCTATTAACCCCTATTGTTCTTTATTATCTTCACATCATATCATGTCTCATATTTCATCTCAAGCAACTTTGCAATCAAGTAGGGCTGTGAAATGATTAATCGCGATTTTTTTATATATATAAATACACACACATGCACGTATATATTTAAGAAAAATGTGTTATTTATATATTAAATAATTTATATATTAAAAAAATATATATTTATATATAATATTAAATATATATACAGTATATACATGCAAATATTTCTTAAATATATACATACATGTGTGTGTATTTATATGTACAAAATAATTACACACACATATATTATGTAAACACAAACTTTTATTTTGGATGCGATTAATCACGATTAATTGTTTCACAGCCCTACAATTAAGTACACTAACATTTGATAAAACTTAATTAGAGGCAAAATTGTTGGTCAATGACTCTACAACTGTGTATATTTTTAAATTCCATTTTTAAATTGTTTGTTCATTAAACTCTATTTTTGTTATTATACTTTAAAATATTTAATAATTATTATGTATTTTTTGTAATTTAATATTGAAAATCGCTATAATACAAAACCCCTGTGACTGACATGAAAGCACATGAAGAAGTTGGAGTTGGAGTTGGAGTTGAAGAAACGTGTATCAGAGATCGCATGAACCAGGCGCCAAATTTTGAACAAAAACTGAGGAAGCCTCACAAGATGATGTGCTGTTCATACTAAAGATGTTTGTGTAGCATGCGTTCATTGAATCGGGACAGGCGCTGGATGCATAGTCTACAGTGTTGAGAATAACGGAAAATCACAGCTAGCACAGCTTTCTGACATTCAGAGCAGTGGAAAATGCAGGCCAGTGGAAAGAGGCTCTGAGAATAAATAACTTGATAATGTTAATGGCCGACTCCACAGAAGTGCCACGCTAGATGCTATCGACTCAGACGGGACCTGGACACGGGACTGACCAATGCACAACCGGCCGTAGGAGGGCTACCTCCTAAAAATAGGACTCAACTAGTGCTCTCTCGGGGTTACTCGGTTCAATTAGGCTGTTTAATTAATTGCCTGTTATAATAATTACATAAGTAGTGAAGTGCTGCCCCTGGGAGTCTGAGAGCTGCATCATGCAATATCATTTTGTGGCCTTATAGGGACGACTCTAATCATCATGATGAATACTCAGATCATTTGACATGATGGCTTGTGTTTGGGCTTTTATGTTTTTTTTTTCTTTTTCTAATGTGCAACACCAGCCATGAGAGTCCCACAATGCATTTCTATTCTTATTCGCATTTCTTATATGTCGAAATCGCAAAACTTGTCTTGTCTCGTCATATTTAGTTATGAATTACATGAATAATGTAAATGATAGCACATTTTCAATTCAAAACATAAAAATTTGATAAAAAATTGAGTATTTTACATCACTGAATTTTACTGGGCGACAGGGAATCACTCATTACGCAACATTTCAATGGGAAAAATCCAGACATCCCTTCCTGGTCTACAAACTATGTTTCACAGCCAAACACACGCGAGAAGTGATACAGGAAATCATATAAGAATATAAAAAATAAGTGATGCATCATGTGTCTCTCAGATCGCATCTTCGATCATACACTACGCGATTGTCACTCATGTGAACGAGAACTGATTTGCCTCTGATTTTCTGCATTTGACTTGATTTCCACTGAACTGTTGGCTAAAATCATGCAGTGTACATGCATTAAGTGTGGTGTTGTAATTCGCACTGGTATTCTGTGAACAGTAATGGTACGTTCCGTTTGTCAACAGAAGTGGGAAATTCCTAGTTCCCAGTAGGAACTTTTCCCCTGTATTTTGACTATACGACATTTGAAAGTTATTTAAATAATTTTCTCCTCCCAACACTACACCTTTTAGAACAATTCTCACTCAGAAATTTCACAAATAATTACAAAGAAATGGTAAGTGACATTCATTTTGAAGCAGAAAGACTGAAATAGCATCTTTGTTTTATTTAAAACCAGTGTTGGGGAAAGTTACTTTTAAAAGTATATACAATATTGCATTAATATGAATATGCAAATGAGCCCCGCCTCCACTCACTCACTCAGCTCAGAGATCCACTCGTTGACGATCACACGTTGATCTGATTGGTTACAAGGTAGTTTGTGACGTCAGAAACACCAGCGATTTCAAACCGTGTTTTTTAGACTGTCTTTGGTTCACTGCAGTTTTAAGCAGAAAATACTCAGCAATGCTGTCAACATATTAAGCTGTAAGTCACATGCCAAAACTGGCCTACCAGCTCAATCGTCAGGAATTAAAATCATCACAATTATTAAAATTGTTGGTTAATTTGATATAATCAACCAAATAAAATCAAATGCATCAGAAATATTCAATATACCGGGCAGCCCTGCATGTAATTGATGTGAAATAGGTGTTTCCTCTTCCTCGCTCCTGTAAAGTTTGCATGCCGTTGTGTCTTTTGAGAATTGAGCGGGTCGAGTGGCACTGCATTGGAAATCCGCACCAGCCATTTATTTCAATTAAAAAGCATGCAGCCTGGCGTCTCAAATGTAGTGGGCATGAAACAAGCATAATTAGGTTTATTTGGCCTCTAAACACCCAGAGGGAGCCATTAAGTGCAGAAGACTGGATGCTCCAATAGGTAGTAATAACTCTAAGAGACGTTTGTGCTGAGAAGTGCCCTTAATTTTACGATGACATTGCGTTTTTTAAAGACACTTTGCTCCTCAAGGCCCCGTGACCCGAAGGGCCCACAGGCACTCAATGTGATATCATATTCTCTAGTAAATTGTTTTTGTGCATGTCCTGATCTATAGTATTAAGTGCTAGAAACATGGAAACGATTTGCAGTATAAACCCTGCATACTGTAGTATAAACCCTGCATACTGCACCTCATGTTGACCTGCACTGAGTGAAGATGGAGGAGAGGAAATAAAGTTGAGCCTGACATCTGATTGCCCCCCCCCAAAATGTAATTAGCTATACAGTGTGAGGCAAAAAACACACAAAACACAGATCTAAAACGGGAAAGAGCTTTGAGATTGACTGAACAACTAGATTTGACAAGAAATCTGAGGTATATTTTTACAGACTGACGAAAGCTACAGAACAGAGAACAACTAGATCCAGGCAGAGAAAGCTGGATTTGCAGTTATCACTGTGTGTCAATATGCTGAATTTAGGAGTAATATACCCTTTATATTATATTGTTACATATTGTATTGACAATTCATCCATTAAATATTTACCATTGTATATTCTGCATAATTAGATGTTTTTAAATAAACACTGACAAAAACTACAGAAGTTTTAGGGCTGGACAATATGATGATATATATAATGTTGATATAAGTGATCACATGGATTTAGACTTATATTGTATTTATATAAAGCGTTCACAGGCAAATTTGTTTTATGTATTTCCACGGCGTTGAAATCAGGCTCATATAAATGTCAGGAAACACGATTCCTGCTGCATGTCAATATCCATGATCACTGGATCTTTTGTGAGCTGTAAGAAACACTATATCAAGTCAAACCTTTAGTTTAAACTGATAATCGTATATTTAATTTCAACGTTAGTTGCAAGATACAGAAGAATAAATATACATACAGCCACATACAGTCAGTAGCGTTCTGTGAAACATCCGTGAGCTTCAACATGGGGAATGCAAGCTTTATGAGCCTAAAGAGCACAGGCTTTGTATATGTAACCATCTGGATTGAGCATGAATGGCTGTTATGTTAAATAATGCTTATTAGCAAAGTTAGTTACTGTGCCTGTGAACACTGTTGGTCTTGAAACGCCTACCAAATGGTGCATATTATTGGTGGATCCGATATTACAAAACTGATATCCAATGAGGGAAAAATGCCTAAAAATCAGAATAAATAGCAGTCAATCTCTAACAAAGGCTTTAGATGTACAAAGACGCTGCACTCATATTAAAGGGGCATTCGGCAACTATTTCAACTTAATAAAACCTTTTAGAAATCATTTGGATGGTTTAATAACCTGTTCTGGTGAGAATGGTGACTTTCCCCACTCCCCCCAACGTTCCCAGGCGGAAAACCAACCTTGCAACATGAGGATTAACATCCCAGTAAGTTGGAAATAGGAAGTCTCGTGAGAAGTGAGAATGAGCGAGAAACACAAACTGCTTTACGACAATTCAACATAAACACACACGCCGCCCTCAATGTGTATGATGTATTACCCACCTCTGTAGACATACTCCACACGATAAAGTTGGCCGGCTCCGATAATAACAAATGCACATTGAGCAGCGGTAGAAAGGGGGAGGAGGGGCCACAAGTGAGTTTTTTTATGACAGTGTTGTGAAATATACGCATCACAGCTGTAGGGGGAGCTCGTTGAGAAAACATGCGTCAACAAAAGTGAAAATCAGCGAAGAAATAGCTAGAGTTGCCGAATGCCCCTTTAATATGAATGGGAGGAAGTTAATCGCCAATTGATAAAGTCAGTCGCGGCACTGCAGCTCCACTTGCTATTGAAACAGTTTTGAGACACACTCTTATGGCTGCACATATGGAGTTTTTTGTCATGATTGGTGTGTACAGAAACGTCTCGGTTACTAATGTAACCCTCGTTCCCTGAAGGAGGGAACAAGGGACGTGATGTCGACGTGGCGACGTAATGGGATCACTTCAGGGAGCCCTATCAACTTCGAGTGTCTACAGAACAAGCCAATGAACGTTGGCGTGTGTGAAAAGCGTCACGCGCCCCGCCCCGCAGCGCGGGTATAAACAGGAAGCAGGCGCACGCACTCATTGTTTTTCGCTGAGGAGCCAAGATAGAGACGGCCGTACAGTGATGGTCAGCAACCGTGGCGACAGGACGTCACGTCTCCCGTTCCCTCCTTCAGGGAACGAGGGTTACATTAGTAACCGAGACGTTCCCTTTCAGTTGCTCACGTTCGATGTGACGTCGACGTGGCGACGTAATAGGATCCCATGGAAAATGCCACGGTTGCTGCCACATCCAGCGCCCTACGGAAGACTCTCAGACCCCCATCTGGCTGGGGCGGAAGACCTGCGTAGAGGGAGTTTACTGCTGTTCCGTTATACCCCACACAGTGGAACTCTTTGGATAACACTGGGAAAGCATGCTTATCCGGCGGAGAGGGACGCTGCGGAAGCCACATTCTGCCCGAAGGGAGGTAAAATGTGGAGAATACACATATGGACTGGCCGGAGGGCAGTGCAACATATGGAATGTCACTGGGGTGGCTCCAGCCTGAGAAGGTGGAGGCAACACCAGGCAGTGACGGCAGAGCAGACTCTGGCAAGGGAAAGACACGGGCTCACCGCAGGGAGCTGATCATGGAAGAATACGCATATGGGATCGCCGCAGGGATCACCACATATGGAACCCAGCCTAGCACAAGTTACACAAGCATACGAGCACTAGGCCTGACATCAGACGCTCCGCAACGTCTGACTGCCGAAGGGGTGCGGAGGAACTCTACAGGGTTCGCCTGAGTGGGGAACTTGACTGGAGCAAGAAGCGCACGTATCCGCTCCATGTGGAGGGGAGTGGCGCAGCAAGCCGACACTAGAGCGGGAACTTTTATTTATTTTTATTTTATTTTTTTTTTAAGATTTATTTGACAGGGACAAATGCATAAAACATTGCTTTATAATAAATACAAAGCAGATGCCACGCATACAGGTTTCTAGCCATGACTAATTTGCAACCCCTGTCCCTGGTTAGGCTTATGAAATAAAACAGAAATTACAGAGTATTGAATGTAAGATATGTAACTATTAAAAGACATACAACAAATACATCCCATACATGAAAAAAAATATGGGCTTAAGTAGATATAAAACTATAAAACAATCTGGCAGATTTAACAATACAAAAACACAAAAGGCTGCATATGCGTGCTAACATTATGCAACATTATGTTTGTATGCATTGTGTTGTATCCTGTACAGTCAGTGTTCACAAAGTTGTTTCTGTTTCAGCCATTGCTTTAAATGTGTATTAAAAACCTTGAGTTCTGTCAATGTTTTAATTTCAGATGGTAAAGCGTTCCACAAATGTATGCCTCTTACTGAAAATGATGTCTGACCAAATGTTGTTCTACGTTTTGCAGCTATACAGTTTCCACTTATTGTGCCTCTAGTTCTTATTCCGCTTTTTTGTTTCTCTACTAGTTGACAGAATATTTCTGGTGCAAGGTTGTTCACACACTTAAAAGTTAGTTTTAAAAATGAAAAACTGACAAAACTGTCAAAACTCAATATATTATGCTTCCTTAGAATGATGCAGTGATGCCATCTTACAGATTTCTGGTCCATTACTTTTAGTGCCTGTTTATATAATGACCTAATGGGTGTAATTGTTGTTTGGTTGGCCTGACCCCACACAGTTATGCAATACGATAAATGAGAAAATATCATAGAATGCATAAACTGCTGTGCTGCCTTAAGGGGTATATATTGTCTTATTAATCGGAAGCAGTTTAGATTTGTCCTGACAGTTCTGCATAGTTTCTTTACATGTCTATCAAACTTAAGATGAGAATCTAAAATAACCCCTAAAAATTTAAATTCATGTACCTCATCTATCTCCTTATCATCAATCTTTATTCTAAAATTTTCATTTACCTTTATTTTTATTGAAAAGCACATAGAGACTGTCTTATCATAGTTTAGGGTTAGATGATTATTTCGGAGCCACTGTGATACCCCGTCCAGTTCTTTTGAAAGCATCTCAGCTGCAATCTGAGGGGTTTTTGCTGAGACATATATAATTGTATCATCTGCATACATTTGGCATTTAACCCCTTTGCAACTGTCAGGAAGATCATTTATATATAAACTAAAAAGTAAAGGGCCTAAAATTGAACCTTGTGGAATTCCGAATCGACAAGTTTGGACAGATGACTGGGTGGAATTTATTTTAACACACTGCTGCCTGTGTTCGAGATACGATCTAAACCAGGTTATTGCATCATGTGACAAATTACAATTTTGCAATTTATTTAAAAGAATTTCGTGGTTAACAGTATCAAAGGCTTTTTTCAGGTCCAGAAACACTGCCCCCACTACATTACCTTTATCTAGTGACTGTTTTATCATTTCAGTGAGGTAACAGTTTGCCAACTCTGTTGAGTACCGTGGTCTAAACCCAAATTGTTTGGCGTGTAGGAGATGATTACTTTCAAGATAATCAACAAGTTGTTTGGCAACTGTTTTTTCAAGAACCTTTGAGAGTGCAGGTAAAATTGAAATTGGTCTATAATTTGAGACCTGGTCAGATGCTCCAGACTTAAAGACTGGAGTTATAATAGCCGTTTTCCATTGCTGAGGAAATGTATTTGCTCTAATGGATAAGTTCACTATATGTGTAACTGGCATTAAGAGGACTGAACTGTGTTTTTTTATAAAAGCGGTATCCAAGCCAAAGTTATCCTTGGCCTTAGATTGCCGTAACTGTGTAAAAACTTCTGCAGTTTCACTTTGGTCTACCTCTTTTATACAAAAAGATGTTGATTGGTCTCTTAGTTTGTGTTTTAATTGTACTGGTTGGAAATTTGCAGCCAATTCCTCAGCTGATTGGATAAAGAATCTATTAAACTCGTTCGCAATTTCAGACCTTTCATTATTGACGATTCCATTTATATTTAATTCGATTATTAATTTTTGTTGTTTAGGCACTCGATTAGTTAAAATATTTAGGTGTTTCCAAAGTTCTGAACTTTTCCCTCCTGATTCAGTCATCAATTTCATAAAATAGATCGTTTTTGCTTTGCGTAACTCCCTGACTACTTTATTTCTCAATCCTTTAAAAACAAGTATATCTATATTATTTTTTGTTAAGAATGAATGTTTGAGTGCAAGGTCTCTTTTTTTCATCAGCTGGAGAATATCCTTATTCAGCCATGGTAAAGCCCTTCTACGTTGTGGATACTTCAATAACTGGGTATATTTCTGAATCACATCTGTGAGTGTTTTCATCATTATAGTACAGCCGGTATCTAAGTCGTGAGTTTGCTTAACATCATTCCAATTTATATTCTGCAATTCCTCTTCAAGTTGAGTTCTTTTATTCTTGGGAATGCCTGTAAATTCTAATTTATGCGGAATATTGCAGAAGGATTGTAGACGCTTTTTGGATAGTTTTCTAACAATTAAAATCAGATTGTGATCGGAAATACCTGTGATTAAGTTGTACGTTTTACTTACTCGCTCAGTTCTATTTGTGAAGATCAAGTCAATAAGGGTTTTACTACTTTTTGTTAATCTTGTCGGTTCTTTGATTATTTGGTGGAAATTATGCTTTGAGTAGATCATTTTTAACTTTTGCTTATTACTGTTACTTAACCAATTTATGTTAAAATCTCCTTGAAAGATAGTCTCACAGCGACAATTTAACTGTTTAAGTAAATCATCTAAATCCTTGTAAAATGAAACACCATGTGAGGGGGGATTATATAATGTAACAATATTAAACTTCATTTTTGTTGACAACAATACAGTGATGGCCACACATTCTAAAGATGTGTCCAGATTAATTTGGTCACATTTAAATTTTTCTTTGATATAGATCAACACACCACCACCCCTGCCAGTTAGTCTGTCTTTTCTAAAACAATTATAACCAGGTACATCAATTATGTGTGTGGGAGTATTGCTGTTTAGCCAGGATTCACTTAGACACAGGTAATCCAAATTGGAGTCTGTCAGTAAATATTGAATCTGATCTAATTTAGATGTAATACTTCGAATATTCAAATGCCCTCCGACAATGCCCTTTGGTTTAGTCTTCGGATCCCATATAACCTTTGCATGATTCACAGTCTGAAAGAATCTAAATTGTCTTTGTTTACCTACCGCATGACCAGTAGACCTGATGGTAACTACAGTGCTGCAGTTGCTGGGCCCGTAGTCTGGCCTAGTGGTAACTAGGCTATTGATACTGCTGCTGCTACTGCTGAGGTCTGGCCCAGTTGTAGCTTGGATGCTGCTGCTACTGATGCTAAGGCCTGGCTTGATGGTAGCTGGGCTGCTGCCATTGAGGCCTGATCCTGGCCCGGTGGTTGCTGGGCTGTTTCTACTGACTCTGATGAGGCATGAGCCTGGCCTGGTGGCAGCTGGACTGCTGCTGCTGAGGCCTGAGCCTGGCCCAGTGGTTGCTGGGCTGTTTCTACTACCGCTGCTGAGGCCTGAGCCTGGCCTAGTGATTGCTGGACTGCTGCTGCTGAGGCCTAAGCCTGGCCTAGTGGTTGCTGGACTGCTACTGCTGAGTGCTGGGCCTGGTCTGTTGGCAGCTAGACTGCTGCTGCTGAGGCCAGAGCCTGGTCTGTTGGCAGTTAGACTGCTGCTGCTGAGGCCTGAGCCTGGTCTGTTGGCAGCTAGACTGCTGCTGCTAAGGCCTGAGCCTGGTCTGTTGGCAGCTAGACTGCTGCTGCTGAGGCCTGAGCCTGGTCTGTTGGTAGCTAGACTGCTGCTGCTGAGGCCTGAGCCTGGTCTATTGGCAGCTAGACTGCTGCTGCTGAGGCCTGAGCCTGGTCTGTTGACAGCTAGACTGCTGCTGCTGAGGCCTGTGCCTGGTCTGTTGGCAGCTAGACTGCTGCTGCTGAGTGCTGGGCCTGGTCTATTCGCAGCTAGACTGCTGCTGCTGAGGCCTGAGCCTGGTCTGTTGGCAGCTAGACTGCTGCTGCTGAGGCCTGAGCCTGGTCTGTTGGCAGCTAGACTGCTGGTGCTGAGGCCTGAGCATGGTCTGTTGGCAGCTAGACTGCTGCTGCTGAGGCCTGAGCCTGGTCTGTTGACAGCTAGACTGCTGCTGCTGAGGCCTGTGCCTGGTCTGTTGGCAGCTAGACTGCTGCTGCTGAGTGCTGGGCCTGGTCTGTTCGCAGCTAGACTGCTGCTGCTGAGTGCTGGGCCTGGTCTGTTGGCAGCTGGACTGCTGCTGCTGAGGCCTGAGCCTGGTCTGTTGGCAGCTAGACTGCTGCTGCTGAGGCCTGAGCCTGGTAACTTCAGTGTTACCGGCCGGATGAAGCGAGCACACAGGAAGAAACCGGCTCAACACGTAAGCTATAAAACCTAGCGAACGTGTTAGGTGTCGCCCAGCCCACAGCTCTACAGATGTCTGTCAGCGAGGCGCCGTGTGCCAGTGCCCAAGAAAAAGCGACACCCCTAGTGGAGTGAGCTCTCAACCCGGGCGGGCAAGGCACGCCTTGGGCTTCGTAAGCCAAGGCGATGGCATCCACTATCCAGTGGGCCATCCTCTGCTTGGAGTCAGCCTTTCCCTTCTGCTGGCCTCCATAACAGACGAACAGCTGTTCTGAGGTCTTGAGGCTTTGCGTTTTGTCCACGTACAGGCGCAGAGCGCGGACGGGACAGAGAAAAGCCAGGGCTGGGTCTGTCTCCTCCGAAGGCAGCGCTTGCAGGTTTACCACCTGGTCCCGGAAGGGAGTGGTGGGAACCTTGGGCACGTATCCGGGCCGGGGTCTCAGGATTACGTGAGAGTTAGCCGGGCCGAATTCCAGGCATGATTGGTCGACCGAAAATGGATGCAGGTCCCCTACCCTCTTGATGGAGGCCAATGCAACCAGGAGTACTGTTTTACAGGACAGAATTTTTAACTCTGCTGACTGCAAAGGCTCAAAGGGTGGTCTCTGAAGTGCCGAAAGGAAAAGAGACAAATCCCAAGAGGGTATAGAGAGTGGGCGAGGAGGATTTAGTCTCCTGACCCCCTCAGGTCGTGCTTTCCCAACGACTTACCTTCAACTGCATCGTGATGTGCGGCAATCACGACAACATACACTTTAAGGGTGGAGGGAGACAGCCTTTGCTCCAGCCCATCTTGCAGGAAGGAAAGCACAGCTCTGATCGAGCAAGTTCGGGGGTTCTCCTCGTGAGAAGAACACCAGTCAACGAACAGGTTCCACTTCAACGCATAGAGGTGCCTCCTAGAGGGAGCTCTAGCGGAAGTGATGGTGTCAACTACCGCAGGGGGTAGGTCAACTAGAACCTCCGCGTCCCGTCCAGGGACCAGACATGGAGTTTCCAGAGGTCTGGACGCGGGTGCCATAGGGTGCCTCGTCTCTGAGAGAGCAGGTCCTCTCTCAAAGGAATGGGCCAGGGATGGGCTGCCGAGAGGAGCACTAGTTCCGAGAACCAGGTCCGGTTGGGCCAATACGGCGCAACTAACAAGACCTGCTCTTCGTCCTCCCTGACCTTTCACAAGGTCTGTGCAAGAAGGCTCACTGGGGGAAACGCATACTTGCATAGAGCATCCGTGCCGAGGGTTCCCTCGGTCAGGGAATAGAACAACAGTTCTAGTGAGACGTGCCCGGGGCGGCAAACAGATCTACCTGTGCGGTCCCGAAGAACCTGAAAATCAGCTGGACCACCTGGGGATGGAGTCGCCATTCTCCCGGTAGCACCCGCTGCCGTGAGAGCTCGTCGGCTGCACGGTTGAGCAGGCCCGGAATATAAACGGCACGAAGCGACCTCAGATGCTTCTGACTCTAAAGGAGGAGATGGTGGGCGAGTTGTGACATGCGGCGGGAGCGTAGACCACCTTGACGGTTGATGTACCTAACGTTCGCAGTGCTGTCCGTACGGACCAGTACATGCTTGCCTAGTAGCGGCATTTTGAAGCGGCCCAGCACAAGATGTACTGCTAACAACTCGAGGCAGTTGATGTGCCAATGCAGTTGAGGCCCCGTCCACAGACCTGAAGCTGCATGCCCATTGTACGTGGCCCCCCAGCCAGTGGCAGAGGCATCCGTGGTTACCACAGAGTGCCTGGACACTTGTTCTAGGGGAACACCTGCCCGCAGGAACGAAGGGTCCGACCACAAGCTGAGAGTTTGGCGACAGTGCGGAGGCACTTGGACCCGGCACGAGCCGCTCTGCCACGCCCATCTCGGGACTCGATTGTGGAGCCAGTGTTGGAGTGGCCTCATATGAAGCAATCCGAGCGGCGTGACCGCGGCTGCAGATGCCATATGCCCCAGGAGCCTCTGAAACAGTTTCAGTGGTGCCGCTGTTCTGCGTCTGAGCGTGCTTACGCAGTTCAACACTGACTGGACGCGGGCCTCGGTGAGGCGCGCTGTCATGTTGATCGAGTCCAACTCCATACAGAGAAAAGAGATCCTCTGCCCGGGGGTGAGTTTGCTCTTTTCCCAGTTGACCCGAAGCCCTAGGTGGCTGAGGTGATTGAGCACCATGTCCCTGTGTTCGCACAACTACTCTCTCGACTGGGCGAGAATAAGCCAGTCGTCGAGGTAGTTGAGAATGCGAACACCACGCTCGCACATGGGAGCAATGGCCGCCTCCGCGACTTTCGTGAAGACACGTGGCGACAGGGCCAGCCACAGACGTACCCGGGGTGGGGCAGCGTGGCGGAATGCAGGGACCCGACTCGGACGGCATAGCGGCCCGGAGTGGGGTCTGAGTGTGTGGTGCAACACGTACCTGCTTCCGTCGAAGGGCAGAGTGAGTGTGCGGAGGCGTCAGTGCGTCCGGAACACAGCCACTGCTGCTCGCTGGCGATGAAAGAGGGGCTTGAGGGTGACAAGGCATAGCGTCGTCGACCGCCAAGCGCGCCCTCTTGGGATCCAGAGGTTTCAGAAATTGCTCTTTTGTTGAAAATGTGGGTACCACTGGCCCGTGGGTCAGTGGCGGAACAAAAAGAAAAGGAAACAAAGGATTCTCTGCCCGGCCCTCCACCGGGGGAAGGAGCGGTACCTTCACCACCTCCTGAAGAGCAACTTGATCCACCTCTGGGTCACCCGTCTCAGGGTCGTTTGCACCTGCGCTTGCCTCCTGGTTTGGCAGCGGCCTGGACGGCCGTGGTCGTCTTCCTGCGGCCTGCTCCACGCTGAGGCCTGGATGGTGGCTGCTGCTGCTGAGGCTTAGCGGGAGCGGAGGACGCCGCAGGAGGTCGACCTCGGCGACGAGCGGACGGAGGGTCTGCGGCCCTGGACGGGTGGGAGCAGCAGCGGCCCGCCGGGACAGGATGTGTCGGATGGCCTCCGTCTGCTTCTGGGCGGCCGAGAACTGTTGGGCGAAGCTCTCAACCGCGTCAACGAATAACCCAACCTGGGAAAGAGGGGCATCCAGGAACTGATATTTATCGGTGTCCCTCATATCCTCTAGGTTGAGCCAGAGGTGGCGCTCCTGGACCACCAAGGTGGACATCGCCTGACCGACTGAATGTGCGGTTTCCTTCGTTGCTCGGAAAGCGAGGTCGGTTGCCACACGGAGCTCCCGGAGGAGCTCTGGGTCAGAACCACCCTCGTTCATGTCCATGAGCGCCTGGGCCTGGTGGACCTGCAGAAGCGCCATGGCATGGAGGGCGGAAGCAGCCTGTCGACAGGCTCTGTAAGCCTTCGCCATGAGACCGGACGAAAACTTACATGCCTTGGACGGGAGGCGTGGATCGCCCCGCCTGGAGGAAGCGGACCTTGGACACAATTGCATTGCGACGGCACGCTCCACTGGGGGGACATCCACATACCCCTTAGCCTCCCCGCCGTCGAGGGTGGTGAGAGGGGAGGAGCCACTAGGACGGCTTCTGGCACTATATGGCGCCGTCCACATCCTAGTAAGCTCCTCATGCACTTCCGGAAAGACACAAGCATGAGAGAACACAAGCATGAGAACCAGCACGGCCCGCCCCGAGATAGCAATCGTCCAACCGAGAAGGTTCGGGACGTGGTGGAGGGTTCCACGCAAGCCCGACCTTCTCGGCGGCCCGGGAAAGCATAGCCGCCCATTCTGGATCTGACTCGGGCAACGCCACACTCCCAGAAGGGGGTAACGCAGCCGAGTCTTCATCTCCAGAGGACTGAAGCTCCCCCTCCGATGCTGCGATCGACATCTGATCGTCAGGTAGGGCCCTAAAGGACATGGCTGGTCATCCATGAGGAGGACCAGAGCGTTCCTTTGGAAGCTACAACGGCGGCAGCGCTTGAGAGGCGTGAGGGGCCCGCGGAAATTGCCTCGGCGGGGAAGCCCTCACGGTAATCCTCAGATCACCCTGACCATGCGCAAAAGTAGGTTTATTCTGAGGTCCAGAATAAACACTAGATCTGGGCATTGGCGAGGGGACTGCACCTCCCTTGAGGTAAGCGAGTCTCGATCTTAGCGCTGCCATAGTCATATTCCCGCAATGAGAACATGAGCTATTCACAAAAGCTGCCTCAGCGTGCTGAACGCCCAAACACGAGAGGCAACAATTGTGGCCGTCTGCTGGTGCCAGGGAACGACCGCACCCAGAAACGCACAAGCGGAATGACATCCTGAAAAGGACGCAGGGTCACGCTTGTGTTGCTCTTTTAGTTGAAAACAAAAAATATAGAAAAGAAAAAATAACTCTCTCAGTGCTGAAGCACCCAGGGATAGCTGCGGTGTAATCGGGGTACACACTCAAAGAGGAACGCCCACCGAGACCGACACATACACATACACAGAGACACACAAAGTATGCTGTGAAAACAGCAGTTGCGAGCTGTAATGCTTGCGGCCACCGCTGATCGCGCCGTCACACCAGCACTGGAACAGAGTATTTTCACTCCTTTGAAGCAGTCTTCAACGTTGCAGCAGTCTGCAGAAACTCAGAGTCAAAACGAAAGCTCGGCTCCGAAGCGAAAGACAATGAGTGCGTGCGCCCGCTTCCTGTTTATACCCGCGCTGCGGGGCGGGGCGCGTGACGCTTTTCACGCACGCCAACGTTCATTGGCTTGTTCTGTAGACACTCAAAGTTGATAGGGCTCCCTGAAGTGATCCCATTACGTCGTCACGTCGAACGTGAGCGACTGAAAGGGAACAACATTTGTGAGACAGTTGTTCTCAGATTTCATTGGTTTTTTCAAAAAATGAAATTTAATCGTAAGTTTGGTGATCAGCTTTGGAGAATTTGATGCTTCCCCATTCAAAGAGATAAGAGGTTTTCTTGCATGACTAAAATAGTTTCCCGATAGTTGCATTTTAAAAATGGCCGCCGAGTGAAAAGACTTGTCTTAAAGTCCCCCCGTGGTGAAAATCCAGCTTTTAATGTTGTTTATATGTCTATGTGGTGTTTTTAATATGCTTTAAGACAAACCATGTGTAAATTCATAAGTCGACAGCATTGCTGAGTATTTTCTCTTTAAAACTGCAGTGAACCAAAGACAGTCTCAAAAACACGGTTTGAAATCGCTGGTGTTTCTGACGTCACAAACTACCTTGTAACCAATCAGATCAACGTGTGATCGTCAACGAGTGGATCTCTGAGCTGAGTGAGTGGAGGTGGGGCTTATTTGCATATTCAGAGAACCGCGCATACTAAATGAGGCAAGGGTGTCGAGTTACATTCAAGATATTTTAAGGCATGAAGAATTTTTTTTCAAGGAAAAATCTTTTAAATATGTAATTTTAAGGGATTTTAAGGCATGAAATTATTGACTAACGGAGCATTTCTGATCGGCTAAAAAGGTGCAGGCACATATTTGGTTTAAAAAATGTGAAAGGCCCTCAACCTATGATACATCATGAAGAAATGTAATGTAAAGAGAGGATTCATGATGATTCGAGAAAGGCCACGTTTCTTCATCAGACAGTGCTAGACAGTTTATAAGTGGCTCTAGCATTTCAAACGCCTGAAATGTGCTGAAATGCTCCTCTGATTTGTATTATGTATTAAATGGAGCGTGTGTGTGTGTGTGTGTGTGTGTGGATTGAGAGCGTATGTGGAGGTGTTGTAAGTAGGTCAGGGACACTGTGTATTTCGACTGCTCTCCAAACAAGTGCTCACTGTATGAACTCCTCATATTCACACGTGGGGGAGGCTAATTTGCTCATTATTATACTATCAGATTATTACAAACAATAAATGTATCAAGTAGAACAATAGCAAAATAAAAACCAATTAGAATAATTACTGTAAGTCGTGCCAGTAGTTCTGCCTGTGGAAAGCAGTTCTCGATCACAGATGCGTGTGTATCCCACACACACTCCGCAGATCTGCACACTATAAAGATGATTGATGTTAATCAGGCGATGATCTGCACACACACATGGCTTTGATTGGGCTGGGTGTCGATTCAGATGATTCAATTCAATTCAATTCTATTTCGATTTGCAAGCTCTCAATTCGATTCGATTTCGAATCTCGATTTAATTTCCGATTCTAAATTCGATTTTCGATTTTGATTCCCGCTTCGATTCTCGATTCGACTCAATGAATATGGAGTTAATACAAATCCTATATTTATAAAAAAGAACAGTGAACATAAGTTTACAAGTGGTTAATTAATAAAAAGAAATTAAGAACTCTTAAACTCTTTTTATTTTACGTACACTTGGGTACATTAAAACAGAACCCAACTCTATATTTTAAATGCATACAGTGAATAGACAGGATTTTGATGGAAAGATGAAAAATTGAAGCTGAAAATTGGACGAGTCAGAACAGTGGCATGCCTTGATCAAACAGGATCAGGTTATTTTATGTTTAAGGCAAAACATGCATTAAATCTCACAGTATTTGCTGTAACATGGAAGCCTATGAACAGTGCAGGAAAACTAATACTGGATTTTGGGTGATAGATCAATAAATATGGAAAAAACTCGATTTGTGGCCTTTGAGAATCGATTTCGAATCGACATTTTAAAAAACGATTAATCGAAAAAATCATATTTTTTTTCCCAGGCCTAGTTTTGTCCAACATCTCCAACACGCGCTCATGTGTTCATAAGTATATAAAGATCATCAGTGCCGGACGCTTTGGTTCCAGAACTCATTTTCCAATTAATTTTTTTCAATTGGGGTTTAAAAAAAGTCTACATTGAAGCGTCATAATCAGTGTTGGGTAAGTTACTAATAGAAGTAATTAATTACCAGATACTAATTACATTGGTAACACTTTAATATGTCCATTTTAATGTGTCCTTTTTACATGTTACATGTAGTTACTATAGGAATAACTATACATTAGGCATAACATGCAACTAACCCTAGTTCTCAATACTCTCAAAATTACCTAAATATTTGTCTATTTCAATTCTTTGAAAGGATGCAACTCACAAAAACAACTGGCAAAACATCACTACTTGTACTTCAGAAGACAATATTAATGACTTTATGATACAGTTATGGTGCTTTCATGGCATATTTGAAGGTTCATTAATTGTAATTGCACGACCAGAAGCAACTCCTTCTTTGTTTCAAGGATGAAAACAAATAATCAAATAAGTTTGCAATGAAACATTTTCATTTTTGGATGAGCTAATCCTTTATGACTTTATCACCAAAGTATGAGTAAAACAGTACTAATTACTAATTAGCCACAGCCATCAACCAGCAAAATAACACTATCATTTATAATGTGTCAGGATTCTTTTTAAAAACAAATGACACTCAAGTGGAGACACTGAAGACAATGGATCCTTGATTAGATGGTCTAATTAGAAGAACACGATGACGGTAAATAATAAAACTCACGCTAATTAAACGTGAACATCGACCCGCACTGACACACACTGCTGACTCAGGCTCTTCTGAATGTGCGGTTTAGTGTGAAGAAGGTGCGATGGTCTTCACTCATGATCCACACACACACACACACACACACACACACACACACACACACACACACACACACACACACACACACACACACACACACACACACAAGCCAAACCGAACCGCCAGGGTGTGTGTGTGTGTGTGTGTGTGTGTGTGTGTGAGTGAGTGAGTGAGTGAGTGTGTGTGTGTGAGGATGTGTGTGAGGATGTGTGTGTGTGTGTGTGTGTGTGTGTGTGTGTGTGTGTGTGTGTGTGTGAAAGAGAGGGTGTGTGTGTGTGTGTGTGTGTTTGTGTGTGTGTGTGTGTGTGGGGCTCTTTGTCATGCAGCGTAGCACCTTTGCTCAGTCTTTCATTCTTTAATCTCACACTCTCTTGTCATTCGGCCCGCAGTGCTGCGCTTTTGCACGAGCCGGTCGTGAATGACGAATGCTGTAAAAGCTCGGTAAAGATGGAGACTGCGTATGTGTGTGTGTGTGTGTGTGTGTGTTTAAGGGTACTTAAAAACACTTATTACACTAGATATGAATATAGCAGCACTTTAGAGGTTTTGCTATCAGCCATGACAATTATGCAAAATAGTGATGCGACCAAAGCTCTAACTCTCATGAATGATTCTTCAAATCATGTGTTGTTGTTGTTGTTGTTGTTGTTTTTGATGTTGTTGTTATTGTTGTTGTTGATGTTGTTGTTGTTGTTGTTGTTGACATGCATCAGACCAGAAAACAGCTTCAAACACTGAGACAAGCTAAGTTTGTGTCTCTATCTGTAAATATCTGAATAAATGCACTGGCTTTTTGTGGAATCATTTAAGGACATTTTAAAGCTATTTCATTGCTATTTTTGCAATGTCATACATTGGTGTCGCAGGAATACAGATGAAGACGAGGAAGAAGTTTCCAAAACACAAAGTTTAATAATATTATTTCAGCAGGCAGATGCAAAACACACATAACGTAGCGGTAACGTAACGCAATGTTTCCTACACTGTGAGAAAAAAATCCAAAGAAAAACGAATAATGTCCTTGGAAAAAAATGACCAGTATGTGAGTTTACGCACAACTGATTCAACGCTAAAACACAATGCAATGCATAATTCAAAATAAAGATGAAAAATCAATACGGAAAATTCCTTCATGTTAACACTGTACATTGGGCATTATTTTTTACAGACTTTCTTTACCGTATGCAATTCATTTCTGATTTTATTCTGTTATTATTATAGTCTCTTAATATGCACTGAGGACTGAGTAAAGCAACAAAGTCAAAATATTCAATATTTTATTTATTTATGTGCATGTCATGTTGCCATTAACTGACATCAGAGAACCGTGAAGATGCAAGTGTGCCTGAAAATATTGGGTAACACTTTACAATAAGGTTCATTAGTTGACATAAGTTAACTAAATTAGTAAACACTAACTAACAATGAACTGTACTTCTACAGCATTTGTTAATCTTTGTTAATGTTAATGTCAACATTTACTAATACTTTATTCAAATCTTGTTAACATTAGTTAATGCACTGTGAACTAACATGAACAAACAATGAACAGCTGTATTTTTATTAACTAACAGTAACAAAGATTAACGAAAAACGTCTATGGTTACGTATGTAACCCTCGTTCCCTGAGTAGGGAACGGAGACGTTACGTCGGATGACGACGAAATGGGGTTTCGCTTAGAAAGAGAATACACATATGACCCGAAGGATGCATAAGGAGAACACTGGGGTGTCCAGCCGCAGGTGGAATATTTCAACCCCAGGGGTGGCAAGGTGGCTTGCCAAGGGAAAGACACATGCTCAGAGAGGCTTACAGTGGAAATACACATGTGGGGGTCGCTCAGGGGAGGGACCATGCACACGGGAGGCACCTAGCCGACGCGCAGGCAATAGACACTGGCGCCCACGTAGGAGTGCTGGAGGAGCTCAGGGCTTACGGGGAAGCTCACCTGAGGAGAATATCGCATGTATCCAGTCCGTGGAGTGGAATGGCGAGCAAGCGAAGACACCTGAGCGGGTCCGGTACTAGCTAGTTGAAAGCGAGTACATGAGAGGACTTAAGCTCAGCTGATTGCAGGGGCTCAAAGGGAGCACTCTTCAGGGCAGTTAGAACCACTGAGAGGTCCCAAGAGGGAACGAGAGGAGGACGAGGAGGATTCAGTCTCCTCGCTCCTCTCAGGAACCTGATGACCAGGTCGTGCTTCCCCACCGACTTACCTTCGACAAGGTCATGGTGTGCGGCAATAGCGGCAACATAGACCTTTAGGGTGGAGGGAGACAGCCTTCGCTCCAACCCCTGCTGAAGGAAGGAAAGCACAACGCTGATCGAGCATCTCCGGGGGTCTTCTCGGTGAGAAGAGCACCAGTCGACGAAGAGGTTCCACTTCAACGCATAGGCGTGTCTCGTGGACAACGCTCTAGCGGAAGTGAAAGTAGCCACCACCGCTGGTGGTAGGGTACTCAAACCTGCCTCGAGCCGTCCAGGAGCCACACGTGGAGGCTCCAAAGATCGGGGCGAGGGTGCCACAGGGTGCCCCGTCCCTGAGAAAGAAGGTCCTTCCTCAGAGGAATGGGCCAGGGAGGTGCTGTCGCGAGGAGTACAAGTTCGGGGAACCAGGTCCGGGAGGGCCAATACGGCGCGACCAGAATGACCTGCTCCTCGTCCTCCCTGACCTTGCGCAAAGTTCCAAGGAACTGAACCAGCGGGATCATGCGAACGACAGGCGTCCCCCCGGAGGGGCAGCGAAGCGGGGTAACTGGCCCAGACGTCGATGGCATAGCGGCCCGGTGTGGGGGCACAGTTAGCAACCGCGCCCTGGCAGAGGGGGCCAGGGGAGGACCAGGCTGGTCGTCCCGCGGGGGCCTGCTCTGCCAGGGGTCTGGCGACAGAGGGGGACAGGGGCGAAGCGTTCCGTGGGCGGCACGCCGTGTCAACCGTCTCCGGGACAGAGGGGGGCAAGGAGAGCACGGCTTGTGGGCGGCGCTCTGTGTCGCCCGAGAACTCTGTGGGCTCAGGGAAGAGGGGGTCGTTTCTGTTTTTAACCACTTTAGGGTGCTGCCCACCCGTGGGTGAGTAGCGGGGAGCGGAGAACAAAAGATTCTCCCCTGGCCCTCCACCGGGGGAAGGAGTGGTCCTGCTACCATCTCCTGAGAAACGACCATCATCCCTGAGCAGCCCGTCTCAGGAGCGCCGCTTGGCCCGGCGTTTAGCGGGGGGCGGGGCGGGAGATGGCTGTGGCGCCTTCTTGCGGCTTCCTCCGCGACCGGCCCTGGGTGCTCCGGGCGGGAGGGGCGGGAGCCGCAGGAGGGCGCCCTCGGCGGGAAACTGGACGAGGCATCTGCCCGGCCGGCTGGGTGGAGGCAGCAGCGGGCCGGCTGGGCAGAATGTGTTTGATGGCCTCGGTCTGTTTCTGGGCAGTTGAAAACTGTTGGGCGAAGTCTTCAACCGCACCGCCGAAGAGGCCGGCCTGGGACAAGGGGGGCGTTAAGCAGACGGGTCCGCTCCGCGTCCCGCATGTCAGCCAGGTTCCGCCACAGGTGTCTCTCCTGGACCACGGCTGTGGACATCACCAGACCCAGGGAGCGCGCGGTAACCTTTGTCGCCCGTAGAGCGAGGTCGGTAGCAGCGCGCAGCTCATCGAAGAGCCCTGGGTCTGTCCTACCCTCGTGCATGTCTCTGAGCATCTGGGCCTGGTAGACCTGCAGAGTGGCCATAGCATGCAGTGAAGCAGCTGCCTGTCCCGCCGCTCTGTAAGACTTCGCCACCAGGGTCGACGAAAATCTACAGGCTTTGGATGGGTCCTTAGGCTCGCCCCGAGAAGAAGCACTCTGAGGACATAGTTGCATGGCAACAGAGCGTTCAACCGGGGGAAGCCCAGTGTACCCACGGGCAGCTGCATCATCGAGGGGAGGAAAGGTGGATGAGACCAGTGAGCGGTCCCAAGAAGACAACAGGGTCTTCCAGGACTTCGAGATCTCATCATGCACATCCGGGAAGAAAGGTATTGGGGTTTGCCGAGGACGAGGGTCGGCGGCCTTACCCAAAAACCTATCATCCAGCCGCGAGCACTCAGGACAGGGTGGAGGCCTCCACTCAAGTCCGATGCTCGCGGCTGCCCGGGAAAGCATGGCCGTCATCTCCGGATCAGACTCGAGCACAGCCGTATGCACACCGGAAGGTGGCAGCTGTGACGAGCCCTCACTTCCAGAAGACTCAAACCCACCTAGTGATGCTGCAACAGACATGGCATCATCCTCTGTAGCTTCAACTGAAACACGCGGGCCACCAGAGGGTAGACCCGAGGGAATCAGCTGTTCACTAGCGGGCACCGTCATTGAAGAGGGGGGCTAGGGTCGCGGACACATAGTCGGCGCCTTGTTCCAGACCGTAACCCTCAGGTCACCCTGGCCACCAGCCGCAGGACGGGGGGTGGATGAGGGGACTCTCACTCTTGCGAGTTCACTGAGTCTCGACCGCAATGACGCGATGGTCATGTTCCCACAGAGAGAACATGACTCATCCACGAGCGCTGCTCTAGCATGATCCATGCCCAAACATACTATGCAACGCTCGTGCCCATCAGAGTCCGATACCAATCTGCCGCAACCAGAAGTACACGGGCAAGGCATCTTTAAAAAGAGGACAAATATCTTCAAATATCACATATCCTCAAACAAATTAACAAGTCAAAAAAAAAAGAAACAATAACTACAAGAGAGGGAAAAAAACAAATCTGGCATTAAACTGAGGTTAATCTCTGTGCAGTGAACCGCTGTTATGACATCACCACTGGACTGACCAATCAGAGCGCAGGAACACAACTTTACACACAGTCTCAGTTTACTCCGTCAAGCAAATAAAACCGCAGACGATCTGTTCTCATTGAAAGAGGGAGTTTCTCCATATGACAGAGATTGCTGGATGCATAGACACAGATTTCAGATCAGGAACAACATCACCAGGTACTGTTCATAGGCATAAAGCAGATTGACTGATCTCTGCACTGTAGTATCAGCGATGTACAGTACATGCATGTATCCAAACAAACATGTATGATGCTTTTGTGCTGATATATTCACGTTGTGCTGCTGTAAAGAGTCCCGGTCGAGCATCATCACTGCGCTGGGCTGGATGGTTGCTTAGCAACTGGGTTTTGTTTTTTTCATGCTCTGAACCAGTGGAATGTGTCAAACCCATGAATATAATCTGGTTGAAACGCCTGTGAGGACATTCGCTGTACATCTGTTAAATGCTACAACAGTGTAACCGTGATGTGCACCGACTGAAATTATCACTTTGTCTTAAAGAGGAGCTATTATGACCTTTTACAGTTGTGATGTTGTTTCAGGCTCTACTAGAACAGGTTTTCCTGCTTGAATGTTGATTATTTTCCTCATATTCTCCATTGTTGCGGCTCCTCTCTTCCCAGTCTGTCAGTAACGCTCTGTTTACTTCCTGTCTCTATGAAGCCCCTCCTTCTGAAAAGCACACTGTGCTCTGATTGGTCGGCTGGTCCATTTTATTCATACATTTCTTTTCTTTTTCTTTCTTTATTTTTATTTCAAACAACAAAAAAGATACATGCACTTGTTGTTGCAAACTGTGCTGATCAACATCCATTTAATCCGGAGGAAACTCAACTCGTGACAGCATCATTTATTTTTACTGAGGAATGTCAAAAATACTAGTACTAAAATCTGCAGTGTCATCAGAACTGATTCAGTTAGGATTACATGAATAACTTTAAATAACATGGATTACATTGAGAAATACTGTTATAATAGTTGAGACATTTTTCAATGAATGCATGAAAGTGCCTTTTGCCTTCACTAGTTTATTTGAATTTTTAAAAGGTTGCAGTTTATGAGCTTGTAAAATCTGCTTGCATTATACAAAGTCCCCCTTCAGTCAATTATTTTATCCATTAAAACTCATCTTTGATCACCAAAATTACATATTTAAACGTTTTTCTTCATACCTTAAAATATCTTGAATGTAACTCGACACCCTTGCCTCATTTAGTATGCGTGGTTCTATGAATATGCAAATGAGCCCCGCCTCCACTCACTCACTCAGCTCAGAGATGCACTCGTTGACGATCACATGTTGATCTGATTGGTTACAAGGTAGTTTGTGACGTCAGAAACACCAGTGATTTCAAACCGTGTTTTTGAGACTGTCTTTGGTTCACTGCAGTTTTAAGGAGAAAATACTCAGCAATGCTGTCGACTTATGAATTTACACATGCTTTGTCTTAAAGCATATTAAAAACACCACATGCATTTACATTAATATTTATCTAGTATAAAAATTGGTGTTGAAAATATTGTGATATTCCACTGGTATTGTTATGGATTTGTCTTCTGTTTATTTGATGCTGATGGTTTCTGGTTATTATCAGCACTGTGACAATGATATAAAGGTCATTAGTATTTCAGTCACATATTCAGAACTCGATTCAATAACTTCAGAGGAGTTTCCTGAAATGAATTACCTGTTTAAAACTCTCAAATCTCATACGGTCACGTGACAGACTGATCACCAGTTCCTTCAGTTTCCTGCAATTGAACTGTCATTTCTGTGCCTCCTGCCTCTTACATGCACATTGATACACTGATAATTCACAAAAATCAGCTTATTAAATGAATCCTTTGTCCTGGTTTACATGCAAACCAAAGACCCAGGTAAACCCCGTTCACAAGCTTTATTAATAAATCAGGTTATTTCCCGGTAGTGACATCAAAAACTAATCATTGGTGTATCTGACTGAGAAATACATATGTGAGATGTGATGTTAAATAAAGCATTAAAACTTACAGACTCATTTCATGCAGTTACAGATGCAGTATTTTGACAGAAGCGCATGAACACACGCATTGTCAGCTTTATTTAGCATAATCAGGTGAAGAACGTGCATGCAAACACACTCATTGATTCAAACATTCATGCAAGTCTTTGAAACCTTTTGCAATCGACACACGGCAGCTTTAAACCATCAGGATTGGGTTGAACTGTGGATTTACCTTTGACCTTTGACCTGCCAAGACCTTCAAGAGTTGGCCTCACGTTCAGAAGAATCTAAACACCTTTCAAACACACATCACTCGTTTTATTTAAAATAAAAGTTGCAATCACTGAGAATTACAGTACATGAATATATGGGTGATTCTATAACTACAGGTGAAAGTCTCTATCTGTACATATCTGAAGAAATGCACTGGGTTTTAGTGGAATCATTTAAGGACATTTTAAAGCTATTTCATTGCTATTTTTTGCAATGTCATACATTGGTGTTTTTTTTTTTACTTGGCAAATCTGTAATGGATATAATTGCCACAACATAGTGACAGCTATGTGAGATTAGAGTGACTAAAATAATAACAGAATAAAACCAGAAATTAATTGTACACTAAAATAATAATACAAATAATGCACAATGTACAGTGTTAACATGAAGGAATTTTTTGTATACATATTTTTATCTTGTGTTTTAGGGTTGACGATGTTGTGTGTAAACTCATTTTTTTCCCAGGACATTATTAGTTTTTCTTTGGATTTTTTTCTCTCAGTGTAAACATTGAATCCAGCACCTGTACGGGTTTAATTTCGGCCTTGGCATAAACAATGTCTCATTCCACTGTAGTGCTGAAATGTTTTTAATCAATAGAAAGGATCAGTAGTTTTTGTCTGGGTCTTCTCTGTGAAGCACATGTTCCCGACAGTCAATCCCGGGAAAAACAGCTGTTGCTCCCAGTATTCCTGGAGTGTGCGCGGCACAGCGAGGGTTAAACCCAACACAGTCCCTCACTGGAGACGCTTCGAATTGTTTTTTCATGGAAAGTAATTCATTTTTTATGTACACAACTTGTAGCAAAGCACATTTTTTATTGTTTACACTGAAAAAAATATAAAAAATCTCACAAAAAAATGTTACAAAAGAATTGCAAACACATTTTGACATTGCGGAAAAAAAAAATCTTATTCAATACTTTTGTCTTGTTTTCCAGTACAAATGTCTAAACATTCTCAAATCAAGAAACATTTGCAAATACTTTTCAACAAACAATTATATATATGTACACACACACACACACTTTTCAATAAACAAGAGTTAATATCTTCAGCAAGACAGCCATTTTTTTAACTTAAAACTTTTCTAAATGTCACTTTTCCAAATACCCCCCCCCCCCCCCCCACACACACACACACCAGTGCCGGAGAATCCAGCAGTGTCTCCGTCAAACATGGCATGCGGTTGAATTAAGCGGATTATTTTTAGCATATTGTTTACCATCTAGATCTAAATCCACTCAAAGTCTGCCTCGCATCGGACCCCATATCAAATTACACAACTCCCTTACTTCAGTGAGAGTACAGACACTACTGGTATACTGACTCTGGAACAGTTTGCCTAAACATATCAGAGACGCTGATACTGTACAGGATTATAAAGGACAACTCAAAAAATCATCTGTTTTCAATAGCTTTTAATCAGTGACAATTTTATTAGATGTGTTGCCTATGTGATGTTCTGTTCTCTTTTTGTGTTCTGTGTGACATTGTAAAGCACATTGGTCAACTTGTGTTGTTTAAATTGTGCTATACAAATAAAATTGCTATTGCTATTACTCGTCATATTACTTTGTTACAAGTAAAAGCTGTAAAGACCGATTTTTACTTAAGTAAAAGTACAGAAGTACTTGTTTCTAAAAGTACTTAAGTATCAAAAGTAAAAAAGTAAATGTCAATGCGTTGTTATAAAACGGATAGTTCTGGTCCTTGATTCTGATTGGTTGAGCCGCGTTCTGCCTTTTGTGATTCTTTGTTGCTGCCGGTTACTGCATGTGTTGCTTGGCAACCTGGAACTACATTGCTTGGCGGAGGAATAAATGTGTTATAACGTAATATTTTTTGTTGCTATATTTTTTGTTGCAAATATTAAATTGAATATTTTTATGGAGAAACCGTTTTATAAAAGCAATAAGCCCCTTGAAGCGTGATTTACAGTGAATGTAGAACAGCTAAGGGGGTTTTACTCCTTGTCTAACAACGCTCTTAGGTGTTCTACATTAACTGTAAATCACGACTTCAAGGGGCTTATTGCTTTATTTTATTATTGTTGCATTGTTGTATGTAATACTTACAGTACCTTATGCCTCTGAAGCAACCTAGTGAATACACCTAGCAGTTAGTAGTATCTAGAGTAAACTAAGGTGGCCAAGAGAGCTCAACGCGCTGCAACTGAAGAAAACACATGCAAATAGAAAAACACCCGCAAATTAAGAAAACATCTTCATCAGTTTCACAACACATGTGTGCTCCAAATACTCACAACACAACCAAATGCAGAAACATGCTGCATTTACATTTACATTTATTCATTTAGCTGACGCTTTTATCCAAAGCGACTTACAATTGCTATATTTCAGAGATCGCACGCCTCTGGAGCAACTAGGGGTTAAGTGTCTTGCTCAGGGACACATTGGTGTCTCACAGTGGATTCGAACCCGGGACTCTCATACCAAAGGCATGTGTCTTATCCACTGCGCCATCACCACAACCAAACACAGAAACATGCTCCAAATACTCACAACACAACCAAAAACAGAAACATGCTCCAAATACTCACAACACAACCAAACACAGAAACATGCTCCAAATACTCACAAAACAACCAAACACAGAAACACGCTCCAAATACTCACAACACAACCAAACACAGAAACACGCTGCAAATACTCACAACACAACCAAACAAAGAAACATGCTCCAAATACTCACAACTCAACCAAACACAGAAACACGCTCCAAATACTCACAACACAACCAAACAAAGAAACATGCTCCAAATACTCACAACACAACCAAACACAGAAACATGCTCCAAATACTCACAACACAACCAAACACAGAAACACGCTCCAAATACTCACAACTCAACCAAACACAGAAACACGCTCCAAATACTCACAACACAACCAAACAAAGAAACATGCTCCAAATACTCACAACACAACCAAACACAGAAACATGCTCCAAATACTCACAACACAACCAAACACAGAAACACGCTCCAAATACAACACAACCAATCACAGAAACACGCTCCAAATACTCACAACACAACCAAACACAGAAACACTCTTCAAATACTCACAACACAACCAAACACAGAAACACGGTTCAAATACTCACAACACAACCAAAGACAGAAACATGGTTCAAATACTCACAACACAACCAAACACAGAGACACGCTTCAAATACTCACAACACAACCAAATACAGAAACATGCTCCAAATACTCACAACACAACCAAACACAGAAACATGCTGCAAATACGCACAACACAACTAAACACAGAAACACGCTCCAAATACTCACAACACAACCAAACACAGAAACATGCTGCAAATACTCACAACTCAACCAAACACAGAAACAAGCTTCAAATACTCACAACACAACAAAACACAGAAACATGCTGCAAATACTCACAACACAACCAAACACGGAAACATGCTTCAAATACTCACAACACAACCAAACACAGAAACACGCTTCAAATACTAACAACACAACCAAATACAGAAACATGCTCCAAATACTCACAACACAACCAAACACAGAAACATGCTGCAAATACGCACAACACAACCAAACACAGAAACACGCTCCAAATACTCACAACACAACCATACACAGAAACATGCTGCAAATACTCACAACTCAACCAAACACAGAAACACGCTTCAAATACTCACAACACAACAAAACACAGAAACATGCTGCAAATACTCACAACACAACCAAACATGGAAACATGCTTCAAATACTCACCACACAACCAAACACAGAAACACGCTTCAAATACTCACAACACAACCAAATACAGCAACATGCTCCAAATACTCACAACACAACCAAACACAGAAACAAGCTGCAAATACGCACAACACAACCAAACACAGAAACACGCTCCAAATACCCACAACACAACCAAACACAGAAACATGCTGCAAATACTCACAACACAACCAAACACAGAAACACGGTTCAAATACTCACAACACAACCAAACACAGAAACATGCTGCAAATACTCACAACACAACCAAACACAGAAACATGCTTCAAATACTCACAACACAACCGAACACAGAAACACGCTTCAAATACTCAAAACACAACGAAATACAGAAACATGCTCCAAATACTCACAACACAACCAAACACAGAAACATGCTGCAAATACTCACAACACAACCAAACACAGAAAAACGCCTCAAATAATCACAACACAACCAAACACAGAAACATGCTGCAAATACTCACAACACAACCAAACACAGAAACACGGTTCAAATACTCACAACACAACCAAACACAGAAACACGCTCCAAATACTCACAACACAACCAAACACAGAAACACTCTTCAAATACTCACAACACTACCAAACACAGAAACACGGTTCAAATACTCACAACACAACCAAAGACAGAAACACAGTTCAAGTACTCACAACACAACCAAACATAGAAACACGCTTCAAATACTCACAACTCAACCCAACACAGAAACACACTTCAAATACTCACAACACAACCAAACACAGAAACATGCTGCAAATACTCACAACACAACCAAACACAGAAACATGCTTCAAATACTCACAACACAACCAAACACAGAAACACGCTTCAAATACTCAAAACACAACCAAACACAGAAACATTCTGCAAATACTCACCACACAACCAAACACAGAAACATGCTCCAAATACTCACAACACAACCAAACACAGAAACACGCTTCAAATACTCACAACACAACCAAACACAGAAACATGCTGCAAATACTCACAGCACAACCAAACACAGAAACACGCTGCAAATACTCACCACACAACCAAACACAGAAACATGCTGCAAATACTCACAACACAACCAAACACAGAAACACGCTTCAAATACTTACAACACAACCAAACACAGAAACACGCTTCAAATACTCACAACACAACCAAACAAAGAAACATGCTGCAAATACTCACAACACAACCAAACACAGAAACACGCTTCAAATGCTCACAACACAACCAAACACAGAAACACGCTGCAAATATTCACAACACAACCAAAAACAGAAACATGCTGCAAATACTCACCACACAACCAAACACAGAAACATGCTGCAAATACTCACAACACAACCAAACACAGAAACACGCTTCAAATACTCGCAACACAACCAAATACAGAAACACGCTTCAAATACTCACAACACAACCAAACAAAGAAACATGCTGCAAAAACTCACAACACAACCAAACACAGAAACACGCTGAAAATACTCACAACAAAAGCAAACACAGAAATACGCTGAAAATACTCAACACAACCAAACAAAGAAACATGCTGCAAATACTCACAACACAACCAAACACAGAAACACGCTTCAAATACTCACAACACAACCAAATACAGAAACACGCTTCAAATACTCACAACACAACCAAACAAAGAAACATGCTGCAAAAACTCACAACAAAACCAAACACAGAAACATGCTCCAAATACTCACAACACAACCAAACACAGAAACACGCTGAAAATACTCAACACAACCAAACAAAGAAACATGCTGCAAATAGTTACAACACAACCAAACACAGAAAAACGCTGCAAATACTCACAACACAACCAAACAAAGAAACATGCTGCAAATACTCACAACTCAAGCAAACACAGAAACATGCTTCAAATACTCACAACACAACCAAACAAAGAAACATGCTGCAAATACTCACAACACAACCAAACACAGAAACACGCTGAAAATACTCACAACACAACAAAACACAGAAACATGCTGCAAATACTCACAAAACAACCAAACACAGAAACACGCTGCAAATACTCACAACACAACCAAACAAAGAAACATGCTGCAAATACTCACAACACAACCAAACACAGAAACATGCTGCAAATACTCACAACTCAACAAAAACACAGAAACACGCTTCAAATACTCACAACACAACCAAACACAGAAACATGCTGCAAATACTCACAACACAACCAAACACAGAAACATGCTGCAAATACTCACAACACAACCAAACACAGAAACACGCTTCAAATACTTACAACACAACCAAACACAGAAACACGCTTCAAATACTCACAACACAACCAAACAAAGAAACATGCTGCAAATACTCACAACACAACAAAACACAGAAACACGCTTCAAATGGTCACAACACAACCAAACACAGAAACACGCTGCAAATATTCACAACACAACCAAAAACAGAAACATGCTGCAAATACTCACCACACAACCAAACACAGAAACATGCTGCAAATACTCACAACACAACCAAACACAGAAACACACTTCAAATACTCGCAACACAACCAAATACAGAAACACGCTTCAAATACTCACAACACAATCAAACAAAGAAACATGCTGCAAAAACTCACAACACAACCAAACACAGAAACACGCTGAAAATACTCACAACACAAGCAAACACAGAAACACGCTGAAAATACTCAACACAACCAAACAAAGAAACATGCTGCAAATACTCACAACACAACCAAACACAGAAACACGCTTCAAATACTCACAACACAACCAAATACAGAAACACGCTTCAAATACTCACAACACAACCAAACAAAGAAACATGCTGCAAAAACTCACAACAAAACCAAACACAGAAACATGCTCCAAATACTCACAACACAACCAAACACAGAAACACGCTGAAAATACTCAACACAACCAAACAAAGAAACATGCTGCAAATAGTTACAACACAACCAAACACAGAAAAACGCTGCAAATACTCACAACACAACCAAACAAAGAAACATGCTGCAAATACTCACAACTCAAGCAAACACAGAAACATGCTTCAAATACTCACAACACAACCAAACAAAGAAACATGCTGCAAATACTCACAACACAACCAAACACAGAAACACGCTGAAAATACTCACAACACAACAAAACACAGAAACATGCTGAAAATACTCACAACACAACCAAACACAGAAACACGCTGCAAATACTCACAACACAACCAAACACAGAAACACTCTTCAAATACTCACAACACAACCAAACACAGAAACATGCTGCAAATACTCACAAAACAACCAAACACAGAAACACGCTGCAAATACTCACAACACAACCAAACACAGAAACACGCCGAAAATACTCACAACACAACCAAACACAGAAACATGCTGCAAATACTCACAACACAACCAAACACAGAAACACGCTGCAAATACTCACAACACAACCAAACACAGAAAAACGCCTCAAATACTCACAACACAACCAAACACAGAAACATGCTGCAAATACTCACAACACAACCAAACACAGAAACATGCTTCAAATACTCACAACACAACCGAACACAGAAACACGCTTCAAATACTCAAAACACAACGAAATACAGAAACATGCTCCAAATACTCACAACACAACCAAACACAGAAACATGCTGCAAATACTCACAACACAACCAAACACAGAAAAACGCCTCAAATACTCACAATACTACCAAACACAGAAACATGCTGCAAATACTCACAACACAAACAAACACAGAAATATGCTGCAAATACTCACAACACAACCAAACACAGAAACACGATTCACATACTCACAACACAACCAAACACAGAAACACGCTTCAAATACTCACAACACAACCAAACACAGAAACATTCTGCAAATACTCACCACACAACCAAACACAGAAACACGCTGCAAATACTCACAACACAACCAAACACAGAAACATGCTCCAAATACTCACAACACAACCAAACACAGAAACACGCTGCAAATACTCACAACACAACCAAACAAAGAAACACTCTTCAAATACTCACAACACAACCAAACAAAGAAACACGGTTCAAATACTCACAACACAACCAAACACAGAAACACGCTCCAAATACTCACAACACAACCAAACACAGAAACACTCTTCAAATACTCACAACACAACCACACACAGAAACACGGTTCAAATACTCACAACACAACCAAAGACAGAAACACGCTTCAAATACTCACAACACAACCAAACATAGAAACACGCTTCAAATACTCACAACTCAACCCAACACAGAAACACGCTTCAAATACTCACAACACAACCAAACACAGAAACACGCTTCAAATACTCACAACACAACCAAATACAGAAACACGCTTCAAATACTCACAACACAACCAAACAAAGAAACATGCTGCAAAAACTCACAACAAAACCAAACACAGAAACATGCTCCAAATACTCACAACACAACCAAACACAGAAACACGCTGAAAATACTCAACACAACCAAACAAAGAAACATGCTGCAAATAGTTACAACACAACCAAACACAGAAAAACGCTGCAAATACTCACAACACAACCAAACAAAGAAACATGCTGCAAATACTCACAACTCAAGCAAACACAGAAACATGCTTCAAATACTCACAACACAACCAAACAAAGAAACATGCTGCAAATACTCACAACACAACCAAACACAGAAACACGCTGAAAATACTCACAACACAACAAAACACAGAAACATGCTGAAAATACTCACAACACAACCAAACACAGAAACACGCTGCAAATACTCACAACACAACCAAACACAGAAACACTCTTCAAATACTCACAACACAACCAAACACAGAAACATGCTGCAAATACTCACAAAACAACCAAACACAGAAACACGCTGCAAATACTCACAACACAACCAAACACAGAAACACGCTGCAAATACTCACAACACAACCAAACAAAGAAACATGCTGCAAATACTCACAACACAACCAAACACAGAAACATGCTGCAAATACTCACAACTCAACAAAAACACAGAAACACGCTTCAAATACTCACAACACAACCAAACACAGAAACATGCTGCAAATACTCACAACACAACCAAACACAGAAACATGCTGCAAATACTCACAACACAACCAAACACAGAAACACGCTTCAAATACTTACAACACAACCAAACACAGAAACACGCTTCAAATACTCACTACACAACCAAACAAAGAAACATGCTGCAAATACTCACAACACAACAAAACACAGAAACACGCTTCAAATGCTCACAACACAACCAAACACAGAAACACGCTGCAAATATTCACAACACAACCAAAAACAGAAACATGCTGCAAATACTCACCACACAACCAAACACAGAAACATGCTGCAAATACTCACAACACAACCAAACACAGAAACACGCTTCAAATACTCGCAACACAACCAAATACAGAAACACGCTTCAAATACTCACAACACAACCAAACAAAGAAACATGCTGCAAAAACTCACAACACAACCAAACACAGAAACACGCTGAAAATACTCACAACACAAGCAAACACAGAAACACGCTGAAAATACTCAACACAACCAAACAAAGAAACATGCTGCAAATACTCACAACACAACCAAACACAGAAACACGCTTCAAATACTCACAACACAACCAAATACAGAAACACGCTTCAAATACTCACAACACAACCAAACAAAGAAACATGCTGCAAAAACTCACAACAAAACCAAACACAGAAACATGCTCCAAATACTCACAACACAACCAAACACAGAAACACGCTGAAAATACTCAACACAACCAAACAAAGAAACATGCTGCAAATAGTTACAACACAACCAAACACAGAAAAACGCTGCAAATACTCACAACACAACCAAACAAAGAAACATGCTGCAAATACTCACAACTCAAGCAAACACAGAAACATGCTTCAAATACTCACAACACAACCAAACAAAGAAACATGCTGCAAATACTCACAACACAACCAAACACAGAAACACGCTGAAAATACTCACAACACAACAAAACACAGAAACATGCTGAAAATACTCACAACACAACCAAACACAGAAACACGCTGCAAATACTCACAACACAACCAAACACAGAAACATGCTGCAAATACTCACAAAACAACCAAACACAGAAACACGCTGCAAATACTCACAACACAACCAAACACAGAAACACGCTGCAAATACTCACAACACAACCAAACAACGAAACATGCTGCAAATACTCACAACACAACCAAACACAGAAACATGCTGCAAATACTCACAACTCAACAAAAACACAGAAACACGCTTCAAATACTCACAACACAACCAAACACAGAAACATGCTGCAAATACTCACAACACAACCAAACACAGAAACACGCTGAAAATACTCACAACACAACAAAACACAGAAACACGCCGAAAATACTCACAACACAACCAAACACAGAAACACGCTGCAAATACTCACAACACAACCAAACACAGAAACACGCTGCAAATACTCACCACACAACCAAACACAGAAACATGCTGAAAATACTCACAACACAACCAAACACAGAAACACGCTTCAAATACTCACAACACAACCAAACACGGAAACACGCTTCAAATACTCACAACACAACCAAACAAAGAAACATGCTGCAAATACTCACAACACAACCAAACACAGAAACACGCTGCAAATACTCACAACACAACCAAACTCAGAAACATGCTCCAAATACTCACAACACAACCAAACACAGAAACACGCTTCAAATACTCACAACAGAACCAAACAAAGAAACATGTTGCAAATACTCACAACACAACCAAATACAGAAACATGCTGCAAATACTCGCAACACAACCAAACAAAGAAACATGCTGCAAATACTCACAACTCAACCAAACACAGAAACACGCTGAAAATACTCACAACACAACCAAACAAAGAAACATGCTGCAAATACTCACAACACACCCAAAAACAGAAACACGGTGAAAATACTCACAGCACAACAAAACACAGAAACGCGCTTCAAATACTCACAACACAACCAAACACAGAAACATGCTGCAAATACTCACAACACAACAAACACAGAAACACGCTGCAAATACTCACAACACAACCAAACACAGAAACACGCTGCAAATACTCACAACATAACCAAACACAGAAACACGCTTCAAATACTCACAACACAACCAAACAAAGAAACATGCTGCAAATTCTCACAACACAACCAAACACAGAAACACGCTGCAAATACTCACAACACAACCAAACACAGAAACATGCTGCAAATACTCACAACTCAAGCAAACACAGAAACATGCTTCAAAAACTCACACCACAACCAAACAAAGAAACATGCTGCAAATACTCACAACACAACCAAACACAGAAACACGCTGCAAATACTCACAACACAACCAAACAAAGAAACATGCTGCAAATACTCACAACACAACCAAACACAGAAACATGCTGCAAATACTCACAACTCAACAAAAACACAGAAACACGCTTCAAATACTCACAACACAACCAAACACAGAAACATGCTGCAAAT
This sequence comes from Gila orcuttii, assembly GCA_026230005.1. Classification (NCBI taxonomy): domain Eukaryota; kingdom Metazoa; phylum Chordata; class Actinopteri; order Cypriniformes; family Leuciscidae; genus Gila; species Gila orcuttii. The sequence continues at coordinate 2,711,923 of JAPDVR010000022.1, read as the reverse complement.
ACTCACAACACAACCAAACACAGAAACATGCTGCAAATACTCACAACACAACCAAACACAGAACCAAACACAGAAAGATGCTCCAAATACTCACAACACAACAAAACACAGAAACACGCTTCAAATACTCACAACACAACCAAACACAGAAACACGCTGCAAATACTCACAACACAACCAAACACAGAAACACGCTGCAAATACTCACCACACAACCAAACACAGAAACATGCTGAAAATACTCACAACACAACCAAACACAGAAACACGCTTCAAATACTCACAACACAACCAAACACAGAAACACGCTTCAAATACTCACAACACAACCAAACAAAGAAACATGCTGCAAATACTCACAACACAACCAAACACAGAAACACGCTGCAAATACTCACAACACAACCAAACTCAGAAACATGCTCCAAATACTCACAACACAACCAAACACAGAAACACGCTTCAAATACTCACAACACAACCAAACAAAGAAACATGTTGCAAATACTCACAACACAACCAAATACAGAAACACGCTGCAAATACTCGCAACACAACCAAACAAAGAAACATGCTGCAAATACTCACAACTCAACCAAACACAGAAACACGCTGAAAATACTCACAACACAACCAAACAAAGAAACATGCTGCAAATACTCACAACACACCCAAAAACAGAAACACGGTGAAAATACTCACAGCACAACAAAACACAGAAACGCGCTTCAAATACTCACAACACAACCAAACACAGAAACATGCTGCAAATACTCACAACACAACAAACACAGAAACACGCTGCAAATACTCACAAAACAACCAAACACAGAAACACGCTGCAAATACTCACAACATAACCAAACACAGAAACACGCTTCAAATACTCACAACACAACCAAACAAAGAAACATGCTGCAAATACTCACAACACAACCAAACACAGAAACACGCTGCAAATACTCACAACACAACCAAACACAGAAACATGCTGCAAATACTCACAACTCAAGCAAACACAGAAACATGCTTCAAAAACTCACACCACAACCAAACAAAGAAACATGCTGCAAATACTCACAACACAACAAAACACAGAAACACGCTGCAAATACTCACAACACAACCAAACAAAGAAACATGCTGCAAATACTCACAACACAACCAAACACAGAAACATGCTGCAAATACTCACAACTCAACAAAAACACAGAAACACGCTTCAAATACTCACAACACAACCAAACACAGAAACATGCTGCAAATACTCACAACACAACCAAACACAGAAACATGCTGCAAATACTCACAACACAACCAAACACAGAACCAAACACAGAAACATGCTTCAAATACTCACAACACAACCAAACACAGAAACATGCTGCAAATACTCACAACACAACCAAACACAGAAACACGCTTCAAATACTCACAACACAACCAAACACAGAAACACGCTGAAAATACTCACAACACAACAAAACACAGAAACACGCTGCAAATACTCACAACACAACCAAACAAAGAAACATGCTGCAAATACTCACAACACAACCAAACACAGAAACATGCTGCAAATACTCACAACTCAACAAAAACACAGAAACACGCTTCAAATACTCACAACACAACCAAACACAGAAACATGCTGCAAATACTCACAACACAACCAAACACAGAAACATGCTGCAAATACTCACAACACAACCAAACACAGAACCAAACACAGAAACATGCTCCAAATACTCACAACACAACAAAACACAGAAACACGCTTCAAATACTCACAACACAACCAAACAGAGAAACACGCTGCAAATACTCACAACACAACCAAACACAGAAACACGCTGCAAATACTCACCACACAACCAAACACAGAAACATGCTGAAAATACTCACAACACAACCAAACACAGAAACAAGCTTCAAATACTCACAACACAACCAAACACAGAAACACGCTTCAAATACTCACAACACAACCAAACAAAGAAACATGCTGCAAATACTCACAACACAACCAAACACAGAAACACGCTGCAAATACTCGCAACACAACCAAACAAAGAAACATGCTGCAAATACTCACAACTCAACCAAACACAGAAACACGCTGAAAATACTCACAACACAACCAAACACAGAAATACGCTGCAAATACTCACCACACAACCAAACACAGAAACATGCTGCAAATACTCACAACACAACCAAACACAGAAACACGCTTCAAATACTCACAACACAACCAAACACAGAAACATGCTGCAAATACTCACAACACAACCAAACACAGAAACACGCTGCAAATACTCACAACACAACCAAACAGAGAAACACGCTGCAAACACTCACCACACAACCAAACAAAGAAACATGCTGCAAATACTCACAACACAACAAAACACAGAAACACGCTGAAAATACTCACAACACAACCAAACACAGAAACATGCTGCAAATACTCACAACACAACCAAACACAGAAACACGCTGCAAATACTCACAACACCACCAAACACAGAAATACGCTGAAAATACTCACAACACAATCAAACACAGAAACACGCTGCAAATACTCACAACACAACCAAACACAGAAACACGCTTCAAATACTCACAACACAACCAAACAAAGAAACATGCTGCAAATACTCACAAAACAACCAAACACAGAAACACGCTGCAAATACTCACAACACAACCAAACACAGAAACACGCTGCAAATACTCACAACACAACCAAACAAAGAAACATGCTGCAAATACTCACAACATAACCAAACACAGAAACATGCTGCAAATACTCACAACTCAACAAAAACACAGAAACACGCTTCAAATACTCACAACACAACCAAACACAGAAACATGCTGCAAATACTCACAACACAACCAAACACAGAAACATGCTGCAAATACTCACAACACAACCAAACACAGAACCAAACACAGAAACATGCTCCAAATACTCACAACACAACAAAACACAGAAACACGCTTCAAATACTCACAACACAACCAAACACAGAAACACGCTGCAAATACTCACAACACAACCAAACACAGAAACACGCTGCAAATACTCACCACACAACCAAACACAGAAACATGCTGAAAATACTCACAACACAACCAAACACAGAAACACGCTTCAAATACTCACAACACAACCAAACACGGAAACACGCTTCAAATACTCACAACACAACCAAACAAAGAAACATGCTGCAAATACTCACAACACAACCAAACACAGAAACACGCTGCAAATACTCACAACACAACCAAACACAGAAACACGCTTCAAATACTCACAACACAACCAAACACGGAAACACGCTTCAAATACTCACAACACAACCAAACAAAGAAACATGCTGCAAATACTCAAAACACAACCAAACACAGAAACACGCTTCAAATACTCACAACACAACCAAACAGAGAAACATGTTGCAAATACTCACAACACAACCAAATACAGAAACACGCTGCAAATACTCGCAACACAACCAAACAAAGAAACATGCTGCAAATACTCACAACTCAACCAAACACAGAAACACGCTGAAAATACTCACAACACAACCAAACAAAGAAACAAGCTGCAAATACTCACAACACACCCAAAAACAGAAACACGGTGAAAATACTCACAGCACAACAAAACACAGAAACGCGCTTCAAATACTCACAACACAACCAAACACAGAAACATGCTGCAAATACTCACAACTCAACAAAAACACAGAAACACGCTTCAAATACTCACAACACAACCAAACACAGAAACATGCTGCAAATACTCACAACACAACCAAACACAGAAACACGCTCCAAATACTCACAACACAACCAAACACAGAAACATGCTGCAAATACTCACAACTCAACAAAAACACAGAAACACGCTTCAAATACTCACAACACAACCAAACACAGAAACACGCTTCAAATACTCACAACACAACCAAACAAAGAAACATGCTGCAAATACTCACAACACAACCAAACACAGAAACACGCTGCAAATACACGCAACACAACCAAACAAAGAAACATGCTGCAAATACTCACAACTCAACCAAACACAGAAACACGCTGAAAATACTCAATACACAACCAAACACAGAAATACGCTGCAAATACTCACCACACAACCAAACACAGAAACATGCTGCAAATACTCACAACACAACCAAACACAGAAACACGCTTCAAATACTCACAACACAACCAAATACAGAAACACGCTTCAAATACTCACAACACAACCAAACAAAGAAACATGCTGCAAAAACTCAAAACACAACCAAACACAGAAACACGCTGAAAATACTCACAACACAACCAAACACAGAAACATGCTCCAAATACTCACAACACAACCAAACACAAAAACACGCTGAAAATACTCACAACACAACCAAACAAAGAAACATGCTGCAAATACTCACAACACAACCAAACACAGAAACACGCTGCAAATACTCACAACACAACCAAACACAGAAACATGCTGCAAATACTCACAACTCAAGCAAACACAGAAACATGCTTCAAAAACTCACACCACAACCAAACAAAGAAACATGCTGCAAATACTCACAACACAACCAAACACAGAAACACGCTGAAAATACTCCCAACACAACAAAACACAGAAACACGCTGAAAATACTCACAACACAACCAAACACAGAAACATGCTGCAAATACTCACAACACAACCAAACACAGAAACACGCTGAAAATACTCACAACACAACAAAACACAGAAACACGCTTCAAATACTCACAACACAACCAAACAAAGAAACATGCTGCAAATACTCACAAAACAACCAAACACAGAAACACGCTGCAAATACTCACAACACAACCAAACACAGAAACACGCTGCAAATACTCACAACACAACCAAACAAAGAAACATGCTGCAAATACTCACAACACAACCAAACACAGAAACATGCTGCAAATACTCACAACTCAACAAAAACACAGAAACACGCTTCAAATACTCACAACACAACCAAACACAGAAACATGCTGCAAATACTCACAACACAACCAAACACAGAAACATGCTGCAAATACTCACAACACAACCAAACACAGAACCAAACACAGAAACATGCTCCAAATACTCACAACACAACAAAACACAGAAACAACCTTCAAATACTCACAACACAACCAAACACAGAAACACGCTGCAAATACTCACAACACAACCAAACACAGAAACACGCTGCAAATACTCACCACACATCCAAACACAGAAACATGCTGAAAATACTCACAACACAACCAAACACAGAAACACGCTTCAAATACTCACAACACAACCAAACACGGAAACACGCTTCAAATACTCACAACACAACCAAACAAAGAAACATGCTGCAAATACTCACAACACAACCAAACACAGAAACACGCTGCAAATACTCACAACACAACCAAACTCAGAAACATGCTCCAAATACTCACAACACAACCAAACACAGAAACACGCTTCAAATACTCACAACAGAACCAAACAAAGAAACATGTTGCAAATACTCACAACACAACCAAATACAGAAACACGCTGCAAATACTCGCAACACAACCAAACAAAGAAACATGCTGCAAATACTCACAACTCAACCAAACACAGAAACACGCTGAAAATACTCACAACACAACCAAACAAAGAAACATGCTGCAAATACTCACAACACACCCAAAAACAGAAACACGGTGAAAATACTCACAGCACAACAAAACACAGAAACGCGCTTCAAATACTCACAACACAACCAAACACAGAAACATGCTGCAAATACTCACAACACAACAAACACAGAAACACGCTGCAAATACTCACAACACAACCAAACACAGAAACACGCTGCAAATACTCACAACATAACCAAACACAGAAACACGCTTCAAATACTCACAACACAACCAAACAAAGAAACATGCTGCAAATACTCACAACACAACCAAACACAGAAACACGCTGCAAATACTCACAACACAACCAAACACAGAAACATGCTGCAAATACTCACAACTCAAGCAAACACAGAAACATGCTTCAAAAACTCACACCACAACCAAACAAAGAAACATGCTGCAAATACTCACAACACAACCAAACACAGAAACACGCTGCAAATACTCACAACACAACCAAACAAAGAAACATGCTGCAAATACTCACAACACAACCAAACACAGAAACATGCTGCAAATACTCACAACTCAACAAAAACACAGAAACACGCTTCAAATACTCACAACACAACCAAACACAGAAACATGCTGCAAATACTCACAACACAACCAAACACAGAAACATGCTGCAAATACTCACAACACAACCAAACACAGAACCAAACACAGAAAGATGCTCCAAATACTCACAACACAACAAAACACAGAAACACGCTTCAAATACTCACAACACAACCAAACACAGAAACACGCTGCAAATACTCACAACACAACCAAACACAGAAACACGCTGCAAATACTCACCACACAACCAAACACAGAAACATGCTGAAAATACTCACAACACAACCAAACACAGAAACACGCTTCAAATACTCACAACACAACCAAACACGGAAACACGCTTCAAATACTCACAACACAACCAAACAAAGAAACATGCTGCAAATACTCACAACACAACCAAACACAGAAACACGCTGCAAATACTCACAACACAACCAAACTCAGAAACATGCTCCAAATACTCACAACACAACAAAACACAGAAACACGCTTCAAATACTCACAACACAACCAAACAAAGAAACATGTTGCAAATACTCACAACACAACCAAATACAGAAACACGCTGCAAATACTCGCAACACAACCAAACAAAGAAACATGCTGCAAATACTCACAACTCAACCAAACACAGAAACACGCTGAAAATACTCACAACACAACCAAACAAAGAAACATGCTGCAAATACTCACAACACACCCAAAAACAGAAACACTGTGAAAATACTCACAGCACAACAAAACACAGAAACGCGCTTCAAATACTCACAACACAACCAAACACAGAAACATGCTGCAAATACTCACAACACAACAAACACAGAAACACGCTGCAAATACTCACAAAACAACCAAACACAGAAACACGCTGCAAATACTCACAACATAACCAAACACAGAAACACGCTTCAAATACTCACAACACAACCAAACAAAGAAACATGCTGCAAATACTCACAACACAACCAAACACAGAAACACGCTGCAAATACTCACAACACAACCAAACACAGAAACATGCTGCAAATACTCACAACTCAAGCAAACACAGAAACATGCTTCAAAAACTCACACCACAACCAAACAAAGAAACATGCTGCAAATACTCACAACACAACCAAACACAGAAACACGCTGAAAATACTCACAACACAACAAAACACAGAAACACGCTGCAAATACTCACAACACAACCAAACAAAGAAACATGCTGCAAATACTCACAACACAACCAAACACAGAAACATGCTGCAAATACTCACAACTCAACAAAAACACAGAAACACGCTTCAAATACTCACAACACAACCAAACACAGAAACATGCTGCAAATACACACAACACAACCAAACACAGAAACATGCTGCAAATACTCACAACACAACCAAACACAGAACCAAACACAGAAACACGCTTCAAATACTCACAACACAACCAAACACAGAAACATGCTGCAAATACTCACAACACAACCAAACACAGAAACACGCTTCAAATACTCACAACACAACCAAACACAGAAAAACGCTGAAAATACTCACAACACAACAAAACACAGAAACACGCTGCAAATACTCACAACACAACCAAACAAAGAAACATGCTGCAAATACTCACAACACAACCAAACACAGAAACATGCTGCAAATACTCACAACTCAACAAAAACACAGAAACACGCTTCAAATACTCACAACACAACCAAACACAGAAACATGCTGCAAATACTCACAACACAACCAAACACAGAAACATGCTGCAAATACTCACAACACAAGCAAACACAGAACCAAACACAGAAACATGCTCCAAATACTCACAACACAACAAAACACAGAAACACGCTTCAAATACTCACAACACAACCAAACAGAGAAACACGCTGCAAATACTCACAACACAACCAAACACAGAAACACGCTGCAAATACTCACCACACAACCAAACACAGAAACATGCTGAAAATACTCACAACACAACCAAACACAGAAACACGCTTCAAATACTCACAACACAACCAAACACAGAAACACGCTTCAAATACTCACAACACAACCAAACACAGAAACACGCTGCAAATACTCGCAACACAACCAAACAAAGAAACATGCTGCAAATACTCACAACTCAACCAAACACAGAAACACGCTGAAAATACTCACAACACAACCAAACACAGAAATACGCTGCAAATACTCACCACACAACCAAACACAGAAACATGCTGCAAATACTCACAACACAACCAAACACAGAAACACGCTTCAAATACTCACAACACAACCAAACACAGAAACATGCTGCAAATACTCACAACACAACCAAACACAGAAACACGCTGCAAATACTCACAACACAACCAAACACAGAAACACGCTGCAAATACTCACCACACAACCAAACAAAGAAACATGCTGCAAATACTCACAACACAACAAAACACAGAAACACGCTGAAAATACTCACAACACAACCAAACACAGAAACATGCTGCAAATACTCACAACACAACCAAACACAGAAACACGCTGCAAATACTCACAACACCACCAAACACAGAAATACGCTGAAAATACTCACAACACAATCAAACACAGAAACTCGCTGCAAATACTCACAACACAACCAACACAGAAACACGCTTCAAATACTCACAACACAACCAAACAAAGAAACATGCTGCAAATACTCACAAAACAACCAAACACAGAAACACGCTGCAAATACTCACAACACAACCAAACACAGAAACACGCTGCAAATACTCACAACACAACCAAACAAAGAAACATGCTGCAAATACTCACAACACAACCAAACACAGAAACACTCTGCAAATACTCACAACTCAACAAAAACACAGAAACACGCTTCAAATACTCACAACACAACCAAACACAGAAACATGCTGCAAATACTCACAACACAACCAAACACAGAAACATGCTGCAAATACTCACAACACAACCAAACACAGAACCAAACACAGAAACATGCTCCAAATACTCACAACACAACAAAACACAGAAACACGCTTCAAATACTCACAACACAACCAAACACAGAAACACGCTGCAAATACTCACAACACAACCAAACACAGAAACACGCTGCAAATACTCACCACACAACCAAACACAGAAACATGCTGAAAATACTCACAACACAACCAAACACAGAAACACGCTTCAAATACTCACAACACAACCATACACGGAAACACGCTTCAAATACTCACAACACAACCAAACAAAGAAACATGCTGCAAATACTCACAACACAACCAAACACAGAAACACGCTGCAAATACTCACAACACAACCAAACACAGAAACACGCTTCAAATACTCACAACACAACCAAACACGGAAACACGCTTCAAATACTCACAACACAACCAAACAAAGAAACATGCTGCAAATACTCACAACACAACCAAACACAGAAACACGCTTCAAATACTCACAACACAACCATACACGGAAACACGCTTCAAATACTCACAACACAACCAAACAAAGAAACATGCTGCAAATACTCACAACACAACCAAACACAGAAACATGCTGAAAATACTCACAACACAACCAAACACAGAAACACGCTGAAAATACTCACAACACAACCAAACAAAGAAACATGTTGCAAATACTCACAACACAACCAAATACAGAAACACGCTGCAAATACTCGCAACACAACCAAACAAAGAAACATGCTGCAAATACTCACAACTCAACCAAACACAGAAACACGCTGAAAATACTCACAACACAACCAAACAAAGAAACATGCTGCAAATACTCACAACACACCCAAAAACAGAAACACGGTGAAAATACTCACAGCACAACAAAACACAGAAACGCGCTTCAAATACTCACAAAACAACCAAACACAGAAACATGCTGCAAATACTCACAACTCAACAAAAACACAGAAACACGCTTCAAATACTCACAACACAACCAAACACAGAAACATGCTGCAAATACTCACAACACAACCAAACACAGAAACATGCTGCAAATACTCACAACACAACCAAACACAGAACCAAACACAGAAACATGCTCCAAATACTCACAACACAACAAAACACAGAAACATGCTTCAAATACTCACAACACAACCAAACAGAGAAACACGCTGCAAATACTCACAACACAACCAAACACAGAAACACGCTGCAAATACTCACCACACAACCAAACACAGAAACATGCTGAAAATACTCACAACACAACCAAACACAGAAACACGCTTCAAATACTCACAACACAACCAAACACAGAAACACGCTTCAAATACTCACAACACAACCAAACAAAGAAACATGCTGCAAATACTCACAACACAACCAAACACAGAAACACGCTGCAAATACACGCAACACAACCAAACAAAGAAACATGCTGCAAATACTCACAACTCAACCAAACACAGAAACACGCTGAAAATACTCACAACACAACCAAACACAGAAATACGCTGCAAATACTCACCACACAACCAAACACAGAAACATGCTGCAAATACTCACAACACAACCAAACACAGAAACACGCTTCAAATACTCACAACACAACCAAATACAGAAAAACGCTTCAAATACTCACAACACAACCAAACAAAGAAACATGCTGCAAAAACTCAAAACACAACCAAACACAGAAACACGCTGAAAATACTCACAACACAACCAAACACAGAAACATGCTCCAAATACTCACAACACAACCAAACACAGAAACACGCTGAAAATACTCACAACACAACCAAACAAAGAAACATGCTGCAAATACTCACAACACAACCAAACACAGAAACACGCTGCAAATACTCACAACACAACCAAACACAGAAACATGCTGCAAATACTCACAACTCAAGCAAACACAGAAACATGCTTCAAAAACTCACACCACAACCAAACAAAGAAACATGCTGCAAATACTCACAACACAACCAAACACAGAAACACGCTGAAAATACTCACAACACAACAAAACACAGAAACACGCTGAAAATACTCACAACACAACCAAACACAGAAACATGCTGCAAATACTCACAACACAACCAAACACAGAAACACGCTGAAAATACTCACAACACAACAAAACACAGAAACACGCTTCAAATACTCACAACACAACCAAACAAAGAAACATGCTGCAAATACTCACAAAACAACCAAACACAGAAACACGCTGCAAATACTCACAACACAACCAAACACAGAAACACGCTGCAAATACTCACAACACAACCAAACAAAGAAACATGCTGCAAATACTCACAACACAACCAAACACAGAAACATGCTGCAAATACTCACAACTCAACAAAAACACAGAAACACGCTTCAAATACTCACAACACAACCAAACACAGAAACATGCTGCAAATACTCACAACACAACCAAACACAGAAACATGCTGCAAATACTCACAACACAACCAAACACAGAACCAAACACAGAAACATGCTCCAAATACTCACAACACAACAAAACACAGAAACACGCTTCAAATACTCACAACACAACCAAACACAGAAACACGCTGCAAATACTCACAACACAACCAAACACAGAAACACGCTGCAAATACTCACCACACAACCAAACACAGAAACATGCTGAAAATACTCACAACACAACCAAACACAGAAACACGCTTCAAATACTCACAACACAACCAAACACAGAAACACGCTTCAAATACTCACAACACAACCAAACAAAGAAACATGCTGCAAATACTCACAACACAACCAAACACAGAAACACGCTGCAAATACTCACAACACAACCAAACTCAGAAACATGCTCCAAATACTCACAACACAACCAAACACAGAAACACGCTTCAAATACTCACAACACAACCAAACAAAGAAACATGTTGCAAATACTCACAACACAACCAAATACAGAAACACGCTGCAAATACTCGCAACACAACCAAACAAAGAAACATGCTGCAAATACTCACAACTCAACCAAACACAGAAACACGCTGAAAATACTCACAACACAACCAAACAAAGAAACATGCTGCAAATACTCACAACACACCCAAAAACAGAAACACGGTGAAAATACTCACAGCACAACAAAACACAGAAACGCGCTTCAAATACTCACAACACAACCAAACACAGAAACATGCTGCAAATACTCACAACACAACAAACACAGAAACACGCTGCAAATACTCACAACACAACCAAACACAGAAACACGCTGCAAATACTCACAACATAACCAAACACAGAAACACGCTTCAAATACTCACAACACAACCAAACAAAGAAACATGCTGCAAATACTCACAACACAACCAAACACAGAAACACGCTGCAAATACTCACAACACAACCAAACACAGAAACATGCTGCAAATACTCACAACTCAAGCAAACACAGAAACATGCTTCAAAAACTCACACCACAACCAAACAAAGAAACATGCTGCAAATACTCACAACACAACCAAACACAGAAACACGCTGAAAATACTCACAACACAACAAAACACAGAAACACGCTGAAAATACTCACAACACAACCAAACACAGAAACATGCTGCAAATACTCACAACACAACCAAACACAGAAACACGCTGCAAATACTCACAACACCACCAAACACAGAAATACGCTGAAAATACTCACAACACAATCAAACACAGAAACACGCTGCAAATACTCACAACACAACCAAACACAGAAACACGCTGCAAATACTCACAACACAACCAAACAAAGAAACATGCTGCAAATACTCACAACACAACCAAACACAGAAACATGCTGCAAATACTCACAACTCAACAAAAACACAGAAACACGCTTCAAATACTCACAACACAACCAAACACAGAAACATGCTGCAAATACTCACAACACAACCAAACACAGAAACATGCTGCAAATACTCACAACACAACCAAACACAGAACCAAACACAGAAACATGCTCCAAATACTCACAACACAACAAAACACAGAAACACGCTTCAAATACTCACAACACAACCAAACACAGAAACACGCTGCAAATACTCACAACACAACCAAACACAGAAACACGCTGCAAATACTCACCACACAACCAAACACAGAAACATGCTGAAAATACTCACAACACAACCAAACACAGAAACACGCTTCAAATACTCACAACACAACCAAACACGGAAACACGCTTCAAATACTCACAACACAACCAAACAAAGAAACATGCTGCAAATACTCACAACACAACCAAACACAGAAACACGCTGAAAATACTCACAACACAACCAAACTCAGAAACATGCTCCAAATACTCACAACACAACCAAACACAGAAACACGCTTCAAATACTCACAACACAACCAAACAAAGAAACATGTTGCAAATACTCACAACACAACCAAATACAGAAACACGCTGCAAATACTCGCAACACAACCAAACAAAGAAACATGCTGCAAATACTCACAACTCAACCAAACACAGAAACACGCTGAAAATACTCACAACACAACCAAACAAAGAAACATGCTGCAAATACTCACAACACACCCAAAAATAGAAACACGCTGAAAATACTCACAGCACAACAAAACACAGAAACACGCTTCAAATACTCACAACACAACCAAACACAGAAACATGCTGCAAATACTCACAACACAACAAACACAGAAACACGCTGCAAATACTCACAACACAACCAAACACAGAAACACGCTGCAAATACTCACAACATAACCAAACACACAAACATGCTTCAAATACTCACAACACAACCAAGCACAGAAACACGCTGCAAATACTCACAACACAACCAAACACAGAAACACTCTGCAAATACTCACAACACAACCAAACACAGAAACACGCTTCAAATACTCACAACACAACCAAACAAAGAAACATGCTGCAAATACTCACAACACAACCAAACACAGAAACATGCTGCAAATACTCACAACTCAACCAAACACAGAAACATGCTTCAAATACTCACAACACAACCAAACAAAGAAACATGCTGCAAATACTCACAACACAACCAAACACAGAAGCACGCTGAAAATACTCACAACACAACCAAACACAGAAACACGCTGCAAATAGTCACAACACAACCAAACACAGAAACATGCTGCAAATACTCACAACACAACCAAACACAGAAACATGCTCCAAATACTCACAACACAACCAAACAGCGAAACACGCTGCAAATACTCACAACACAACCAAACACAGAACCAAACACAGAAACACGCTGAAAATACTCTCAACACAACCAAACACAGAAACACGCTGCAAATACTCACAACACAACCAAACACAGAAACACGCTTCAAATACTCACAACACAACCAAACACAGACACACGCTGCAAATACTGGCAACACAACCAAACACAGAGACACGCTGCAAAAGTGCTGTGAGTATTTGGAGCACACATGTGTTGTGAAACTGATGAAAATGTTTTTTTCTATTAGAATGTGTTTTCTTCAGTTGCAGCGTGTTGATCTCTCTTGACCACCGTAGTTTATAGAGCTTTAAGAATGTTATAAATCCTATAGAAATTGAAATGTAGTGGAGTAAAAAGTATGATATTTGTCTTTCAAATGTAGTGCAGTTAAAGTAAAAGTAAAATTTTTCCAAAAAAAAATTACACTCAAGTAAAGTACAGTACTCAAGTAAATGTACTTTGTTACTGTCCACCTCTATATCGCATCGCTATCCTCCATGTAAAGCACTTGTCAGTGTGCAAACATGTGAAAGTTTCACTGTGTGATTAAGTGCAGTTCCTGTGTGTTTCAGGCTGTTCTGGTCATTCGTCAGATACTGAATGTGACACAATTAGCGTCACAAATGCAGTAGAATGTAATGCCTGTACTTTGGCTGCCAAGATGTGCCCAGCCGTCTGCATTTTGATCATTACAAATAATAGGTTCTCCTCGGGGTGAAATTAGCCCACTGACAGGTTAGCAGAGAGAATCTTGGGAAATGAGGCGCACTAAGAGACTAATAGGTAGACGTCCATGGAGCTGAAACTCAATGTTTTTTGTCTCTTAAGCTGTTTTGC
The DNA here is from genome assembly GCA_026230005.1 of Gila orcuttii. NCBI lineage: Eukaryota > Metazoa > Chordata > Actinopteri > Cypriniformes > Leuciscidae > Gila > Gila orcuttii. Next base: position 2,696,515 of record JAPDVR010000022.1, on the reverse strand, counting down.
TACCAAGAGCATCTGTGCCATGTTTCGTTTCAGGTTTGTGGTAATATCGGTTGTATTTAAAGGAGATTTCTGAACTTGTGCGTTTAATCATCCAGTGCAAAGAAAGACTTTGGGAATGTCAGGGTTTAAAGTGGGAATATACACACACCGGCCACTTAGATATACCAGTAACACTTTACAATAAGGTTCAATAGTTAACATTGGTTAACTACCTTAATTCACATTAACTAAGAATGAAAAATACTTATTCAGCATTTATTAATCTTAGTTTATATTAATTTCAACATTTACTGATACGTTATTTAAATCAAAGGTTGTATTTGTTAACATTAGTTAATGCACTGTGAACTAACATGAACAAACAATGAACAGCTGTATTTTTATGAACTAATATTAACAAAGATGAATAATTACTGCAACAAATATTGCTCATTGTTAATTCATGTTAATTAATACATTAACTAATGTTAACTATTGTAAATTGTTACCGATATACCGGTTTAACTGCTCATTAACACAAATATCTAATAACATTTCCAGCAACTTGTTGAACTTTTTAACTTTCTATTCATCAAAGAATCCTGGAAAATAAAATCTATTACTATTTTCACAAAAATATGAAGTAGCACAACTGTTTTCAACTTTTAAAGTAGTTATTTAGTAGTATTTCACAGTATTTCCGGTTTTACTGCATTTTTGATCTTTCAAAAATATTAAAAAGTCTTAATCTAAACTCACATGAAATATAATGTTTCAAAGGCAAATCATTTTGATCAGTAAATCTATTATTTTATCATTGGGGAATTAAAATATATGAAACTTGCTTTGATATTGTCCAGATATCATACTGTTTTGTACAGCAAGAATAGTTCCCAGTATTGTGCATGCTGGATTATTAATGTAATAACAAGAGCAGAGCCACACTAGTGTTGACAGAGGACGCATCAGCACAGACGCTTTATTAAACATCATTCAGCTCTGTTAATAATGATTTGGTTCTTCTGCAATTACTTCAGTTGCACACATTTTGCAAAGCATGTGTTGCTTCTCAATGCCTCATTTGTTCTGATGTGAGCATGAGTTGAGTTGAGCGCACCAGGTCATTATTGCTTCTCAAGTCAACCGTACGTTAAGCTTTAACTATCAGCTTGATGCTGGCCGTAAAGCAAATACACTCTTCAGGATGGCAGCATTAAAGGCCGCCTGAAATCAAAATGTACGTTTTTTAGCTTTTAGTTTGAGTATGTTAGCCTTAAGGTTATGAATATACGGAGCCCCTAAAGGGACGTGGTGGTGGAAAAAAATTTAGGATGGGAGACATTTTTTTTTTTTAATCTTTTGCGTTCCCTCGAAAAACTTTTGCGTTCCCGCGAGAAACTTTGCTTTCCCTCGCAAAACTTTTGCGTTCCCTCGCAAAGATATTTGCGTTCCCACGCAATCCCTGTTGTGAGCTCGGACAGACATTTCCTGTTTAATGTCCCGCTGGGAGTGCTTCAGAGCTCTGTAGGTTAATGGAGCGTTTCATAGTGTTTGAACTTGGACTCAAATATAAAGAAATGCGGTCAGTGCTTAACTCAAGGAGTTCAGTGAAGCTGGCAATATATTCAAATAGGCTATTTGAACTTCCCGGATCAATATTCTTGAGCTAAACGTTGTTAAAACACAAACGACACCTATTTACAATCACAGTAACCAACAAGCTAATTCTCCTCATAATATAAATTTATCTCTAAACAGCTGATTGAGAGACAAGTCCAAATAAGGGGCCATCTGCAAAGTGCAAATCCCCAAACCCTTCTGCACATTTTATATTATTAAACATATTCTATAGCTTCACTATGACACTACTGTGGCCAAATTAAGTTCACACATCACCGCTCTCCTGCTGGTTATACTACAATACTTAGTTTGATAAAAAAAAGCATAATTGTTATGATTTTTTATGAAATAAAATCAATAACTTCACACTGTTATACAATGTAATGCCATCGAAATTCAGTAAGCAAATATAATGCATAAGCTATGATTGTAACTATTATGTTAGCTGCGCACAGTACCAATATAATTTGTGTAAATAATAGGCCTACTTATTTTTTATGTGCAATTACTTCCCATACTAGCTTTCCTGCAGCTCAAACAGTAGAGCGTTGGTGCTTGCAATGCCAAGGTCATGGGTTCGATTCCCAGGGAAGAGCAAGAACTCATAAGAATGTAAATGTGTACCTTTGGATAAAAGAGTTACATTTACAGTTATGCATTTGAAAGACAAAGTGTTGTATAACCAATATTAGAGCAGTGATGTGTGAACTAGATTTGGTGTGTTACAGTGAAGTTATTGAATATTTTTCATTAAATAAAATGTGCAAAAGCAGTGTAGTATGACCAGTGGGTCACCATTGAGGTGTAAGCTGAATTGGGTGGCACTACAGTTTGTAACATTGAAGTTAATGACTATTTTTGTATTTTTGAATATGAGTTGATGCTGTAGTCGTTTTTTGGGTTATATTGCACATTGCAGATGGTCCCTTGACTTGTCTCTCAGCCGCCTGCACATAAAGATCCATTTAGCCTATATTATAAAGCTCGTTTTGAGGAAAATTGGGTTGTAGCTCGTTGTCTAGGTTACTGTGATTGTAAATAGGTGTCTTTTGTGTTTTAACAACGTTTAGCTCAAGAATATTGATCCGGGAAGTTCCGCATTTCTTTATATTTGAGTCCAAGTTCAAACACTATGAAACGCTCTATTAACCTACGGAGCTCTGAAGCACTGCCAGCGGGAAATTAAACAGGAAGTGTCTGTCCGAGCTCACAACAGGTTTTGCGTGGGAACGCAAATATCTTTGCGAGGAAACGCAAAACTTTTGCGAGGGAACGCAAAACTTTTGCGTGGGAACACAAATATCTTTGCGAGGGAACGCAAAAGTTTTGTATGGGAACGCAAAGTTTCTCGGGGGAACGCAAAAGTTTTGCGAGGGAACGCAAAAGATTTAAAAAAAAAAATTCTCCCATCCTAGATTTTTTTCCACCCCCACGTCCCTTTAGGGGCTCCGTATGAATAAGCTGGTGTGTTCCAAAACAATGACAAAATTAGCATTTAGGAGATATAAGCATTCATAAAATACAGTCTCTCACTTCCGCTAAAATGGATCAGGGATTTTAATGACATCACAGTTTCTCATCACATCTTCTGTCCAATCAAATGCTCTCTATCTAAAGCTCCGCCCCCTCTGCTATAAACACCACCTGCTGACCGTTGCAATATGGGTTAAAGTCAAGATGTGTGTTCGGTTGCTCAAACACTCGAGTTTTATTACAATTGTATGTTGGTTAAGAATGAAATGGACTTGACTACGTCAACGCATCAAACAAAGCTCCGTGTTCCAAGGCACTTCAGTGGGACCTTAAGAATAAATCGAGTGATTAACATATTTCCCTCTATTCCCAGTGTCCATGACTGGGACAGTAAGCATGTCAGATGTTCCAGAGGGCTAGTTTATTTATTTATAGAATTTATAGAAAGAGTGAAGTGAGTCTAGTAATTCACATTCTTCAGTTTGCTATATCACAAATCCTCAGATTTACACCGGAGCCGAGGGAAGTGTCCATGCTCTTCGCCTCACCATGTCACGTCACACATATCAAGGTGTTGTAAAGATCTGCGCTGGTCTTTAGTGAGTTCGGTGTGTTTCCTGACAGATACAGCTTGTTCAGTGATTTTGCTCAATTCCGCATCCAGAACGACTGTCAGAGATGAACGACGCGCATGTAAATGTCCAGAAAGCTGTGATGACACAACTAACAACTATTTGAATTATCACTTAATCTGTTGATATCTTCTGTCAAATGATTGGCTATTCGAGTCAAGTCACCTTTATTTATATAGCGCTTTTTACAATATAGATTGTTTCAAAGCAGCTTTACAGAGATAACAGGAAAATAATGTACAGCAGATCTAAAAGAAAATAACATCACAGTTCAGCTTAAGTAAGTTCAGTGATGGATCATTTTTGTTGTAAAGAAGTTATTAAAGCTCAAGTAGGTAGCTTTTGTAAACAAATATTTGTTAAAACTGTCATTATGTCCTCACAGTAGAATATGAGACAGATAATCTGTGGAAAAAATCGAGCTCCTCTGGCTCCTCCCTGTGGTCCTATTGCCATTTGCAGAAATACACCGCTCCCGGTCAGAAACAACCAATCAGAGCCAGGAGGAATGTCTTAGCAGTGTCAATCACGCTCGTCGTTCGTGACTCTCCTGTTCGAACTCGTTCATCCAAATGAACGAATCTTTTTTCGAGTCATTTCGTTCATTGAACGAACGAAATGACTCGCAAAAAGATTCATTCATTTCGAACGAGTCTTTTTCGGAGTCATTTCGTTCATTCAATGAACGAAATGATTTGAAAAAGATTTGTTCATTTTGATGAATGAGTTCAAACAGGAGAGTCACCAACGTGCATCACAGAACAGAGCAAGGCGAGCATTTGTGCTTATAAAACTTAAAGTTTTTTATTTATTTTTGAAATGACCGATCGTTTCGCTAGATAAGACCCTTATTCATCGTCTGGTATCGTTTAAAGCCCTTTGAAGCTGCACTGAAACTGTCATTTGGTCCTTGAAACGTTTGTGTCCTATTGAAGTCCATTATATGGAGAAAAAGCCTGGAATGTTTTCATCAAAAACCTTAATTTCTTTTCGACTGAAGAAAGAAAGACATGGACATCTTGGATGACATGGGGGTGAGTAAATTATCAGCAAAAGTTTTTTTTAAAAGTGAACTAATCCTTTAACGTTATCTTACTAGCTATTTATAACTTATAGAAAGAGTGCAACGTCATAAAGTTACATGTATTGCAAAATACATAATGATTTGAGGACCAAGTTTGTAGTCAAAGTATGGGCAGGCCATAGTCAATGTAAAGCATATTGTTGATGTTTCGTCCCTATTAGTGAATGTTCCATAACTGTTTATAATCCGCCGTCATCGGTGGTCCTGTTTACTAGTCTGCGCGTTCACGGCAGGCTCCGCTGTGGGGGAGGAGCTGTGGAGGGAGGGCTGTAGTGCAGCAGAGAGCAAGGGGGTTGGACCTGGAAGTTGTGCTTGTTCAAATTTTCAGGCTAAGTCAACATTTTCTCAAAACTCCCTACTGCAACTTTAATTTATATATAAATTAGTTCAGTTATATATATATAGCCGCTCTGGAGAAAACCGTGATGTCATCGTCCAGCTCAGTTCAGTTCTCATATAATGGTGTCAATGCAGCAGATCAATAATAGTGTTGAATATTTAATGTTATTCCACATCTTACCCATCGAAGACCGCAACATTAACCGCTCGTTAGCTGTTTTGGAAAGGGTCGCATTATAAAAATGACTGTGGCTCAAAGATGTCAGCAATTCAATGCAAGTTACTGTAATTATGGAGCTGTTTAATAGATTCAGTTTAGGCCTTTTCCACACTGATACATTTTCGATTGAAAACGCATCTTTTTCTATCCGTTTTGTCTTCCGTCAACACTGAAACATTTTTTTATTAATGAAAACAAAACTTTTTAATAACGCTGTCTAAAGTGGATAAATTTGAAAAATTTCAAAACACTGTTTTTGTGTTGTAGTGTGGACTGTGAAAAAAAAACAATGACGTAAATTTAGTCGTGATGCATATTGTACCAATAGATATTCATGTTTATAGCGGTATTGTGCCTGTTATCTGCTATTCACTCTCACACTGTTGCTAAAATATGTTACTTCACACACTCTTCATCACAGTCCTGCAAAGATGACAGAATTCACTCACATCTGCTGTCCTGCGGTGAAACATGAGCAGTTTTAGCGTTTTACACCAACAATATAATGGTGAGTGAGAGCGAGCTGGACGATCACTGAATGCTGAGATATTTTGCTAAATAAAATGATCCTGCCAGAAGAATTGCGCGATAACATTAATATTTATTTTTCCGTCTGTATCATCTCAGTGAGCTTTTGTTAAGGGTTTTACACATGCGCTGTAAAGGTGAATTTAGCGTTCCCTTTCGTGGGAATTCCTACATCTCGTCGGAGGAGTTTCCAATGAATTGGGATCACGCTAGGGAGACCAATTGCCTTCGAGTGAACTAAAACGAGCCAATAAATATTGGCATGCAAGATTTGCATTCAGCGCCGCCTACCAGTGCGGGTATAAAGCGGAAGCAAGCGCATACACATTTGCTTTTTGCTTCGGAGCCGACCGGTTGTGTCCTCTGAGTGAATGAGTTTCGAGAAAGTGTTTTCTTCACGCTCAACAAGTCTGCTGTTTTCCTGGATCTCTCTGTGTTGGTGTGACGGCGCTTCAGTGATCTTAGCGAACTCCCGGCTGCCGGTTGTGATTGCACGCTATCTACATCTTTCAAAAGAGCTGTTTTCACAGCTGGTATTCGGTTAAGTGCACGCAGCGGGCTTGCAGTTTCCCCGCTGTGTTGCCGCGTTGATCCCTGTGTACTTCAGCACATTAAGAGAGCATTCTCTAAAAGAGTAACACGGGTGAACATCGTGTCCTTTTCAGGATGACGTTTCATCCATGTGTTTCTGGATGCGGTCAATATCTGCCGCTGGTTGATGGTCATGATTGCTGTCTCTCGTGCTGGGACCTCGCGCACGCTGAGGCAGCGTTCGTGAACGAGTCATGTTCTCACTGCGGGAACATGACCGTCGCGGTGCTTAGATCAAGACTGCGATCCCTCAAACGAGGGGGAGTCCCTTTGGAGATTCCCCGATCTAGTTCTTCTTCTGGTTCACTTCAGAAGAAGGCTACTTCAGCTAATCCCATTGGTGGTCTGAGGGTTACAGTGAGGAATGTCCAGCCGGGTGAAAGACCCCCGCAGGCTCCTAACTCCTCCGCATCGCTGCCATTGGAGCCTTCGGAGGAGCGCGCTGGGTCATCTTGTGTGGTCCCAGTCGTTTCCTTTCGGGGCTCCGCCGGAGGATCAGATGTCAATCGCTGCATCGGAGGGAGAGCGGTCATGTTCCGGAGATGATGACTCGACTGCGTTGCCCCCTTCAGGTGTGGTAACGTTAGCCGAGACGGAACCGGAAATGGCCGCTATGCTTTCCCGGGGGGCCGTGAGTGTCGGGCTGGAGTGGAACCCTCCACCGTGTCCCGAACCCTCGCGGCTCGACGATTGGTATCTCGGGGCGGCTCGTGCTGGTTCTCAGCGCCCCGCCCCGGTTCCTTTCTTTCCGTAGGTGCATGACGAGGTGACGAGATCGTGGATGGCCCCTCTGGCGGCCAGACACAGGTCAACTCCCTCCTCTTCCCTCACCACTCTCGATGGCGGGGCAGTGAAGGGATACGTAGGTATCCCCCCAGTGGAACGGTTGGTTGCGATGCAATTGTGTCCTAAGACTGCGTCCACCTGGTGGGGTAACCCTACGCTCCCCTCCCGCGCCTGTAGGTTCTCTTCCAGTCTGACTGGAAAGGCCTACAGCGAGTGCGGAGAAGCTGCTTCTGCAGGAGGGTGGTACCGACCCAGGGGTGCTCCAAGAGCCCACGTTCCCTGGGCCGGGCGATGTCCACGCTGGTGGTCCAGGAGCGACATCTTTGGCTCACCCTGGCTGATATGCGCGAGTCGGACAAGTCTAGGTTCCTGAACTCCCCCAAATCCCAGGGTGGCCTCTTCGGCGATGCGGTGGAGAGCTACGCCCAACAGTTCTCCGCCGCCCAGAAGCAGTCGGAGGTCATCAAAAACATCATGCCTCGGAGACGGCCTGCTGCTGCCCCGTCGCCTGCGCCTCCGGCTGCTCGTCGCCGAGGGCGCCCTCCTGCCGCCGCGTCTGCCCCTGCCCAGCCTTAGCAGCAGCCCCCTAGGCAGCAGGGTGCGCGCCGCAAGAGAGCTGCCCAGCCCACTCGGGAGTCGTCTAAACCCCCCGGGAAGAGGAGAGGGAAGCGACCCTGAGAGGGGAGACCTAGAGGACGCAGTGGCTGCTCTTCGGGAGGGAACCTCTGTTCCTCTCCCTCCCCCAGAGGAGGGCCGGGTGGAGAATCTTTGTTTTTGGTGGAAGCAGGTAGGTGTTGCCCCGCGCACCCAGACCCCTCTCTCGGCCGCAGTAATGCCTCCGGAGTCCGGTCCCTGCCTTCCACCTTGCTGCCCCTCCTCGGGTACACCGGTGGTTCGCGTGGGCTCGCTGGTACGGTCTCTGGAAGCCTGGCTAGCGCTTCCGAGGCCGTCCCGCTGGCTCATTCGTACCATTTGGCTTGGCTATGCAATTCAGTTTGCCCGTCGGCCTCCCAAGTTCAGTGGCAGAGCGGCACGTTCCGGGTCAACATTACCCCGCACTGTCGCCAAACCTTCAGTCCTTGGTCGGACCCTGCGTTTCTACGGGCCGGAGTCCCTTAGTCCAGTTGTCCAGTGCCAACAGTTTCAGGTCTGTGGACGGGGCCTCAACTGCATTGGCACATCAACTGCCTAGAGTTGCAAGCAGTACGCTTAGCCTTGTGCCGCCTCAAGGGGCTGCTTCTGCACAAGCATGTACTGGTCCGTACGGACAGCACTGCGACCGTTGTGTACATCAACCGTCAAGGTGGTCTACGCTTCCGTTGTATGTCGCTACTTGCCCGCCATCTCCTCCTATGGAGTCAGAAGCATCTGAGGTCACTTTGGGCCATTCACATCCCTGGTGCGCTCAACCGTGTAGCCGAAGAGCTTTCTGTCGAAGCCGAAATACCATTTGACTAGTAACCAAAAATCCAAATCACAGTCTCTACTGCACCAATTGAATTGATATTAATACTAGTGTAGAACATTGCATAGAAACTGTGTCTATTCCTCGTTTACTAAGATCAAATAATAAATCTACTGCGGGATCTAGAAAAAATCTAATTGTTATTAAAACAAAAAATCTCGCTATTAGTGAACAAAAACAATTTCTAAAGCTAGGTCTTCTAAACATTAGATCGCTCACACCTAAGGCGGTTATTGTAAATGAAATGGTCACAGATAATAATTTCGATGTTTTGTGCCTTACTGAAACCTGGCTTAAACCAAATGATTATTTCGGTCTAAATGAGTCTACTCCGCCAGGATACTGTTATAAGCATGAGCCCCGTCTGATCGGTCGTGGTGGCGGTGTTGCAACAATCTACAGAGATATCCTTAATGTTACTCAGAAAACTCGTCATAGGTTTAATTAGTTTGAAGTGCTAAATGTTACGCTCTTAGATGTAAGAAAAAAATCCCTATTATCTCTAGCATTGGCTACCGTATATAGACCTCCAGGGCCTTACGCCAACTTCCTAAAAGAGTTTGCTGACTTTCTATCAGATCTTTTGGTCAACGTCGATAAAGCATTAATTGTTGGAGATTTTAAAATACACTTAGATAATTTAAATGATGCGTTAGGGGCTGCGTTTACAGATTTATTAAACTCCTTCGGGGTCAAGCAAAACGTCACCGGACCAACTCATCGTCTTAATCATACACTCGATTTAATTATATCATATGGAACCGATCCAACCGATATAGATATTATTCCACAAAGTGATGATGTCACTGACCACTACTTGGTAACTTGCATATTACGCACTGCTGCAATATGTCATGCTGCGCCACGTTATCGACCAGGTAGAACAATTCGTCCATCCACCATAGATCATTTCTCAAATAGCTTATCTGATCTGTCTCAGCTGCTGCCTGAACCCAAACAAACAGATGAATTAGACGAACTAACTAGCACTATGAGCACCATTCTCTCTAGAACATTGGATATTGTTGCACCCATTAGATTAAAAAAGGTCAGAGAATAAAGTATATCACCATGGTACAATAATACTACGTATGTTTTAAAGAGAGAAACCCGTAATTTAGAGCGTAAATGGAAAAAAACTAATTTAGAGGTCTTTAGAATCGCGTGGAAAGACAGTATGTCACTTTATAAAAAGGCACGTAAAACGGCCAGGGCTGAGCACCTCAACAAATTAATAGAAAACAACCGAAATAATCCAAGGTTTTTATTTAATACAGTGGCTAGACTAACAAATAAACAGACGTCGTCTGAACAAAATACCTAGTTACAGTTTAGTAGTAATGATTTCATGAACTTCTTCACCGAGAAAATTGAAAGCATCAGAATCAAAATCGTAAACGTTCGATCTTTGCTCGCGCCTTATAATTCGGCCGCAATTATCACCCCGCAAGAACAATTACAATGCTTTACAACCATAGAACAAAAAGAGTTAAATAATCTTATCACTTCATCTAAAACAACAACATGTTTATTAGATCCTATACCAACTGAACTACTGAAAGAAGCGTTACCTATAGTGGAAGAGCCTCTTCTCAATATTATTAACTCATCTTTATCTTTAGGTCATGTTCCAAGAACGTTCAAGCTGGCAGTTATAAAACCTCTTATTAAGAAACCACAATTAGATCCAAATAACCTAGGAAATTACAGACCCATTTCGAATCTTCCTTTTATGTCAAAAATATTAGAAAAAGTTGTGTCCGCTCAACTCAGCTCTTTCTTGCAAGAAAACGACATCTATGAAAAGTTTCAGTCTGGATTCAGGCTACATCATAGCACTGAAACTGCGCTTGTTAGAATCACAAATGATTTACTTTTAGCTTCGGACCAAGGCTGTATCTCAGTACTAGTTTTACTTGATCTTAGTGCTGCGTTCGATACTATAGATCACACAATACTCTTAGATCGACTACAAAATTACACTGGTGTTCAAGGACAAGCATTAAGCTGGTTCAGGTCATACTTATCTGACCGCTACCATTTCGTCTACTTAAATGGAGAAAAATCGATTATAACTTCGGCAAACTATGGAGTGCCGCAGGGATCTGTTAGGCCCTTTATTATTCTCAATATATATGCTGCCACTTGGTAATATTCTAAGGAAACATGGAATTAGTTTCCATTGTTATGCTGATGACACTCAAATATATATTTCATCACGGCCAGATGAATACGCTAAATTATCCAAATTGACAGATTGTGTTAAAGATATAAAAGATTGGATGACGCGTAATTTTCTTTTATTAAATCCAGACAAGACAGAGGTAATACTTATCGGTTCTAAAAACCGTCAACAAAACCTTTCACAGCACGACTTTAACATAGTAGGATGCCCTGTTACTTTATCCGCTACAGTAAAAGACCTGGGTGTTACATTAGACTGCAACCTGTCTTTTGAAAAGCATATTTCATATGTTACAAAAACTGCGTTTTTCCACCTTAGAAACATTGCTAAGCTACGTAATATGCTATCAGTCTCTGATGCAGAAAAGTTAGTTCATGCATTCATGACCTCGAAACTAGATTACTGTAATGCTTTATTAGCTGGTTGTCCTGCATCTTCAATAAACAAGCTACAGTTAGTCCAAAATGCAGCCGCTAGAGTTCTTACTAGATCAAGAAAATATGATCATATAACACTGATTTTATCATCACTTCATTGGTTACCTATAAAGTTCCGTATTAAATACAAGGTATTGCTTTTGACTTATAAAGCTCTAAATGGTTTAGCTCCAGTCTATTTAACGGATCTTCTAACGCCTTACAATCCATCGCGCTCTTTAAGATCACTAGATTCGAGGCTTCTCAGTCCTTCCAGAAAAACGCTGAGTTTTTTTGTGATTGTTGCGGGCAAAAATCCTTGATTATGCGGCGCGTTTTCTTTAAAAATGCGATGGAATATGTGGGATATTTATGCAATTTTATGCGATGAAATTGCGAGAACTTGCAAAAATTGCGGGAACTTGCAAAAATTGCGGGGAACTTGCAAAAACTGCGGTTTGATGAAAAAGAGAAAAAAAGTGATTCCCCCAACACCCTGTTCTCACTAGGCTACTACCTTAATGTAAAGAGTAATTTCTTATTACTTCCTATGATAAGCAAGCATACTACATCATAGAGAGTCCTGGGAATATTTAATTTCTCATCTTGTTTTATTTCAGACTGTAACGAGTGTAAATAAGGTGTGGCCCCTTTAAGAGCTGCGCGCTCCCTGTTGAACTGTCTGCAGTGTTATATTGTATGCGCCTCGAACACCCCATGTGTGCGGGTAATTTCTGTTTGATGCTACTTCTTTTATCTGATTTTGTTTATTAAGTAACGATGTGACGGTAGAACGTGTGACAGACAGTTATACGAGTTCGATTTGTGAGATGTCAATCGCCTCCGTGAGTCTGTCTGCTGTGAGCTATCCCGTCGCGTAATTACTTCACTTCATAACGTTCCCATGGAAACGGGGAAATGGTTGCTCTTGTGTGAAGCAAACGCAACATTTTTCAACTTTCTGCTAAGATATATGTGACTTTTTTGCAACGAAAATGCGAGGATTATGAAATCATGAAAACCCCGCATATTTTGCACGGAAATCGGCAATTTATGCGGCGAAAGTGCGGCGTATTTGAAAAAAAGCCTCCCCCGCATGAATATGCGGACTTTGGCTGATTATGCATTGAATACAGCGATCGCATAATCGCGTTTTTCTGGAGGGACTGGCTTCTGGTCATTCCTAGGATATCCAGATCCACCAAAGGAGGCAGAGCATTTTCACATTTAGCTCCGAAGCTCTGGAATACCCTTCCTGATATTGTTCGTAGCTCAGACTCGCTCTCCCAGTTTAAAACTAGACTGAAGACGCATCTATTTAGCCAGGCATTCATATACATTTTTTATCTTACAGTTACTGTAAATTCGGCCTCTAGTTCATAAACGCCAGAGGAGAACTGGCCCCCGACTGAGCCTGGGTTCTCCCAAGGTTTTTTTTTCTCCATTGGGTCATCTGATGGGGTGTTAGGACACCATTAGGTCACTGGATGGAGTTTTTCGGTTCCTTGCCACTGTTGCCTTTGGCTTGCTCAGTTGGGGATATTCAAATTAATTAACCGATCATACCATTGATCAGCTCTACCAAACTTGGATGTCTTTTTTCCAGTAATAAACAAACATTGTTAAGTTGTTTTGATTGATACTGTGAAGCAGCTTTGATACAATCTGTATTGTGAAAAGCGCTATATAAATATATTTGACTTGACTTGACTTGACTCTCACTGCAGCCGCCTCTTCCGGGAGAATGGCGACTCCATCCCCAGGTGGTCCAGCTGATTTGGGGAATCTTATGAGCCGCTCAGATAGATCTGTTCGCCTCTCCGGACATGACCCATTGCCGGCTGTTTTATTCCCTGACCGAAGGATACCTCGGCACGGATGCACTGGCACACAGCTGGCCCCGGGGCCTTCGCAAATATGCGTTTCCCCCAGTGAGCGTTCTCGCACAGACTTTGTGCAAGGTCAGGGAGGACAAGGAGCAGGTCCTGCTTGTTGCGCCGTATTGGCCCAATCGGACTTGGTTCGTGGAACTCATGCTCCTCGCGACAGCCCCTCCTTGGCCCATTCCTCTGAGACGGGGCACCCTATGGCACCCGCATCCAGACCTCTGGAATCTTCATGTCTGGTCCCTGGACGGGACGCGGAGGTTCTAGGTGGCCTACCACAGGCTGTGGTAGACACCATCACTTCCGCTAGAGCCCCCTCTACGAGGCGCCTCTATGCGTTGAAGTCTGACCTATTCGTCGATTGGTGTTCTTCCCACCAGGAAGACCCACAAACTTGCCCGATCAGAGTCGTGCTTTCCTTCCTGCTAAATGGGTTGGAGAGAAGGCTGTCTCCCTCCACCCTCAAAGTGTATGTTGCCGCAATAGCCACTCATCACTATGCAGTAGACGGTAAGTCATTGGGAAAGCACGACCTGGTCATCAGATTCCTCAGGGGTGCCAGGAGGCTAAATCCGCCTCGTAATCCGCACCCTGTACCCTCTTGGGACTTAACTCTAGTGCTCAGAGCACTTCAGAGGCCCCCTTTTGAGCCATTGCAAATAGCCATTGTCTATAAAGACAGCTCTCCTGTTGGCTTTGGCCTCCTTTAAGAGGGTAGGGGATCTGCAGTCTTTTTCGATCGATGAATCGTGCCTTGAGTTCGGGCCGGGCCTTTCTCACGTTGTTCTGAGACCCCGGCTCGGATATGTGGCCAAGGTTCCTACCACTCCTTTGTAGATCAGGTAGTGAACCTGCAAGCGCGGCCTCCGGAGGAGGCAGAACCAGCCCTCGCTTTTCTCTGTCCCATCCACGCCCTGCGTTGTTACGTGGACAGAACGCAAAGCTTCAGGACCTCAGATCAGCTCTTCATCTGTTACGGAGGCCAGCAGAAGGGGAAGGCTGTCTCCAAGCAGAGGTTAGCCCACTGGCTAGTGGAGTCTATCGTCCGGGCTTATGCTTCCCAGGACGTGCCTTGGAGTCTACTAGGAGTGTTGCCTCCTCCTGGGCTTTGGCGCAAGGCCCCTCGCTGACAGACATCTGTAGAGCTGTGGGCTGGGCGACACCTAACACATTCGCTAGATTCTATAGCCTCCGTGTTGAACCTGTTTCCTCCCGTGTACTCGCTACGGGCAGTAACGCAAGGAATTAGGTTATGTCGGCTTGCTACGCCATTCCCGCCTCTCGGCCGGATACGTGCGTCTTCTTACTCCGTTGGTTCCCCAACATACGGTTAACCTTGTGAGTTCCTCCATCACCCCCTCGGCACTACGCGAGGTGGATCGCCCGGCCCCAGGTCTATTACCTCTCGTAGGAGTTGTGTGTAGACTGGGTGGCCTACAGTGATCCCTTCGGCGACCCATTTTCTCCATGATCCAGCTACCCTCCGGGCTAGCATCGTGTCTTCCCCTCAACAGACCATTCTGTCGTCCCTGCTGAGTACGCTCCCACCCCTCGGGCTGGGACTACCTCAAGGACTGCCATGTGTTTCACTACCCCACGGGTTAGTACACATGTGTATTCCAGTGCCTCCATTCGGGCGGGCAGGGGCTTCCGCAGCTTTCCTCCCACAGGTTGGGCACGCTTCCCACTGTTATCCATATCCACTGAGAGGGTCTTGCAGAACAGCAGTGTGATTTTCCTTGCTAGCTCCCGCCAAAGACGTTAAGAAACTGCTCCGGCGGGTAGCTAAGCTGGGCGCTGGAAGGGGCCAGCACCATGGCATTTTATTAGGGATCCCAATTCGTTGGAAACTCCTCCGATGAGACGTAGGAGTTCCCACGAAAGGGAACATCTTGGTTACGTATGTAACCCTCGTTCCCTGAGTAAGGAACGGAGACATTTTGTCCCGTCGCTATGATGCTGTACCTTCTCGGAGGACTGGACACCGTCCGGCTCCTCAGCAAAAAGCAAATGTGTGTGCGCTTGCTTCCGCTTTATACCCACACTGGTAGGCGGCGCGCGGAATGCAAATCTTGCATGCCAAAATTTATTGGCTCGTTTTAGTTCACTCGAAGGCAATTGGTCTCCCTAGCGTGATCCCAATTCGTTGGAAACTCCTCCGACGAGACGTCTCCGTTCCCTACTCAGGGAACGAGGGTTACATACGTAACCGAGACGTTTTTCAGGTGTTTTCCAAAAATTTCTCATCCGCACTGAAACGTCGGAAAATGCTTGAAAACGCTGATGTGCGTTTTCAAATGTTTCTGAATTAATGTAGGCGTAGCCTTGGATTTTTTGCTCCCACCCTGATAAAAACATTCTAGTGATCCTGAAGACGTTGACTAGCTTGCTCAGGTGTGTTTGACTCGGGTTTGGACCGAAGCTGCCCGTCCCTGATCTAGTTCTTCACAATGATCGTCACACAGAAGACTCATCACATGCAGTTCTTAAACAAGGACCCGCATGTCACTCAAAAAACCCTGTCTCTGTCTTATTGTTAAAAAAGGATGATCATTAGACCAGTGTGTGAAGTTCACAGAAGTCTGAGATGAGCTTTCTGTCATTCTCCAGTGGAGATTTCTCTATCACTCGACTGACAGCTTCCCTCCAGATCACTGATAAACTGGGCAATAGTGACGGGACTCATTTCCTACTGTATCACCGTCTTCAACTGCAAGGTCAGAGAAAGTTCTGCAGAGAGAGAGAGAGAGAGAGAGAGAGAGAGATAAAGAGTGAGAGAGAGTGAGAGAGAGAGATATAAAGAGTGTGAGTGAGAGAGAGAGAGAGAGAGAGAGAGAGGAGAGAGAACGTCTCGGTTACGTATGTAACCCTCGTTCCCTGAGTAGGGAACGGAGACGTTACGTCGGATGACGACGAATGGGGTTTCGCTTAGAAAGCCTATCAACTTCGAGTATTACAAAACGAGCAAATGGCAAAGAAATGCCATGGGTCTGCGGAATTTGCATGACGTAACTCCGCCCCACCTCGTGGGTATAAAAGGAGGAAGTCCGCAACAGCAGTTTATGTTTCTTCGCTGAGGAGCCAAGACTGAGCTCAGGCGATCCCCGCGGTACAGCGGAAAGTGGCAGGCAGACGTAACGTCTCCGTTCCCTACTCAGGGAACGAGGGTTATATACGTAACCGAGACGTTCCCTTTCGTTGTCACTGGGGTTACCAGTCTAATCACGCCACCTTCTCAGCTGTCTTCCAGTGCCCTGCGTAAATCGAGATCCCTGTCATAGACTGGACGAAGGACTCCATTTAACACAGGAATACCAAGGTACACTGGGAAGCATATCCCAAGCTAGGGGAAGTATGCAATTAATGCCAACCCAGAGGGGGGGGACTTAGAGAATACACATATGACCCGAAGGAAACATATGGAGAACACTGGGGTGTCCAGCCGCAGGTGGAATATTTCAACCCCAGGGGTGGCAAGGTGGCTTGCCAAGGGAAAGACACATGCTCAGAGAGGCTTACAGTGGAAATACACATGTGGGGGTCGCTCAGGGGAGGGACCATGCACACGGGAGGCACCTAGCCGACGCGCAGACAATAGACACTGGCGCCGACGTCAGGAGTGCTGGAGGAACTCAGGGCTTTCGGGGAAGCTCACCTGAGGAGAATATCGCACGTATCCAGTCCGTGGAGTGGAATGGCGAGCAAGCGAAGACACCTGAGCGGGTCCGGTACTAGCTAGTTGAAGCGAGTACATGAGAGGACACTGGCTCCACTCGGAGATTATAGAATCTGGCGAATGTGTTAGGTGTCGCCCAGCCTGCAGCTCTGCAGATGTCTGTTAGCGAGGCGCCATGCACTAGAGCCCAAGAGGATGCCACACTCAGGGTGGAGTGGGCCGTCACACCAAGGGGGCACGGTCGACCTTGCTGCTGGTAAGCCAAGGCAATGGCGTCCACTATCCAGTGAGACAACCTTTGCTTGGAGAGAGCCTTTCCCTTCAGCTTCCCACCATAACAGACAAAGAGCTGGTCTGAGGTCCTGAAACACCGCGTCCTGTCTACATAGGCGCGAAGAGCGCGTACTGGACAGAGCAGTGCCAAGGCTGGGTCTGCCTCCTCCGGGGGCAGCGCTTGCAGGTTCACCACCTGGTCCCGAAAGGGAGTGGTAGGAATCTTGGGCACATATCCGGGCCGGGGTCTCAGGATCACGTGAGAGAAAGCCGGTCCGAATTCCAGGCACGCTTCGTCGACGGAGAATGCGTGCAGGTCCCCTACCCTCTTGATGGAGGCCAGTGCAACCAGAAGCGCTGTCTTCATTGACAGGAACTTAAGCTCAACTGATTGCAGGGGCTCAAAGGGAGCACTCTTCAGGGCAGTTAGAACCACTGAGAGGTCCCAAGAGGGAACGAGAGGAGGACGAGGAGGATTTAGTCTCCTCGCTCCTCTCAGGAACCTGATGACCAGGTCGTGCTTCCCTACCGACTTACCTTCGACTAGGTCATGGTGTGCGGCAATGGCGGCAACATAGACCTTAAGGGTGGAGGGAGACAGCCTTCGCTCCAACCCTTGCTGAAGGAAGGAAAGCACAACGCTGATCGAGCATCTCCGGGGGTCTTCTCGGTGAGAAGAGCACCAGTCGACGAAGAGGTTCCACTTCAACGCGTAGACGTGTCTCGTGGACGACGCTCTAGCGGAAGTGATGGTAGCCGCCACCGCTGGTGGAAGGGTACTCAAACCTACCTCGAGCCGTCCAGGAGCCACACGTGGAGGCTCCAGAGATCGGGGCGAGGGTGCCACAGGGTGCCCGTCCCTGAGAAAGAAGGTCCTTCCTCAGAGGAATGGGCCAGGGAGGTGCTGTCGCGAGGAGTGCAAGTTCGGGGAACCAGGTCCGGCCGGGCCAATACGGCGCGACCAAAATGACCTGCTCCTCGTCCTCCCTGACCTTGCGCAAGGTCTGCGCAAGAAGGCTCACTGGGGGAAACGCATATTTGCGGCCCGGCGGCCAGCTGTGCGCCAGTGCATCCGTGCCGAGCGTGCCCTCGGTCAGGGAAAAATACAGGGCGCAATGGGTCGAGTCGTGAGAGGCAAACAGATCTATCTGTGCGTCCCCGAACTGGTCCCAAACCAGCTGACCGACTGGGGATGGAGTCGCCATTCTCCAGGGAGAGGCTGAAGCCGTGAGCTCGTCGGCTGCACAGTTCAGGGCTCCGGGAATGAAAATGGCTCGAAGCGACCTCAGATGCTTCTGACTCCATAGAAGGAGGTGGCGGGCGAGTTGTGACATACGGCGGAAGCGTAGACCACCTTGATGGTTGATGTACGCTACAGTAGCGGTATTGTCTGAGCGGACTAGTACGTGTTGACCCCTGAGCAACGCCCGGAAGCGGTGCAGGGCAAGGCGTACTGCCAACAACTCGAGGCAATTGACATGCCATAGCCGCTGGGCTCCTATCCAGGAGCCCGCAGCAGCATGTCCATTGCACATGGCGCCCCAGCCCGTGGTGGAGGCATCCGTGGAGACCACAACGTGCCGGGAAGCTCGTTCCAGGGGGACACCCGCCCTGAGAAACTGAGGTTCGACCACGGGGTGAGGAACTGACGGCAGGTCGGAGTAACTGGTACCCGGAGCGTGCCTTGATGCCATGCCCACCTCGGGACTCGGTCGCGAAGCCAAAGCTGAAGCGGTCTCATATGAAGCAACCCGAGCGGCGTGACCGCGGCTGCAGATGCCATATCCCCCAGGAGCCTCTGAAAATGTTTCAGTGGAACCGCATTCTTGCTCCTGAGATGTCTCAGGCAAGTCAGCAGTGACTCCGCGCGCGCTCGCTCGTAAGCTGCGCGGACATGGCGACCGAGTCGATGTCCATACCGAGAAAAGAGATCCTCTGCACGGGGCAAAGTTTGCTCTTCCCCAGTTGACCCGAAGGCCCAGACGAGCTAGGTGCCGGAGCACTAGGTCCCTGTGTTCGCAAACCTGAACTCGAGAGTGAGCTAGGATCAGCCAGTCGTCGATATAACTCAGGATGCGAACCCCGTGTTCCCGAAGGGGAACAAGGGCAGCCTCGACGACCTTCGTGAAGGTGCTAGGAGACAGGGCTAGCCCGAAAGGGAGAACCGCGTACTGGTATGTCTACCCTCGAAAGCAAACCGTAGGAACGGTCTGTGTCGAGGAAGAATGGAGACATGAAAGTAGGCGTCCTTCAGGTCGATCGCTGCAAACCAATCCTGGGGCCGCACGCATTCGAGAACGCGTTTGGCGGAGAGCATCTTGAACGGCAGCCTGTGAAGGGAGCGGTTCAGCACGCGCAAGTCCAGGATTGGCCGTAACCCACCGGTTTTCTTGGGGACAATGAAGTAGGGGCTGTAGAAGCCGGACCTCATCTCGGCTGGAGGGACAGTCTCGATCGCACCCTTCGCCAGCAGGGTGAGAATCTCAGCTCTCATGATGGGGGCATTGCCACCGACCACAATGGAGCGGACTCCCCGGAAGCGGGGAGGAGACCGTGCGAACTGAATCGCATAGCCGAGCCTGATGGCGCGCGTGACCCAGCGGGACAGACGGGGAGCTCTAGCCAGGCTCCCAGGAACTGAACCAGCGGGGTCATGCGGGCCACAGGCGTCCCCCCGGGGGGGCAGCGAAGCGGAGTAACTGGCCCAGACGTGGACGGCATTAGCACCCGCGCCCTGGCAGAGGGGGCCAGGGGAGGACCATGCTGGTCGTCCCGCGGGGGCCTGCTCTGCCAGGGGTCTGGCGACAGAGGGGGACAGGGGGGAAGCGGTCCGTGGACGGCACGCCGTGTCAAGCACCTCTGGGACAGAGGGGGACGAGGAGAGCACGGCTTGTCGGCGGCGCTCTGTGTCGTCCGAGAACTCTGTCTTCCCAGAGACGGGAGAGTCAGTTCTTAGGAGAATAAGGATTTTTCCCCGGCCCTCCACCGGGGAAAGGAGTGGTCCTGCTACCAACTCCTGGAAGAACTGAGTCCCATCTCTGTGGAGCCCGTCTCAGGAGCGCCGCTTAACCCGGCACGTAGCGGGGGGCGGGGCTGGAGAGGGCTGTGGCGTCCTCCCGCGGCTTCCAGAGCCGGCCCGTCTCTGGGGGGCGCCTTCGGCAGTGGGCAGACCGAGGGATCTGAGCGGACGGCGGGCCATCGGGACAGAATCACGTCAGTCTGCACATGGGCGGTTGAGAGCTGTTGGGCGAAGTTCTCAACCGCACCGCCGAAGAGGCCGACCTGGGATATGGGAACGTCGGACAGACGGGGCCGCGCGACATTCAGCACATCAGACAGGTTCAGCCACAGAATGGTAGGCATCACCTGACCCAGGGAGCGTACGGCCACTTTCGTCGCTCGGAGAGCAAGGTCAGTGGCGGCGCGTGACTCAGTGAAGAGCCCTGGGTCAGTCCCGCCCTCGTGCAAGTCCATGAGCATCTGGGTCGAGGACCAGCAGAATGGCCATGGCCTGCAGAGAGGCGGCTGCCAGTCCCGTGGTGCTATAGGATCTCGCCACAAATGTAGACGAAAACTATAGACCACGGGTGGGTGCTTAGGATTGCGCCGAGAAGAAGCACTCTGAGGACACATAGCATCGCAACAGAGCGTTCAGCCGGGGGAACCCCAGTGTACCCGTGACAGCGGCCCCATCGAGGGGGGAAAGGCGGATGAGATCAGCGAGCGGTCCCGAGAAAACCAGGGGGTCTTCTGGGACTTCGAGATCTCATCATGCACGTCCGGGAGGGAAGGTATTGGGGTTTGCCGTGGACGAGGGTCGGCGGCCTTACCCAAAAACCAATCGTCCCAGGAAAGCATGGCCGTCATCTCTGGATCAGGCTCAGGCACAGCCATATGCACACCAGAGGGTGGCAGCTGTGACGAGTCGTCACTTCGCAGAGAATCAAACCCACCTTGTGAAGCTGCTACAAACATAGTATCATCCTCTGTAGCTTTAAATGAAACACACGGGCCACCAGAGGGTACACTCGTGGGAATCACCTATTCACTAGCGGGCACCGCCGTTGAGGGGAGGCTGGGGTCACGGACACGGAGTCGGCGCCTTGTTCCAGACCAACACCCTCAGGTCACCCTGGCCACCAGCCGAAGATCGGGGGGTGGATGAGGGGACTCTCACTCTTGCGAGTTCACCGAGTCTCGACCTATATGACGCGATGATCATGTTCCCACAGAGAGAACATGAGTCATCCACGAGCGCTGCTCTAGTATGATCAAGCCCAAACATACTAGACAACGCTCGTGTCCATCAGAGTCCGATACCAAGCTGCCGCAACCATTCGTTTTTTTTTTTTTTTTTTAAATGCACGGGCGAGCCGTCTTTAAAAAGACGTGCCGCGTGCGCTCTTTTAGAGAGAGAACTCACGTGTTGAAGCGCCCGGGGAAGCACGCACTCTCTGATGAACCACTGCAGAGATAAGCAGGAAGCACGCACTCGCCGGAGATCGCCGTCACACCAACACTCGAGGCACTCGTTCGTGAAGCTGATAATTCAGAGTTGGCTTGTGGAGAGAAGAATACACTTGGCTCCGAAGCGAAAACATAAACTGCTGTTGCGGACTTCCTCCTTTTATACCCACGAGGTGGGGCGGAGTTACGTCATGCAAATTCCGCAGACCCATGGCATTTCTTTGCCATTTGCTCGTTTTGTAATACTCGAAGTTGATAGGCTTTCTAAGCGAAACCCCATTCGTCGTCATCCGACGTAACTCGGAGTGACAACGAAAGGGAACGAGAGAGAGTGAGAGAACGAGAGAGAGAGTGAGAGAGAGAGTGAGTGTGTGAGAGAGAGAAAGAGAAAGGAGAGAGAGAGAGAGAGAGAGAGAGAGAGAGAGAGAGAGAGAGAGAGAGAGAGAGAGAGAGAGAACGGAGAGTGAGAGAGAGAGTAGGGTTGCCACCCGTCCATTAAAATATGGAATTGTCCCGTATTTGTGAAATAAACTCGGAAATACGGGACAAACCGCGTCCCGTATTGATTCAAAACGGGACGCGGTTTGTCCCGTATTTCCGAGTTGTCTTAAACGCATCATGCCATGCAAATCATTCCGCATTCTGTGAAGACTCCTCCTTTTCTACCCTTGATTGGGTAATACTCGCTGCCATTGTTGGTTTGATTGGTTTGTTTAATACCATCAGGTTCAGGGCCAATCACAGTCAGAGGAGGGCGGGTCTTTTGGCAGAGAGTTTTTTAATCAGCTCAATAATGTTTTGATTGATTACGTTTTCATATGCTGCCTATGCCCATTTGTTAAGAAACAATGTTACAATGTAAATGAATTATATCCATACATTATGGTATGATTTGTTTATTATGGTTAAGGTACACAGTCAGAGACATTTTTTAAATAAGAAATAAGAGAGAGATATATTTAATACATATTTAATAATACAAATGTGCATGTGTGAAGAAAATAACTTATGCTTAACAAATCTAGAGAATTTCATCCTTTAATACTATAGAATTAACAATAGGTCTGAATACATAAATAAATAAATAAATAAATAAATAAATAAATAAATAAATAAATACATAAATAGATTTTCTTACCAATTATAAAAATAGTGTTATAATTAAATTTAGAAATGTTTGTAGATTATAGGTTATTTATGTGTGGTATCACTGTTTGGATGGTGTTACATGTTTGAAAGACAAACAGCTACCCAGTGCTGCACAGAGTGACAGAAGTACACTTATAAAAAAAGTAGGCCTAACATAGTCCAGTACTGCACAGTACTACTTCTGGTCTACTGATGTTTTTGATGTTCAGGATCCTTTGCTAAAGTCTCCTGCACTATATATTTTTTTTCCAATCAAATTTAGTATTTGTTTGAGTATCAACGCATTTGTTTAATTTATAGTGAATAAGTTATGGATCTGTTAATTTAATAAGTTAATAAAGTATGGTTAACATCTTTGGTTAAAAAATGGTTAACATTTTTTTTGTGGTCTCATTGTCACACTTTGTTAACGTTGTTTGTGATAAAGAGTGATTGCATCTATCCACACTGATTTCAATAGCAGATAGCATATTATAATATCCATTGGTACTGATCTTATTACTTTCCTGAAAATATGTTTTGAGTTATGATATACCACCATTGGCATATTGTTGGGCCTGTGGTCAATGTGGCCCCGAGGCCTTTGGCCCCCACTGCGGCAGTCGTCCCTTATTTTTTTGTATTGAAGGTGGCAACCCTAAGAGAGAGAGAGAGAGAGAGAGAGAGAGAGAGAGAGAGAGAGAGATAGAGAGAGAGAGAGAGAGAGAGAGAGAGAGAGAGAGAGAGAGTGATAGCGAGAGAGAGCGAGAGAGAGCGAGAGAGAGAGAGAGAGAGAGAGAGAGAGAGAGAGAGAGAGTCATTATACATTGATCTCATAAGCAATGCACCTGCATCTAACACACATGGCATCTCCTCTCGTTCATTTAATCCAACTGAATTTAATGGTTACTCAATAAATCATTTGGTAAACCTATAGATTTCCATATTGATTCTATAGACAGTTTCTATAGAACTTGTTTGCAATTTCCAATATGGATTACCAAATATAATGAATTGTTTTTACACAAGTGATATATCCTATATGATAACCACCACTATGTTTAAAGTTTGTGCAAATGTGTGTTTGTGTGTGTGTGTGAGAGAGAGAGAGAGAGAGAGAGAGAGAGAGAGAGAGAGAGGGTCACATTGATCACTGTGCTGTTTTGCATAAGCAATGCACATCCACCAAAAACCTCCTGATTTTCCACACGCGGTTCTTAATAATGCAGTGCACTTCATGATCATGATCTTCAGAACAGAGGAGACTGTTTATTTGCCACAAGACGAGGGCCGAGGGAAATTGTTTCCACGACTTACAGTTTCCGTACACTGTACTGTAAACAACGTTATCATAGCACATCATCATCTTAAATTACCGGCACGGTCCCTGTGGTGTAATCTGAGGTTAAGTGTTTTACTCAAGGGCATGACAGTGATCGCTGTCACAACATCTCCATGTCACTAGTAAATAACAATAGCAGTGAAACGCATGAGTCTCCACGCAGATTCACTAACTCAACTAAGATCTGTTATGATTTTTTCCATGCTCATCTTTCTTTAGTTTGTCATTATTTACTCACTCTCATGTCGCTCCAAACCCGTAAGACTTTCGTTCATCTTCAAAACCCAAATCAAGATATTTTAATGAAATCTGAGAGATTTCTGTCCCTCCATTGACAGTCTACAAAACTACCTCTTCGATGCTTCAAAACGTTCATAGAGATCGTAAAACTAATCCAAATGAATTGAGCGCTTTAGTCCAAATTTCCTAAAGAGACTCGATCGCCTTGAACAGATTGAATTTAGGCTTTTATTCGCACATACACTTTCATCAACGCACACATCAAATATGGTAAACGGAAGCTCAAGCATGAGAACCAATGAGGTTCATTCCTGTGTTACGCATCACGTTTGAGCTTCAGCAAGAACCAATGAGGTTCATTCCTGTGTTACGCATCACGTTTGAGCTTCAGCAGGAACCAATGAGGTTCATTCTCGTGTTACGCATCACGTTTCAGCTTCAGCAAGAACCAATGAGGTTCATTCTCGTGTTACTCAGCACGTTTGTGTCACGGTCTCCAGCTCTGTCTCCTTGACCGCACTACACTTCCCAGCATCCCTCATGTTTCCCACCTGCACACCATCAGCCATCACCTGAATTCTGAGCACCTGCACCTCATCATCACACACCCTTTATATTGCACCGATCCCTTCTCTTCAGTGTCTGGTCTCGTCTATGACACGCGCCACAGACTACTCACCCGAGATACCTTCAGTTACCTGAAGTCCCGTTCTTCCCATTCTTCCCATCTTCGCCGATCTTCATCATCTTGGTTCTTCTTCTCCTCCTCTTCATCTGCCTGCAAGGACATTCATCATTACTGTCAGCTAAGTCATCAGTTTTGCAATCAGTATTTATCGCATCTGGAATCCTTCCCTGCATTGCTCTTCCCTCTGCACTACTAATACAATTATTGGTCCCACTTTATATTAAGTGTACTTACATTGAAACTAATAATTTGATACAATGGATTTATTGTGTACATACATGTTTTTACATTGTACTTATATTTAAAAAATACCTGCCTGTAATTACAGCTGTAATAAATGTATGTAATTACATTTGTATTTACACTATTGACCCTTCCCTTACACCTTAACCCACCCTTAAACCTACACACACCACACACACCTGATCCTAACCTTACCCGTATCACACACACCTGACCCTAACCTTACCCGTATCACACACACCTGACCCTAACCTTACCCGTATCACACACACCTGACCCTAACCTTACCCGTATCACTCCTCAATAGCAGCACAAGTGTTTTACAATACAACATCCACACAATAAGTACATTGTACATATTTTTCAATGCAAGTACATAATACTTAAAGCCACTTAATATAAAGTGGGACCAAATTATTATATTCACGAAAACCTTGCCTGTTCTTTGCTGATTGTGAGAGTTTGAGCTTCTGCAAGAACCAATGAGGTTCATTCTTGTGTTACGCATCACGTTTGAGCTTCAGCAAGAACCAATAAGGTTCATTCTCATGTTAGTCGTCAAGCAAGTATGGTTGCGCTTCTGTCTATGTTCACAGATCAATGTCTACATGTGAATAAAAGTCTAAATTCAATCATATAAAGCGATCAAGTCTCTACAGAAAATTTTAACTAAACAACTCGATTCATATGGATTCGTTTTACAATCTCTTTTTGAAGCGTCAAAATGGTAGTTACTTGGATTGTCAATGGAGGAACAGAAATCTCTCAGATTTCATTAAATTATCTTAATTTGTGTTTCTAAAGATGAATAAAAGTCTTACCGGTTTAGAACGACATGAGGATGAGTAAATTATGAAATACTTTTTTATTTTTGGGTGAACTATCCCTTTAAGTTTGAAATACATGTTTCCTCAGTGCTGAAAAGCAAGAACATTGGCGTTGATCAGTGTGTTGATGTTCTGGTTTTAAAAGTGGTACTTGAGCTGAAAGGTTTGAGAAGCGCTGCTCTGAATGACACTGAATGCAGCTGAATATATTTGCAGTGGTATGTGTGTGTGTGTGTGTGTGTGTGTGTGTGTGTGTGTGTGTGTGTGTGTGTGTGTGTGTGTGTGTGTGTGTGTGTGTGTGTGTGTGTGTTTTTTCCATCTCACTGTGCTAAAGGTTAAATCATACTTATAATCTCTCTGGACACCCGCCATGCTTTACCCAACACATTGTGTTACAGGAGCCGACAAAACTTCACTCTTCCATTCTAAGATTTCTAAAGTTGACTTTGCTCATTGATTCAAAATAATATTTGGCATTAATAAGAGACTTTCTGATATTAGTTTTATGATGTGTTTTTCAGTGCTCAATCAATTGAAAGCCCAATGAAATTGAAGTACAGCATGTCCACCTAGCTCTAATGCAGCGCACTAATCCCGAGCCCAGGGGGATGGAGAGATTAGCCCGGATTTACCGTTTTCATGAAGGCAAAAATTACATTATGAATAGAAACTCATTGGCTAGATCAGCATTGCAGGGGGAGGATGGTGCAACCGTTCTGTATGTCTATAGTCCTCGCTTTTAATATTGCGCACTTTGATGAACCTTCAGACGGGCTCTGACGTCTGTGAAACTGAATGGTACACGCGGTCCTGTAAGCTCTTTAAAAATGCTGGAATTACCAAAGTATTAGACAAAAAAATGAAACGACATCTGCGCTGCACTTCGTTAGATGAAGACAACGATCACACGTTTACTGAACAAACTATTGTCTGAAACTGAAGTGTTTTTTTACCCAAGGCTATAATTTGAGAGCTTTTAAATGGTGCCTGTTCAGTCAGAGGTCATTTGTTATGTAATTGCAGTGGCATTTATAACCTGTCCATCTGTAACAACTGGCCAGAGTTTAGGTGGATCTGAGAGTCAAAGCATTGTTTAATAGACCAAGTGCTGAGAGCCTGTGACCCTGTCACATGATGCCTTTTACTTTAGACAAGCTGTTAACCAAAAGTGTTCAGTAAATCGGCCTTATGCCTTTCCTGGAAGCCCCAAAGGAGCAAACGTACTGAAAGTAGCTTTTGTACCTGCTAGCACTGTGATTAGAGGCATTTTTTCAGATTTCCGGTTTAAAAATACTTCAGTTATGTCATTGACGGGGTGGAATCTGTGACTAATACTCAAATACAGAAGCTCTTTAGCTCCTATTATATGAATAATCCTCTGAAGTTATGAGTTTGCTCTTTCAGTAATAGCAAATAGCAAAATGACGTGATTAAAGCAGTAATAGACTTTATAAAGTGCCATGCTTTCACAATAAAATATTGTAATTTATGTGTACTCTGCATTCAGGTTTTTTGTTGTTGTTGTTGTTGGTTGATTGCATATGTTTACTAGTACATAGAATATTTAAGTCATCATTTGCTTGATGAACCAAGTTTGAATGTTCGCAATAATAATTAGGATAATTAAGAGCTACAGCAGGGGGAAGATTTTTAGCGTATGTTGATTTTTTGTCGTTTGAAAGTTGACGGCTGCACCCTTGTGAAAATAAAGTGCACTTATTGAAAACTTATAAAAAACTTATAACAAAAATACTTAAGAGTGAACTGAATGTAATGTTTTCGGACACTTAAATGCATCTTAATTGAAATCTAATGAAAACATATTATGGTTTAAATTTATATTAAATTAAATTAGCTGAACTTTTTGGACCCACCTAAGTAGGACTAAGTAGTACATCTTTATATGTAATTTTATTACTTCTCTTGTCTTTAAAATATGGTTAAAGTTTACTGCTGAATGCATTTATGGTAAACTAAAATATAATTTCTATTGAAACTTGTACATCATGCTTTTAAATATATTTAATGATATATTAACTTCAAATGTTATATCTAAGAACTCACTACAGTTAAAATGATAATCAAGTACTTAATATGTGCTTTATTATGTTAGAAAACACATCAAAATGAGTTCTTTAAATGTACTTTGACATTATGACAAAAGTGCTCTTTTTCAAAGTGTAAACAGTCATGAAAGTGTGCTCTCTTTAAGTACACATAAGTGAACTTTTATTTCAATAATATATCTGCAAGTACAGTTTAAAAAAAATGCCTACACTTCAAGTGTGCATTTACAGTGGCGCATTGCTGCCACATATATATTATTTTTTTCCACACAATTATGTTGTAATAATGAGATGTTATGACGTTTTAATACCATCTTTTGTGTCAGTTATCTAATGTTGATAAAGGCATATTACACACCACGATACAACATATGTCCTTATTACGAGAAAATATGTAATTTTAACCAGAAAAATATGTAGTTTTAAAAACATCTCGTTATTACGAGAAAATATGTTTGTGGCGAGCAGGACGAGGCCGAGGGTCGTGAGAGAGCGGCGGCGTGATTACTGATGAGCGACTCCTGCGCTACCCACCGGTCTCGTATCTCTCACGGAGGAGTGGAAGCATAAAAGAAGGAGCGACGACAGTTGAGAGAGAGAGAGAGGAACAGGCCTGGACTGTTGTGTTTGTTATATGTGACAGCAGTCGTCCGTGGGGGGCTGCTGTCTTTTACTTTCATTTTGTATTTGTTTTATTTTTGGTATTAAAATGTGTGTGAAAGTTCGCCGGTTCCCGCCACCTTCTTCCCGTAACATCTAAACTGCGTTACACTGCTGCCAAAACCTGGGAAGGAGGAGGCGGTAGGCGGGAACTGGTGAACGTTCCCGCTAGAGGTGGGCGGGCAGAGATGCGCCACAGCTTCCTCTAGGGGGGGCAACGTGTGGTAGCCATTCTCCTCAGCGCCGTCAATAGTCGAGAGCGTTGCGGAGGCTGAAGTCTTTAAGCGAGTCGAGGAAGGGGCGCGCCATGATTTGGTTAGCTTGTCGTGTACCTCGAGGAAGCAGGGTGCTGGTCTTTGACGAGGGGTCTGCTGATGCCCCGGCAGAAACCACCCGTCGAGACGGCTTCTGCTGGGCTCCTGAGGCGGAGACCACTCGATGTCAAGGCCTTTGACAGCTGTAGTGAGGACGCGAATAAGTTCAGCATCCCTGCTCGCTCTAACGCGGTCACCGCTGGCTTGGGATTGAGGGGCGGGGTCAACTGTCGAGCCCGGCCAATCTTCTCTCTCAGATGCAGCCAGAGACAGGCTGTTGTCGCCATTTTCCTCAGGTGCGACAAACGAAACGAGTCCTGCCGCTTGAGAGGAGGGGCATAGATCTGTTAGCAAGAAAAGCACTGGTGAGGGGGTCTTGCGAGGAGAGAGCAAGGCACGCAGGGACTGGGCCGGCATGGGCTCGCTCGGTTCAGGCACCCTTTGGCCTCGTAGAAAATTTGATCTTTCAGCTTCTAGAGTGTCGCGACGGCGAACACAAAAATTTATAGGCTTCTCTCTCGCCAGATAGCCGCAGGTTAACGGCGATTCAGGGGAAGGCGGCACCGAGTTGAAGGTGCCGTCCACTGATCAGGTCGCTCGTTCAGCTGCAGGGGCTCGTCGACGGCGAAGGTGTTCGCTGAAAGAGATTAAATCTGATTCTTTGGCAAAATGGTCTGCTTATATAGGCATAAGCCACGCCCATTCTGGCGGGATCTGACGTGGCCTGAGCGTGAAGCGACACGATTGGTTTGCACGTCTCAGCCGCCTCACCATAAGTTCGTGCAGTTGCTGCAACACAGCCAATGAGTGAGCTAGACGCTCTGCTCTGTGCTCGCTGTGCAGCTGCACCGCATTTTAAAATAATGACTTCAATATTCTCAGGAAAAGGAGTTCTCCCACTGCGTATAATAATACTAATACTAATAATAATAATTTGTTACATTTATATAGCGCTTTTCTGGGTACTCAGAGTGCTTTACATAGAACTGGGAAATCTCCTCAACCACCACCAATGTGCAGCATCACCTGGATGATGCGACGGCAGCCATTTTGCGCCAGAACGCCCATCACACACCAGCTTACTGGTGGAGACAGAGTGACGAAGCCAATCAGTATATGGGGATGATTAGGAGGCCATGATGGACAGAGGCCAAAGGGCAAATTTGGCCAGGATGCCGGGGTTAAATCCGTACTGTTTCGAAGGACATTTTTTAATGACCAGAGAGTCAGGAGCTCAGTTTAACGTCTCATCCGAAAGACGGTGCTCTTTGACAGTATAGTGTCCCCATCACTATACTGGGGCGTTAGAACCCACACAGACCACAGGGCAAGCGCCCCCTGTTTGGCCTCACTAACACCTCTTCCAGCAGAAACCTGTTTTTTCCCGGGAGGTCTCCCATCCAGGTACTAACCAGGCACAATCCTGCTTAGCTTTAGTGGGCAACCAGTCTTGGGCTACAGGGTGATATGGCTGCTGGCTTTAATGAAAATATTGCGTATAGCTATGCAATA
The DNA here is from genome assembly GCA_026230005.1 of Gila orcuttii. Classification (NCBI taxonomy): domain Eukaryota; kingdom Metazoa; phylum Chordata; class Actinopteri; order Cypriniformes; family Leuciscidae; genus Gila; species Gila orcuttii. The sequence continues at coordinate 2,665,875 of JAPDVR010000022.1, read as the reverse complement.
CGAAGTGAACGTTCTCGAAAGGGAACAACATATTTTCTTGGCCTTATCAGAATCAGAAAGAGCTTTATTGCCAAGTGTGCTTGCACACACAAGGGATATTCCTTGGTACTGAAGCTTCCAGTGCACATATACAAATACAAATACAACAAGAAACATAGTAATACAAATTCTAAGAATAAAATTATAAAAAATATGAAAATACTATAAAAATATAAGGTTACAGTTGGGCTTAGTCAGAATAAACATTTACAGATTATGAACATATTTACAGTATTTTGAATAGTATGAATAAATATAAATATAAATATCACCTGAATTTTGAAGATATTACAGTAAACAGTGGGAGTATTGCACTTACAGGCATATGTCTTGGGAGGTATGGTAACTGTTCAGAAGGGAAATGGCCTGTGGGAAGAAACTGTTCCTGTGCCTAGATGTTCTTGTGGCCATTGATCTGAGTCTCCGTCTTGACGGTAACAGTTCAAACAGGTGGTGTTCAGGGTGAGTAGAGTCTCTGATGATTTTACCTTCTCTCTTCCTCACTCTGGAAGAGTACAGGTCCTGGAGGGTTGGCAAGGGGGGGGCACCAATAATCTTCTCCGCAGTCCGGACTTTCCGTTGTAGTCTCCTGATGTCTGATTTGGTAGCTGAACCAAACCAGACAGTGATGGATGTGCATAAAATGGACTCAATGACGGCTAAGTAGAACTGAATCAGCAGCTCCTGTGGCAGGTTGAACTTCCTCAGCTGGCGAAGGAAGTACAGTCTCTGCTGGGCCTTTTTCACAATGGAGTCAATGTGATTGTCCCACTTCAGGTCCTGAGAGATGGTAGTGCCCAGGAACCTGAATGACTCCACTGCATCACTGCAACCTCCAGTCTGTAAGCAGACTCGTCACCGTTTTGAATGAGACCGATGACAGTGGTGTCATCTGCAAGTTTCAGGAGCTTGACAGTGGGGTCTTTAGAAGTGCAGTCATTAGTGTACAGGGAGAAGAGCAGTAAGGAGACAACGCACCCTTGGGGGGTGCCAGTGCTGATTGTGAGTGTCCTGGATGTGAGTTTCCCCAGTCTCACTCGCTGCTGTTGGTCCGTCAGGAAGCTGGAGATCCACTGACAGATCGAGGATGACATGGAGAGCTGGGTCAGTTTGGCTGTGAGATGATCAGGCATGATGGTATTGAAGGCCGAACTGAAGCCCACAAATAAAATCCTTGCATAAGTCCCAGGTCTGTCGAGATGTTGTAGGATATAATGCAGTCCCATGTTGACTGCATCATCCACAGACCTGTTTGCTCTGTAAGCAAACTGAAAGGGATCCAGCATGGGTCCAGTGATGACCTTAAAGTGTGCCAACACCAGTCTTTCAAACGACTTCATGACCACAGATGTGAGAGCGACAGGTCTGTAGTCATTAAGTCCAGTGATTTGGGTTTTTTGGGGACCGGAATGATAGTGAAGCGTTTGAAGCAGCAGGGAACTTCACACTGCTCCAATGATCTGTTGAAGATCTGCGTGAAGACTGGGGCCAGTTGGTCAGCACAGGCTTTTAAACAAGCAGATGAGATGCCGTCTGGGCCTGAGGCTTTCCTAGTCTTCTGTTTTTTGAAGACTCTGCTCACGTCCTCCACACAGACCTTAAGCTCAGGTTGGATGGCAGGAAAGGGGAAGAATGGGGGTGCAGGAGGTGATGGTGAATGTGTGAAGTGCAGATCAAAGCTGTGTGGTGTGAAACTGGGCTTTTCAAACCTGCAGTAGAATAAATTTAAATCATCAGCAAGTTGTTAATTGTCCACAGATCGGGGTGATGGTGACTTGTGATGTTCCTCAGGCCAGTCCAGACTGATGATGGGTCGTTGGCTGAAAACTGTTTACAGTTTTTCAGAGTAGTTTCTTTTAGCAACTCTGATCTCCTTTGTCAGTATGTTTCTGGCCTGGTTATGCAATATTTTATCCCCACTTCTGTAAGCATCCTCTTTGGCATGACGAAGCTGTTTTCCCAGTAAACCATGGTTTATCATTAGTAAATGATAAGAATGTCCTGGTAGGAATGCATGTATCCTCACAGAAACATATATATTATGTTACAGTATCTGTGAGCTCATCCAGATCGGTGGTAGCAGCTTCAGAAACAGTCCAATCAGTGCAATCGAAGCAGGCCTGTAGATCCTGCTCTGCTTCATTAGTCCATCTTTTACAGGTTTACCTGATTTCAGTTTCTGCCTGTAGGTTGGTATGAGATGAACCAAACAGTGATCAGAGAGCCCCAAAGCTGCCCGTGGGACGGAGTGATACGCATTCTTTATTGTGGTGTAACAGTGGTCCAGTATATTACTGTCTCTGGTGGGACATGTAACGTGCTGTCTGTATTTTGGCAGTTCACAGGAGACATTTGCTTTGTTAAAATCCCCAAGAATGATTAAAAGAGAGTCTGGATACCTTTGTTCCATTTCAGCTATTTGTTCAGCCAGCTGTTGTAGAGCCGCGCTCACACACGCGTCTGGAGGGATGTACACTTTAACAAGAATGAAAGAGGAAAACTCCCGAGGCAAGTAGAAGGGTTTACAGTTTATAAAATGTGCCTCTAAATTAGGAGAGCACATCTTATTCAGTGTTGTTACATCTGAACACCAACTTTCGTTAATGTAGAAACACAATACACCACCTCTCGTTTTCCCCGTTAGCTCTGCGATGCGATCCGCTCAAAACAGCTGGAAGCCCGGCAGATGTATTGCGTTGTCCGGTATGGCTTCACTCAGCCAGGTTTCAGTGAAGCACAGAGCAGCTGAGTTTAAAAAATCCTTGTTAGAGCGGGTGAGGAGAAGAAGTTCGTCCGTTTTGTTAGGAAGGGATCGGAGATTCGTAAGATGAATACTGGGGAGTGCAGTGCGGAGGCCGCGTTTGCGGAGTTTAACCAGCGTGCCGTCTGTCCGCGCGTTTGAACAACACCGCTGCCCCTCCGACGAGAATGTCCAGCAAAACGTCCGAATAATCAAAAGCTGTAGAAAAGTTTTCTGGTGTGTGTTTCCTAATGTCCAGTAGTTCGTCTTTGGTGAAACTGATTGGAAAAGAATGACTAAACGCAGAACAAACGAACAAAAACAACACAATAGCTGGAGAGCTCCACACCGAGGCAGCCGTCTGCGGCGCCATCTTGATTGTAAGGACATTCAAACTTTTTTAAAATGTTTTTTTTTTTATATAATATATTAATATACAAGCTTTAATTTTGTTAATAGGCTATATCTTCATTAACTAGAGATATAATTAAACAAAAAGTAGTCAAAACACATCTAACAGAACATAGCCTAAGTTTTTTTTTTTTTTTTACAACATTGTGTTCTTGTTTTTTTTTTAACTAACGAAATGTCAATCTTCGTCTTTACGTCTTCAACATATTATTGAGTGGAAAAAATAATATGTGTGTTGCAGCAATGCGTCACCGTAATATATATATGAACGGACACAAGAGAACAGTTGAGAAAGATCCGTGCGGTCCGTGCGGCATTTGGTCTTAAAGTGACAGCAAACACCTAATATTTATACTGTTGTCTGTGTCATTAATGTAGACAACCTGAATATACTGTTAGACTTTGTAACTTTGTTATTCAGTATTCATCTCTGCTTGTAATTTGTGTATTTGTTCTTATTTTATTACTGACTGTTCACTTGTTTTTTATAATGTTTGAACTTTATCAGTTAGGTTAGTAGATTTTTTAAATTGGTATCGAAGAACTTCAAGTGAGCTTTAAGTAATAAATGAAAAAAGCAAAGTTACACCCACCATATATATATATATATATATATATATATATATATATATATATATATATATACTGTATATATATATATATATTTTTTTTTTTGCTGATCCGAAAAAGGATCCGACCCGTGGCTCAAAAACCGTACATGACATAACATCTAGTTATTACGAGAAAATATACCTGTAAAATGACATAACATCACGTTATTACGTAATAATTGTGTGGAAAAAATAATATGTATGTGGCAGCAATGCGTCACCATATGCATTCAATACAATTAAGTGCACTTCTTTTTCACAACGTCAGTTCTTCTTCTTCAATGTCACTATTTGAAAAGAATCACATGATCATGATCGATATCATCATATGGTTTTGGCCGAGGCTTTTATTGATAAATTATTCCTTACACATAATGAACTTAGGCTAAGTGATCTGAGGCACTTGTTAATTCACAAATGTTTTTACATACTACATCGATGATGCTTTTGAGAAATACATAATAGAGAATAAGTACTAGTTACGTATGTGCTACTAACATAAGCTCAGTATCCCAGCGATTGAGTGGAAATGTCTCCAGAAAGGGTCAAGGCAACTGTATGAATTGAGTGAATTTTAAAATTGTCCTTGTGAGGGAAATGCACCCATCCATCTTGTAGTCATGCCTCTGGAGTCCTTGAAGGACGGATAGTCTGAGTTACACGGGTCAGAGGTCAAGTGCTACCAGAGTAAATGCTGTTGATTGTTCAAGGTATTTTTGTGTTTGCAACCCTGGCCCTCATCGATGCAATTCATCAGAGCAGTAAAACTGTCTTCACAGCACAGTAGCATTCATTTTAATGACTTTTTCGACATCAGAGAGGGACGGAAAATCATACAGATGCCGATGTTTTGTCAACAGCAGATACAATGAAAGCTATATTAGTAAGGATTAAATAATCCAGACGTGTGTTAATGGTGTGTTAATATGTGCCATGTGTTCAAATCCTCTCTTCAGGTACAGTACGTATGGAAATATAAAAGTGTAACTGAACCTTCAGTGCAAATAGATAAAAAAAAAATTGTCAACACAAACTTTAATGTTGGCTTGAGAAAGCCTAACTAAAAGCTTAAAGTATGAAGATTTTGAAGCCAGTACAGAAAAACAGATGCTTTAGCTCATTGCTAGCACGTTTTAAGCATGTTGTTAACATGTTTCTAGCGTTAATCAGCACACGTGCTAGCATGTTTGTAGCATGATTTAGCACATTGCTTAGCATGTTGATAGCAGGTTCCCTTTCAAGGGAACTCGAGCTGCGTCAAGCTGTGGGAACGCCTCTGCGTTGTGCGTCCTGAAGCACGTATGGAATCAGCCCAATGGAGAGATGGAACGTCATAGGCGGGTGACGTCATCGACCAGGAAACTATAAAGCACCCCATAAACACAAGCGCAATAGCTTCTGTGCCTTCAGTCGCGCTATATGTGAATCTGTCCCTGTGTGAATATTGTCTGTCCTTACATACTCTGCACCACACAAACAATTTATATATATATATATATATATATATTAAGAGAGATATGGCGAACAAACAGCAGTTTAGGGAGTGTGTCCCTCCCTGCTCGCGTTATTTAACGAGTGGGGATACACACGTTCTTTGTGTTGTTTGTTTGGGAGTGTAGCATGCCCAGTCAGCTCTCGAGGGAGCTGATTGTGAGCATTGCGAGCGTCTGCCATTAAGGACGCTCCGCTCCCGCCGGGCGCTCTTCGAGGAGAGCGGTTCGGTGCGCGCTCCCCGCGGTTCGGGTCCCGCTCTTGCCGAGGCAGAGCGACGACGCGTATCGTGGGGATCGCATATGGATCTCTCAGCGGGGTTAGAGACGGGCTCTGCCTTATCTCTCCCTTCACCTGTGAGATCCAGTGCCTCAGTCCCGTATTCGGAAGCACGCGCTGCGGTTTCTTCCGCTCGGGCTGAGGCACCAGTGTTGCTTCTATCCAGTTCTGAGGAGCTGGATGTTGCTAGTATATATAAGGGAGATGTGGAGGATTCGCCACCTTACACTCCCGAAAGCGATGAGCTAGTGGAGGTATTAACAAGAGCTGTAGAAAAACTCAGCATTGTATGGCCAGTGACTAGACAGGAGTCTGTTTCTAAATTAAAATTAGATGAGAGATTTCGCCGTCACGAGTGCAACCTCCACGCCGGTGCGTGCCGTCTTTTTTTCCCGATCTCCACACTGAGGTGTCGAAATCGTGGGAAAAACCGGTGTCATATAGAGAAAATGTTTAGTCCCCAGACTTCAACATATTTAAATATGGTGGGGGATAAATCATATGGTTGTTCGGCTATGCCTCGCGTGGTAGAGACGCTTGCGAGTTTTCTCTCCCTCGAGGCTGCGTCATCTGTTAAGGCACCGGCATTACCCACCAAGCCTCTTATGAATATTTCATTTTTTGTGGGTAAAGCGTATTCGGCAGCAGGTCATGTCTGCATGCTATGTCTATTATGAAAAAAAAAAAATACGGGCATACCAGGCTGACCTGCTGAGGGACGTGAGTGAGAGTGAGGAGGTCAGTGCTGACGTGGTTCGCGAACTGCGTCAGGCGGCTGATTTTTCCCTGCGTGGCCGTAGAAAGACATCTGTGGTTAAATCAGACAAATGTAAAGGGGAAAGGAAAAGCTTTCCTTTTAGACACTCCTCTCTCCCTCCCTGGGTTTATTTGGCGATGCTGTAAATTCTGTCATCAATAAATTCCAGGAGAAGGAAAAGCAAACAACAGCTTTTAACAAATTTCTCCCTTTTAAAAATTCATGTCCCTGGGACTGCTGGGCGGGAGCAGCCCCGGCCGTCTGCGAGCTCATCACATAGGCGCTGAAGCAGAGTGTCGCGTCTCGTGCTCCCCCTGCTGGACAGTGGGCTCAGCCGCGGCACTCTCAGCCGAAATCTCCCAGTAATAGAACTGATCTGAGGACAGTTATATTAGCTAAGAAGGCTTCGGCTGAGAAGAAGTCCTGGCGCCACGGCGCGCAGGACACTGAGGGTGGTTCCCACCGAGGCGGAAAGGTGTTCACCTCTTTCTACGGTGCCCATTCCTCCTCGGTGCCCTCAGGGGCCCGTTCGGCCAACCCCGCCTTAATGCCGGGGCACAGACGGTCCCAGCGAGCGATTTCCCGAGGGACGCTCGCTCCCTCTGAGGAGGGTTTCAGAGCGGTTAAACCAGTTGTTCCCTGCCGGTGTGCCGTTACAGGGCGCTGCGTTTGCTGCTCAAGTTACACCAGAGGCCAGTCTCGAGAGACTGGTACCCTTAGTAGAATTTCTGGCAGAGGGGAAAAGCCTTCCAAAAATATCTCATTGGGTCCTGCAGACAATAGAAAAGGATTATGCTATCCAATTCAGGTGTCGTCCACCAAGATTCAGTGGGGTTCTGCCTACAGTGGTGGGCCCCGAGCAGGCTCTGGTTATGGAACAAAAGGTGAAAGCACTCCTTCAAAAGGAGGCTATAGAACGGGTTCCTCCTCCCAGTGTGGAGTCAGGCTATTACGGCCGATATTTCATCGTTCCAAAGTAGGATGGGGGGTTGCGTCCAATTTTAGACCTGCGCCTATTGAATCGCTCGGTAGGGAAGCCAAAATTCAGGTTGCTCTCTATCAAGCAGATCGTGTCACAGATCAGATCCGAGGACTGGTCTGTCACGATAGATCTAAGGGACGCGTACTTCCACATTTCCATCCTTCCACAACACAGGAAGTTCCTGAGGTTCGCCTTCGGGGGTGAGGTGTACCAGCACAGGGTTCTTCCGTTTGACCTAGCTTTATCTCCCCGCACTTTCACGATGGTGGTTCGGCATCGAGATGTCGTTCTCGTTCATATCAGGAAGTTGGGGTTGAGGCTGAACGCAAAGAAAAGTGTATTATCTCCTTCTCAGAAGACCACTTTTCTGGGTGTCGTTTGGGTTTCGGTTTCGATGCAGGCGCGACTCGCTCCGACCCGCATCGCTTCGATTCTCTCAGCTGTGAAACAAGTAAAGCTAGGCCAGCTACTTACTGTAATACAGTTTTAGAGACTGTCGGGTCTGATGGCAGCAGCGTCCAACGTTATACCTTGCGGCCTGTTGTACATGAGACCGCTGCAGTGGTGGCTCAGGACCAAGGGATTCTCCCCGAGGGGAAATCCGCTCCGCACGGTCAAAGTCACGCGGCGCTGCCTTCGTGCTCTGGTCATGTGGAAAGAAACTTGGTTCCTATTCAAAGGTCCTGTGCTGGGTCGCGTGGCGCTAATGGCGGATTCTTCCCTCACAGGGTGGGGGGCGGTCACGAGTGGTCGTCCAGCCCAAGGTCTGTCTCAGGACCATCATCTATCATGGCTTATAAATTGTCTAGAGATGTTGGCGGTGTTCCAGGCTCTGAAACACTTCCTAGCAGACCTGAGAGGTCATCATGTGTTAGTTCAGTCAGACAACACGTCGGTGGTCTCTTATATAAATCATCAGGGGAGCCTGCGGTTTCGCCGGCTTTACAAGTTGGCCCGTCAGATCCTCCTGTGGTCCCAAGGGAGGTTACTATGTCTGAGAGCAATGTATCTTCCTGTGTATTTGAATGTGGTAGCAGACTCCCTGTCGAGGCAGGGGCCGAGGCCGGGGGGTTGGAGTCTCCACCCCGAGGTGGTGAAGCTCCTTTGGTGTGTTTCGGTCGCGCCGAGGTGGACCTATTCACTTCCAAGGTGACCACGCACTGTCATCTGTGGTTTTCCATCAGCCATCCAGCCCCTCTGAGGTTGGACGCTATGGGGCAGCCGTGGCCGAGGTCACGTCTGTTCACCTTTCCCCCGATTGCTCTGCTACCTGGAGTTCTGGAGAGGGTTCGCCGGGACGGGGTCAGCCTACTACTAGTAGCCCCGTTCTGGCCGGCCCGAGTATTGTTTGCGGACCTGATTTCTCTCCTGGACGGTTCTCCTTTGGAGCCCCCTGTCAGGAGGGATCTACTCTCTCAGGCGGGCAGCATGATATTTCATCCCCGCCCAGTACTGTGGGCTTGGCCTCCGAGGGGGCCCAGCTCATGAACTCTGGTCTCTCAACCGAGGTTGTTGAGACCATTCTTCACTCCAGAGCTCCATCCGCGAGGAAGCTTTATGCCTTGAAGTGAAAACTTTTCACTTCTTGGTGTGGAGGACACCTGCAGGACCCGGTTAACGGCCCAGTGGGTGCAGTGCTGGAATTCCTGCAGGAGCGCTTCTCCACAGGGCTATCCCCCTCCACACTAAAGGTGTACGTGGCGGCACTGGCTGCTCACCACATCCCTTTCAGTGGAGTTTCTCTGGGGAGACACCCGCTTATAACTCGTTTCCTTCGTGGCACATTGAGGCTGAGGCCAGCAGTTCGTACGAGGGTGCCAGCGTGGGATGTGGCCATCGTATTAGAAGGTCTTTCCCAAGCTCCTCTTGAACCTATCGAAGAAGTTCCTGAGAAGTTTCTCACGTTTAAGACTATCTTTCTTCTTGCTATCTCCTCTCTAAAGAGAATCGGTGATTTGCAGGCTCTGTCGGTTTCACCCTTGTGCCTGGAATTTACGCCTGGCTTGGTTGCGTCCTAGACCAGGTTACGTTCCCTAGGTCCCTACTAATGTTGTTAGACCTACAGTTCTGCAGGCCTTCTGTCCTCCTCCATTTCTGTCGTCTGACCAGGAGAAACTTAATTTACTCTGCCCTGCTAGGGCGTTAGACGCCTATATCCACAGAACTGCCCTGTGAGGAAGTCAGAACAACTATTTGCATGTTTTGGGCCACCCAAGAAGGGGTGTCCCGTGTCTAAACAGAGAATAAGCAAGTGTGTGGTCGAGGCTATCTCACTTGCCTATGAGTCGGCTGGTCAGCCTTCACCTTGGCTGTACGAGCCCACTCTATCAGGAGTATGGCGGCTTCTAAAGCCTTATTGTCAGGAGTTTCCCTCAGTGACGTTTGTGATGCGGCTGGATGGTCTTCACCGCATACTTTCATTAAGATCTATGACCTAGACTTAATTCCTTCCCCTGGGGCACAGGTGCTCTCGCCCTCTGTGCGCTAGTTCTCACATGGCGGTCACTTGGTCCTATGGTGACGTGGGTATTAGCGTTCCCACAGCTTGACGCAGCTCGAGTTCCCTTGAAAGGGAACGTCTCGGTTACGTATGTAACCTTAGTTCCCTGATAGGGAACGAGACGCTGCGTCATTCCACCATACTCCCGGCATTCCCGCTAGCGCTTCCTTCAGGCCTATCAGAAGCTATTGCGCTTGTGTTTATGGGGTGCTTTATAGTTTCCTGGTCGATGACGTCACCCGCCTATGACGTTCCATCTCTCCATTGGGCTGATTCCATACGTGCTTCAGGACGCACAACGCAGAGGCGTTCCCACAGCTTGACGCAGCGTCTCATTCCCTATCAGGGAACTAAGGTTACATACGTAACCGAGACGTTTCTAACATGATTTAGCACTTTGCTTGCATGTTTGCTAGCATGATTTAACACGTTGCTATGATGTATTAACATGTCACTACGACATATTAACATGTCACTAACATGATTTAGCATGTTGTTAAAATGTTTCTACCATGAATTAGCATTGCTAGCATGTCGTATCATTGCAAGCATAATTTAACATTGTAAGTATTTTTGTAGCTTGATTTAATACATTGCTAGCATGTTTTAGCATGTTTCCTGAACGAATTAAAACAATGCTAACATGTTTTAACATGTGAAGATAATATAACATGTTGTTAGCATGTTTCTAGTATGAATTAGCAAAACCTAAAATGTTTGAACATGTTGCTTAACATAGCATAAATTAGGGCATTGCTTTTAACGTGTTGTGATAATAATATAGGGCACTGTTAACATGTTTCTAACATGAATTAACTAATTGTTTACATGTTTTAACATGTTGCTAGTATGTTTTAGCATGTTGCTAGCATGATTTAGCACATTGTTAGCATGTTGTTAGCATGATTATCATTTCTAACATGAATTTGGACATTGCTATAATGTTTTAACATATTGCTAGTATATTTTCGCATGTTGCTAGCATTGGTTTATCACATTGCTATTATGCTTAAGCATTTTGCTAGCATGATTTAACGTGTTACTAGCATGAATTAGGGCATTGCTTTTAACATGTTTTAACCAAGCGGCAATCTGCCTGCGTTGAATCCAGCACTGAAGTGACTTAAACTGCAGTTCATCGACTGGCCACTAGAAACAGGCTGCAAAAGAGACTCAATCCCATAGACCCGCATGTTTAAATTCCCAACTTTACAGCAGAAAAATACTTGTTTACAGCCTGGTGCAAAAAGTGGTTTTGGTCTATATAGCTAATTTTGCCCTTCATGAAAACTGTGAGGGGGTGAATTTTTTTATAACTCATCCGTTTAAATTATATTAAGCCTTAAAGTTCTGCATAATTAAGGGTGTGGCCACTTGAGTGACAGGTGGATTGAGCTGATGTCACTACTAGCCGTTTGTCTGCTGTCTGTTAGCGTCAATTCACCTCAGCTAATCCGCCTCGCTGCCCGTATTCATTTTCTGACTTTTTATAAGGAGATGCATCATTTTGTTAATAATTGTATCTGTAAAAGCGTGATATCAAGCCCCGTCTCAGTGGATTCTAGTGTTAAATGTGTCGTGGTCAGCGTGACGTACGTGTGCGGTTCAGGGTTCAGGGAAGGGTAACAGTCTTTAGGACTCTCTCCAATTAACTAAAACACTAACACACTCTGGAGAAGCTGTTGAGTTTGCGGTGTGTAAAAGGCTAATAGCTACTGTCGTGACCTCGTGTAGAGACTTTTCTGCGTTGGTTCGTGTCGATGTCTCCGTGCATTAGTGTATGAGCTACTTCTGAGGAACTTTTAATAGGAAGCATTTAGTATGATTAATCCTTCACCTTCCAGCAATGTTTCATTATTCTTACTAAAATATACACTTTTAAAATGTAGTGCTTTGCATGCTTGAGCATTGATGCGAAGGAATCAAAGTTTTGAACTAATTCACTGAACTGAAGTATATCTATGTTCTGTGCTTGTTTGATTAATATGACATTATTATGATTATAACACTGTCACGACTACCTGGCTCACAGTAGCAATGACATAGGGACACACTGTTTGGATGCCATCCCTATAAAGCTGCTATTAACACACACACACACACACACACACACACACACAAACACACACACACACACACACACACACACACACACACACACACACACACACACACACACACACACACACACACACACATACACACACACACACACACACACACACACACACACACATATATATATATACATATAATGATTTTCGACAGGCCAATTTTAAAATACAAAAAATAATAATATCTATTGCAGTTGTTCAAATATTAAGAATGTTGTGTACACATAAGAGATTTTTTCATCTAGATGAATTGGCCGTAGCCTTAAAAATGTCATGTGGTGCGACCGTGATTTATCGTAAAATTAATTAATTTCCTTAAAATGCTTAACATTTTTTTTACAAGTTCTCAGTAATTAAAGTGTTTAGAAACAAAGTATTTGAATTTCTTATAAGTTTTTTTATCTCATATTTTTGTTCTATAATTTCAGAGTGACAGTCTTAAATGAAAGTTAACAGAATATTTTTTTCTGTAAATCGCATAAAACTGATAAAAATGTTTTAAAAATACCATTCACTTAAGCATACTGTATCAGTGATTCATATTTCAGCCACAGCAATGACATCTTTTATTTTTTATTTTATACAGTTATTGCTACTATTGGTCACACCACATGAGTGGTCGCTCCAAATGACACGAAGACCTTAAATCGTTAAAAATCTATTTAAAGAGATTAATAAACAATTCATTTAATACAAAAAATTTATTTTAACCAGATTTTATAAAAAAATTCACAGAATATTCATGAACAAACATTTTTTAAACATTTTCTTTAAAAAATGAAATTGCAAACATAAGTGCACCATTTCATTTAACTTGACTATATATATATATATATATATTATATATTTATTTATACACACATATAATTTGAATGTCTGGTTGGGGCAAATGGTCACGTTTTTTTTATTATTAATTTATGCAATTATTATTATAAATTACAATATTTGTTGACCAAGTTTAGATTTTAGATTTAGATTTTGTGAATTATTATTACAATTCAGAATAGCTGTTTTCTATATGAATATATAGTAAAATGTAATTAATTCCTGTGATCAAAGCTGAATTTTCAGCATCATTACTCCAGTCTTCAGTGTCACATGATTCTTCAGAAATCAGTATAATATGATGATTTGATGCTCAAGAAACATTTATGATTATTATTAATGTTGATAACAGTTGTGCTACTACCTAAAGGTTGGGGTCAGTAAGAATAAATATATATACACTCACCTAATGGATTATTAGGAACACCTGTTCAATTTCTCATTAATGCAATTATCTAGTCAACCAATCACATGGCAGTTGCTTCAATGCATTTAGGGGTGTGGTCCTGGTCAAGACAATCTCCTGAACTCCAAACTGAATGTCAGAATGGGAAAGAAAGGTGATTTAAGCAATTTTGAGCGTGGCATGGTTGTTGGTGCCAGACGGGCCGGTCTGAGTATTTCACAATCTGCTCAGTTACTGGGATTTTCACGCACAACCATTTCTAGGGTTTATAAAGAATGGTGTGAAAAGGGAAAAACATCCAGTATGCGGCAGTCCTGTGGGCGAAAATGCCTTGTTGATGCTAGAGGTCAGAGGAGAATGGGCCGACTGATTCAAGCTGATAGAAGAGCAACTTTGACTGAAATAACCACTCGTTACAACCGAGGTATGCAGCAAAGCATTTGTGAAGCCACAACACGCACAACCTTGAGGCGGATGGGCTACAACAGCAGAAGACCCCACCGGGTACCACTCATCTCCACTACAAATAGGAAAAAGAGGCTACAATTTGCAAGAGCTCACCAAAATTGGACAGTTGAAGACTGGAAAAATGTTGCCTGGTCTGATGAGTCTCGATTTCTGTTGAGACATTCAGAATTTGGCGTAAACAGAATGAGAACATGGATCCATCATGCCTTGTTACCACTGTGCAGGCTGGTGGTGTTGGTGTGGGGGATGTTCCCTTTCGAGGGAACGAGACACTGCGTCGTTGAAAACGTCTCTTTGGGGACGCTCCCTTAGCGTGCGCCTATGAAGTATGAATGAAACTAATCCAATCCTGATTGGTGTTGCGTCATGACGTAACATGTGACGGCAAAAAAAAGTGACGCCGGCACACACACACATTAGCTTTCGCTCTTCAGCAAGCACTCTCTGTGAAACTATCTGTCTTATTTGGTGTTGTTTTGTCTATGCAAAGCTCTATATTATGGCGAGTGAACAATACACTAAGTGTGTGCACCCCTGCCCTAGATATCTCACGGGTGGGGACACGCATCAGTTGTGTGTGTATTGTTTAAGGGCGCAGCACGCACAGGCAGCTCTCGAGGGGGCTGCCTGTGAACACTGTGAAACACTTCCTATTAGAGTGCTGTGCTCCCGCTTGGCTATATTTTCTGATGATGGCCAGGCTCGCGATCCCCGCGATTCGGGTCCCGGCTTAGATCCGCGGCTTAGATCGTGGGGATCGCAGAAGGATCTCGCGGATGAGAATGAGACTGCTGAGGCACTTTTTCGTTCATCATCCGCAGATTCTATAACACTCGTTCACGACGCAGAAGCCCGCGATGCGGCTTCTTCTGCCCGTGACGAGTGCCCGGTGCTCGTGCTATCTGTTTCTGAGAAAGTAGATGTTCTCAGCATCGGGAGCGAGCAACATGAGTCACACTCGCCGGCTCATGTTTCTCCTTATGCAGAGCTTGTGGAGGTTGTGACGCGTGCTGTGGCCAGACTAAAATATATATATATATATATATATATATATATATATATATATATATATATATATATATAAAATAAAATATATATAAAAAATATAATATATATATATATATATCAGCTGGCCACAAAATAAGCAGGATGATCCCCGTCAAAGCAAGCTAGACGAGAGATTCCTGCAGCACTGTTCACAACCTCAGCGCCGGGGCTTACCGTTTTTCCCAGATCTTAATAAAGATATCTCTAGATCCTGGGAAAAACCCCACTCTTTACGTATCTCATCACATTCATTATATGATTATTCGAATGTGGTGGGTGCGAGAGAGGCGGGTTATGGCAAGATGCCGCAGATGGAGGAAGCTTTAAAAAGCTATCTTTCTCCTGATGCAGTATCTTCGCTTAAAGCCCCGGCGCTGCCCAACAAACCGTGCAGGGACACCTCTGCACTGGTTGGCCGGGCTTATATGGCGGCTGGTCAGGCTGGTGTGTGCCTGCACTCTATACGATTTTGCAGGCGGACCAGGCCGATCTTCTTAAAGATCTAAATGAGGGCGAGGGACCGACTCCTGCTGACTTCGCGGAGTTGAGAGGAGCCACAGATTTGTCTCTCCGGGCCACTAAAGAGACAGCACGTGTCATAGCCATGGTGGCTACGGAGAGACATCTGTGGCTAAATTTGTCCGGTATAAAAGAGAAAGACAAATATTTTTGTTGGATGCTCCGCTATCACCTTCTGGCCTGTTCTCCGATGCTGTCACTACAGTCGTCGACAGGTTTCAGGAAGTGAAAAAACAGTCAGCTGCGTTCCAACAGTATCTCCCTCACCGCTCTAAATCTGGATCTAGGAGGGCTGGTCCAAGTGGCCAGCCTCAGCTGTCAACCAGCTCCTCCCATCAGCAAGAGCAAAAAGAGAGCGTTGCCTCTAAAGCCCCTCCTGCGGGGGCCTGGCAACAGAGGAAGCGCTCTCAACCAAAGTCCTCCACCCAGAAGGGTGACCTGAGGGCCGTCCTTCAGGCGAAGAGGGCTTCGGGAAAGAGGTCCTAATTGTAGTGTAGGACCTCTGAGGGCTGCACCCCCACAAACCCCCCCCCCCCCCCCCCCCCCAACCCGCTGTGGAGCAATCGAGGTTGTTCTAGCAGCAGGGGCCCTCGGGGAAAAAGATGTTGTCCCGCCGTCCTGGGCGCTTCGGGCCACATCGATTTCCAGCGAACGCACACCGTGGCGTTCGCCCCAAAAGCTTGCAACAGGGCACCGACTATGGTCACAAAATCTTTCTCGACTTTTTCCTGCCGGTTCTCCTCTTCAGGAGGTCGAGAATAGTGCTTGAAAAACACCCGAGGCCAGTCTCGAGGGGCTGGTTCCCTTAGTAGATTTTGTAGAAGAATGGCAATGCCTTCCGAATATATCTATATGGGTCCTGAATATTATAAAATATGGGTACAGATTGCAGTTCGGTCACCGACCTCCCAAGTTTGCTGGGGTGGTACCGACTGTAGTGGTTCCAGAACAGGCTTGGGTTATGGAACAAGAGGTATAGACTCTAATGGATAAAGGGGCCATAGAAAGTGTTCCCCTACCAGACAAGGAGTCCTGGTTTTACAGCCCGTACTTTATAGTTCCAAAGAAGGATGGCGGACTGAGGCCAATTTTAGATCTAAGGCTTTCGAATCGTTCTTTGAGGAGATCCAGGTTCAAAATGCTTACTATTCCCATTATCGTGAACCAAATCAGATCCAAGGACTGGTTTGTCACGATAGATCTAAAAGACGCTTAATTTCATGTCTCCATCCTTCCATGTCACAGGAGGTTCCTGAGGTTCGCTTTCGGGGGCGAAGCATACCAATATCGGGTTCTTCCGTTCGGCCTAGCACTCTCTCCCCGCACGTTCACTAAGTGTATGAATGCGGCTCTGGCTCCACTGAGGCTTCAGGGCATCCGTATACTGAATTACATCGACGACTGGCTCATATTGGCCCAGTCTCGAGAAATGACAGTTCAGCATCGAGGTATCGTCCTTGGCCACATTCAGAACCGGGGGTTGAGACTCAACACTAAGAAAAATGTGTTGGACCCAGCTCAGAAGACTACTCTTCTGGGCATGGTATGGAATTCGGTTACGATGCGGGCACGTATGTCTCTCGCGTGTATCGAATCCATCCTGGCCATGGTGACCGGGATAAGGCTAGGCCAGGCCATCACTGTAAAGCAATTTCAAAGACTGCTGGGCCTCATGACAACGGCATCCAACATAATTCTTGTGGGCCTGCTCCACATGAGGCCCCTTCAGTGGTGGCTCAAAGCCAAGGGTTTTTTTTCCCCCAAGGGTATTCCATTCCGTATAATAAATGTTACGCGCAGATGCCTTCGTTCCCTATTAATATGGAAGAAACCTTGGTTCTTGTCCCAAGGGCCAGTGTTAGGGGCGTCATGTCGCCGGAAAACTGTTTCGACAAACGCTTCCCTCACTGGCTGGGGCGCGGTCTCGGACGGCCGCTTTGTCAGGGGTCTGCGGCAGGACCATCATCATTCTTGGCATATAAATTGCCTAGAGATGTTGGCTGTGGTCAGGGCTCTGAGGAGCTTCCTCCCAGACATCAAAGGTTACCACGTCTTTTGATACGTTCGGACAGTACATCAGTGGTAGCTTATCTGAACCAACAAGGGGGACTCAGATCGCGCCCTCTATCCAGATTGGCGCATCAGATCATTTTATGGTCCCAAGGGAAAATATTATCTATAAGAGCAATATATATCCCGGGGGTTCTGAATCAGGGAGCAGACATCCTGTCGAGGCAGGGGCTGAGGCCCGGGGAATGGAGACTCAATCCAGAAGGTGGTGGAGTTGATATGTCAGAGGTTTGGACCAATGGAAGTGGATCTGTTTGCGTCTTGAGGGACGTCCCACTGTCCACTTTGGTTCTCCCTCACTCATCTAGCCCCGTTGGGGTTGGTTGCCATGGTACAGGCCTGGCCGAGGCTTCGCCTGTACGCTTTTCCCCGATCGCTCTGCTCCCGGGAGTCCTGGAGAGGGTCCGTCAGGAGGGCATCAGTCTTCTTCTGGTAGCCCTGTTTTGGCCAGCCCGAGTATGGTTTTCAGACTTAATTTCACTCCTGATAGCTCCACCATCGCAGGTTCCTCTGAGGAGGGATCTGTTGTCTCAGGCGGAGGGCACTATATTCCATCCTCGTCCAGAGCTGTGGAAATTGTGGGTCTGGGGGCTCAGTACCTAGATGCTGGTCTATCATCTGGGGTGGTCGAAACCATACTTATCTCTAGGGCTCTGTCTACTAGGAGATTATATGGCCTATTATATGGCCTCAAGTGGAATGTTTTTCCACTTGGTGTAGAGAACATGAGTTAGGCCCAGTTAACTGCCCAATGGATTCAGTTCTGGAGTTTCTTCAAGATCGTTTCTCTGCGAATCTCTCCCCGTCCACACGTAGGGTGTACGTGGCTGCCATTGCGGCGTTCCATGCACCACTACATGTTGGGCCTTTGGGGAGGCACCAACTGGTCATACTATTTCTTCATGGTATTTGGAGGATAAGACCGACAGTCAGGTCCAGGGTTCCTTCCTGGGACCTGGCGGTGGTTCTCGAAGGGCTATCCCTGGCTCCCTTCGAATACCCCCAGTCGGCTTCGCCTTGGACCTCACGTTCAAGATAGCCTTTCTCTTAGCTATTCCTTTAAAGAGACTAGGAGATCTCCAAGCCCTGGCATTATCGCCAGCTTGCTTGGGGTTTGCCCCCGGCGGAGTTAAGGCCATCCTGCATCCGAGACCCAGCTATGTGCCATGAGTGTAATCTAACATGGCTAGGTCCATGGTCCTGCAAATATTTCATCCTCCACCTCATGTGTCGGCAGAAAAGGAGAGGTTCCTTGCTCTGCCAGTCAGAGTTCCGAGTATTTACCTTGAGAGGTCCTCTTCTCGGAGGAGTTTGGACCTACTGTAGTGTGTTTTGGGTCACCTATTAGGGGCTCCCGGCTATACAAACCATAAGTAGGCCTACAAGGTGCGCAATTTGCCTTCACCTTTGGCCGTAAGCGCTTATTCTACTAGAGGCATGGCATCCTCTAGGGCCCTCCTCTCGGTAGTACCCCTCCAGGAGATCTGTAAGGCAGCCGGTTGGGCTACCCCGCACACTTTTATCAGGTTTATAGTCTGCACCTCCCTAGTACGCCTGGCGCACGTGTGCTCTCGTCCTAGCTGAGTGCCTGAGATCAGTTTCGCTCCAGGGCAGGCCTTTTTCGGTGCGTGGCCTAGTGGGCATTCGTTCCCCAAAGAGTCGTTTTCAACCACGCAGTGCGAGTTCCCTCGAAAGGGAACGTCTCGGGTTATGACTATAACCCTTGTTCCCTGAGAAGGGAACGAGACACTGCGTCGTCTTGCCACGCCCCTCTATGCCTAGGAGCAGCTTGCTTCATCGCGAGGCTAATGTGTGTGTGTGCCGGCATCACTTTTATGTGCCGTCACATGTTACGTCATGACGCAACACCAATCAGGATTGGATTAGTTTCATTCATACTTCAGAGGCGCACGCTAAGGGTGTGTCCCCAAAGAGTTGTTTTCAACGACGCAGTGTCTCGTTCCCTTCTCAGGGAACAAGGGTTATAGTCATAACCCGAGACGTTTTCTTGGCACACTTTAGGCCCCTTAGTGCCAATTGGGCATCGTTTAAATGCCACGGCCTACCTGAGCATTGTTTCTGACCATGTCCATCCCTTTATGGCCACCATGTACCCATCCTCTGATGGCTACTTCCAGCAGGATAATGCACCATGTCACAAAGCTCGAATCATTTCAAATTGGTTTCTTTTTTTTTTTCTTTTTTTTTTTTGGTTTATCATTAACAAATATACAATAACAAATATTCAACTCATCATATACATAACTTTTGATTAAACCAAAGGGTATAGGCTGAAGCTCAAGGCTTATTGACGCCTATCCCTCTCAATTTTTACAACAGTCAAACAGTGCTCAATTCTCTTCTTACAAACACTTGAAACAACAAAGTCATAGACATTAATTACCCAAAACCTATCTATTTGAAAGTATCATCTTGTTTCTTAGGAGCCGTTTAAATCCACTTATTGTTTGTGTCAATTTAAGATCTATATGCAAACAATTCCATAAATTCACTCCTCTTACAGAGATAGTTCTACATCTAATATTTGTTCGTACCTTCAGTTTTTTAAACAAACATGTTCCTTTTAACTCATACTTACAATAACGTTTCTCAAACATACTCAAAACTTTATCAGGCAGCATTTTATAGTATACTTTATACATTATCAATGTAACCTTGTAATCCACTAAATCATAAAATTTTAGAATGTTTAATTTTAAAAATAAATCGTTAGTATGATCCCTATATTGTGATCTTGTAATAATACGTAAAGTTCTCTTTTGTAAAATAAAAAGTGGTTGGGTGGATGTCTTATACGTATTACCCCAAATCTCCAGACAATAGGTTAAATATGGAACAAATAATGATGCATATAACATAAATAATGCCTTCTTATTTAACAAATTCCCAATATTATTTAAGGCGAGACACGGCAGGCAAAAACATCGTTTTTTTTTCACTGGTCAATTTTGAGATTTTGGGATATTTGTCTTCAATAACATGTCTTCTTTCAGACTTTTGGTGAAAAAAAGTCCGAAATACACATTTAGGTCTTTATTTTACTACACTTTGTCTGTTTGCGTCTGTAGATTTCTCATAAATTCATCAAAAGTTGTCGTTATAAATCATCCCTCTGCTCCCCGATCGCGATCTGCACCGTTAGAAAGCTCTCTCTCTCCTGAACAAGACTGCCTGATCCAAATATGGTCATTTCCTTTTTATCAGCAACCAATCGCGAAAGTAAAAGGGGGGATTTTACTCTAAATGCGCAATCTCATTGGCTGATGCTAAATCTTTAAAGCACGTTTTCTCAAAATGTCTTTTCTCTCATACTCCAAGTCCGAAATCGTCTCGGTTACGTATGTAACCCTCGTTCCCTGAGTAGGGAACGGAGACGTTACGTCGGATGACGACGAAATGGGGTTTCGCTTAGAAAGCCTATCAGCTTCGAGTATTACAAAACGAGCCAATGGCAAAGAAATGCCATGGGTCTGCGGAATTTGCATGACGTAACTCCACCCCACCTCGTGGGTATAAAAGGAGGAAGTCCGCAACAGCAGTTTATGTTTCTTCGCTGAGGAGCCAAGACTGAGCTCAGGCGATCCCCGCGGTACAGCGGAAAGTGGCAGGCAGACGTAACGTCTCCGTTCCCTACTCAGGGAACGAGGGTTACATACGTAACCGAGACGTTCCCTTTCGTTGTCACTCCGAGTTACGTCGGATGACGACGAAATGGGGTTACCAGTCTAATCACGCCACCTTCTCAGCTGTCTTCCAGTGCCCTGCGTAAATCGAGATCCCTGTCATAGACTGGACGAAGGACTCCATTTAACACAGGAATACCAAGGTACACTGGGAAGCATATCCCAAGCTAGGGGAAGTATGCAATTAATGCCAACCCAGAGGGGGGGGGACTTAGAGAATACACATATGACCCGAAGGAAACATATGGAGAACACTGGGGTGTCCAGCCGCAGGTGGAATATTTCAACCCCAGGGGTGGCAAGGTGGCTTGCCAAGGGAAAGACACATGCTCAGAGAGGCTTACAGTGGAAATACACATGTGGGGGTCGCTCAGGGGAGGGACCATGCACACGGGAGGCACCTAGCCGACGCGCAGGCAATAGACACTGGCGCCGACGTCAGGAGTGCTGGAGGAACTCAGGGCTTTCGGAAAGCTCACCTGAGGAGAATATCGCACGTATCCAGTCCGTGGAGTGGAATGGCGAGCAAGCGAAGACACCTGAGCGGGTCCGGTACTAGCTAGTTGAAGCGAGTACATGAGAGGACACTGGCTCCACTCGGAGATTATAGAATCTGGCGAATGTGTTAGGTGTCGCCCAGCCTGCAGCTCTGCAGATGTCTGTTAGCGAGGCGCCATGCGCTAGAGCCCAAGAGGATGCCACACTCCGGGTGGAGTGGGCCGTCACACCAAGGGGGCACGGTCGACCTTGCTGCTGGTAACCCAAGGCAATGGCGTCCACTATCCAGTGAGACAACCTTTGCTTGGAGAGAGCCTTTCCCTTCAGCTTCCCACCGTAACAGACAAAGAGCTGGTCTGAGGTCCTGAAACACCGCGTCCTGTCTACATAGGCGCGAAGAGCGCGTACTGGACAGAGCAGTGCCAAGGCTGGGTCTGCCTCCTCCGGGGGCAGCGCTTGCAGGTTCACCACCTGGTCCCGAAAGGGAGTGGTAGGAACCTTGGGCACATATCCGGGCCGGGGTCTCAGGATCACGTGAGAGAAAGCCGGACCGAATTCCAGGCACGCTTCGTCGACGGAGAATGCGTGCAGGTCCCCTACCCTCTTGATGGTGGGGCGCCCCAGCCCGTGGTGGAGGCATCCGTGGAGACCACAACATGCCGGGAAGCTCGTTCCAGGGGGACACCCGCCCTGAGAAAACTGAGGTTCGACCACGGGGTGAGGAACTGACGGCAGGTCGGAGTAACTGGTACCCGGAGCGTGCCTTGATGCCATGCCCACCTCGGGACTCGGTCGCGAAGCCAAAGCTGAAGCGGTCTCATATGAAGCAATCCGAGCGGCGTGACCGCGACTGCAGATGCCATATGCCCCAGGAGCCTCTGAAAATGTTTCAGTGGAACCGCATTCTTGCTCCTGAGATGTCTCAGGCAAGTCAGCAGTGACTGCGCGCGCTCGCTCGTAAGCTGCGCGGACATGGCGACCGAGTCGATGTCCATACCGAGAAAAGAGATCCTCTGCACGGGGCAAAGTTTGCTCTTCTCCCAGTTGACCCGAAGGCCCAGACGAGCTAGGTGCCGGAGCACTAGGTCCCTGTGTTCGCAAACCTGATCTCGAGAGTGAGCTAGGATCAGCCAGTCGTCGATATAACTCAGGATGCGAACCCCGTGTTCCCGAAGGGGAACAAGGGCAGCCTCGACGACCTTCGTGAAGGTGCGAGGAGACAGGGCTAGCCCGAAAGGGAGAACCGCGTACTGGTATGCCTGCCCCTCGAAAGCAAACCGTAGGAACGGTCTGTGTCGAGGAAGAATGGAGACATGAAAGTAGGCGTCCTTCAGGTCGATCGCTGCAAACCAATCCTGGGGCCGCACGCATTCGAGAACGCGTTTGGCGGAGAGCATCTTGAACGGCAGCCTGTGAAGGGAGCGGTTCAGCACGCGCAAGTCCAGGATTGGCCGTAACCCACCGGTTTTCTTGGGGACAATGAAGTAGGGGCTGTAGAACCCGGACCTCATCTCGGCTGGAGGGACAGTCTCGATTGCACCCTTCGCCAGCAGGGTGGCAATCTCTGCTCTCATGATAGGGGCATTGCCACCGACCAAAGTGGAGCGGACTCCCCTGAAGCGGGGAGGAGACCGTGCGAACTGAATCGCATAGCCGAGCCTGATGGTGCGCGCGATCCAGCGGGACAGACGGGGAAGCTCTAACCAGGCTCCCAGGAACTGAACCAGCGGAATCAAGCGGACAACAGGCGTCCCCCCGGAGGGGCAGCGAAGCGGAGAAACTGGCCCAGACGTGGACGGCATAGCGGCCCGGTGTGGGGGCACAGTTAGCAACCGCGCCCTGACAGAGGGGGCCAGGGGAGGACCAGGCTGGTCGTCCCGCGGGGGCCTGCTCTGCCAGGGGTCTGGCGCCAGAGGGGGACAGGGGCGACGCGGTCCGTGGACGGCACGCCTTGTCAACCGCCTCTGGGACAGAGGGGGGCGAGGAGAGCACGGCTTGTGGGCGGCGCTCTGTGTCGCCCGAGAACTCTGTGAGCTCAGGGAAGAGAGGATCGTTTCTGTCTTTAACCACTTTAGGGTGCTGCCCACCCGTGGGTGAGCAGCGGGGAGCGGAGAACAAAAGATTCTCCCCCGGCCCTCCACCGGGGGAAGGAGTGGTCCTGCTACCATCTCCTGAAAAACGACCATCTTCCCTGAGCAGCCCGTCTCCGGAGCGCCGCTTGGCCCGGCGTTTAGCGGGGGGCGGGGCGGGAGAGGGCTGTGGCGCCTTCTTACGGCTTCCTCCGCGACCGGTCCGGGGTGGAGGCTGCTGCGTGGGCCGGGCGGCAGGGGCGGGAGCCGCAGGAGGGCGCCCTCGGCGGGAAACAGGACGAGGCGTCTGCCCGGTCGGCTGGGTGGAGGCAGCAGCTGGCCGGCGGGGCAGAATGTGTTTTATGGCCTCGGTCTGTTTCTGGGCGGTTGAAAACTGTTGGGCAAAATCTTCAACCGCACCGCCGAAGAGGCCGGGCTGGGACAAGGGGGCGTTAAGCAGACGGGTCCGCTCCGCGTCCCGCATGTCAGCCAGGTTCAGCCAGAGATGTCTCTCCTGGACCACGGCTGTGGACATCACCAGACCCAGGGAGCGCGCGGTAACCTTCGTCGTCCGGAGAGCAAGGTCGGTCGCGGCGCGCAGCTCATTGAAGAGCCCTGGGTCTGTCCTACCCTCGTGCATGTCTCTGAGCATCTGGGCCTGGTAGACCTGCAGAGTGGCCATAGCATGCAGTGACGCAGCCGCCTGTCCCGCCGCTCTGTAAGACTTCGCCACCAAGGTCGACGAAAATCTACAGGCTTTGGATGGGTGCTTAGGCTCGCCACGAGAAGAAGCACTCTGAGGACATAGTTGCATGGCAACAGAGCGTTCAACCGGGGGGAGCCCAGTGTACCCACGGGCGGCTGCATCATCAAGGGGAGGAAAGGCGGATGAGGTCACCGAGCGGTCACGGGAAGACAACGGGGTCTTCCAGGACTTCGAGATCTCATCATGCACATCCGGGAAGAAAGGTATTGGGGTTTGCCGAGGACGAGGGTCGGCGGCCTTACCCAAAAACCAATCGTCCAGCCGCGAGCGCTCAGGACAGGGTGGAGGCCTCCACTCAAGCCCGATGCTCGCGGCTGCCCGGGAAAGCATGGCCGTCATCTCCGGATCAGACTCGAGCACAGCCGTATGCACACCGGAAGGTGGCAGCTGTGACGAGCCCTCACTTCCAGAAGAATCAAACCCACCTAGTGATGCAGCAACAGACATGGCATCATCCTCTGTAGCTTCAACCGAAACACGCGGGCCACCAGAGGGTAGACCCGCGGGAATCGGCAGTTCGCTAGCGGGCACCGTCATTGAAGAGGGGGGCTGGGGTCGCGGACACATAGTCGGCGCCTTGTTCCAGACCGTCACCCTCAGGTCACCCTGGCCACCAGCCGCAGGGCGGGGGGTGGATGAGGGGACTCTCACTCTTGCGAGTTCACTGAGTCTCGACCGTAATGACGCGATGGTCATGTTCCCACAGAGAAAACATGAGTCATCCACGAGCGCTGCTCTAGCATGATCAATGCCCAAACATACCAAGCAGCGCTCGTGCCCATCAGAGTCCGATACCAATCTGCCGCAACCAGAAGTACACGGGCGAGGCATCTTTAAAAAGACGTGCCGCGTGTAAGCTCTTTTAGTGAGAAAACTCAAGTGTTGAAGCGCCCGGGGAGAAACGCGCCGACTGGCAAATCACTGCAGCAGATCAGCAGGAAGCACGCTCTCGCCGTAGATCGCCGTCACACCAACACTCGAGGCACTCGTTCGTGAAGCTGACAATTCAGAGATGGCTTGTGGAGAGAAGAATAAACTTGGCTCCGAAGCGAAAACATAAACTGCTGTTGCGGACTTCCTCCTTTTATACCCACGAGGTGGGGTGGAGTTACGTCATGCAAATTCCGCAGACCCATGGCATTTCTTTGCCATTGGCTCGTTTTGTAATACTCGAAGCTGATAGGCTTTCTAAGCGAAACCCCATTTCGTCGTCATCCGACGTAACTCGGAGTGACAACGAAAGGGAACTCCAGTTCAGTAGCACCTATATACACCAAACTTTCCAGTCTTGTACCTAGTTATATTATGAAGACATTTACAGAGGGATTTGTAAATATATTATTCCTAGCCTGATTTATATAACATTTTATTCCCAAAAACATGGCGAAAATCATTTTTTTAAGGCTATTGGCAGTATATTCTGATTTACAGGATAACAAAAGTAGATATCCATAAATCCCTCTGTAATTTTTCCCCATCTAATATGTGAACACAATGAAAAAATAATTTTGAACCTGGCTTTGTCCAATACTCAGATTTCGTTTTTTAAAATATATGCAAAATAGCGCATATTTAATGAGACAATGCCTCATTTGCATATTTAAACATTAAATTACAGAAAACTTGTAATACATTTTTTTCTCATCTTAATGTAGGTAATCAATTGGCAAAGTTTCATGGTGATATCTGATAGTTAAAAAAATTACCCTATTCACCTGTAGTGAATTGTAGTGTAGTGAACTCGCCTTAATATCGCAACTGTCTTTGAGATTTTTGATTTTACATAATCAATATGTTTTTTCCACCCCAATTTACAATCTAATATAACACCTAAAAATTTAATTTCATTTACTCTTTCTATCACCTCCACCCCTATTCTTACTTTCACTTCCGTCACACTATTTTTACCCCAAATCATAAACTTTGTTTTACTCATATTCAGTGACAGCCTATTAATATCAAACCATTTCTAACCATCAAATCATTTCCATTTCATGTTTCTTGAACATGACAATGAGTTCACTGTACTAAAATGGCCCCCACAGTCACCAGATCTCAACCCAATAGAGCATCTTTGGGATGTGGTGGAACGGGAGCTTCGTGCCCGGGATGTGCATCCCACAAATCTCCATCAACTGCAAGATGCTATCCTATCAATATGGGCCAACATTTCTAAAGAATGCTTTCAGCACCTTGTTGAATCAATGCCACGTAGAATTAAGGCAGTTCTGAACGCGAAAGGGGGTCAAACACAGTATTAGTATGGTGTTCCTAATAATCCTTTAGGTGAGTGTATATACACACATACATACAATAATATATTATATACATAATGTTACTGACACCAACTTTTAAGTTTATAAAGTTAGCTGAAAAGACTATATTATTTTTATTATGTTGTTTATTAGTGGATTCCATTGTGACAACTAACCCCATAACGTGACAACACGCCCCACTACTGGTAAAGACACAAAAGGTCAATGCGTGTGCTATAATGTGTTGATATGATTTATTGTATCTTTGAGCGTTGTCTCTGTGGTTTTAGAGCGTCACACATGCACTGATCCACAAACAGGATTGGTAATGCATCGCCGGGACCGTACATGTGCACGTCTGTCTTGTGTTGGATTGAGTTTTTTTGCGTTCAGCACACGTCTCTGATGCTTCACATGTGGGTGTGTTGAGCAGGAGATGTGAAGCTGAGATCCTAATTTAGCCCAGCGCTGTATGATTCAGCTGAAATGTGTCGAGGTGCAGCTCAAATCAACCTCACGATAAATAACATACACCTCGCTCTCCAATAATAGCCTGTGACATGAGGAACATGTGCCATTGTTGAAGCCAGAGGCCACGGAAAAATCATTTGGATTAGTGGATTTATAATTATTTTTCCTATTGTTCTGTCTGAGAGTTAAATGATTTAATGATAATGACAGTCCATTAATGTAAGATGATTAGCTGACTGATCTCAGGTGAGGAGGTCAAACAGGGGATTCACAGATTGTATTAGTTTTAGATTGTATAGTATTAGCCGTTCATAGAGAACGCATTTCTGCAGTTAATACAACGGCAAAGCTCTAGAGACACGTTCTTTAAAGGGTGATCTTGCTTTAACTCGAGCACTTAAGTGTGTCATGTGCAAGAAACTGCAAAAGACGTGAATACAGCAGTCAAATATCTGTCTAATGTATGTTTAACCCTTGTGCTGTGTTGAAAACGCTATAACACTCGTGGTGTTACCGGTCAAAAATCACCGGCCTGCTAAAAAATTGCTGATAAATCTCTGGTTATGCTACCTTATCACCAAATATTGGATTACGTTTTTTGCAGCTTGTTTTCTTTCAATAAGTACAGGTTTTGTATTCATTTTTGGAACTGATAAATCGTAGGCCTCAGTAAAGTCAGTAAATTTTAGTCCAACGCAAAAACATTAACTAGCATTTTCGGGTACGGGAAAATCCTTTCCTGGTCAAAATGACCCGAAAACAACATAAGGGTTAAAACAATTAAAAAGCATGTTCTGTGTAACGTTAAGAGAACGTTCTTTCAAAGTTAACTGGTCTTTAATAATGTTCTCAGAAGGTCAGCACAAAAACATTGCTTATACATCGTTCATGCGGCATTAAGTTTATAAAACCTGACGTTTTGAACAATCAGAGAAAATTCTAAAATAATGCTTTCATAACTTCCACAACCCCCTGTGGTGAAAATCCAGCTTTAAATGTTGTTTATATGTCTATGTGGTGTTTTTAATATGCTTTAAGACAAACCATGTGCAAATTTAGAAGTCGACTGCATTGCTGAGTATTTTCTCCTTAAAACTGCAGTGAACCAAAGACAGTCTCAAAAACACGGTTTGAAATCGCTGGTATTTCTGACGTCACAAACGACCTTGTAACCAATCAGATCAACGTGTGATCGTCAACGAGTGGATCTCTGAGCTGAGTGAGTGAGTGGAGGCGGGGCTCATTTGCATATTCATAGAACCGCGTAAACTAAATGAGGCAAGGGTGTCAAGTTACATTCAAGATATTTTAAGGCATGAAGACATTTTTTTACAAGGAAAAAGCATTTAAATATGTCATTTTAGTGATCAAAGATGAGTTTTAAGGGATACAATTATTAACTACAGGGGGACTTTAATGAAAATATTAGCTAACATTCTTAGAGCATATTTTTGTTACCTCTAAACCTCTACTTGAGTCGGAGTCTTGGCCTAACACTTTTTTTGCTATGAGCACTTTAGTATTTTTATGGCTTCTGAATTAAGACATTGGTAGATTTTGAAGATCTGAGTATTGTGGGCCGGCTTTTATTCTCTTGAACTATTTGAAATGTGAACGCAGTGTCTTTTCACACACACATGGACACGTTGAGCCCCGGTGCTGATGTTAGACACACAGGTTTGAGTCTGTCCTCTCTGTATCTCTATCTCTCGAGGGCTTTGCTGCACTGCAGTATTGATATGCGGGGGCGTCCCGATTCACAGGCACACACTCCATCTGTCCTGCAGCAGAACACACACTCATCCCGTCTGTGGGTCATGAGGACATGATCAGTTCAATATTGTCACGTGGGTTGCAGGAAAGCAGATGAAGAAGATAATTTCCAATACAAAGCTTTATTTACAATCCAGAAGACAGGCAAACAGGTCGAGCAACACACATACGGTGATCGGACAGAGAATAATTATGAGGGACATATAAATATATATATATATATATATATATATATATATATATATATATATATATATATATATATATATATATATATATATATATATCAAACACAAAGCTGTCACATATGAACTAATAATGAGGAGCGGGGAAACTGAAGAAACTCATGATGAACATGAAAACAAACTAAAAGTCCGTGATAAAGGAACTAGGCTGAACATGACAGATATGAGTTACACAACTGCTAAACAATTAATCACATATATTTGTATTTTTTGTATCATGGAATATATAAGGAATTGTATAAGGAATTTCGGTAGCACTTTATAATAAGGTTGATTAGTTAACCTCTTTAGTCAGAGAGAAGTGCGCAAGGCTATATCTCGATTTAGTTTTTTGTTTGATTGACAGATGCTTTGCCAAAGCAATGGAGCAAAACACAACATTAGTGATATTTTAGGTCCAAAATAAAACTATGGCGGGACATCATTGTAACTTAATCAGATATAGACATTCGATAAAAGTGCAATAAAGCCAAATAATTACTTTAAAAAGGCTATTATTCACATGTTCTTGAAGTTCTTGAAGTATGTTCTTGAAGTTTTGAATGACATGAAATTTCAACTCACTCCTGTTTGTCTTTTAGCCTACATGATCATCAGACGATCTCTTCTCAGTGAACTGTAAAGATGCGTCATAAAAATAGATTTCATATGGTGATCTTATCACAAGACTGATTAGAAGACTTTAATGGATTTGATCGTCAGAACGCAAACCGGAATAGCTTTTGGTTGCGCTAAACCGTTTCTTGCTGAAAAAGTAGTTCGCTACTGGAAAGCTTCTGTCAAGCCTCTGAAAAATGTAGTTAAGTCAGTAGCGTCACTACTAGTTGGCTATACTCTTCAACACTGATGATGGATGGATGGAGTTGAATCATTTGTTAAAAAAAACGTATTCATTGCTTCAATGAGCTCTTGATTCTGACTTAAATTATTACATTGTTTAAATTAGTAGATTTAGCTAACTGTGATTTGTATATGTACATTTCTGATATACATAACTAAAACAGTCTCCTCTGATAACAGATCACTGTAAATTATAATGTGGACTCATGCATTTTCTGTAAAGCTGCTTTGAAATTATGTGTATTGTGAAAAGCGCTATACAAATCCTATCTATCCATCTATCCATCTATCTATCTATCTATCTATCTATCTATCTATCTATCTATCTATCTATCTATCTATCTATCTATCTATCTATCTATCTATCTATCTATCTATCTATCTATCTATCTATCTATCTATCTATCTATCTATCTAAGTGTTTCTCTTTCCCATTCTCCCATTCCCATGTCTCTTTCTCTTTCTGTGTTCTGCAGGGTTCACCCCCTCCCTTCACCTCACTCTCCTTTTCTTTCCATCTCTCTCTCTCTCTCTCTCTCTCTCTCTCTCTCTCTCTCTCTCTCTCTCTCTCTCTCTCTCTCTCTCTCTCTCTCTCTCTCTCTCTCTCTCTCCGTCAGTGTGTTGTGTCGTACGGTTGAGTCTGTGTTACCGTCTCTCAGTACAGATGCTGAAGGGTTATTACTCTTCTCTGAGACTCACGGCATTGTGGATTTGACATGATCGTCTGGTTCAGTAAGTAAAACTCACCTCTGCTACTAGAAACCGCTTCATTTTACAGTTAATGCATGTTTGCGTCTGAAATCTCCAGTGTGGCGTTGGGGAACACGGAGCAGCTGTGCTGAAGCGCATGTGTCCTTCACACGCAGAAGGTTGGCACGCTGGCAGGTGGGGACGCATTGGGTTTCATGCTGTCTTAAATGATCTCCTGACCAGTGTGTCACGGCTGTTTTCTCAACCATTGGAAGCTCCAGTTACAGTTGAATGGGATTATGTCAAAGCTCTCTTGCACGGGTGCCCTCAGATACGCCTGAGCACAGACAGATTTAGCTGGGGACAGTTTCCAAGCCGCTGTTGTTGAGCTCGACCGCTTCAGAATGAGTGTAAAGTTTGTTTATGTAGTAAGTGTGGATGTAGGTTTCTCAGATCGTGTTCAGAGGACACATGGCGGTGACCTCGAGAGTCGTAGCTTCACTGCGACAAAACTGTGTTTTTGGATGCACTAGGTAAGAACACGAGGGAGATCTCGTCCGTACCGAAGTCAGTAGATCCTCATTAATGTGTCAGTTTCATAGCTGGTCATATAGCATACTGTTACAGAGAATACTTGTTTTTAATATAACATACAGTCAAACCAAAAGTTATTCAGACACCATATATCATTTTTTATATTTTTTTACTAGTGGGTACAGGACACTATAGTTCATTTATGTTATTAGGATAGCAAGGTGTCTGAATAATGTTTGGTTTGACTGTACATGTTGAAAAAAAGTTTTATATATATATATATATATATATATATATATATACGGTATATAAATACCGTTTCATTGCTGAAATATGTCATGGTCATATAGCATGTACTATTACAGAGAATACTTGTTATTAATATTATATATATGTTGAAAAACATTTTTTTTACGCAAAGGTTATATAAGTTTTAGACGGCGTTTATCTCGCGCATTAGGTGTCATATGCACAAGTGCTCAGCTGTAAATGTGTGTCTGCTGTAATGACTGCAGAAGTTGCTGTGGATCGTCCTTCATCGTGCCGGCAGCGAGATGCTCGCTCATTACCGCCGCGTGTGTGTGTGTGTGTGTGTGTGTGTGTTTGATTGCATCTGTAGGGGATCAGGTTAGTGCATGTTGCATTCTGATGCGTCATGTGCCGGACGTTCACGAGGCCACAGCTGGGTTGCGACACACAACCCCCGAGCCCACAGCTGGGTTACGACACACACTCCTCGAGCCCAGAGCTGGGTTACGACACACACTCCCCGAGCCCACAGCTGGATTACGACACACACTCCCCGAGCCCAGAGCTGGGTTACGACACACACTCCCCGAGCCCACAGCTGGGTTACGACACACACTCCCCGAGCCCAGAGCTGGGTTACGACACACACTCCCCGAGCCCAGAGCTGGGTTACAACACACACTCCCCGAGCACACAGCTGGGTTATGACACACACTCCCCAATCCCAGAGCTGGGTTACGACACACACTCCCCGAGCCCACAGCTGGGTTACGACACACACTCCCTGAGCCCACAGCAGGGTTATGACATACACTTCCCGATTCCACAGCTGGGTTACGACACACACTTCCCGAGCCCACAGTTGGGTTACGACACACACTCCCCGAGCCCACAGCTGGGTTACGACACACACTCCCGGAACCCACAGCTGAGTTACGACACACACTCCCCGAGCCCACAGCTGGGTTACGACACACACTCCCCGAGCCCAGAGCTGGGTTACGACACACACTCCCCGAGCCCAGAGCTGGGTTACGACACACACTCCCCGAGCCCACAGCTGGGTTACGACACACACTCCCCGAGCCCACAGCTGGGTTATGACACACACTCCCCGAGCCCAGAGCTGGGTTACGACACACACTTCCCGAGCCCACAGCTGGATTATGACACACACTCCCCGAGCCCACAGCTGGGTTACGACACACACTTCCCGAGCCCACAGCTAGGTTACGACACACACTCCCTGAGCCCACAGCTGGGTTTCGACACACTCCCCAAGTCCACAGCTGGGTTACGACACATGCTCCCCGAGCCCACAGCTGGGTTATGACACACACTCCCCGAGCCCACAGCTGGGTTACGACACACAGTTCCCTAGCCCACAGCTGGGTTACGCCAAACACTCCCCGAGCCCACAGCTGGGTTACGAAACACACTCCCCGAGCCCACAGCTGGGTTACGACACACACTCCCCGAGCCCAGAGCTGGGTTACGACACACACTCCCCGAGCCCACAGCTGGGTTACGACACACACTCCCCGAGCTGGGTTACGACACACACTTCCCGAGCCCACAGCTGGATTATGACACACACTCCCCGAGCCCAGAGCTGGGTTACGACACACACTCCCCGAGCCCAGAGCTGGGTTACAACACACACTCCCCGAGCCCACAGCTGGGTTATGACACACACTCCCCAATCCCAGAGCTGGGTTACGACACACACTCCCCGAGCCCACAGCTGGGTTACGACACACACTCCCCGAGCCCACAGCTGGGTTACGACACACTCCCTGAGCCCACAGCAGGGTAATGACATACACTTCCCGATTCCACAGCTGGGTTACGACACACACTTCCCGAGCCCACAGTTGGGTTACGACACACACTCCC
Organism: Gila orcuttii; assembly: GCA_026230005.1. Lineage (NCBI taxonomy): Eukaryota > Metazoa > Chordata > Actinopteri > Cypriniformes > Leuciscidae > Gila > Gila orcuttii. Next base: position 2,632,626 of record JAPDVR010000022.1, on the reverse strand, counting down.
CGAGCCCACAGCTGGGTTACGACACACACTCCCGGAGCCCACAGCTGAGTTACGACACACACTCCCCGAGCCCACAGCTTTACGACACACACTCCCCGAGCCCAGAGCTGGGTTACGACACACACTCCCCGAGCCCAGAGCTGGGTTACGACACACACTCCCCGAGCCCACAGCTGGGTTACGACACACACTCCCCGAGCCCACAGCTGGGTTACGACACACACTCCCCGAGCCCACACCTGGGTTATGACACACACTCCCCGAGCTGGGTTACGACACACACTTCCCGAGCCCACAGCTGGATTATGACACACACTCCCCGAGCCCACAGCTGGGTGACGACACACACTCTCCGAGCCTACAGCTGGGTTATGACACACACTCGCCAAGCCCACTGCTGGGTTACGACACACACTTCCCGAGCCCACAGCTGGGTTACGACACACACTTCCTGAGTTGACGACACACACTTCCCGAGCCCACAGCTGGGTTACGACCATAGACTGTAAAAAATATGGACAAAGCGTCTGTGACGTCACCCATTGACTTTCTGAAGAACGGTTTTGAAGCCGTTTATGGGGGGTATGGGCGGCGCCATTTTGGAAAATCTTGAGAAATCCTAACCCCGCCCATCTTCTGGCCAATCCATGGGTAAAAGGGCGGGCTTTGTGTGAGACTGGAACAATGTCATTTTCACGTGAAGAAAGCAACTTAAACAACAATGGATGACATACAGCAGATATTGTTCTTGCTTTTCGGCGTGTTTGACACAAGAAGCCAAGCGCCGACATTAGGCGTTTCTCGATAGCAAGTACGCAAAGTTCGGACTTAATTGCCAAGTCCGACTCAGGAGAATGACTCCCGAGGACGCGAGTCCGGTTGGAACAGCGCGAGCGCGCGTCACTCAGCTCACTTCTGCTACTCCGGTTATCTCTGTATGTATATTTTAGGCAACAATAAATCGAAATATGTTATAAAACACCACACTGCCTCTTTTCGTTTTCATTTAAAGAAATCTTAAACATTATAGCCGCACAAATGTGGTTCAGGCAACACGTATTGATTATATTCACTGCATAACGTTAGCCTATTTATAACAAAACGAAATTTAAAACACAACCCTGCCTCTTTTTGTTTAAACAGAATATACAATATTAAACATTTTTAATATGGTCCAGGCGATATTGTGAATTTGTACTAAATAACAGATGTTGCCGTAAACAACATTACAGAACATCTTTGTTGTATTAAAATTTAAAATGACAAAACTCAACCCAGTCTCTTTTTGTTAAATTTCAGTTTTATCAATATTAGCCATTATACAAGTATAAGTAAAAGGTACAAGAAGCTATACAAATAAAGCAAACAATTCAGTCAAACATACAAAGTCAGCGCTCTAGTCTAACCATACAACGGTTAAATATAAGCCTAAATATAAAGTTATGAAACTTCACTTAGCTCTCAGTTTGGCCAGGGAACAAATTATAGATTCACGAGACCAAAAATCGCCCGTTAGATATACACAAGAAAGACGAATTATATCTCCTGTTTAACCACTACAGAGACTCCAGAGTCAGCGGCAAACGTCAGAACGACAAGCCGAGGAAAGGCTGTTCGAGGCGGGGTACATGAGCGCTGAGCGCCCGGTGATCGACTGGATCTCAAAACCTGGATAAAATTTTCATAAATCTTTATAAATAAACCACAGATTTGAGCTTTAAACATTCTCGCCTGAAAAACTCTTAAAACTACATTTCATTATACAAAAACAGTCGTACTATTTCAATTGTATATTAAAAAATGGCGCTTGTCATTCTCCTTGGCGAAGCCTATGCTCGTTATTAGCTGTCAATCAAGCTGTCAATCAAAGTTAACCACACCCTTTTTGTCATAAATTTTATATCTAAATACGATCTAAACTAACGAGTTAGAAAAAAAATCACCCCCCTCACAGTTGTCAGACACTCGGAACCTATCGAAAAATACAATAAAAGTCCATGGGACCAACCTGTAAAAACATGAATTTATGCTGTGAAAACGGACATTTTAACATGGGGTCTATGGACATTTGCTCTCTTTTGGGACCTGCCCCTAGCGGATTTTCAATGTATTCCAGTTTTTCGCACTTCCGGGTAGGCTTCATTTTTCAGATTAGAATGTTGCCGCTTGGTTACGACATACTCCCCGAGCCCACAGCTGGGTTACGACACACACTCCCCGAGCCCACAGCTGGGTTACGACACACACTTCCCGAGCCCACAGCTGGGTTACGACTAGAGGTCTGCACGGGCTTTAAACTTAAGCCCGAACCCGGCCCGTACCCGAAATCATTTAACCGACCCGACTCGACCGTTACTGTTGTATTTTAACCCCCAGCCTGACCCGAACCCGTAGTCCGTTTCTCACAGTAAATACCTTCTTCTTTTTTTTTTGCAATATGCTGTATTTTATGATTGCTTTTATGATTCTTCCAATATTATAGGAATGTTCATTTTGAATGTTCACTGAACGTTGTGAAACAAGTAGTAACATTTAAAAAATGTTAGATGAACATCCAATTAAAAGATTTCAGGAAAAAAACGTTACATAAACAATATAATAAATCATGTTTTTGTGCTAATGTTTTGAGGACATTATTAAAAAACAGATATTTTTGAATGAACGATCTACAGTATCAATGTTATGAAATGTTTTTGCCAGAATGTTCTGAAGTTGCAAATTTCTGCCAAATTTTCCTAGTGCTCTTTTGTGTGAAACTTGTGTTTGTTTCGTCCTGAAGGAGGGACAAAGCAAGCCATATAGAAACCAGAACATTACAGGGAGGTGCATGCCAGACAGGAAGAAAACACTTAAAAACAGCTAGCAACTAAAACCCCTCAGAACACCATAGCAACCGCATACACTCTTTAAAAAAATATATTTTTATTGACATTGATGTTTCCATGAAGGCTGAGGGGGCCTTAACTCATTCTGCTTGCAATCACTTCAAGCTCTATTGGGCTCAGCTGATTGGTTCCTGCTGTATCAGTAGCCAATGAGTTCAACCTTCAAATACTTGGTCAGTGTTTTCTGCAGCATCTTTCAGAAACCCTCCACCTTCCCCAGCTCCACCTGTATATCTCTGGTATGGGTTCTTCATCTGTGCTATATTGTACAGCAGCAGCGTGTCGTGTATCTATTGGCAGTAGTCCTGTACTTGCTTAGCAGCAGAAGTGTAGCACATCTATTCCGCTAAGGCCAAACATATCCATTACCGTGCTAAACACTCTGAGACTCATCATGACAGAAATAGAATTCACATGCATCCAAGGTCAAAAACACTTTAATTTCCTCATAATATGCACTGCAGCATCAACTCTTTTCTCTCAATGTCTGAAAAGGTTCGATCAAGGATTCAGTCTCTCTAAACTCCGCCTCTCTAAGAGCTGCTCTGCTCTGATTGGTCAGATGGCCCAGTCTGCTGTGATTGGTCAGAAAGCAAACGTGAACAACACGAACCAAACTCTTCCAGTCTCAGATAAACTACAGTGTTTGAGGGCGGGGCAAAGAGACGCTGTTCAGCCAATCAATACCATAGACATCCAATATGCAAATTAGCTACAAACCTATGTAGATTCAGCAGGAAGTGAGACTAAAATTATTAACGACTCGTTTCAGTTCAGAATCACTTCTTATTTTTGGGAGACAAAAACTTTGTAGACCTTTTACATTCACAATCAGCTGTATCACACACTACATGAAAGGTAATAGGGGCACTTTAAAATGTTCATCACACTAAGACAAAAATGTTTTTTTTAAGAACTGATCTTGAAAGGTCTTTTGGGGAGAGAAAAATGGTCCTCCTATTGCATCGTTACAAAACAGTATTCATGTCTTTCTTTCTTCAGTGGAAAATAAATGAAGGTTTTTGAGGAAAACACTCCAGGATTTTCTCCATATAGTGACTTCAATGGAGTCCAACGGGTTGAAGGTCCAAATGTGAGTTTCAGTCAGACCCGGCGCCAGACACGGACGGGCATTCATTTTTTTTCAGGGGGGCAAAAATGAAAACAACCTCATTGCATCATAACAGAATCGATTATGATACTATGCAATGATCGATAGAGCATAATAATTATATAATAGGCTACTGACGCTAAAGGTTCGATCTTGCAGTCCGAAATTCTCACATGTAAAATAGGCTACGACCTCAAGTTGTGTCAATCACGTTTACACACTGCCTCCGCAAATTTCGTCCTTCATAAACAATTTTTTTAAGTAGGTTTGAGAGGTGTTTTCAGGGCCGCTGGAAGTAATTGTGATCAGTGGGTGCTGTGAATTTATTTTATTTTTTTTAAATTGGGCATGTTGTGTGGACATCTGTCCCGAGGGGGGTTCTCCCCCGCAAGAACATTTTGTACATGTTAAGTTTAAATGCATCAATCTGGTGCACATTGAGAGCTAAAAATTAAGAGCTTCAACCGGCTTCGACCCATGAACTGTGCACATTGAACAAAGAAAAAGCATTGACTTGTACCTAAAGAGGGCTCAAACATCTTGTTAATTATAGTCTCAGTCTACATTACATTGTATTTTATATTAAGCTATAGAATAGGAAAATTACACTACTTTTGTCCTAATTTCTTCACTTGTAAGAAATAAACCCTTGAGCTTTTATTTAGGAGAAAACACAAGATCACCATACTGATCGTGTGAGCAAGAGCGCACTTTTCTTTAAATCACGCAGCACAAACAGAATGGCTAACGTTACTTAATTAAAGTCTTGTGCTGTTTAGCCAAAAAAAAACGAAATATAATACCGAAAACACTCGACATGTCAACAAAACATAAACATCTTCCCAAACACATATCAGGCTTATTTAAAAACCTCGAAAGCATAAACACTCATTCAAAGTAATACAACGTATTACGTATTCAGAATACAAATTATGAGTAGGCTAACAGTAATCTCCACAGAGTATAAAATATTCATTTCATTTTATTTTTCGTGTTCGCATTTATGAGGAAAAAACAATGTTACGGATGTGAGCGCTCTGAAAGCGGCACTAAAAGATGCTTTAAAACTTTCACAGAGACATCAAACAGAAAGCAAAACATTTCTTTAAAGTGAATTTCGTTTTTTATTAATTGTATCTTAATTTTAATCAATGTTTCATCAACCAGTTGCCTGGATTTAATAAATAAGAAGTAAATATAGCAGACTTAACCGGAGGCGCCAGCGCGTGAACTGGAGCTCGTCGCAATTTAACCGAAACTCAGTGTAAGCCTATAAGGTAGCCTACTCGCCTCACAGACATGTCTACTTTTAAACAGAACAATTCAAAACGAAAGAAAACAGACTATAGACTGCTCCCTGCTCATGTAATCCATATGAAATGTACATTTCTCTATGGTGTTTGAACGAAACGTTTGAATTAATGACTCAAAGACTCGCTTAATAAGACCGCTATCACATGCGTTTCCGCGCTCACTATCGACAAACCAATAAATCCGTAACAATTTAAAAAAAAAACAGACCAAACAGATTTTTATTTTTATTCAGGAGTTATGTATATTCAAAAGGATCACTTTTGATAACAGTAGCCTATTGATAAAAAAAGATATTGTGCAAACAAGCAAGGACTGGTGGGACTTGAAGTGGAGTTGGTGAAGGGAGAGACTCGCTCAGGGCGGGCACTAGTGACTCACAGGGCGGGCCAGTCCCCCCAATGCCCGCCCATGGCGCCGGGACTGGTTTCAGTGCACCTTTAAATTCTCGACACGATCCAGCCGAGGAATAAGAGTCTGATCTAGACAAACCAGCGGACATTTTATAAGAAAATAAACATTTATATACTTTTTAACCACTAATGATCATCTTGCACTAGCTGTGATGCGACACACATTACGTAATCATGTTGAAAGGTCAAGCGTGACGTAGGCGGAAGTGCAGACCTAGTGTTTACAAAGCCAACGTGCAAAGACTAAATCTAACGCTATTTCCAAAAAAAAATTTACACATTTTTAATACAGGGTAAAACAACGATGTCGGATGATTTTAAATTTGGAGGAGAAAATGAAAGAGTTTATCGCTCTACTCTACATTTCTGAAACGGAACACGCGTGACCTTTCAATGTGCTTACATAATGTGTGAAGTCGTGGACGTGCATGACGAGCATTCGTGGTTAAAAAGTATATAAATGTTTATTTTCTTATAAAATGGCGGATGGTTTGTCTAGATAAGACTCTTATTCCTCGGCTGGATCGTGTCGAGACTTTGAAGCTGCACTGAAACTCACATTTGGACCTTCAACCCGTTGGACTCCATTGAAGTCACTATATGGAGAAAATCCTGGAGTGTTTTCCTCAATAACCTTCATTTCTTTTCTACTGAAGAAAGAGAGACATGAACATCTTGGATGACGTGGAGGAGAGTAAATTATCAGGACATTTTATCAGAACTACTCCTTTAATATCATGTAGATGTTTGGAGGCTCTGGTGCTCATGCTTGTGCTCGTCCACTATCCTGCATTACGTCACCAAAAGAAGGACTTGGGACCCAAGGGTTTAGGGCAGTATTTGGGACCAAGCATTTTGTTTAATGCTATTAAAATTAGCTGTTGCCAACTTCTCTAACTAAAACTCAAGCAGATTTAGAGCAGGTAAATGCACAACTGCGGAAATGAAACGTCTGTCATCATTAACTCACCCTAAAACCATATTTTAGCCGGCAATGCTGAAAATACAGTATCATAAAAGCATGTAGTTAATGCTATCAGTCTGTCCACACCGAACATAAAAGCCACCATGTGAAGTGTTCAATAGAGACAGTGGTAATGTGTGTTTCTGACAGTACTTCAGCTGTTTTTAGCGTTTACAGTAACTGGCTACTTTTTTTTTCAGTGGTGTAACATGACAAAAAGTTGTTGTTTTTGTCATATTGAGTTGTTCCCGCAGTTTTCCAGCCAAATAACCTGAGGCAATACAAAACAAGCTCTCTTTAACTCTCAAGCTTCCTCTCTCTCTCTCTCCGTCTCTCTCTCTCTCTCTCTCTCTCTCTCTCTCTCTCTCTCTCTCTCTCTCTCTCCTCTCTCTCTCTCATTGGGAAAGTCTCATTCAGTTTGTACAGACCATTAATTTTAACAAACTATAACATATTTAAAAACAAATGCACTTCTCAGTAAACTACTCTTCATGTGACAGTTAGACTCTGTGTTTTCCCCTTTTCTTAGTGTTTTGGTTCAGTCCTGTTTCTTAGTTTTCCCGCTCCTCATTTGCCTTCAGTTAATTCACCTGTGTCTAGTTAATTATCTTCATCTGTGTCACCTGTGCCCCAAATCGTGTTCCTTTGTCTCCCTGTGTTATTTAAGCCCTCTGTTTCTCCCTATTCTTTGTCCGTTCTCATTAGTATTACGTTTGTAGTTTGACGTGTGTTATGACTCCTGAGTTTTGTTCTAATAAATTCCTGTCTACAGTTCCTAATCCTTTTCCTAGTGATTCCTGGTAAACCATGTTACATAACACTTGACTATAGTTGAACTACTTTAAATGATGAGTATCTTATTCAGATATGGTTTCAAAGCAGCTTCCCAACATTGATTAAAGGAGTCAATTTTTTATAATGTCCCCCGATGTCCACTTATAATGATAGCAACATATTTACATAAAAAAAAACATAATTTAGAAGTAATAAGCTATTTTCTATCCTCTCTTTGAAACGGTCCATTTTGATAGACATGCCGCATTCAAGACATGGAAGTAAACGGCACTGCTATGATTGGGTAACAGTTTTGCATATTAAAATAATTTTCAATGTCCCCGCCATTACACGTGTGGAATTGTTTCGAAAAATTTCGATGTAAAAAAAAGCCAACCGCTGAAATTCAGCCACTCATGTTTGAGTCAGAGTCTGATCCTGAATCAGAAGAAAACAAACCTAAAGCTCAAATATCAAGGATACTCTATTCTGAGATGGTGCGGTAATTAATCATCTTTATTTATATTTATTTCTTATGTATTTGTGATGTATTTTATTATTATATTATTATTTTTTATTATATTATTATATTAGTCACTGCATCACTGCATCATCTTTTATTTTCAGTCTCTCTGCGTCGAACTGTGTCATGTTTAAAAACTAATCTGCAGTAAAATGAAGCGAACAAAGGAACAGTGTCTTACTGACGCGATTTGACAATTTATTAAAAATAGTTAATTTAACAGTTAGGATCACAAGGATGGCAATGCAAAAAAAATGTCTTGTAATCCTCAGAGGCATCTCTATGTTTTGTTGCTGGAGTGATCCTGGGTTGGAGTCTCTCTCGTATTTACTACTAAATGACATTCACGAATCGGTGGGCAGGGCTTAAGAGTCAATGATGTAGAAGTGGGCGTCGATCTTCTTCTTCTCTGTGATGTCTTACTGAGACGAACTCCAAAACGAGTCCTTTTGGCAGCTTGGTTTCAATAAAAGCTGTTTTTGGACTAACGAGGAAGTTTTGAGATATTTTTATAATACAATGACCTCTTATGTGTCAAACGATCAAGGAAAATTTGATTTCTCAATTCATGACCCCTTTAAAGTGAAGGAGTAGGAGGAACACACTAAGAAACATCCGTAGAAATAGTGGCCAAAGTAATGTTAATATTGATTTTTCACACCTGTTTGCTTGTGTTTTGTTGTATTATATAGTTGAATGAAATATTTATTTTTTACAGTACAGTACAGTACAGTAATTGTCATGTTAGTCTGTAAATATTCTGCATTACTGTTCTGGAAATTGGCTAATCTGCCTTAAACTGCCATAAATCATTTATCTTTTATAACTCATGACTCACAGAATGAAATATGATTCACGCAGCTGTTGTATAATACTTTCTTAATGGCGTCTGAACAGCTGTCCTTATTGTGAAGCCACACGGCAGCGAGAAGAAATGAAATGAATCAAGCCACATTGAAAACTTTACATTGCAAGAACTGTTACAGGCATTCAATTTACTTTTACCACAAGCAAACAGCAATTTTACAAAGGCTTCTCATCTAATGATGATTTAACATCTGTTTTAATCTGCTTTTCATGCTAATATATTTCAGGCAAAAAAAAAAAAAAAATGTTGATACTGTTTACACTATGTTGAATGTAAATATTGGTAGATACCAAGAATAAGTGATAGATGCTGGTCACACAAAGTATAAAAGCAAATATGCTGTTTATGCTAAAGATAAAATATAAAGCAAATGAATCTCTAGTAGTGCAGATTCATGGAGTTCACTAGAGTCAGGAGATGAATCCTGTGGACCAGATATAGCTCGGACACATATTTAATATTTTATGTGTTATGGCTGATGTGTGTGTGCTTGCTTCGACACGAGCCCTGGATGATGTTTCAGAGAGCGTTTGCATAGTCAGACTCTGGATCAATATGGACAGACGGCCTGTCATGCTTTCTCACCAAGGCCTAGAAATGACACATTTCATCTTTAAGAGATTGAACTGGGAGGAGAGGAGAATAATTGACAGATGGGTAGAGACAAGACTTACTAAAACACCACCTCATTGACCAAAGAGACTCTACATTTGTGTAATTTCACTGCATTACCAGCATCAGCCAGGCTTGTTTACTGTCCCGAATCTCACAGAACACACTGTGCAGAATACTTCGTCCCACAATGCAATTCAACTCAACTTGATCTTCTTTTTCCAGTGTGTCAAATGAGACAAAATTTATGCCATGGAATAATTAAAAAAAAAAAAAAATGAATAAGGTAATTGCAACTTCTTGTGACTGACAATTCTGACTTTTTTCCTCACAATTGTGGGATATAAACTTGCAATTGTGAGGAAAAAAAATCTGATTTCACTGAAAATTGCTGGAAAATCAAAGCCATGTCTAACCATGGTAAAATCACAAAAATTTAGCTCACTAAAAGGTTTTAAAGGGATAGTTCACCCAAAAATGTAAATTCTGTCAGTAATTACTCTCCCTCATGTTGTTCAACCCCGTAAGACCTTTGTTCATCTTCGGAACACAAATTAAGATATTTTTGATTAAATCTGAGAGCTGATCACTCCTCCATAGGGTTCTTCAGGGACTGAATCTTGCCAGCCACGAAAAGTTATTAAAGACATCGTTAAAATAGTCCAAGTGACTACAGTGGGTCAATCTTAAGTTTATCAAACGACGAGAATACTTTTTGTGCGCAAAAAAAAACAAAAATAACGACTTTATTTCAACTTTCTTTTCCTTCTCTGTGGGCCTTGAGTCAGTTCACTAGTGTAACAGTGTAAGCTTCTGTTGTTGTACGTCACACGGATCACACACATGACCAGCGTCGGCCAATAGTGAGCCTACGTGTGACGTAGCTCTACACAGTCACACTACGTTAACTGACTCGAGGCCCACAGAGTGAATATTTGAGATAAAGTCGTTATTTTTGTTTGTTTTTGCGCACAAAAAGTATTCTCGTCGCTTGATAAACTTAAGATTGAGCCACTGTAGTCACTTGGACTATTTTAACGATGTCTTTAATAACTTTTCGTGTCTGGCAAGATTCAATCCCTTAAGAAACCTATGGAGGAGTGATCCAGCTCTCAGATTTAATCAAAAATATCTTAATTCGTGTTCCGAAGATGAACGAAGGTCTTATGGGGTTGGAACAACATGAGGGAGAGTAATTACTGACAGAATTTTCATTTTTGGGTGAACTATCCCTTTAAAGCACCGTTTCCATTGTAACGCAATGTCAAATTACAAACCTGTTTTCACAGAATGAATTTTGAGTGTTTAAACTGAGTTTTAAGGGATAAAATTACTGACTAAAGGGGGACTTTAAGCTTTTGAATGATACCTAATTTATGATGATTACTAAAAAATGTGATCACAGGCTATTTATTTGGAGCTAAAAACTTCATGACTTTACTGGTGAAATCAGTCCATTTGAGTCGTGTTTCAGATGCAGTTCGCATGTCGAATTGAATCGATTTTCCTGGCAAACCCAAGCGACGTGTGTCTCCCCTGTCGTCGTCGCCCCCCCCCCCCCGGCACTGTGAGCATCTGCAAAGCAAAGGTGGATCCTCTGCAGTGGATCAATATGCAGCGTCAGCACATCATGGACCCCGGGACGGTTGACATCTGAGAGGCTTCGACTGCGTGCCGGCGGGGGTCCACACACACACACACACACTGGCGGCAGCAGGGAGTCGTGTGTGTGTTCAGGAAGTGACATGGCATCTGCTCTCTCTGAAACGGATCCCAGGCATCGCATTAAAGGGCAGCTCGCCTCATGATCAGGAATCCCTCAACAAGGCTGCATTTATTTAATTAAAATGACACAAAAAAAACTGTAATATTGTTAAATATTATTCAAATTTTAAATAATTGTTTTCTATTCTAGAAAATTCAAAAGAACAGCAATTATTTTATAGAATAGAATACTATGTTAAATTGTAAATGTCTTTGTAAGAAAGTTAGACGTTGTGGGAAGGAGGAGGTGGGAACCGGCGAACATTCAAAGACTTTAATCCATAAATAAATAAACAAATACAAAATGAAAGTAAAAGACAGCAGCCCCTCACGGACGACTGCTGACACATATAATAAAACACAACATAAGTCCAGGCCTGTTCCTCTCTCTCTCTTCACTGTCGTCGCTCCTCCGTGAGAGATACGAGACCGGTGCGTCGCGCATTATCAATCACGCCACCGGCCTCGTCCTGCTCCCCACAGTCTTTACTGTCACTTTTGATCAATTTAATGCATCCTTGCTGAATAAAAGTATTGATTTCTTTTATCTCTCCCCCCCCCCCCCCCCACAAACCAATTCTTACTGACCCCAAACTTTTGAACATCGGAATATAATGTTACAAAAGTATTCTATTATAAATGCCGTTCTTTTGAACTTTCTATTCATCAAAGAATCCTGAAAAAAGATTTACACTGTTTTCAACATTGATAATAGTCATAAATGTTTCTTGAGCATCAAATCATTATATTATACTGATTTCTGAAGGATCATGTGACACTGAAGACTGGAGTAATGATGCTGAAAATTCAGCTTTGATCACAGGAATAAATTACACTTTACTATATATTCACATAGAAAACAGTGATTTTAAATTGTAATAATAATTCACTGCTTTTACTGTATTTTTGATCAAATAAATGCAGCCTTTATGAGCATAAGAGACTTCTTTTAAAAACTTTAAGAAACGTACCGATCTCAAACTTTTGACCGACAGTGTGTGTTCCACAACATGTTTGGGCTCTTTCTCCAGGCCGGCCTTGAGACACAGGTTATTAAAGTCTCGGTGGAAACAAAGGTGGATCACTCGAGCCGTGGTTTGTGTGCAGTAATGTGAGAGACTAGCGTGTAAATCCAGCACTATCCACAAACCCTGGAGCAATCCGTTCTCCAAAAGACCCTGGACAAAGGAGGACTCGAGGGAAGAAAAGGCAGCGTGGCTTGATCTCTTTACCCTTTACACACAAATTACTTCCAGCGGCACCCTTTCATCCGCTGATATTTGTCTCAGAAAAAGCCCCGTCTCCGTAGAGAGATCTTCACATTCACTTCCCCTGATGTGGGATCGCAACACTATTAAAACTCGCCACGCACACAAAGACATCCTGTTTTGCAATTTGATGTTGAATTGTGTTTATGGAAATGCTCAAGCATTCACACAAAAATGACAATCATCATGTGGTTTCAAACTGTGAAACACAAAAGAAAAATATGCTGTTTTCTAATGTAATGCAGTTACATAATCTACAGGCTCATTGGGAAAATGTCCCGATTGCAGATTGAAATATATTTTCTTTTACAGAAATCACTTTCTGCAACACTACAACAAACGGCTGGTAGGGACTACAATAAGCTTCTTCAGGGTTAGTGACATCACTTACCCTTCAATTTACATAAACCCCGCCGTCAGGAACGCGATTTATAGATTATCAAGACAGAATATGCTAATCAATGACTAGAAGAAAGTTAACTCCACATCTGATACATAAATTCATCAACTAACCATTCAGAAACGTCCTGTTGCTTCTACATGTTGTCTCTCCATCATTGTCCGACTCCGGTTTGAACATAAAAGGCTAAATGTTTTTGAAAATTTCAGTGCGTGTGTGAGGTAATCTCAGCTGCTAACCAGTGTTGGGAGTAACTCATTACAAGTAACTTGTGTAACGTAATCAGATTACTTTTTCAAGTAACTAGTAAAGTAATGCATTACTTTTAAAATTTACAAAAACAAATCTGAGTTACTTTTTCAAATAAGTAACGCAAGTTAGTCTGTTTTCCCATTTATGAATCGAAGTGCAGAGGCGTGAGTGTGAACATGATGGTTATTGTAGTTCTGTCAGGACCACTATCGTCAAATACGATTGACAATTAGCATACAGTTTTGGATTGGCGGTCTGGTTCTGTTCTGGGCAGCCTAGCATGTATAAGAGCAGGAGAGCAGCAATAACCCCCCTTAGGGGAAACAGAACAGAACCAACGAGAATGTATTGCAGATATCATTATTTTAAAGTACAACATAATTCGAGAATTTATTCTGATTCAAGGGGAATCAGAATGCCAAATCCTGACTGGAGACAGGTGGAGCTGGGGATGGAGGAGGGTAATTCGCTCCTGAGAGATGTGATAGCTGCTGATAATACTGAAGGAGCTTATATATGAATACAGTGATAGTGTCATATTCCTATAGGTAGACATGGATCAGCTGAGAGTCAGTGATGCGAGCTTGACTAACGTGACCTGTCAGAACTGATGCTACGCTTGATTCATAGACTAAATGTGAGCATTTACTCATCTCACCTGCACAAAATATTCAATACTCTTCAAAATGAATAAAATCTGTGAAATACAGAATCAGAAAACTATGCAAACCTCCAATAACTAAATATGTTAAATAAAACATACATTTTTATGCATTTAATCTCACTTTATTGACCAATGTACTTGCTTCTGACCTTCGATGATTGATTTAATTAGCAATTAGCAAAAATGACTATATTTTTTGGTTTTTATTGGTAAAGTAAGTGTTAAACTTTTTTCTCCTGCATCATATTCTTCTGTTCTCCAGAACAGCAGCTGAAAGGTTTGTGTGAGCCTCTACTGTACAGGAGTAAATCTGCATTTCCTTCAGCCTGAGGCTTATTATTTCACTTTTGGTGCGAAAGGGTGTTTACATTTGCCCAAAAATATTACTTTTTTGTTATAAAAAAACAAGCCCAACCCAGGCGGGAAAAAAGTAACGTAAGGCATTATTTTTCTAAAAAAGTTACTAGGTAACGCAATTAGTTACTTTTTAAGGGAGTAACACAATTTTGTAATGCATTACTTTTAAAATTAACTTTCCCCAACACTGTTCACTTCCTCTGATGTGGGATCGCAACACTATTAAAACTTGCCACGCGGACAAAGAAAACCTGTTTTGCGATTTGATGTTGAGTTGTGCAGTTGTGTTTACGGAAATACTCAAGCGTTCACCCAAAAATGACAATTCCTTCATTGTGTGATTCTGAACTGTGAAACACAAAAGAAAAAGATGCTGTTCCCTTTCGTTGTCACTCCGAGTTACGTCGGATGACGACGAATGGGGTTTCGCTTAGAAAGCCTATCAACTTCGAGTATTACAAAACGATCCAATGGCAAAGAAATGCCATGGGTCTGCGGAATTTGCATGACGTAACTTCGCCCCACCTCGTGGGTATAAAAAGAGGAAGTCCGCAACAGCAGTTTATGTTTTCGCTTTGAGCCAATTTTATTCTTCTCTCCACAAGCCATCTCTGAATTGTCAGCTTCACAAACGAGTACCTCGAGTGTTGGTGTGACGGCGATCTACGGCGAGCGCGTGCTTCCTGCTGATCTGTTGCAGTGGTCTGCTAGTCGATGCGTGTCTCCCCGGGTGCTTCAACACTTGAGTTTTCTCTCACTAAAAGAGCTCGCACGCGGCACGTCTTTTTAAAGACGGCTCGCCCGTGCATTTAAAAAAAAAAAAAAAAATGAATGGTGCGGCAGCTTGGTATCGGACTCTGATGGGCACGAGCGTTGTCTAGTATGTTTGGGCTTGATCATGCTAGAGCAGCGCTCGTGGATGACTCATGTTTTCTCCGTGGAAACATGATCATCGCGTCATTAAGGTCGAGACTCGGTGAACTCACATGAGTGACAGTCCCCTCATCCACCCCCTGATCTTCGGCTGGTGGCCAGGGTGACCTGAGGGTTACGGTCTGGAACAAGGCGCCGACTATGTGTCCGCGACCCCAGCCCCCCTCTTTAATGACGGTGCCCGCTAGTGAACAGGTGATTCCCACGGGTCTACCCTCTGGTGGCCCGTGTGTTTCATTTGAAGCTACAGAGGATAATATTATGTTTGTAGCAGCTTCACTAGGTGGGTTTGATTTTCCTGGAAGTGACGACTCGTCGAGTCTGATCCGGAGATGACGGCCATGCTTTCCCGGGACGATTGGTTTTTGGGTAAGGCCGCCGACCCTCGTCCACGGCAAACCCCAATACCATTCTTCCCGGACGTGCATGATGAGATCAGGGACCGCTCGCTGATCTCATCCGCCTTTCCTCCCCTCGATGGGGCCACTGCCCATGGGTACACTGGGGTTCCCCCAGCTGAACGCTCTGTTGCGATGCTATGTGTCCTCAGAGTGCTTCTTCTCGGCGCAATCCTAAGCACCCGTCCGTGGCCTGTAGTTTTTCGTCTACGCTTGTGGCGAGATCCTATAGCGCCACGGGACTGGCAGCCGCCTCACTGCATGCCATGGTCATTCTGCTGGTCTACCTGACCCAGATGCTCATGGACCTGCACGAGGGCGGGACTGACCCAGGGCTCTTCACTGAGCTGCGCGCCGACACTAACCTTGCTCTTCGAGCAACGAAAGTGGCTGTACGCTCCCTGGGTCAGGTGATGCTCACCATTCTGTGGCTGAACCTGTCTGATGTGCTGGATGTCGCGCGGACCCGTCTGTCCGACATTCCCATATCCCAGTGAGAGGTCGGCCTCTTCGGCGGTGCGGTTGAGGGCTTGCCCAACAGCTCTCGGCCGCCCATGAGCAGACTGACGTTGTTTCTGTCCCGACGGCCCCGCCGTCCGCTCAGATCCCTCGGTCTGCCCACCGCCGAAGGCGCCCTCCAGCGGCTCCCGCCCGTTCACCCGGGCCGGCTAAGGGGGCCGCGGGCGGACGCCACAGCCCTCTCCAGCCCCGCTACATGCCGGGTAAAGCGGCGCTCCTTCGGGATGGAGCAGGCTGAGGTTGACTCTGTCCCGACGGCCCCGCCGTCCGCTCAGGTCCCTCTGTCCGCCCACCGCCGAGGGCGCCCGGGGCCCGTTCATCCGGGCGGCTCTGGAGGCCGCGGTCGGACGCCACAGCCCTCTCCAGCCCCGCCCCCCGCTACACGCCGGATTAGGCGGCGCTCTTGAGAGGGGCTCCTCAGAGATGGGACTCAGTTCTTTCCAGGAGTTGGTAGCAGGACCACTCCTTTCCCCGGTGGAGGGCCGGGGAAGAATCCTTACTCTCCAAAGAACTGACTCTCCCGTCTCTGAGCACACAGAGTTCTCGGACGACACAGAGCGCCGCCCACTAGCCGTGCTCTCCTCGTCCCCCCTCTGTCCCAGAGGTGGTTGACACGGCGTGCCGTCCACGGACCGCTTCGCCCCTGTCCCCCTCTGTCGCCAGACCTCTGGCAGAGCAGGCCCCAGCGGGACGACCAGCCTGGTCCTCCCCTGGCCCCCTCTGCCAGGGCGCGGTTGGTAACTGTGCCCCCACACCGGACCAGTTACTCCGCTTCGCTGCCCCTCCGGGGGGACGCCTGTCGTTCGCATGATCCCGCTGGTTCAGTTCTTGGGAGCCTGGTTAGAGCTTCCCCGTCTGTCCCGCTGGATCGCGCGGACCGTCAGGCTCGGCTATGCGATTCAGTTCGCACGGTCTCCTCCCCGCTTCAGGGGAGTCCGCTCCACTTTGGTTGGTGGCAATGCCCCCATCATGAGAGCAGACATTGCCACCCTGCTGGCGAAGGGTGCAATCGAGACTGTCCCTCCAGCCGAGATGAGGTCCGGCTTCTACAGCCCCTACTTCATTGTCCCCAAGAAAACCGGTGGGTTACGGCCAATCCTGGACTTGCGCGTGCTGAACCGCTCCCTTCACAGGCTGCCGTTCAAGATGCTCACCGCCAAACGCGTTTTCGAATGCGTTCGGCCCCAGGATTGGTTTGCAGCGATCGACCTGAAGGACGCCTACTTTCATGTCTCCATTCTTCCTCGACACAGACCGTTCCTTCGGTTTGCTTTCGAGGGGCAGGCATACCAGTACGCGGTCCTCCCTTTCGGGCTGGCCCTGTCTCCTCGCATCTTCACGAAGGTCGTCGAGGCTGCCCTTGTTCCCCTTCGGGAGCATGGGGTTCGCATCCTGAGTTATATCGACGACTGGCTGATCCTAGTTCACTCTCGAGATCAGGTTTGCGAGCACAGGGACCTAGTGCTCCGGCACCTAGCTCGTCTGGGCCTTCGGGTCAACTGGGAGAAGAGCAAACTTTTCCCCGTGCAGAGGATCTCTTTTCTCGGTATGGACATCGACTCGGTCGCCATGTCCGCGCAGCTTACGAGCGAGCGCGCGCAGTCACTGCTGACTTGCCTGAGACAATTCGAGGGCAAGAGTGCGGTTCCACTGAAACTTTTTCAGAGGCTCCTGGGGCATATGGCATCTGCAGCCGCGGTCACGCTGCTCGGATTGCTTCATATGAGACCGCTTCAGCTTTGGCTTCGCGACCGAGTCCCGAGGTGGGCATGGCAACAAGGCACGCTCCGAGTACCAGTTACTCCGACCTGCCGTCAGTTCTTCACCCTGTGGTCGAACCTCAGTTTTCTCAGGGCGGGTGTCCCCCTGGAACGAGCTTCCCGGCATGTTGTCGTCTCAACAGATGTCTCCACCACGGGCTGGGGCGCCATGTGCAATGGACATGCTGCTGCGGGCTCCTGGACAGGACCCCAGCGGCTTTGGCATGTCAATTGCCTCGAGTTGTTGGCAGTACGCCTTGCCCTGCACCGCTTCCGGGCGTTGCTCCTGGGTCAACACGTACTTGTCCATTCAGACAATACCGCGACTGTTGCGTACATCAACCATCAAGGTGGTCTACGCTCCCGCCGTATGTCACAACTCGCCCGCCACCTCCTCCTATGGAGTCAGAAGCATCTGAGGTCGCTTCGAGCCATTTTTATTCCCGGAGCGCTGAACTGTGCAGCCGACGAGCTCTCACGGCTTCAGCCCCTCCCTGGAGAATGGCGACTCCATCCCCAGTCGGTTCAGCTGATTTGGGACCAGTTCGGGGACGCACAGATAGATCTGTTTGCCTCTCACGACTCGACCCACTGCGCCCTGTATTTTTCCCTGACCGAGGGCACGCTCGACACGGATGCACTGGCGCACAGCTGGCCGCCGGGCCGCAAATATGCGTTTCCCCCAGTGAGCCTTCTTGCGCAGACCTTGCGCAAGGTCAGGGAGGACGAGGAGCAGGTCATTCTGGTCGCGCCGTATTGGCCCAACCGGACCTGGTTCCCCGAACTTGTACTCCTCGCGACAGCACCTCCCTGGCCCATTCCTCTGAGGAAGGACCTTCTTTCTCAGGGACGGGGCACCCTGTGGCACCCTCGCCCCGATCTCTGGAGCCTCCACGTGTGGCTCCTGGACGGCTCGAGGTAGGTTTGAGTACCCTTCCACCAGCGGTGGCGGCTACCATCACTTCCGCTAGAGCGTCGTCCACGAGACACGCCTATGCGTTGAAGTGGAACTTCTTCGTTGACTGGTGCTCTTCTCACCGAGAAGACCCCCGGAAATGCTCGATCAGCGTTGTGCTTTCCTTCCTTCAGCAAGGGTTGGAGCGAAGGCTGTCTCCCTCCACCCTTAAGGTCTATGTTGCCGACATTGCCGCACACCATGACCTGGTCGAAGGTAAGTCGGTAGGGAAGCACGACCTGGTCATCAGGTTCCTGAGAGGAGCGAGGAGACTAAGTCCTCCTCACCCTCCTCTCGTTCCCTCTTGGGACCTCTCAGTGGTTCTAACTGCCCTGAAGAGTGCTCCCTTTGAGCCCCTGCAATCAGTCGAGCTTAAGTTCCTGTCAATGAAGACAGCGCTCCTGGTTGCACTGGCCTCCATCAAGAGGGTAGGGGACCTGCACGCATTCTCCGTCGACGAAGCGTGCCTGGAATTCGGATGTGTGCCTAAGGTTCCTACCACTCCCTTTCGGGACCAGGTGATGAACCTGCAAGCGCTGCCCCCAGAGGAGGCAGACCCAGCCTTGGCACTGCTATGTCCAGTACGCGCTCTTCGCGCCTATGTAGACAGGAGGCAGTGTTTCAGGACCTCAGACCAGCTCTTCGTCTGTTATGGTGGGAAGCTGAAGGGAAAGGCTCTCTCCAAGCAAAGGTTGTCTCACTGGATAGTGGACGCCATTGCTTTGGCTTACCTCAGCAAGGTCGACCATGCCCCCTTGGTGTGACGGCCCACTCCACCCGGAGTGTGGCATCCTCTTGGGCTCTAGCGCATGGCGCCTCGCTAACAGACATCTGCAGAGCTGCAGGCTGGGCGACACCTAACACATTCGCCAGATTCTATAATCTCCGAGTGGAGCCAGTGTCCTCTCATGTACTCGCTTCAACTAGCTAGTACCGGACCCGCTCAGGTGTCTTCGCTTGCTCGCCATTCCACTCCACGGACTGGATACGTGCGATATTCTCCTCAGGTGAGCTTCCCCGAAAGCCCTGAGCTCCTCCAGCACTCCTGACGTCGGCGCCAGTGTCTCTTGCCTGTGCGTCGGCTAGGTGCCTCCCGTGTGCATGGTCCCTCCCTTGAGCGACCCCCACATGTGTATTTCCACTGTAAGCCTCTCTGAGCATGTGTCTTTCCCTTGGCAAGCCACCTTGCCACCCCTGGGGTTGAAATATTCCACCTGCGGCTGGACACCCCAGTGTTCTCCATATGCTTCCTTCGGGTCATATGTGTATTTTCTAATTCCCCCCCCTCTGGGGTGGCATTAATTGCATACTTCCCCTAGCTTGGGATATGCTTCCCAGTGTACCTTGGTATTCCTGTGTTAAATGGAGTCCTTCGTCCGTCTATGACAGGGATCTCTGTTTACGCAGGGCACTGGAAGACAGCTGAGAACGTGGCGTGATTAGACTGGTAACCCCATTCGTCGTCATCCGACGTAACTCGGAGTGACAACAAAAGGGGAACGTCTACGGTTACGTATGTAACCCTCGTTCCCTGAGTAGGGAACGGAGACGTTACGTCTGCCTGCCACTTTCCGCTGTACCGCGGGGATCGCTTGAGCTCAGTCTTGGCTCCTCAGCGAAGAAACATAAACTGCTGTTGCGGACTTCCTCCTTTTATACCCACGAGGTGGGGCGGAGTTACGTCATGCAAATTCCGCAGACCCATGGCATTTCTTTGCCATTGGCTCGTTTTGTAATACTCGAAGTTGATAGGCCTTCTAAGCGAAACCCAATTCGTCGTCATCCGACGTAACGTCTCCGTTCCCTACTCAGGGAACGAGGGTTACATACGTAACCGTAGACGTTTTCTAATGTGATGCAGTTACACAACCCAAAGGCTCATTGGGAAAATGTCCCGATGCTTCTTTCATGCTTTGCGACGCTTTTAAAAGCACATAGAGTTTGATTTGAAACAGATGAATCTGCCAGCTTTTGTTGTATATGTGGCAGCTGTTGAGAAATTAAGTGGTGCTAAATGGTTAATGAATGTGAAAATAACGGAGCAGTTAGACTAAACCTGCTAACTAAACAAACCTGAGATATAAAAACACATTTGCTGGAGAAAACTGAAAAGCCCAACATATAGAGCTGATTGTGTGATGCAAACGTCAAAATGCGTTCGTTTACAGATCATGCATTACAGATAAATTGTTTTGAGAAACAATATGAAAGTCTTTATTAATTCATAATCTGACCCTGTAATAATAATCTGAGTGAAAATGAATACATTTGTTGGTGTTTTTTTCACCTCTTGTGTTCATTTCACCATAAAAATAGCACAAAAGAGCTTCACGTGACTCGTGCGGTTTATTCCAGGGATTCTAAAGTTGACGTGTGTCGACATTCAGTGCAGCCGCATCAGTACAATTCTCAAAATGGTGATGAGGAAATTATTTATATATTATTAGGGTATTGTTAGGCAGTTTCTAGGGTGTTATGCGTGGTTTCTAGAGTGTTACAGATGGTTAGGGTGTTCTGGATGATTGCTATGCAGTTGCTAAGATGTTATAGGTGGTTTCTAGAGTTTTATGTTTTATAGTTTTATGGGTGGCTTCTAGGAAATTGCTAAGCAGTTGCTAGGGCATTGCTATGTGGTTGTTAGGGAGTTGCTAGACAGGTGCTATGGTGTTCTGGGTGGTTTCTAGAGTGTTATGGGAGTTTCTAAAGTGTTCTGGGTGGTTACTAGGATGTTGCTAGGCAGTTGCTATGGCATTGCTATGGGGGGTTGCTAGGGTGTTCTGGGTGGTTGCTAGGGTGTTATATGTGGTTTCTAGAGTGTTATGGGTGGTTGCTAGGGTGTTGCTAGGCAGTTGCTAGGGTGTAATGGGTGGTTTCTAGCGTGCTATGGGTGATTAGGGTGTTCTGGATGGTTATTAGGGTGTTGCTAGACAGTTGTGAGGGCATTGCTATGTGGTTGCTATGGTGTTATATGTGGTTTCTAGAGTTTTATGGAGGGTTTCACGGGTGTTCTGGGTGATTTCTAGGGTGTTGCTTGGGTGTTCTGAGTGGTTGCTAGGCTGTTGCTAGGGTGTTGTGGGTGGTTTCTAGAGTGGTATGTGTGGTTAGGGTGTTCTGGATGGTTACTAGAGTGTTGTTATGGCAGTTGCTAAGACATTGCTATGTGGTTGCTAGGGTGTTATAGGTGATTGAGCGATTCCCTCCTTGTTCAGGCGGGCCGTGAATGGAATTGAATGTTGCAGTCTCTGATGTGCTGTAGTTCTCAGTGACGGTCTGATCCTCTCCACTCTTCATTACCGGCATCATTAAAGTCTTTCCTCAGTTCACACGGAGCAGGGCTCGTCCTCACCGCGACGATCAGCAGGGAAGATCAGGATCAGGCTTTCTGGAGCAGATTATACTGTACAGTTACAGTAGAGGGAGAGCCTCTGAAGTTACCATCCAAAACTACACCTATATATCAGCAAACCCAACCATCCTGCACTAAATACCTGTATTGATGACAGTTTACTCGTGGAAACTACACACACATATGATGCTTGACTTATAAAGGGAACAGTTTCACTAGCTGATCAATATACACTTCACATCAGCTTCATGTGTCTCTACTGTATAATGACAGCACTAATATTGGGAAACTATGTTAAAATAATAAAAGCAACTCAACTACAGTCAAGCTACGTTTTTAAAAAAGCTACACTAAAATAACTTCTTAAATTGAAGATATTTAACCGGTGATGTATTATTTTATTGTGTTTTTTTTTTTCTTCTTCAATTTAATTCTTAGTTTATTCAATTTAAGTTTATTTTATTTTATTTACAAAGCAATATTTACCGGCACAAAACCATATGTAATAAGGCGGACACTGTTAAAAAGCATTTGAACATAAATGTACACTAATGTACTGTAAAAAAAAAAGAGATATTAAGTATATTTTGATGTATTTATGTTTAAAATAGTAATCATCAGCACCATTTCATTAATTCACAAAAAACATGTATTGGATGTAAAAACGCCTTTATGGGGATTCATTTAAATTTCTATGATTTAAAAACCTGAATGAACCAAGTGACTGTGAATCGTGGACATTTTAATCAAGTGCACTTGATATTGCCTCATTTTGCTCAGCTGTACAACTTTCTGAGCAATAAAATGTGAGACTTTTGTAAGTTAACACCATTAATCACTGAAAACTGTAGCTTTTTACTTTGAGCTTCCATCAAATGCAGTTAAAATAGTGTCAGGTAACCATCATAATGCAACGCATAAAGCCTGATTTAACATGTAGAGGAACATTTGAGCTAAAAATGACATGTTCCTGTTCATTTACAACAATTAAATGCGTCTCATTAAATAATTACAGACTGGCATTAATAATGAAAATGCCTGCACTTCCTGGGATTGCTCTAGCATGTCAACTATTATATTACTCATCTGAGGATGGCTTAGGAAAGAGGAGATACTGAGAAAGAGATACTGGTCAAAGAGAGCAACCCAAAAGCACAGAGTTCTCCTTCAGAAACAGCGTGACAAAATAACTTTCATTCAAATCAATAATCCCATCTACCCTGACTAATGTGCAGAGATAGAAGGAGGACATTATTAAACAGAATAAATTAAATAAAAGATCAAAACTGTCCACCCTCTTAAGGACAAATGAACAACAGTTTCATATACTTATAATATAAATATTGTGTATAAATTGTACTTACTTATTTGTACTCACACATCACTTTGTATTTTTCGTTTTTATTTACTTTTTAAAACAATGCATTATTTAAACTCTAGTAAATGTTCTTTGTCACTGAATTATTATTTTTTTTGCTGATTTTATGAAATTATTGTAATAAAAAATGCTTAATAGGGTGGACAAAATGATAACAGAGTGGAGAAAATAACAGGTATAAATGGTGTAAAGAAAGGATGGATGGATGATTTCCTATCTCTCATATACAGTACAACCTGTTACAAATATTACTGTTTTGATTTTTTTACTATTGATTTTTATACTAACTGTTTTAGTTTTCTTTTTAAGGATGTGTGATGATGTGTTCAAAATGTGTTAAAATGTCTCAAATTATTATTTTTATTATGCTTAGAATTCAAATGTTGTTATTTATGTTATCTATGTTTAAAATTGATATTGTTCAACATTTTAAGGCAGTAAGATCATGATCTTTACTGGGGACACAAAAGGCACCGAATCCCAGGAATGAATATATTATATTATTTTATATTATATTATATTATATTATATTATATTATATTATATTATATTATATTATATTATATTATATTATATTATATTATATTATATTATATTATATTATATTATATTATATTATAATCATACTGTGTTATGATCAATCTTTTCAAAATTACTAGAACCAGATTGTTGTTTGATTAACAATTAATCATTGCAGGTTTTTAAAAGCTGTGTGTGTGTGTGTGTGTGTGTGTGTGTGTGTGTGTGTGTGTGTGTGTGTGTGTGTGTGTGTGTGTGTGTGTCTGTGTGTGTGTGTGTGTGTGTGTGTGTCTGTTTGTGTGTGTGTGTGTATGTGTGTGTGTGTGTGTGTGTGTGTGTCTGTCTCTCTCTGTGTGTGTGTGTGTGTGTGTGTGTGTGTGTGTGTGTGTCTGTCTGTCTCTGTGTGTGTGTGTCTGTCTCTGTGTGTGTGTGTGTGTGTGTGTCTGTCTCTGTGTGTGTGTGTCTGTCTCTGTGTGTGTGTGTGTGTGTGTGTGTGTGTGTGTGTCTGTCTCTGTGTGTGTGTGTCTGTCTCTGTGTGTGTGTGTGTGTGTGTGTGTGTGTGTGTGTGTGTGTGTGTCTGTGTGTGTGTGTGTGTGTGTGTGTGTGTCTGTTTGTGTGTGTGTGTGTATGTGTGTGTGTGTGTGTGTGTGTCTGTCTCTCTGTGTGTGTGTGTGTGTGTGTGTGTGTGTCTGTCTCTGTGTGTGTGTGTGTGTGTGTGTGTGTGTCTGTCTGTCTCTGTGTGTGTGTGTGTGTGTGTGTCTGTCTCTGTGTGTGTGTGTCTGTCTCTGTGTGTGTGTGTGTGTGTGTGTGTGTGTGTGTGTGTGTGTGTGTGTGTGTGTGTGTGTGTGTGTGTGTGTGTGTGTGTGTGTGTGTGTGTGTTTGTGTGTGTGTGAACTGCTGGTTTATGTTCAGTCATTAGAATGATTCACATGATTCTCAAGCACAGGAAGAATCTCTGCACTGTATAATGAAGGAAATACAAAAACACAAAAACTAATTGTCCGTTGGCATTTTCCCAACGACTGCAGTGAAACTTTGAAATTTCTCGCCGAAGTTTAGAGGACTTCCTGAAGGTCTGAAGTTGTGTGTGACTTACTCTGAGCCTGTTTACGTTGCAAACACATCATTTGTCTTTGTCACTCTTTTTCTTTACGTTCATAAATCAGAAGTTAATTAGACTCGGAGTGCTGTGCACTTCTGGATGCTTTTGTCGCCTCGTTTACAGTGATAGCATCTTGTGCTGATAGTAATATCTTCCTGAATGCATTGTTGAGATATTGCACATGTAGTCCTGCTGGATAGTCTGTTCATATTATGCAGTGTTTAGTTTCTCAGTGCTGAGGTGAGAGGATCTGTCAGATGCACATGTATTATTACCTCTATAACTTCTGGAGGACTTCATTACTCCTCCCTGAGAGGTTACACTAACCATCATTGGCACAGCTGGAGGAGCTGGTGTTGGGACTGGGACTGGATATTGATTATTCCTGGAGGCTCATGGGAAGCAGGACCAAGCCTTACAGGAGCCACTCGTTTCCACCATCATTTCACCAAGAAACATATCCTACTTGTCCTTGTAGAGGATTGATTCTGACAGATCCATCACATTTGTCAGCATGGCAAGGCTTCACTAATAAATGTGGTTTCGTACTGTGTCACGACTGTTGCAATGAGCCATTTAAACTCAAACACATCAAGCTGGAGCCTGGAAATACAGTGTGTTTTGACAACATGTTAATTTGTTCCTAAAAAAAGATGTTCTCTGAGAAAATATGCAAATGTTTCTCTTTAGAAATGCTAGGGATGTCCCGATACCACTTTTTCACTTCCGATACCGATACTGATGCCGCAGCTTTGGCTATTTGCGATACCGATATTAATCCGATATTTTTATTTTATTCTATTTTATTCTTGAACTAATACTAGGCCTAATAAAATATATGGAAGCACTTTGCTGAATTAGCAACCTAAAAACATCTCACTCAAATGGAGAACAAATACTTCTCCAGTATATAGTCCACAACAACAGTTGATTATGAAAGACTGCCACCCTTTATTCAAACAGGACAAAATACAGGCAGGCAGGCTACTTCAGTAGGCTACTTAAAGCTACCAACAGGTTTAAAGTTAATCATTTAAAATTAAAAAGCTTTAAAATTACCCATTGATCCGTGTGCTTTTGCGTCCATTCGTTTTTCCTTTTTTACCCGTAAAACGAAAAATTAACGGTTGTTGTATTTTTAAAACGCAAAGTTGAACACCAACATTTTAATTTGAACTGTATGCACACCAAAAGCTGCGCAAAAAATAAATATTGACGTAAGTTATACATAAATAAGTTATTTTCTGTTTGACCAGAAATTAGTATTTTAAGTTGTTTCCACTGTTGAAAGGAAACCGGAAGTGTTCGCGCCCGCGCTCCGTCCATGCAGTGCGCGCTCCACACTCTGCACACACACTTGCTATGCGTCAAAATCTTGTGTAGCATACAGTTTACAGCCTACGGTTTATAAACTGAGGAGACGGATTGCAAAACCGTGTTTATAGTACACCGAAGGTAGTGGGATGGAGTGTCTGTTGTGAGTTTAGAGGGCACGTCAGCCAGAGATGTGTGTGTGTGAGTGAGTGAGACAGACTGCCTGCTGAACAGAGGGTCTGAAGTGGCGGTGTTTCGGCTACAAAAACCCGCCGAACTGATCCGAAACCAGCCCAATGTTTATCCACCCGCCCAAACCCATTTTTTGCCCGCAAAATAGATTGCAAAACCGCCCAATATGCGCGGCTTAATGTCGCAGCAAGGGAAATGCTATATTCAAGCATTGTTGGATAGGTATCGGATCATATTTTTTCTCCCCTCCGATCTCCGATCTAGCGTTCTGGGCCAGTATCGGCACGATACCGATGCTGTGGATCGGATCGGGACATCCCTAAGAAATACTATTGATTATCTTCCCAGCTGTTTAGTCTTTCAGATTCAGTCAATAATCATGTGTCTCCTGATTATTTATGGTTGGGTCAGGTTGGTTTTGAATTACACTGTCAAAAAAAAGTTGCTGCCTTAAATTTTTAAAGGTCCCATATTGTAGAACTTTCTGAAGTTTTATTTTAGGTTTTGATGTTGCGGTATACCAAAAACCATCTCAATATATGTTTACAGTTCCTTTCTCAGGAGCTCTGCCAAGAACAGCTCGATTTTGGCCTGTCTACTTAATGTTCATGTGCCTCTCTTCTGATTGGCCTGTTGTTTTCTGAGTGACCCACCATTGGTGACTGAGTAGTTCTGACGTCACATTTATACCGAAGTCACAACGGCTCGTGAAAAGGCACAGCTACTTTATCCTGGCTGTGTGCATTTGTCTGTGGATCGACTGTTTTGAAACTTATATGGTAGTTTCATAGACCCTAGACCTCTGTTATCATGAAAAAAGCCAGGAAATTTCAGTTTTGACAGTATGGGACCTTTAAGTGCAATCAACTTGGATGTTTAAGCCATTTCAACTTAAATTACAGTAAACTGATTTAAAAATGAGTTGAATCTTGTATAACTTATATAAAAAAAAGGAAATTGCTTCACTTATTTTGATGAGTTAAAGCAATGTAAAAACACATATTGTCATAATTTATGAATCGTCTAATTTTTTTACAGTGACAGGGCTTGACATTAACAACTACCAACCCGCCAAATTTCAGCAGTGTAACGCTGTCACTCCTACTCGCTACTTTGGCGGGTTAAATTTAAATATCTGAAACGCTTCCAATACTCGTTTCTCGCAGAATAGATACAGGATACCAGCGTCTCTTTCTCTCTCTCTCATCTCTCCGACAGCGAGTGACACACAAACCCGCCTCTCCTCACTCACTCCTTTCATTTGCTCTGGATGATTGTTGCTGTTACAGGGCTTGAATTTCGGCGAGGGATTGCGCGTATTGTGCATAATTTTACTCATTCACACAGATTTTGTGCTCACAGCCAAAGTACGGCACATAAAGCCGCCTCTCAGTACTAAATTGAGTTCTTTTTCTTGCACTTAAACAGTCAAATACACACAAAATAATGTCGAAATGGTAAGTATTGACAAAAACACAGTCAGTTACATTTTAAGTGAATGTAAACAGTTGAGAAAGAAAACACATGTGTAACAGTATAATGGATCCGTGCATCAGGTCTTACAGTGACAGCAGCCTAATAGCTGACAAATTATGAAATACTATTAAAAATATTGATTTGGCAAGTATCCCTATGGTATCAGTCAAAATTGTGGCCAGTGACTTCAGAAAACTACTAGCCACAGTGGCTGGAGAGTTAATGTCAAGCCCTATGTATAAACTATATTTACTAAACTACACGCTTTGAAACTGTCTAAAACTGTACGAAAATATGCTTTTTTTGAAAAAGAACTTATAGTACTAACCAAAAGAAGCTCACTACATTGAAGCTACTAAAAGGGACAATAAGTTTATTAAATGAAACTATTTAATTTTGCAATTGGAGCATTTATATGGCACAAAAATATGTCAGTTATGAGTGACAGGAAACTGAACTTTATTTTGCTTCAGAGAAAGAAGACATAAGGGTTAACATAATTTATTTAGAAGAGCAAATATGAGCTTGTTCTCCAGTAAAGCTATTGGCACAATACAACATGATGACCTGTGCAGTGAGGAAGTGTTTTGTCTTGATACACTCTTTTTAGTTGGAAACAGTAGCTTGCAACTGGAAAGCGACACTATATGTTGCTTTTCCAAACACCAAATTTGTTAAATGTGAGAATTGCCCTCCAGGACGCATCAGCCCATTAGCGTTAGTTAGCTGGTATTCAGATTGTGCTCTACGCAGCACAGATGCATTAGAATGGATGAATTATATAATGTGTCCCATCGCTAACCCCCTCCAGCGAGCCTTGCTGCAGTGTGGGATGCATTGCCGTGTTTCTCAACAGCATCGAGCTCTTTAATGTGCACTGCAGTCTCGCTCAGATCACACGAGCCGCGGAAACACTCACATGTCCCTTTAGTATCGACATGGCTGTGTGTTTAGAAGCGAGAGAAAGATCAAACGCATGTGATGACGAGGAGAATCACAGGAATAGATGGACACCCCCATCTCTGTGTGCGATTGACGACACAATGCTTTCCTAGCGCTGTTCTGCACACACCTCTGAGAAACACTCACTCTCTCTCTCCCTCTCTCCCTCCCCTTCTCTCTCTCTCTCTCTCTCGGTCTCTGAAGGAGTAATGGAGCGGATCAGCATGTAGACAGCATCCGACTGGAAGCAGGTAGAATGGGAAAGCACGTATGGAGAGCCGCTGGTCTGCAGCCCTGGTGAATGTCCTCAGGACCGGGATCTTTCCGATGGCTGTCGCGTCCCAGTACGCGTAACGCCGAGGATCTTCAATTGCAGACAGCGGACCGGATCTGTTTTTTCTTCATCCTTCTTCTCTCTTACCTTCTTTTCTCTCGTGCATTTTTTTAGACACCTGTTCTCCGGCCACAGCTGGGACTCCTCTGACCGTGTGTCTCATTTCAATTTCAATCCGTTTTTAAGAAAAGCAATACTCAGCCATCATGGGGGACTTGACGAATAGCGATTTTTACACCAAGAACCAAAGAAGCGACAGCAACCATGCGTTGGGGTTTGGCTGCTCGCTCATGGAGCTGCGTTCCCTCATGGAGCTCAGAGGAACCGAGGCGGTGGTAAAAATACAGGAGGACTATGGAGGCGTCGAGGGAATGTGCCAGAGGCTGAAAACCTCACCGACAGAGGGTGAGTGTGTGTCTTTCAAGCTAAACACAATCATCCTGCATAAACTCACACACTCACATACACTGATGCTCTTTCAAATCATTCCCATTCTCGTATCCCAGTTCTTCCCTCTTTAATCCTGCTTCTGACGCTGGTTGGCTGTCTTGTGGAGTTATTAACTGGGATGTGTCTCCCAGGCAACAGCGCAGGGGTCAAACTAAATTTGCTACTTTCTACAGTGATAGTGTTGCTGGGTAGAAGAAGAAGCCATGCATGCTTCGCTATATGATTTTCTCTCCACAGAAATTACTAGATTTCACTTGAAGTCAAAATTAACTACAATTCATTGTAGTTTCCAATGCAATGGATCCGTTCCATTGCATTGGAAATCAGTTGCATCTCCTTTAGAGTGGAAATGCGCTCACTTGCATCCATTGGTAACACTTTCAAATAAGGTTCATTAGTTAACTAACATGAACTAAGAATGAACAATACTTCTACAGCATTTATTAATCATAGTTAATATTAATTTCAACATATACGTACAGAATTTACTAATACGTCATTAAAATCAAAGGTTATATTTGTTAACATTAGTTAATGCACTGTGAACTAACATGAACAAAAAATGAACAGCTGTATTTTAATATGAATAAATACTGTAACAAATGTATTGCTCATTTTTAGTTCATGTTAGTAAATACATTAATGTTAACTAATGAACCTTATTGTAAAGTGTTACCTGCGTCTTCATTGTGTTTGACGGGTTATGGTCTGACAGTGGTGTGTGTGTGTGTGTATTTGTGTGTGTGTGTGTGTGTGTGTGTGTTATCCAGTGCAACATTTGATCTTCTCCGGTTAGATGCATTGACACAGAGCTGTGCGTGATATAGGAGAGTATGGCTCGTGATAAATAATGTATTTTTATATGCAACCATATTGTGAATCTAACTGGCCTTAAAGCTTGAATGCATTGAGTTTTTTAGGTTATAACAACATGGGAATTGACACAAACTGGCCTTCAGTAAATGTCTTTCCCATGACAGCACAAGAGCACTAGATTGATGTGTTATACATGTTTAGTGTGAGTGTTATACATGTTTAGTGCGATTGTTATACATGTTTAGTGTGATTGTTATACATGTTTAGTGTGATTGTTATACATGTTTAGTGTGAGTGTTATACATGTTTAGTGCGATTGTTATACATGTTTAGTGCGATTGTTATACATGTTTAGTGTGAGTGTTATACATGTTTAGTGCGATTGTTATACATGTTTAGTGCGATTGTTATACATGTTTAGTGCGATTGTTATACATGTTTAGTGCGATTGTTATACATGTTTAGTGTGAGTGTTATACATGTTTAGTGTGAGTGTTATACATGTTTAGTCCGATTGTTATACATGTTTAGTGTGAGTGTTATGCATGTTTAGTGTGAGTGTTATACATGTTTAGTGCGATTGTTATACATGTTTAGTGCGATTGTTATACATGTTTAGTGTGAGTGTTATACATGTTTAGTGCGATTGTTATACATGTTTAGTGCGATTGTTATAAATGTTTAGTGTGATTGTTATACATGTTTAGTGTGAGTGTTATACATGTTTAGTGCGATTGTTATACATGTTTAGTGCGATTGTTATACATGTTTAGTGTGAGTGTTATACATGATTAGTGCGATTGTTATACATGTTTAGTGTGAGTGTTATGCATGTTTAGTGTGATTGTTATACATGTTTGGTGTGAGTGTTATACATGTTTAGTGTGAGTGTTATACATGTTTAGTGTGAGTGTTATACATGTTTAGTGTGAGTGTTATACATGTTTAGTGTGATTGTTATACATGTTTAGTGTGAGTGTTATGCATGTTTAGTGTGATTGTTATACATGTTTGGTGTGAGTGTTATACATGTTTAGTGTGAGTGTTATACATGTTTGGTGTGAGTGTTATACATGTTTAGTGTGAGTGTTATGCATGTTTAGTGTGAGTGTTATACATGTTTGGTGTGAGTGTTATATATGTTTAGTGTGAGTGTTATGCATGTTTAGTGTGAGTGTTATACATGTTTTGTGTGAGTGTTATACATGTTTAGTGTGAGTGTTATACATGTTTAGTGTGAGTGTTATACATGTTTGGTGTTTGGTGTGAGTGTTATACATGTTTCGGAAGGCCGGCTGTTGCTCGGCTCTGCTGGACTGACTCTTGCTGACACCTCAAGTGTGACTCGATAATGAATACAAATGGTCACATCTAGTGTTGCTAATAAGCTGAGCAGTTAGGCTTTCTCTCTCAGGACACAGACATGAGCATTTAGCACTATCATACACC
This sequence comes from Gila orcuttii, assembly GCA_026230005.1. NCBI lineage: Eukaryota > Metazoa > Chordata > Actinopteri > Cypriniformes > Leuciscidae > Gila > Gila orcuttii. The sequence continues at coordinate 2,600,577 of JAPDVR010000022.1, read as the reverse complement.
ATCATCTGGGATTCGTTCTTCAATTCTTCACCAGTTCAGCCCATTTTAAGTCGACCTATAGACACTATCGTGAAAAAGAAGCACAATGTTTAGCAGCTTAAGCCACTTACTTACTACACATGGTATCCTTATATCTATATCTTTACAGTAAACCAGAAGAAGGCAAGAATTTGTTAAACTTTTATCCCTATTTGATGACCTCTAACTCCAAGTTCACCTCGGCCAAACAAAAAGTACAACTTACTCATGTATTACCTTAAGAAACCAATGGGATCTGAAGAAGAAAGGCGTTAAGCGGGTGATCTACTCGCCCTAACAAGTTGATATCAACTGATCAACCCTTTGGACCAGCTTGAACCACTTTATGCCCAGATTTGACCAGCTGGAGACCTGGACATGTGTGTATGCGTGTGACGTCACACTGAGTGGCAGAAACACTGAGTGGCAGAAACACTGAGTGACAGCATTGGTTTTCAGCGTGAATGACGCAAAATACACACAACAAAGATCTAAAACGGGAAAAAACTTTGAGATTGACTGAAAAACTAGATTTGACAAGAAATCTGAGGTATATTTTTACAGACTGACGAAAGCTACAGAACAGAGAACAACTGGATCCAGGCAGAGAAAGCTGGATTTGCAGTTATCACTGCGTGTCAATATGCTGAATTTAGGGGTAAAATACCCTTTATATTGTATTATTACATATTATATTGACAACTCATCAATTAAATATTTAATTGTATATTCTGCATAATTAGATGTTTATAAATAAACACTAACAAAAACTACACAAGCTTTAGGGCTGGCGATATGATGATATATATAACGTTGATATAAGTGATTACATGGATTTAAACTTATATTGTATTTATATAAAAGAGTTCACAGGCAAATTAGTTTTTTTGTATTTCCGCGGCGTTGCAATCAGGCTCATATAAATATCAGAAACACGATTCCTGCTGCATGTCAATATCCATGGATCACTGGATCTTTGTTAAGTTGTAAGAAACACTATACTGAGTCCAACCTTCAGTTTAAACTGATAATCGTTCATTTTTCTCGTGTTTTCGCAGTTTCCTCCATTAAATCCAGTCACACAGCAGCTCTTCTGCCACTCAGTTCCAGCGGGAAACTGACGTTAATGCAAACCCTCGTCGAGTTGTAGCTGGATTTTCAAGCAGGGTTGGAAGCAATGAACACACATCAAACACTAATGTGTAACTTTATCCCTCTTCGATTTCTCTGAGCTCTCAGTCAATACTTTTGCCTTTATTCTAGGGTTACCTTAGCATAACCATCAAGCTTCAGTCGATGCTAAAACTGAGCTGATGGAAGAACTCAGTTACACTTTATTTTAAGTTGTCATTGTTACAGTGTAATTATATATGTAAGTACTGAGTAATAATAATCACTACATGTACTTACTATAGGGTTAGGGTAGGATTAGGATTTGGTTAACGGTTAGTTTCATGTAATTAAGCATGATTTACTGTTATTACTATGGTAAGTACATGTAACATAGTCAAGTCAAGTCACATTTATTTATATAGCGCTTTTTACAATACAGATTGTTTCAAAGCAGCTTTACAGAGATAACAGGAAAATAATGCAACAGAGTTTGTTTCTAGAAGAAAATAGCGTCACAGTTCAGCTTAAGTAAATTTAGTGATGTTTCATTTTTGTTGTAAAAAAGTTATTAATTTAGTTATGTATGTATTTAGTTATGTAGTTATTTTAACGTATGTAACAAGGACACTGTAAAATAAAGTGTTACCAAGAACAGAATAAAGAAATTGCTCTGTAAGGACGACACAAGTCTCCTGGATGCTACGACACATTACGTGGGTATTATTGAGCCGCTAGAGCGCCAGCTTTTCTCCACACACACACACACACACACACACACACACACACACACACACACACACACACACACACACACACACACACACACACACACACACACACACACACACACACACACACAGGCAGATGGGAGCTGAGCGAGATACGGAGGAGCCTGGCGACCTCCCAAACACAGAAAGCTTCTCCTTTAAGTCGTCCTGCTTCAGATAATGAAGGCGCTAGTGCTTGTCGTCAGGATAGATGCACATGCAAAGCCTTCAGCTCCAGGTGCAGGTACTGAGAATTAATAAGAACCAGGGAGATATATGAAGGACAGAGGAAGGGATCCTATTCTGACAGTGGGAAAGACATTTTTGTCTTAGCTGCAACTACAGTCAACAATTTGCTTTATGACAATGCGAAGCTGCGATTGTATGCTAATGGTCTGGAAGAGTCTGTCCTCCCCCATGCTTTCCTCTGTTCTCGTTTCTATTTCAGTCACTTTGACGCAGTGCACATCCTAACCCGAATTAGCCTGTTTAAAAGTAACCAACACTTAGGCCTCGTCCACACTAATACATTTTCTTTTAAAAACGCATCTTTTTCTCTCAGTTTTGGCCTTCCACACACACTGAGACAGCGTTTTTATTAATGAAAACAAAGCTTTTTGAAAACGCTGTCCTAAGTGGATAAATTTAAAAACGCATTTTTCGTGTTGTAGTGTGGACTGTGAAAACGGAGGTATTAAAGACGATGATGTAAGTTTAGTCATGTGACACATATTGTACCAATAGATATTGATGTTAATAGTGGTATTGTGCCTGTTATCTGCTATTCACTCTCACACTGTTGCTAAAATATGTTACTTCACACACTCTTCATATCACAGTCCTGCAAAGATGACAGAATTCACTCACATCTGCTGTCCTGCGGTGAAACATGAGCAGTTTTAGCGTTTTACACCAAACATATAATGGTGAGTGAGAGCGAGCTGGACCATCAGTGATTGCTGAGATATTCTTCTAAATAAAATGATCCTGTCAGAAGAATTGCACGATAACTTTATTATTTATTGTTCCGTCTGTATCATCTCAGTGAGCTTTTGTGAGGTTTTACACATGCGCTGTAAAGGTGAAATGATCGTTTTCTGGTGTTTCAGTGTGGATGAGAAACTTTTGGAAAACGCTTGAAAACGCTAGTGTGGACGGAGAGCGTTTTAAAACTAATATTTTCAAATGCATCTGGATTAATGTAGACAGTTTCACTAATCTCTCCGCTCACGTTTCGCCCATCCTGATGTGTCTCCTGAGTCATTCATAATCAAACGAGAGCTAAAGTATCTCCTGAGGCACAGATGTGAGACTTTTAACCTTGGTGCTTGATAGTGCTCTCACATTTAGTGGAGCGCTGACGAGCAAACGCTAAATGCAGCCAATTTTTTACAGCAATTAAATGAGAACGAAACAGAAGCACTGCATATTGGGACTGAGGCACTCCATGTAATCCGACACCGCATTTAAACCATAAGAGACACTTGAAGGTCAAAGTGAGCTGGCAAAACATCCCAGAACCAAGCAGTGAAAACAACACGACCACATATCCACCATTTTCCCTGACCGATCCTGGCGGCGCTTTAACATTGTGCTGAAGGACCCGGTTCTGGAGCTGTTAGCTAGTTAAACGCTGTCCCACGTTAGCTAAAGCTGTGCCCTTGATCCGCTCGCTAATCTAGTCCGCCGGTCCGTGTTCTCATTCCCCTCTGACACTTCATATTTAGTCTCGGGTCCCACCAGGAATTGCTCAGAAGGAGTACAATCTCCTCTAATAAGGACAGTAGTGCTGCCCTGGTTCCAGCAGCCGTTCTTAAAAGGAGAAAGCATTTCCCTAGGAAGACATATTATAAATAAGAGACCGGGCCACATCTATCCTCTTCCAAGAGACAGACGTTCCTGAATGGATGACCTTGAAGGATAGTTGGTAATGTTGGCACAGAAAAATACTTAGCGCATGTAATGTTGATCAATCTGATAAAAGAAACCTTATCAACCTGGCTGATTAATACTAGAAATTAAAATTAGAAAAATCATTCAAAAAGCCAGCAGCGACATTTCATAAACGTTTCATAAAAAAAGCAAAATTTTGAGCAAAAAGCTGAAGAAATCGTGTTTGGATGGGATTCAGAACGATAATCAAAACACAGTCGATCGAGTCCATCAACACCTCAAAGCTTCATTTCATTCAGTAATGTTAGGCAGTTTTGATTTATGAGTTGTTTAATATGTGATTATTGCGTTAACTTGCGTGTGTGTTAGTGGTCAACCGATATTGGATTTTCCCGAAGCCGATAACTAAGTTGAGCAGTGCCTGATAATAACCGATTAATTACCCGATAGATACTGAATGCTGAATCTAAATATAACACTCAAAATAAAATAGTGCTGAACTTTTTACATAAATAAACAGTATTGACTGAACCATGAAAATGTACTGTACATGTAAATAAAATATATCAATATTAATATATTAACGATATGAATAAATAATAAAAGATATCCAAACTGAACCAAAAACAACCACTCCAAAGAACATAAATAAAAACAGATACAAAATATATACAAATATACATTTCTTATTTGCATCGTGTCTACACTTATGAGAGGATTCAGGAACATGCAGATATCAGCACTGAACGAACACTCAGACTAACTTAAACACCTCTGATTGGCCACTGATCAACGGACATGTCTGTGATTGGCCGATTGATCACCACTGCAAAAACACATTGTAAATAGAAACCTCTGACACAAACACAATCGGTTCAGCCAAAATAATATTATTACAGTATCAACTAAGGGTGTTCTTGCTTTCGTAGGCCTGACTTGGACTGTAGCGTTGAAATTGAACCTATACAGTTGTTTTTGCTCTCTTTCAGAGCACACTATGATTATCTAGTTAAAATAACAAAATATGAATTATAGGATGGATAAAAACTTTTTAATTTTCAGATGTGTTCAAAATCAGATACACTCCAATATGTTATTCTCGGCTGGATGGACGTATTCATTTGCATTCTCAGATCACTAGCTTTAAATATGCATTTACATTACATTTACATTGAATCATTTAGCAGACGCTTTTATCCAACCGACTAACAAATGAGGAGAGCAACAGAAGCAATTAAACTAACAATAGGACACAAATATGCAAGTGCTGTGACCTTTCCCAGTTTAGTATAACACAGTTTACATTTATTAAATAGATTTAGAAGAGAAAAGAAAAGAAAAGAAAAAGATCAATATGCAACTTAGCAACTTGACTAATGAACTCAACTTCAACTTTTATTTATTTATATAGCACATTTAATAGCAACGTTGTTGCCCAAAGTGCTTCACAGTTAACTAAAACAATAAAACATACATGTATAAAAACATTTATCAAGTACAGCAGAAGAAGGCATGACACACTCTTAGACATTCCTTTCACATTACCGTATAATGAGATCAGTGTTGAAATAAATAAAACTAGAAAAATAAGTTATAACTACAATGGTTAAAAAGATAAGTTTTTAACTGAGACTTAAACATTTCTATTGTTTGAGCTAGCCGGATATGAAGGGGAAGACTGATCCACAACCTGGGAGCCACAACTGAAAAAACTCAATCACCCTTGAATCAATGCATAAATGTGCTCAGTTGGAAATAAACTTATGCAAATAGACCATAACAATCATGACATTTCAAATTTTTTTGTTTAAACATTTCACATTGCTCCTGAAGTACTAATGTTAACATCCTCTCAGCCTGTTCTTTACTAATGCAGCATCTAGCCAGCAAATGAATCATTTCAAAATATGAACACGTATTCTGTAGTCCACTGAATGCATACCTTTTCATTGCTTTAAATACACATCTGATGTATTGTGCTCCGTGTAGCATAACGTGTCAAAACAAACAGCACAAGACGTCAGTGATAGTTGTATTTGGCCTGTAGAGGCGCTCTCGAGCGGTGTTATACAACCAGACTCTTCTCAGGCACTTTCTCTTTTCAATCTGGGAAAAACTATTGATTATTGCCAAATATCAGTTATTGGTGCAGATGAATTAGCAAAAATTATATATCGCTCGACATCTAATGTGTGTAAGCAATGCTTCTATCGCTTGTTTCTACTTCTCCTTCGCTTGATTTGGAGATGTACGACACGATGGCGTCATGAATATGCTAATTGACGTATGACGTTATCTAGCGACATTTAGCGACTTTTAGGGGAGGCATTAGCTATTTTCCTTTGAAAATAGTTCGCAACACTGAAAGGAAGCACAACTAGAATACGCCGCTAACGTAACAAACACCAATTTATTCTGCATAGACAGCCAAGCTTTATTAAAAGCCTATCCTGCCAGCGATATATTACCTCTTTAAAGCTGCCGTTTTATGTTGCTTAACATATTAACATATTATTGCACAGAAAAGTTTCTGAATGAACATAAGAATTTCTAACAGTTTGAAGACATGTTAATAATGTTCAAGGCATCCCTGAATAGAGAGCCTAAGCCCCTCCCCTCCGCTTCCGGCTCATGGGACCTTATTTCGGAAAAAATATGGTAGTCAATGGCGAGAGACAACTTATCTTTTTATTCCGTCTGAACTGTGCCCTGAATTACACATATGATGTTTGTCAATTTAAAAGATAATTATAAAAGTCAAGAAAGTCACAGTTTGTCATAAAACAGAAGAGTAACATTTAGTTTTATGTGAAAATCGCTCAATGAACTACATCTCTCGTCTCGCACTATGTACGTCACCAAGCTCGTGTGTGTGCAGTCTGGTACAAAACACACAGGCATGACGGCGTAATGTTACGATTATAACGTTAGACTATAGAAAAAATGAAAGATGTTAGCTTCAGTAAAGTTAGCTTCATTCATTGAGAGAAAAGGTTGACGTCACATGCGCGCCTTTTGGGTTTGTAGTCTTTGTAATTACGTATTTTCACAGTCTTATACCTCAACAGTTTTACATCAAACTGCAACTTTCTTGACTTTAAAATGTATCTTTTAAAATGACAAACATCATATGTGTAATTCAGGGCACAATTCAAATGGGATCCAAATATTTTGTTGTCTCTCGCCATTGACTACCATACAATATTTTTCCGAAATAAGGTCCCATGGTCCACCTGAATGGGAGAGGCTTAGGCTCTCTATATGATACACTTTCAGTCAGGGTGTGTTTGGTGTCATGCTAATGTAAAGGTCCTTGTCAGGGGTTGTCACACTCTCAGAGACACTGGCAATGGACAGGTGTGCTTACACTCATAAATAACAGCTGACTGTTCAGGAGTGTGTTCCCCGAGAGCATCGTTACCTAACTATAGTCGCGAGTTCTGTCGTTATCAGCAGTTCAACGAGAGTTGTGTGTGTGGAACGACAGATCTCGAGCTGTGATTAGAAGAGTTTAGTGTTTGCATGACATGTGGACTCATAAATCATGATCTTGAGCAAAATAAGCAAACTGACATTCAGTGCAATCTATATCTGTCACAGTTCACCAGTTATATTTTGCACTACAGTCCCCAGAATCCTCTTTGGTATCCTCACCTGCAATCACTCTCCCCAGAATATTAATCACCTGCACCTGTTCACAATCAGTAAGCCTCATCAACCCCTGCATAAAAACACTCACCACAGCCTCACTCACCGTCAAGCCTCCAACAGGAACAGACCATTTCCCGTTGTCCTCCAAAGTCTCTGAGAAGTCCAGTTCCAGCCAAGTAAAGTATACTCACCCGTGAATTACTAACCTCTGCATTCCTGTTCAACTGTCTCCAGACATCCTGTCCGAGTCCTTGCTTCCTGAAATCCTGTCTGGATCCCTGTCCCCCTAAATCCTGTATCTTCCTGAGTCCCTGTGTTCACGCCGAGTTGTCTCTCCCACGACGACATCTGAAAGAGAAAGGGCACGTATGAAAGATCTGCGACCGCTTGACATAAAGTAATCTGAAGAGGATCTGCTCACCTGTAATCTACCCCGCACGTAGTGACCCGCCTCGTATCTGCACCTAAATTCTGAGAATACTCACCCATGCACTTGTGTCACTTTGAATAAAGCAGTGTTGTGATTCACTTACCTCTGTCTCCGTGCCTGTATCCTGACAGAAGGCTTGACCCATACCGCTATGGATCCTACACTGCCCAAAGACAGCGCTTCCACACACCCCACGGAATCCACTATGTTCGCCCAGAACGGTAGTACTCTGGAGGAATTTGTTAAAGTTTACCTTCACCTTTACCAGGATGGGAGCTGGGAGGAGGGCTTCCTTCAGCAGGAGTTCTGGAGCGGGTTAGACGATCCACTCGCCCAGATACTGCTGTGGGATGATATCAACCTACCTCTCATCGAATTCATGGACCGCACGCTGTGGGTGTGCGGGTCCTCATTCACCGTGGGAGATATCCAGCACGATCTCCACATTCAGCCCAAAATCCACGTCAGCCCCGCCGAGCCTGCATTCCACGTTAGTCATCCCAAGCCTGCACGTCACGTCACAGCAACCATCAACCCAGCCATCAGATCAGTTCATGGACTTCCAGGATCGATTTCCAGCCTGGCCGATCTCCCGCTGATGTCACTGCGTGGTTCCAGATGGGCCATCCGGCCAAAGTCTCGTCCCGCAGAGCCTTCCCCACTGATCCCGGTCAGTTCAGCGCTCTCGGAAACGGAGGAAGAGGAAGGGGACTTTTCTTGGGGACTTTTCAGGGGAAGTTTCCTTCGCCGCTGGTCCAACCCAGCCCAGATCTTCACGTTGCGCCCACAGAGCCAGAGCCAGTCTTCGAGCGAGAGCCAGTCTTCGAGCGAGAGCCAGTCTTCGAGCGAGAGCCAGAGCCAGTCTTCGAGCGAGAGCCAGAGCCAGTCTTCGAGCAAGAGCCTGAGCCTGTCGCCTGTTCGCCAGAACCGGAGCCAATCGCCTGCCCGCCAGAGACTGAACACGCCGCACTTGAGTCTGCTCTGGAAGACACAGCGCTCATTGTGGTGTCCATGGCTGTTTTGTGTGTGTGGGCAACACACACATCAGCTACAGCCCATGAATCCAGTTCCGAGTCCCATGATGTGCTGGCCCCATTCAGTTCCGAGTCCCATGATGTGCTTGCCCCGTCCAGTTCCGAGTCCCATGATGTGCTGGCCCCGTCCAGTTCCGAGTCCCATGATGTGCTGGTTCCGTCCAGTTCCGAGTCCCATGATGTGCTGGTTCCGTCCAGTTCCGAATCCCGTGATGTGCTGGTTCCGTCCAGTTCCGAGTCCCATGATGCGCCAGAGCCGGCTGATCCTGCGCCAGAGCCGGCTGATCCTGCGCCAGAGCCCACTGATCCTGCACCAGATGCGCCAGATCCCGTTGATCCTGCGCCAGAGCCCGTTGATCCTGCGCCAGAGCCCGTTGATCCTATGCCAGAGCCCGTTGATCCTGCGCCAGAGCCCGTTGATCCTGCGCCAGAGCCCGTTGATCCTGCGCCAGAGCCCACTGATCCTGCACCAGAGCCCACTGATCCTCCGCTGGTCCTGCCCAGCCCAAGACCCTCTTTGCTGCCGGATCCCCCCTTTCCTGTCAATTTCCCCATTAAAATTTGTGGGGGGCGCCCACCCGAAGGGTCCTCACGGCCATGGCCGCCCGAAGGGTCCTCACCGCCATGGCCGCCCGAAGGGTCCTCACCGCCATGGCCACCCAAAGGGTCCTCACCGCCATGGCCGCCCGAAGGATCCTCACCGCCATGGCCGCCCGAAGGGTCCTCACCGCCATGGCCGCCCGAAGGGTCCTCACCGCCCTGGACGCCCAAGGGTCCGACAGCTCCGCCTTGGCCACGCCCACAGTCTGTTCCGTCACGGCCACGCCCACAGCCTGCTCCGCCGTGGCCACACTCACAGCCTGCTCCATCACGGCCACGCCCACAGCCTGCTCCGCCGTGGCCACACCCGCAGCCGTTTCCACCCTGGTCCCACGAGCTGCTAGCTCCGCCCTGGAGGCTTCCTGTCCTGTGCAACCACGCCCTCGTCAGCCTCCAGGGCGCCCACCCTCCCACCCCTTTGGATGTTATGCAGCGCGGGGACGCGCCTTCGGAGAGGGGGGGGGGGGGGTACTGTCACAGTTCACCAGTTATATTTTGCACTACAGTCCCCAGAATCCTCTTTGGAATCCTCACCTGCAATCACTCTCCCCAGAATATTAATCACCTGCACCTGTTCACAATCAGTAAGCCTCATCAACCCCTGCATAAAAACACTCACCACAGCCTCACTCACCGTCAAGCCTCCAACAGGAACAGACCATTTCCCATTGTCCTCCAAAGTCTCTGAGAAGTCCAGTTCCAGCCAAGTAAAGTATACTCACCCGTGAATTACTAACCTCTGCATTCCTGTTCCACTGTCTCCAGACATCCTGTCTGAGTCCTTGCTTCCGGAAATCCTGTCTGGATCCCTGTCCCCCTAAATCCTGTATCTTCCTGAGTCCCTGTGTTCACGCCGAGTTGTCTCTCCCACGACGACATCTGAAAGAGAAAGGACACGTATGAAAGATCTGCGACCGCTTGACATAAAGTAATCTGAAGAGGATCTGCTCACCTGTAATCTACCCCCCACGTAGTGACCCGCCTCGTATCTGCACCTAAATTCTGAGAATACTCACCCATGCACTTGTGTCACTTTGAATAAAGCAGTGTTGTGATTCACTTACCTCTGTCTCCGTGCCTGTATCCTGACAATATCTTTTATTTAGAACACATACAAATATAATTTACGTCTTTTAGTTTGTCAAGAGATTTAAAGCGTCGGTTTTGAAGAGTGCGCATGTGTGAACGAACTCTAGAACGAGACTATGATTGAATCTGGAAATAAAGCAAAATAACTGAGAAAAAATTGAAATATTCCTCAGATGCATGTCTGTAATTTATTGCAAAACATCTCGCATTAATTCGATCTCAAACAGATTCATTAAAAGTAGTTATTACTCGAACACATGCGTGACATCATGGTTGAACAACCAATTTGCGACAATACGGTTTCGGGAAACAGTCGTGATTTGCTAGTTGATTACTATAACGATGCATCGTGCTATAGTTAAGCAGCGAGTTACAGCGTTATACGGGAAACACACCCAGAACGGTCTGTGAACTGCAAAAACTGCTTGCCAAAGGGTCAAATAAAATAATAATTTCAATGTATAAGCTCGTAAAACAGTCTTAATATCTCATTTTAGGGATGTTTAAAAATTGCATTGGAAAACAAGACAAATACTAATGATACTGATGATTTTTTTCTTTGCATTCACACAAATATCACAGTGTTTAATATACACACCACTGCTTGTGTCGTCCAGTGCGTCATGACAAACACAATGTTGTGAGTCACCTTGGTGTGATTGTGTGTCTTGATAGATCTTTCTCTGTCTAATCATCAGATTTCAGACCAGTGATACAAGAAATGTTACTGTACTATCAAGTATAGTGTGAAAACAGACACTATCCATTGATTTAATTAGGAATCTTTTTACCTCAAAACTTTATTTAAATTCAGATTGACTATAGAAATGTCCTTGACCTTATAACATTATATTTCACTTGATCTGCCACATAATGAAAGTAAATTAGATGAATGCAGTTTGATGTTGACTTCGGCACATTTTGTATGAGTCACTGAATTGCTTTTTCTCGCAGTCAGTGCTGTGCATAAACTACTAATTCAGCTCTATGTGCAATACACACATATACAACACCAAATACATAACATAAAGATGATGCAGTGGCTTCAGTGTGACAGGACTGGGTAAATTTAGCCATTTTGATGATCTTACATTGAGTTTTATAGATAATGAACATGAGACGTTACTCAGCCATTAACAAGATAAAATGTGTCTTTTGTCACTAATGACACATACTAAAGATAGTGAACGTTCTCTCAAAGTTATGAACAAACATTATTTTAATAATGTTCATCCGACGTTATCTGGTCTTGAATAATGTCATAATTTATACATTGTTCATGGAACATTTTCAACATTTTTTAAATGTTACCACTTCAGAGAACATTCAATGGTAATGTTCCCATTATATTAAAAATTGAATATTTCCTTAATGTTCGTATAACCGAGAAAAAAAGCCCACTTTTTTATTATTAAAGAAGAACATAAGACAAAACACAGTTAGACAAAACCATCAATACAAAACACATAAAACAGAAAGTATGATGTACGTATAATTATGAAGAGTGTGTGTGTACAATTGTCTTGAGTATATCTCTATTATAACTTTCCTAATATATATGTTGAACAATGGTCATTATATATATATATATATATATATATATATTGCAACAGTAATGATCAAAGGTGCAATAAGGAAAAAAAGAAAAAAAAGGGAACATTCAGAATTTTTTTTTATATATATAACTTAATGCAAACATAATCAAAACAGTTTTGGAACATATTTTTGTCAGCTGTGGAAAGCTATACATAAAGTCAAGTTCCTTTGGTGAGTTGTGTTCACTGCGACAGTGATATTACATTGCTTGGGGAAAGTTTTGGAAAGTGTTTTTCTATAGGCTGATTCTCATGTGTTGTTCATGAGTTTGTGGATCCTGTGAATGTTGATCGACAGCTCTGTGTTGGAGATTCATCTGAGCCCGACATCAGAAACCTGACACTGATATCCCAGCTGAGAGAGTGAGGATGGTCAGCACACACACACACACACACACACACACACGCACATGCACACGCACACAGACACACACGCGCGCGCACACACACACACACACACACACACACACACACACACACACACACACACACGTCTGGTTCGCTATCTTTGTGGGGACTCTCCATAGACTTAATGGTTTTTATACTGTACAAACTGTATATTCTGTCCACTTACACTAACTCTAAACCTACCCATCACAGAAAACTTTATGCATTTTTACATTTTCAAAGTTCAAAGTTTAGTATATTTATTAAACCATTTCCCTTGTGGGGACTGCTGGCTGGTCCACACAATGTAGGTGATCTCAGGTTTTAATATCCTTGTGGGGACATTTGGTCCCCACAATGTAATATAAAAACAGACACACACACTCACACACACACACACACACACACACACACACACACACACACACACACACACACACACACACACACACACACACACACACACACACACACACACTCTGCCCACGCTGCTGTCGTTCCTCCACAGGATGGATGAGTGTGTGGGTTTGAGGATCTGTGAGCTGTTCTTCAGGACCGCTGGTGGACTGGAGGCGTTCGCATGTAAAGATCAGATTTATTTCCTCACACTCACAGGCTTCAGTTTCAGCAGGAAAAGCCCTCGTCAAGAACAATGTGTGAACCGCAGCATCAGGAGATGATCCAGATCTGTGCTGAAATCAGTGTGTGTGTGTGTGTGTGTGTGTGTGTATGTGTGTGTGTGTTCTTCTCCACTGAACTACATGTGTAAATCACATCAGTGCAAACCTTCCTCATTTTGTTTGTAAGTCACCTTGAAATCACCAAAGCAGGATCGCATGAGGACAGAGGCGTAACTCAAGCCCAGCTCATGAATCACATTATACCCTATTAATGATGATATCTGCTGATATATGCTCAGTTTTAATGTTATCATTATCGGCCTGATAAGAAAATCTGGCCGATATATTAAAGCTGATAAATAATGCATTATTTCCTTCAGCTGAGACTCTTCAGATGCGACTGTTCATCATGATGGTTTTGAACTGCTTGAAATATGATTGAAATCACTTCAAAAAAGGAAAATACAATAAAGTGCAACACAAGTCTGTCATATCGGCTACATAACATTATATTGAGAACATCATTATAATTGTGCGTTTGAGACATGGATTTTAATGGTGAGACTTTTGTGTTTGTAATCAGGCTCTCAAAAATGACATAAAATATGGATTTAGATTTATCGGCCAATATATCGGTTATCGGCTTAAAAAGGTAAAGAATTATCGGTTATCGGTATCGGGGCAAAGTTTTCATCCCTAATTAAATTATTACATTTTTTTTTCAAGGACGCATTAAATTGATCAGAAGTGACAGTAAAGACATTTATAATGTTATAAAATATTTCTGTTTCAAATAAAAAGATTTATCGGTTGTCGGTGTCAGACAACATTTTTATATCGGTGCATCCCTATACCCTATTATATATATATATAACTTATAGTAAATATTACACTAAAAAAAATGGAATAACGCTGGTAATTTTCTGCCAGAACATTATCCAATAAGTTACAAACCTCAAAATACGGGTAAACACTTGTGAAAAATCAATACCCAAAATGTCTTCATATTATCACTGTACATTGGGCAATATTTTTACAGACTTTGTGTACAGTATAAGATATGTAAAGTTGTGCAATACTGTCATTATGTTCAAGTGCCTTATACATTTTGTAAAACACTTGCCACAAAAGACATTTTGCAAATATTTTTTTTTCCTTCCATTGTCCTTCCACTAGAAGATCTAGTGGTGTCATGTAAACTAAGGTTAAAATCACCATGAAATCTATTTTATTTTTATGGAATATTATACATGATTTATCTCTGCACATCACTATTGTTTTAAATTCATGTTCCTGGTAATCTTGCAGCTTCTCTTCTCTGATGACGAGGGCGGGGCTATAACCTGTCACTCACATGAGATCAGCCAATAGCAAACCTCAACCATCCAATCATTCAATCAATTCCTCACAAACACAATCAAGCCCCGCCCACATCTGTTCTTGCTACAGAAGCGTTTTACTCATAGGGAAGAAAAGACTTGCTTGACTTCTGTTTCATGCTGACTTTAAAACGGCTTATACTCATTTTATGCTTGTGCTCCTGCACTTGTCTTAGTGTTTGTTTTGATACTGTTTTATTTGTAATACTTTTTCAAAACTGTGGAAACAAATAATTGCTTTTAGACGGTTACTGTAAAGCAACATCATTTCGACCATGTAGCCAAAATGTTTTAAAGAAAACACTCAATACTCATTCGTTCAGTGATAAGGTTGTGTTATACAGTATATAAATCAATTTAAAACCGGAAAGATTGTTCAATTGAGATAAATGTTGGTCATGGTAAATGCTCTGTTGTTCTTTAAGGTTAACAAGTCTACTTGTCTTGTCACAGCACTTTCTATATTACGTTTTTGTAAAGAATCCACACACCTCCATTACCGAGAGATATCGATTCAGCAAAATGCCATAGAAACTAGTTTTGGACAAAACACTACAAGCAAAGAGCGATTTGTATCCTGCAAAGGCCAAAACACCTTGCGAAATATTAAGTGTGTGTGTGTGATGCGTTGTGTTAAAGTTCAAGTATAGAATTATTAATTTATCAGCCCATGTGTGTGGGAATGTGTCCACATAGGAGAACACTTGCACAACTGACACTGCAGGACGTGATTACTGTAAAGTAGTTCCCATCCGTTAACATGACCATGTTCATTTATTGGGGTCATGAACTGAGAATTCAAAATCCCCTTGATCTTTTGACTAATGATCTTTGCAATGGAAGTGAATCGATCAAAACTAACTTTAGCTGGACAATAACTTTATTCTAGAGCTGCTGTAAAGCCAAAACAATCTCTGTTACTGTAATTTCCTCTTATCACTGTAAAGCTGCTTTGAAACAATCTATATTGTTAAAAACGCTATATGTAAATGAAGGTGACTTGACTATAAAAACCTCCTGTAAGTTTCAGAACTCAAAACATTAGTCTAAAAACAGCTTATATTGAAGCCAGTCTCACAAAACGTCAGGTTGTGTCACTTTATTACGAAATAGTGTGGCTAAACATCAGAAGATTATTAACTCCTGCTTCTGCCTGTTTAGCCCCGCCCACCGACACACACACACACACTAGGGCTGGGACAACGCGTCGTCATCATCGAAAAAATACGTCGACGCAAAATATGCGCGTCGATTCGTCAGACCCAAAACAAAGATGGCGGCGCCGGAGAGTAGTAGCAAAACGAGTGGCTCCTCAGACTATCAGAAGTGCAAGGCAGCACGCACTCGTTCCGCTAAAGTACACACACACAAAACCCACAGAAAAATGTGCGTCAGTATCGAGTTCTCTTTCGGGCTTGAATGAACTATAACACAAATTATGCCAAACTGTTTGGCAAGCCGTTTTAGCTTAAATTGTACCCAGCCTTACTCGTCGTAATTACGTTTTTACTAGTAAGAATTCAATTAGAGAGCTCTACAATTCAATTCTTACTAGTAATAATTACAATTAGAGAGCTCTCTAATTCAATTCTTACTAGTAACAATTACGATTAGAGAGCTCTCTAATTCGATTTTTACTAGTAAGAATGTAATTGAAGAGCTCTTTAATTCAATTACAGAGCTCTGCAATTGCATTCTTACTAGTAAGAATTCAATTAGAGAGCTCTCTAATGCAATTGTTACTAGTAAGAATTACAATTAGAGAGCTCTCTAATCCAATTCTTACTAGTAAAAACTGAATTAGAGACCTCTCTAATTGAATTCTTACTAGTAAGAATGCAATTGCAGAGCTCTCTATTTGAAATAGAGAGCTCTTTAATGCAATTCTTACTAGTAGGATTGCAATTAGAGAGCTCTACAATTCAATTCTTACTAATAACAATTACAATTAGAGAGCTCTCTAATTCAATTCTTACTAGTAAAAATGCAATTAGAGAGCTCTCTAATTGAATTATTACTAGTGAGAATTACAATTGCAGAGCTCTCTAATTCAATTCTTACTAGTAACAATTACAATTAGAGAGCTCTTTAATGCAATTATTACTAGTAAAAACTCATATTCATTAGATGCAAAACGGATTACACCCATTTCGTGGTTAGACATTTTATACGTACATAAAGGCATTTGCATTCATATATATATATTTGCATTCGGCTACTGTTACATTATGAAGACTGTAACTAGGGTGACCAGACATCACGAAAAATTCGGGACAAACCCGAAATCTATGCTGTTGCCCAGTCCGGCCCTAATTATCCCGCAAATTATATGGGATAAGCAGTGCCGTAACTTTGCTTTGAAAAGTGGTGGGGACACCGCACAACTCGTTTTGCTATTTGTTTATTTAATAACCGAATTTACTTGGACTGAGTTCAGAGTTGGAAATACACTTAATTTTCACTTGGATGTAGGCCTACACACATGCATGTATCACATTCACAAATGTCTATAAGCAAAACGTAACATTCACAACACATCTTCGGTAACATTAGCCTAATAAATATATCAAAATACGCAAGATCAGTATGAATGCCAGATGAATAAACATGAGGCACGATTATCATAATGAGATGGCACTGAATAGTGAGCTCTCTTTTCCAATTATTACTAGTAAGAATTACAATTAGAGAGCTCTACAATTGAATTGTTACTAGTAAGAATTACAATTAGAGAGCTCTCTAATTGCATTCTGTTACGGCGTCCTGCCCTGGTGATTCCCTGCACTCTCAGTCCCGTGCTCTCTCTCCTGAGTACTAAGTGTCTCATACTTCAGCTCAGTATGGATCGTTATGCTGTGATTGCATTCCACCTGTTCTGTATGAACTCTTGTCCCAAGGCTATATCTGGCTCATTAACTCGGCGTCCTGTGCGAAGTATTGTTTCACCCCGTGTTGCATGTCTGAGCCTTCTCTAGTTATCTCTGATTGTCTGTGTTACCGATTCAAGCCTGTTTCTAACCATTCTGACTGTCTGCAGCCTGCCTAGCGATCTGTGCCTGTTCCCAGACTCTGACTCTCGCCGCCCGCCCTGAACCTAGCCTGTCCCCGGCTTTCCTGCCGTCTGCTGCCCGTCCTGTATCAAGCCTGACTTCGACCCTGAGTTTATTCACCGCCCTGGGCTCCAGACTGGACCTTTCAAGTTTATCTGCCTTGTGTTCACCTTTTCTGAAACGCTTTATGTTTGCTTGAAGTCAGTCAATTAAATTGTTGCAAATGGATCTGCCTGATATGTCTAATTCATCACAGAATACTTCGCCTAACGAGGATCCAGCGACTATGACTGTTCTGTCGGCCGCTATCACCGCCCAAGCCTCTCAGCTGGCCGCCCATCACCACCAGTTGTCCCGTTTGACCACTCTCACGGAGGAATTAATTTAAGCGGTACGAGCCCTGCAGAAGTCTACCGCGGAACCCGCAGCCGCTGCAACGCCCACCGCTACGGCTCTTTCTCCAGACTCATTTAATGCTGCGAGCCCTAATCCTCACCTCGAGCGTCCTGAGAGATACGAGGGTGACCCAGGTAAATGCAAGGGCTTTATTTTACAATGTTCTCTGTATCTCGCCCAGCAGACCTCTCTACATGCCACAGATGCAAGCAAAATCGCCTTTGTATGTTCATTACTCACCGGACGCGCGTTGGAGTGGATCACCGCGGTCTGGAGATTGGATGGGTCCGCTTTCTCTTCTTATGGAGAATTTCTGGAACGTTTCCAAGCTGTCTTTGAACATGCCAAGGAGGGGAAAGGAGCAGAGGATCTTCTCTTGGAACGCAGCCCAAACGGAGAACGGAGAACGCTCTCAAAGTGGTTTTCCGGAGGGGTCTCAGTCATGAATTACAAGCGGAGCTGGCCTGTCGCGACGAGGGAAAGGATTTAGATCAGTTCGTTCATCTCACCATCCAGATTGACAACTTGATGCGCTCATGTCGCGCCGGTCTCCGTTCAACGAGCGCTTCGCGCGTCATCACCGCACCACGTGCTTCTAATTCTTCTGCTGACGCCTACGAGCCCATGCAAATCAACGCCTCACACATATCCGAGGAGGAGAGGGAGCGCCGCAGGACCCTGAAATTATGCCTGTATTGCGGAGGTTCAGGTCACTTTCGTCTGCACTGCCCTCTACGACCTGCTCTCAAGGATAAAACCTCGGTGAGTCTGACCCTTGACTGTTTAAATCCTCTTACCTGTATATCAGTGCCTCTTGAATTCACTGTAAATGGTCAAATTGTCAATACTTTAGCCTTAGTTGACTCAGGGGCAGCTGGGAATTTTATGTCTAAAGCTTTTGCTCAGGCTCACGAGATAGCTCTAATTCCTTGCACGTCTCCACTTTCAGTTGAAGCTGTCGACGGACGCCCACTCGGCACAGGTCGCATCACACACATGACACAGGAGCTTCACATGCGTACTGGTCTGCTTCATCATGAGAAAATCCAGTTCTTAGTTCTCCAAGCTCCTCACACTCAGGTAATTCTGGGCTTACCCTGGCTAAGGAAACACAACCCTCATTTGCAGTGGACTACTGGACAGATAGTCACAACCCTCATTTGCAGTGGACTACTGGACAGATAGTCAGCTGGGGAAAGAGCTGTTTTTCAAGGTGTCTGTCTGCCGTCAAACCCTTAACGGTCCAAAGTATCTCAGAGCCCCGAGATGACTCCGTGCTATCCCGTCTACCAGCCGTGTACCACGATCTAGCCGAGGCCTTCAGTAAGGACAAAGCTACCAAGTTACCACCTCATCGAGAATATTACTGTGCCATTGATCTCTTACCTAATTCCACACCACCCAGAGGCCGCATCTTCCCACTGTCCCAACCTGAGACCGAAGCCATGCAGAAGTACATAGAAGAGGAGCTCGCAAAGGGGTCATTGTTTTGGGTCATTCGTCATTCTACTTCTCCTATGTCGGCAGGTTTCTTTTTCGTTAAAAAGAAAGATGGGGGACTGCGACCCTGTATCGACTATAGATCACTAAATGAATGCACAGTTAAGTTCCGTTACCGCTGCCACTGGTACCTGCCGCTCTAGAGCTTCTTCGTACGGCCAAATATTATACCAAGCTGGACCTGCGCTCTGCCTATAACCTGGTTCGAATCCGAGAGGGGGACGAATGGAAGACTGCTTTCTCCAAAAGCACTGGGCACTATGAATATCTCGTTATGCCTTTCGGGCTTTCAAACAGTCCAGCTGTCTTTCAATCCTTCGTCAACGATGTTTTCCGTGATCTGCTCCACCGAAATGTAATCGTCTACATAGACGACATACTGATCTATTCCGACACCCAAGAAGCCCACATCCAGCATGTCCAAGCTGTACTTCAAAGGCTCATCCAGTTCCAACTCTACGCCAAGATAGAGAAATGTGACTTCCATCAGACTTCCACAACCTTCCTGGGATACGTCATCAGCCCAGAGGGCGTGGCCATGGATGAGAATAAGGTAAAAACAGTCGTAGACTGGCACCAACCCGCCACTTTAAAGGAGTTGCAGCGTTTCCTGGGCTTCGCTAATTTCTACCGTCGTTTCACCAGAGGATTCAGCTCTGTAGCGGCCCCTTTGACAGCTCTGGTTCAGAAAGGCACGAAGCGACTTGCTTGGAACGAAGATGCTTCCCGGGGTTTCAAGCAACTCAAAGACAGTTTCACTTCTGCTCCCATTTTGCACCATCCTAACCCTGAGCTGTCCTTCGTGGTGGAGGTGGATGCTTCGAACACCGGACTAGGAGCGGTGCTTTCCCAACGTCAGGGCGATCCTCCCAAGCTGTATCCCTGCGCTTTCTACTCCAGGAAGCTGAGTTCTGCGGAGAGAAATTATGACGTCGGAGACCGCGAACTGTTAGCTATGAAGTCAGCATTCGAAGAGTGGCGCTACTGGCTCGAGGGAGCTACTCACCCGTTCTCAGTTTACACAGACCACAAGAATCTGGAGTACCTTCGTACGGCCAAGAGACTGAACGCACGTCAAGCCAGATGGTCTCTATTCTTTTCCCGGTTTCACTTCAAGGTTACTTACCGTCCTGGCTCAAAGAATATCAAGGCTGACTCTTTGTCTCGTCAATTCGATTCCGAAACAGATGTTCCGGCTCCAGAACCTATTATCTGCCCTGATCTCGTTCTCTGACCTGTTCAGTGGGACATTGAGACCGAGTGCGCACAGGCCAATGCTGACATCGAGATACCTTCTGACTGCCCTACTGGAAGAATCTTTGTGCCAGAAACACTTCGTGACAAGGTGTTAAACCACGTGCATGCCCTTCCCTGTTCCGGGCATTCCGGAATCACAGCCACGACCCAGCTCCTTCAAAACCGGTACTGGTGGCCCACGCTCACCCGAGACATGAGTGAATTCATTCGCCACTGTAGGGTCTGTAACACCCAAAAATCCTCTCGTCTGCTACCAGCGGGACTTCTTCAACCTCTGCCTATTCCCCAACGGCCTTGGTCTCACTTTGCTGTAGACTTTATCACGGATCTGCCTCCCTCAGATGGTTACAACACCATTCTCACCGTCATTGATCGCTTCTCTAAAGCATGCCGGCTCATTCCGCTCACCAAGCTACCCACAGCTCTGCAGACGGCCGATCATCTGTGTAACTATGTCTTTCGGTTTTACGGGTTACCAGAAGATATTGTGTCTGACAGAGGACCTCAGTTTACTTCCCGCGTCTGGAAGGCCTTCTGTGAGAGACTACAGATCAACGTGAGTCTCACATCTGGGTATCACCCCCAGGCCAACGGGCAAGTTGAACGTCTCAACCAGGAGATTTCCAGCTTCCTTCGTTCCTATTGCCATAGTCATCAGGAGGATTGGTATCGTCACCTCATATGGGCCTAATATGCGCAGAATTCCATTCGCAAGCACTCTACAGGGATGACTCCTTTCCAATGCATCCTCGGTTTTCAGCCGCCACTGTTCCCCTGGTCTGGTGAGCCCACCAGTGTTCCTGCTGTGGATGATTGGCTCAGGCGAAGTGAAGAGACCTGGAACTTGGCCCATACTCACCTCCAGCGTGCTATAAGATGTAGCAAGGAGAAGGCGGACCGTCATTGCAGGCCAGGACCTGTTTACCAACCCGGCCAGTGGGTGTGGCTATCCACACGAGATCTACGTCTCAGACTGCCCTGCAAGAAACTCAGTCCGAGATTCTTGGGTCCATTCAAGATTATCTGTCAAATAACCCCTGTATCGTTTCGCCTTGATTTGCCCAGACACATGCGCATCTCGCCAACGTTTCACGTCTCCCTGCTCAAACCGGCCTCTGTTCGTTCTGTAGAGAGGAGAGAGGATTCGGAGGATGCTGCTACCCAACCTATTCTATTAGAGGGTGAAGAGACTTATCAAGTACGTTGTCTACTGGACTCTAGACGTCGCGGTGGGCATCTTCAGTACTTGGTAGATTGGGAGGGCTTTGGCCCAGAGGAACGTTCCTGGTTCAACGCCAATGACATACTGGACCCGTCACTAACTCAAGATTTTCACAGCAATCACCCTAATAGACCGGCTCCTCGACCTCGTGGCAGACCTTGCCGTCGTCAGTTCCCTCGTGCCAGGAGGCGCTCGCAGGGAGGGGGCTCTGTTACGGCGTCCTGCCCTGGTGATTCCCTGCACTCTCAGTCCCGTGCTCTCTCTCCTGAGTACTAAGTGTCTCATACTTCAGCTCAGTATGGATCGTTATGCTCTGATTGCATTCCACCTGTTCTGTATGAACTCTTGTCCCTAGGCTATATCTGCCTCATTAACTCGGCGTCCTGTGCGAAGTATTGTTTCACCCCGTGTTGCATGTCTGAGCCTTCTCTAGTTATCTCTGATTGTCTGTGTTACCGATTCAAGCCTGTTTCTAACCATTCTGACTGTCTGCAGCCTGCCTAGCGATCTGTGCCTGTTCCCGGACTCTGACTCTCTCCGCCCGCCCTGAACCTAGCCTGTCCCCGGCTTTCCTGCCGTCTGCTGCCCGTCCTATATCAAGCCTGACTTCGACCCTGGGCTCCAGACTGGACCTTTCAAGTTTATCTGCCTTGTGTTCAAATTTTCTGAAACGCTTTATGTTTGCTTGAAGTCAGTCAATTAAATTGTTGCAAATGGATCTGCCTGATATGTCTAATTGATCACAATTCTTACTAGTAAGAATTGAATTAGAGAGCTCTCTAATCCAATTCTTACTAATAACAATTACAATTAGAGAGCTCTCTAATTCAATTTTTACTTGTAAGAATGCAATTAGAGAGCTCCCTAATTGTAATTCTTAATAGTAACAATTCAATTGTAGAGCTCTCTAATTGAATTAAAGAGCTCTGCAATCGCATTCTTACAAGTAAGAAATGAATTAGAGAGCTCTCTAATGCAATTGTTACGAGTAAGAATTACAATTAGAGAGCTCTCTAATCCAATTCTTACTAGTAACAACTCAATTGCAGGGCTCTTTAATTAAATTACAGAGCTCTCTTATTGAATTGTTACTAGTAAGAATTGAATTAGAGAGCTCTCTAATCCAATTCTTACTAGTAAGAATTCCAATTAGAGAGCTCTCTAATGCAATTCTTACTAGTAAGAATTCCAATTAGAGAGCTCTCTAATGCAATTCTTACTAGTAAGAATTCCAATTAGAGAGCTCTCTAATTCAATTGTTACTAGTAATAATGCAATTGCAGAGCTCTCTAATTCAATTACAGAGCTCTGCAATTATACATATCTTTAATTTGTTTTTTTACTAGTAAGAATTGAATTAGAGAGCTCTGTAATTGCATTCTTACTAGTAAGAATTGAATTAGAGAGCTCTCTAATTGTAATTGTTACTAGTAAGAATTGGATTAGAGAGCTCTCTAATTGAATTATTACTAGTAAGAATGCAATTAGAGAGCTCTCTAATTGTAATTCTTACTAGTGAGAATTCAATTGTAGAGCTCTCTAATTGTAATTCTTACTAGTAACAATTCAATTAGAGAGCTCTGTAATTAAAAATGAATGGAAGTCAATGGAGACATATGACTGGTAAAAATTCATTTGTAGAGCTCTCTAATTGGAATTTTTACTAGTAAGAATTGAATTGTAGAGCTCTCCAATTGAATTCTTACTAGTAAAAATGCAATTACGACGAGTAAGGCTGGGTACAATTTAAGCTAAAACGGCTTGCCATAAAACTGTCCGTTTTGTCGAGTGTCCTCATAAGAGCAGTCTTAAATGAGTAAAATAAAGAATTTAATTTTAAAGAGTAAATGACTCACTCAGACCCGGCGCCAGGATGATTATTATACCGGAAGCCTAATAATCATGAATGCACTCCGCTGTCTTTTAACACATCTCCGGCGAACGGCTTCTTCACGCAAGAGGAAAAAATGTCACGAAGCGCAGTGAAATGCAGCGACCTATGTGGCGTTTCCTGATGGATCGAGGTTGTTCCTTAACTTCATTTTATACGTGCAATTCACACGAGCTCTAAGCGCGTGCGAGACTGCTGCAAGTATGCGCTTATAGCTATTAATGTCGTGAAAAATACATAGAGGACACTGACAACGCACTGACAGACAGGACCAATAAGGTAACATTTAATAAAGTCTCAACTTTCAAATTTGGTCAGTCAAAGAAAATTAAACCATAAATACACGTACTATTTTGTGGCTCTTTAATGTGTCATGACAGATTGCACTTTTTTTTCAGTAAGCTAGGCCTATTTGTTTTCAAGGCTTCAAGGTTTTATTGAATGCTACCTCTGACTACGAATGCATTACTTTGCACTTGTATAGTCTTTTATTTTGGAATTTTAAGGGCAATAAACATAAATTGCAATGTTAAGGAATTCATGTTTTTTTTCATTCAGATATGTAAATCAACATGTATAAATTTCTATTACTCAATTAATGGGGAGATAATCGATAATCGAACTGAATCGGAAATCGAATCGGACCGGAAAAATGCATACACACTGTAATAGACGTGCCAGGCGCGAAAGCTTGACAGGCGTAGCAACAGTAACAAGGGAGGGCGGGGCTTAGCGAAGGGTCAATTAACGAATCTCTTATTTACATTGTGTTTGCACTGTTAGTTATGATGAAAGCATTCATTAGTGTGCAGAAACCGAGTTGCAATGATCTAAATATTATGCTATAGATCTGAATAATATGCTATAATCAACACTTTTCACGATTAGTTAACCTTGAGAGCTGTAATAGTAAAAACATGCTAAAAGTTATTGAGAGAGTTCCACATGTGATACTTAGAGATGTTAGAGATGTTAGCCAATCACAGCAGTGGGCGTTTTCACTGAAGTCTCACAGCCAATCACAGCAGTGGGCGTTTTCACTGAAGTCTCACAGCCAATCACAGCAGTGGGCGTTTACAGTCTCACAGCCAATCACAGCAGTGGGCGTTTTCACTGAAGTCTCACAGCCAATCACAGCAGTGGGCGTTTACAGTGAAGTCTCACACCCAATCACAGCAGTGGGCGTTTCCACTGATGTCTCACAGCCAATCACATTAGTGGGCGTTTTCACTGAAGTCTCACAGCCAATCACAGCAGTGGGCGTTTACAGTCTCACAGCCAATCACAGCAGTGGGCGTTTACAGTGAAGTCTCACAGCCAATCACAGCAGTGGGTGTTTACACTGAAGTCTCACAGCCAATCACAGCAGTGGGCGTTTACAGTCTCACAGAGATACGCCCCTTCAAACAGAGCGTTTAAACCAGAGGGCTAAAATCAGGGTAGGAAAAATGCCTTTCATTTCTAATATAATCTAACAATATAAGTGCACCCCATGAAACATTATAAAACTACAAAACAATGCGGTTCATGACCCCTTTAAAGTAGACAGGGCATACGTATGCAAATGTATTTCCCTGTGTGACGTCACAGATTCTGCAATATCAAAACGAGCCGTTTTTGGAGCTTGATTAAAATAATGCTTTGTTTATAATGAGGAGGATGTTTTAATCTATTAAACTTACAGGATGTTTAAATGGTACAAAGACCTCTTATATGTCTCTCATATCTCTTATCAGATACATATAAACAGGGGTGCACATAACTTCTTCAGTGAGTTACTCGGGTGAGTACCAGGAGATGGTGTTTGGTACTCACCCCATGTATCGTGGTGTTAATAAGTGCATTCTTCCTCACTGTCCTCCTCATCAGTGTAGAAGCTGTCAATCACAGCTGTCAATCATGACGTCACATCCCCTTTTTTATAGCTTATAACTAACTAAAGACCAAACTTTTTTTTTTTTTTTTAAACGAGCACTTAAATTTACATCAGCGTGAAAAAAAATATCTAAAATACAGAAAACATCTTTGGAAAAAAAATATTTGAAGTGTAATTTGATTGTTTAGTTTCGATCGCGTTCTTTCAGCCGGTATGCGATTTGTCAGTCAAAAATAGTCGATCTCCGAATGCAACTTAACAGGGAGGAGAGTAAAGATGGAAAGCTCCTAAAGCTTAGTTCCATGTACATTCACGGATAATTTGTTGTTTTGTCGTAAGTGAAAAACAATATAGACCTTGTATTTGAAAAAGCATCCTCGTATAAGAAACAATACTAAAATTCAGAGTCAGTTCATTCGCATTCGGAGATCGACTATTTTTGACTGACAAAATGCCAGCGGACACAGCACAGTGAGTTGATCAAAATATTTCTTTTTAGTAAACTCTGTGTCCACAAACAATGTTCTCAATGATCGAGTTCATGTGTAGAGCCCCTGGTGATACTTTAAGCAAAGTTTCACGTTGTGTCGAGTCTTCTTAGTGTTTTAAAAATAGCGATTTTTGATGCTATCATATACGTGCCCCTAGCTCTCCCATTCAAAAGGCAATTTGACCGAAAACTAAAATACGGTAAAACTTTAAAGTGGTGTTTCCATTCTAATTATGCTTTTAAATGAAAGTTTGCCTCGAGTAGATTAACAAAAAGACCCTAGGTTGCATTTTGGCGACAGTTACCCTTTAAGTACGCAAAGGCGCGTAGTAACACAAGTGGCATTACGCATTCCTGATTTTTGTGGCGCATGCGTACCTGCATACCAGTTATGTGCACCCCTGCATATAAACCATTAGAAGCACAATTTTAACAATGTTCAGTTTTTCATGCATACTTTTCCCAGCATACATAGAGATAGAGTAGTAACAAATCCAGAACAAATCTGTTTCTGCTTCACGACACCTTTATATTTATTAATTTAGCATTTTTTTTTTTTTTTAGCAGACTGCTTGTCTATTCCTCAAAGCCTCACATACGTTAAATATGGCATTTACCCTTTCATTTGCTGTATCGATTGATCTTTTACTTCACTTGCTGGTACTGTAGTCTCAAAGCGAGCGCAGTGCCGTACAGATGTGCATAAATCCAGATGTTCTCGCACCATGTGCTTCAATTCTCAGCCAATACCCAGAGTGCTTTATGTGTAGGGTTTCCATGGCGATCTATTTTTAACCACAGCGAAAAAGCTAGGCATTAAAATATGCAATATTGTTGGTCCTCTCTCTCTCTCTCTCTCTCTCTCTCACGCTTTTTTAAAAGGGTAATTTTTGAATGTCATCTCAACCGCATAAGCATATGCAAATATGTCTACTGTAAGTGAAAATGTGTAAAAACTCCAGCTGCATCTGTATAAATAGCAAAAGATAAGATTGTCTTGGAGTGAGCTAATGTTCACTGAAAGTGCAGAAATCAATCTTTCATCACTTATTCCCTGCACTCGGTCTTATATTTGTCCTGAATATACGGCGCTTCATGATGAGTGTGAGTGTGTGTGTGTGTGTCCTGGTTTTAGACCCTAGTTAATATGATATTCATTCAGTGGTCTCATAAGTCCCGAGAGCTTGTCGATTCACACTTGTTCAGTGAGTAATGAGGTCAACTCCACTTCTAGCGCTCGCTTCATTCCTTCATCTTAAAGCTGATTTCATCATTTCATAAAACACTGTAAGCACATCACATGACACACTCATCTGTGTGCTTTATAACACACTCTTTAGATTTAGAGGCCATTGATCAGCCGTTTGTAGATCATTGAAAAACTCGGGACAAGGACAAAAAACCCTGGTTATCACTTTTTTAGACTTGCTTATATGTGATTTTTTAGAGTATATTGTTTATCTTGTAGCCTATATTGTATTTTGAATATTGTATGTTTGCATATGTTTAGTTAATGGCAGGTTTCAATGTTTTTATCTCCCTTGTTATTTATGCATTTACTTTTTACCTTTACATTGTATCCTTTTCTGTGTAAATTCGCTTTGAGAAGTAACATTTAAAGGCGCCATATAAAATAAAGTTTATTATTATTATTATTAGTATGACACTACATTCCAGTCTATACTGAAGTTGTCTTTTGTTATTCTGTGAATTTCTCCCTCTCCCTTCTGAAATAATAGTACACTTTAGCATATACTTTAAAAAGAGTACTTATTACAGAAAAATAAAAAGAATATACTTATGTGAATGTAAAGTTTATGGACACTTAATTGCTCGTTATTTAACAATTAAATATAGAAACAAAAAATGCTGCACACTATCCTAACTTGCAAAAAGTATCACAATGTAATCAGAAATGTTTAAAAACACTGGCACAATTTGGACATCATTTAAATGAAAATGTATTATATATTTGTATGTATTAAATAATATCTTTATATTAAATGCAGTAGTTAAACTATTTTATTTTTCGACCCATGGTGCTCTTCAGTAATTTTTGACCAAAAAATTATTGCTTCAAAGCATTACAGATTTATGATTAAGTTGGAAATGTTCATTTTCAGATCTATGCTCAAAAAGTGAATAAATAGATTATAACTACTGCATAAATATAATTTAGTACCATGAAATCCCCTAAAAATACATAATATTGAAAAAAACAAAAAACATTACTGAACTAAAATATACTACATTAATTTAATTGAAATGAAAATAATCATAAAAAAATTTTTTTAGCACTAGATGCTTAAGTTGGACTTTACATTTAATTTGATAATTTCTTATTTTGTTACTTTATATTTTTTATCTTTGTATATATATATATATATATATATATATATATATATATATATATATATATATATATATATATATATCACAAGTTATTATATTTTAGATGTATTAAACTGCAACTTTACAAATATATAACTTTAAATGTAACATCGAATAACACTGCAGTTAAAATTATAATGAATAATGTTATAAATTATGTATTACATTATTATATGTTATTATATGTTATTAAAGTATTATTTTACATGTGCTTTAATATGTTAGTCAACACATCAACAAAAGTGCAAAATAAAGATGACAAAAGTTTATTAAAACTTAAAATTTACTTTAAAGTAAAACTGATTATTTGACATTTTTATAAAATGCTCTTTTTAAAAGAGTGTTAAGAAAGGGTTACACTTTATTAAGTGCCCTTGTTACCGTGTAATTATGCATTTGAGTACTGAGAAATAATTATTAACATGTACTTACTGTAGGGTTAGTAATATAGGGGTTACACTTTATTTTAAGGTGTCATTGTTACAGTGTAATTATATATTTAAGTACGGTGTAATAATAATTAACAATGTGCTTGGTTAGTGTAGGATTAGGGTTTGTTTGAGGGTTAGTTGCATGTAATTATGCATAATCTACTGTTATTACTATGGTAAGTACATGTAACGTATCAAGGACACTGTAAAATAAAGTGTTACAGAATAGGGTTTAGGGTTATTTGCTTGTAGTTATGCAAGTACATGTAACATAAAAGAAACAAAGTGCTAAAAACAGCATTCTCTCTTTAGGTAGTGGCTTTTGATTCTATTAATATCATATTGTCTGCAAGTACAGTTTTTTTTTAAATGTACTTTTAAAACTGTAAGTATACACTAAAAGCGCACTTTCAGTCAAATTAAGGGCACTTCTTTCTTTCTTTCACGAGGCTGTAAGTTTATGTGTTTTATGTTCACAGGATAATAACAGTAGACTCTGAAATGCACGAGGCCTTTATGAATCCATATTTATGTCGCACATGCAAGACTGCAGTGATTTATTTTCTTTATATGTTTCAGTTTGCTGACACCTGCTAATGACTGTGTTTATGATTCACAGTCTAAACCACATGAAACATATTTATATCTCCCCACGCTGTCTTCCTGTTCCCTTTAATAAACCTTTAAGCCACGTGATGAAGAGCGTGATCTGGTGTGATCTGAACTCTGGGTTTCTGAAGTCGCTCATACGCACACAGATCAGATCAGCAGTGTGTGTGTGTGGATCGCTCTGATGATGAAAGTAACGCTGAGACCCACGTTTGATTGATTACACACACACACACACACACACACACACACACACACACACACACACACACACGTTTGTTTTGGTATACACGATCACAAACTCATCAGTTTTTGGTCAGTAAACAGAGGTAATTGGCTAATATCTTACACGCTCGCATTCACACTTTTTCTATCTAAGATATTTTTCTATAGCCCCCTTGGTTGTATACACTTGAATTAAAGTAACGTTTTCTTTAGTCAGAGGTCATCTACTACAGATATAAGCTGACTAATATTACTTCTCTGATAGCTTTGGTTTTGGTCATGCCATGGTTTCCTGTCACGAACACACACGGGGAAAGACAGATCCAAAAGCAGTATGTTTATTAAAGGGGTAATCCGTACTCACAATCCAGTCCAAGCAAGGTTCAAAATCCAAAAGGCAGTCCAAAACATAAAACACCAACAAGTCACAGGCAGGGCACAGAAGTGTGAGGACATAGAACAACGACTCTGTGACAAACACTAAACAGACAGGGTATATATACACACAGAACTAACAAGGTGATGGGAAACAGCTGTGTGCAATGAACAGATGAGTGGCAGAACAGAATGCTGGGAAATGTAGTCTATAGTGAATGACACCGTGAAAATGAGGACCTCTAGTGAACCCCAGGGAAACACTACCAGACACTGTGACAGAACCTCCCCTCTACGGAGCGGCTACCAGACGCTCCATGACAGAAAACAAGACAAAACAAGAATCCAGGAGGGAGGTGGAACGGTGGAGGATCAGGGGGAGGGATGGGGGGGCCAGGTCCATGGAAGGGAACAGAAACAGGGGGTGATGGTTTAGCCGGCGGCCAGGGCGAAGCAGACAGTCCATCGGGCGGCCAGGGCGAAGCAGACAGTCCATCGGGCGGCCAGGGCGAAGCAGACAATCCATCGGGCGGCCAGGGCGAAGCAGACGACCCATCGGGCGGCCAGGGCGAAGCAGACGACCCATCGGGCGGCCAGGGCGAAGCAGACGACCCATCGGGCGGCCAGGGCGAAGCAGACGACCCATCTGGCGGCCAGGGCGGTGAAGACCCCTTGGGCGGCCGGGGCGGTGAAGATCCCTCGGGCGGCCACGGCACAGGAACAGAACCCGGCTCAGGAACAGACACCGGCTCAGGAACAGACACCAGAACAGTAACATCCACAAGGACAGACACAAACACAGAAACAAACATTGGCTCAGGAACAGCAGACACTGGCTCCGGCTCAGGAACAGCAGACACTGGCTCCGGCTGAGGAACAGCAGACACTGGCTCCGGCTCAGGAACAGCAGACACTGGCTCCGGCTCAGGAACAGCAGACACTGGCTCCGGCTCAGGAACAGCAGACACTGGCTCCGGCTCAGGAACAGCAGACACTGGCTCCGGCTCAGGAACAGCAGCGGGCATGACGGGTCCGAAAGGCACATCCAAGATTCTGGCCAGGCGCTCGAAGTAGCCAAATAATGTTTCAGAGGCCCCGAGAATCGGTTTCAGGACTACTGGCTCTGGAATCAACGGACTTGGGACCACCGGAACTGGGACCACCGGACTCGGGACCACCGGACTCGGGACCACCGGGACAGCCACGGAGGAAGTCTTCCTACTCCTCCTCTGTTGCGGGACCACCGGAACTGGAACCACCAAAACAGTGACCACCGGAACCAGCGGTGAAGGAAGCTCTGGGCTGGACGGAAACCACGGCGAACAGAGCTATGGGCTGGACGGAATCAGTGGCGGATGGGACCCTGGACTGGACATCACCAACCCAGGGTCGAAGAGGGGCCAGAGTGGAGAATGGTGTTGGGATTCCACTCGACCACCTCCTCCCCTGTGGCCTCCACGGGTCCCACGCAATTTGACCAACCGGGTCCCCTCAAATAATTGTCTTCTCTCCCGCTCGGTGGCTGGGGAAGAGACATTGAGAAACATACCGCTGGATCTTGATGACGGAGTCGTTCTGTCACGAACACACACGGGGAAAGACAGATCCAAAAGCAGTATATTTATTAAAGGGGTAATCCGTACTCACAGTCCAGTCCAAGCAAGGTTCAAAATCCAAAAGGCAGTCCAAAACATAAAACACCAACAAGTCACAGGCAGGGCACAGAAGTGTGAGGACATAGAACAACGACTCCGTGACAAACACTAAACAGACAGGGTATATATACACACAGAACTAACAAGGTGATGGGAAACAGCTGTGTGCAATGAACAGATGAGTGGCAGAACAGAATGCTGGGAAATGTAGTCTATAGTGAATGACACCGTGAAAATGAGGACCTCTAGTGAACCCAAGGGAAACACAACCAGACACTGTGACAGTTTCCCACGTACACTTGACTAAAATAATATTACATTAAACAGAGGTAAGACTCACACTTTTTAAGACTCACAGCAGCGTTTTGCTGTCCTAAACCGAAATTCCCTTTTAGTCTTTACAAACCGAGTACACTTGAATAAGTGCCAAATATTAGCCGTGACTCTAAAATGTCAGTAATCTGACGCAGATTTGCGGTAACAATGGATACAACGTAATCTACTAAAGTTAATAATTTCAGAGTAAGTCAGAATAAATCTAAATGTAATCAATTTTATTATGTCATTTATTATGATAAATGTATCATGCTAATTATATAATCAGTTCAAAGATAATCAATACAATTACATCAAATGCTCAGAGATAAAGAGTAAAAGATGTACATGACTCAGGAAATACATCATTCTGAGTGTCTGAAAGGAAGAGCCGATCTCATTACAAATCACCCGAGCCTCTTGAGACATTTCTTTATATACTCAGACCAAGAAAGAAACCTAAACATATATTTATATTAACACATGTTAATTTCCTTTGTTTTCTCAGAGAGTTGCCCTCTCTTCCAGTTCTTCCAGTCTTACACAGGGTATCATTTCATTCGGACCGAATGCAATGATTGAACGAACATTTTATGGTCCTATGCTTTCCACAGATGATATATATATATATATATATATATATATATATATATATATATGAAATACATTGAGAGTGCTTAACATAGTGTTTACTATCAGAAAATGAGGAGACTTTCAACCAGAATAACAAAAAAAAAAAAAAATTCTGTAGAGAATTACCTATTGCACCTTTAATACTTTTCTTTCTAAATTCATCAAAAGTGACACTATATTTATAGCCAGTGTTGGCCGTAACACTTTACAACATTCATTAACAGATTACTTTTCAAGTCATTAGTAAAGTAATGCATTACTTTTAAATTTACAACAAAATATCTGAATTACTTTTTCAAATCAGTGACTTTGTTTTCCCATGTCAAGTCAAGTCAAGTCACCTTCATTTATACAGTGCTTTTAACAATATAGATAGTTTCAAAGCAGCTTTACAGTGATAATAGGAAATTAGGAAAAAGATAATGTTTCTAACCAGTTCTTTTATTGCTTTTTTGCTATTTGCATGTAGCTTGGCAAACTTTAGTTTCAGAGCATTGGTCACCGTTGCGTTTTTGTGCTGATATGCTGGTGAATCCAGATCAGCACAGCTGGATCCACAGACCGTCTGAATCCCAGAAAACAAGGCTTGTCCCGATCACGTTTGCCCAGCGTACACACGGCTCTGTACACACTCCAGGAGTCACGGCATGTGTTGATAAACCGAGCGGAGAATAGAGCGATATCTCTGTCCAGTGTGCCTTCATATCATTGCCATCTTAAAGGGATAGTTCACCCAAAAATGACAAATTAGCCCATGATTTACTCTCCCTCAAGTCATCCTAGGTGTATATGACTTTCTTCTTTCAGACGAACACAATCAGAGTTATAATAAAAAATATCCTAGCTCTTCCAAGCTTTATAATGGCAGTGAATGGCTGTTTCTATTTTGAAGTCTATAAAAGCGCATCTATCCATCATAAAAGTACATCTGTCCATCATAAAAGTGCATCTATCCGTGATAAAAGTGCATCTGTCCATCATAAAAGTGCATCTATCCATCATAAAAGTGCATCTATCCATCATAAAATTGCATCCATCCATGATAAAAGTGCATCTGTCCATCATAAAAGTGCATCCATCCATCATAAAAGTGTATCTGTCCATCATAAAAGTGCCTCTATCATCATAAAAGTGCATCTGTCCATCATAAAAGTGCATCTATCTATCATAAAAGTGCATCTGTCCATCATAAAAGTGCATCTGTCCATCATAAAAGTGCATCTATCTATCATAAAAGTGCATCTGTCCATCATAAAAGTGCATCTATCTATCATAAAAGTGCATCTGTCCATCATAAAAGTGCATCTGTCCATCATAAAAGTGCATCTGTCCATCATAAAAGTGCATCTATCCATCATAAAAGTGCATCTGTCCATCATAAAAGTGCATCTATCTATCATAAAAGTGCATCTGTCCATCATAAAAGTGCATCTGTCCATCATAAAAGTGCATCCGTCCATCATAAAAGTGCATCTGTCCATCATAAAAGTGCATCCATCCATGATAAAAGTGCATCTGTCCATCATAAAAGTGCATCTATCCATCATAAAAGTGCATCTGTCCATCATAAAAGTGCATCTGTCCATCATAAAAGTCCATCTGTCCATCATAAAAGTGCATCTGTCCATCATAAAAGTGCATCTATCCATCATAAAAGTGCATCTGTCCATCATAAAAGTGTATCTGTCCATCATAAAAGTGCATTTATCCATCATAAAAGTGCATCTGTCCATCATAAAAGTGCATCTATCCATCATAAAAGAGCATCTGTCCATCATAAAAGTGCATCTGTCCATCATAAAAGTGCATCTATCCATCATAAAAGTGCATCCATCCATGATAGAAGTGCATCTGTCCATCATAAAAGTGCATCTGTCCATCATTAAAGTGCATCTATCCATCATAAAAGTGCATCTGTCCATCATAAAAGTGCATCTATCCATCATAAAAGTGCATCCATCCATGATAGAAGTGCATCTGTCCATCATAAAAGTGCATCTGTCCATCATTAAAGTGCATCTATCCATCATAAAAGTGCATCTGTCCATCATATCTATCATCATAAAATTCGATCCCTAACCCTTTAAGAAGATAATTGAAGTATATGTTAAAGTGTAATTTATTCCTATGATCAAAGCTGAATTTTAATTATCATTACTCCAGTCTTCAGTGTCACATGATCCTTCAGAAATCAGTGTAATATGATGATTTGCTGCTCAAGAAACATTTATGATTATTATCAATGTTGAAAACAGTTGTGCTGCTTTATAGTTTTGTGGAAAAAGTCTCCCAAGAACAGCCTGTATTCAGGTTTAGAAGAACAGTCCAGCGCTTCCATCATTTCACAGATTAGTTGAGTAGTGTGTTGTACAGACATGCAGTAGTGCAGTAACTCTCAGTGTGATGTGTGTGAGTGCAGAAAGGCTTTATGTAAGTGTGTTGAACAGCCTGTGTGTGAGTCAGCTGGGTAATTGGAGACTGTGGGTGACATGAGGACCCAATCTTACTCCGAGAGATGGATTGCTCATTTTCCATTCGTGGGCACGGGATATAAAGCCTTTTTTTCTGCTGGAGCGAAGAGAAGTGATACTGGGGACTGAGAAGCGTCTCAATATTCACACTCATCTCAAAGGCCACGGAAAAAACAATACCTTGGACTAACTTTAAAAAACTGAGTGTCTATTTACACTACTGTGCAAACATCACGCCTTGATGGTCAACCCGGTCACGCTAAATGCGTCACTATAGCACGCATTGTGTTTATCGTGCAATTTATACGCAAAAATTAGTTTTTACGTGCATATTTTAACTAAAATGAGTGACAGCTTTTTTTGTCATCAGAAAAAAACTTTCTAGCATATTAAAACATGTATGCATTAGCCTATGCTTGCTTTCCTGTTACAATTAACAGTGGTTTATGAATGTAGATGCTTTAATAACAAATCATTTATCGGGAGTGGGATGTAGGTTGTGGCTTGGCGACATATTCATTTTCATGGAAATTTCATAGACTTACTGAAAAGAATCGATGTATACGTTTACCTGTGGGCTTTTGCAGGGGGAGTGAAGCAAAACATGAATGTTGTGGGTGGGAGTGGGAAAGATTCAGATCTCTAGTTTATCCCTCCTCGAACCAGCGTAGGTAAATTAACCGGGAGCTCAACCCAAAAGCCTTGTTGTTTCAGAGACACTCTGACCCAGGCGGCTTCCATAACACCGTTTCTCCCGCATCCAACATGTTGATCACAGGAACTGATGTTTGCTGACCATCTAATATTCCCAGACCTTGATCTGAGGCCTGGTTTGGAGATGATCAACAATATTGTCTCCATCTGTGACTGCTCATAATGTTTTGTCTCATTAGTTTATATGGCTTTTTATAACTTCACCTTATAATAACATGCTATAATATGAAAATATAAATGTTTTGTTGGTCAATGTAGTTTACTTACTATAAATAAAGACAACTTCGAAATACCTTAGTGTTTATTCTGATGTCTTTTTACTTTTAAAAAAAAGTAAAAGTAAAATTGAATAAAACCCATAATATTTCTGCACATCAACACTCTGAGGCTCAGCGAAATTACTATTTAAACAAAATTGTTTCTTTTCTTTTTTTTCTATGGGAAGTATTATTAGCTTCAGACGAACTGATAAAGAACACAGGTTTACACCATGCTTTACAAGTAGACCAATGTACAAACTTTAAATATCTGACACTGTCAATTTCAGTGCAGAGACAGTTAGATATATTATAACTATATTTACACAGTAAGTCTGCTGTTTCACACTTTAAAGAGTGTATAACGTGTACAATGTGTTTCTCATGAAAATGTGATTGAGTCAGAATCAGCTGAGGAAAATGTTTATTATGTGTAGTGAGCTCATTTCATTTATTATGCATGTTGTTCAAATATGTTTTCTGGATGATTAGTATACCTTAGTTTGGGTAACAATGTGATCCGTGTAATCATGTGACCCCTGCACTGGGCATGGAGAAAGGTCACATGTGACCAAAACAATTGCCACTTTTTCATTAAAGCACTGTGTTTATCTCACATTGATAGAGTGTTCTGGCTTTTTTTAGTGTGTTTTCCTCGTCAGAATCAATGAACCATCAATAGAGAGAAATGCATCTCATTCACACTGAAAAGTGGGAATGTCAAACTGGCTGTATATGAAGCAACACAGTCGCTCATGTTGCTGACACTGTAAAAAATGGTTTTAATATATATATATATACTGTATATATTATTGAAGTATATGTTTTACAGTTTCAGTTTTCAGTTTACTTGCCATTTCTTTGTACTTATTTGTGAAATGAAAATTGTAAATCCACCACCATTTCCCCCCAGTTTTCTGAGTGGAGTTGTAACATTTGTCTTGTGTTTCCTTACAGGTCTGTCTGGAGATGCCACAGATCTAGATAAAAGAAAAGAAGTCTTCGGGCAAAATCTTATACCTCCAAAGAAGCCAAAAACTTTTTTACAGTTAGTGTGGGAAGCATTACAAGATGTGACGCTCATCATCCTCGAGATCGCAGCCATGATCTCTCTGGGTCTGTCGTTCTATCAGCCGCCTGGAGAGGGCAGCGAGTGTGAGTATCGGGACTCATATAATCACATGATCTGCTGATGTAACAAATGTTACCAAGGCGCCGGTTATTGTTAAAGGCAATTTATCGCCAATTTACCGACTTTATCACCAGTCCTGGTTAAAATGAAAGTTCATTCATGTCGTTCCAAACCTCTATGACTCTCTTTGTTCTGTTGAACACAAAAGAACATATTCTAAAAAAAAATGATCATATCACCAAAAAATGTAGAAATATTCTTATATATATATATATATATATATATATATAAAGTCATACAGGTTTGGAACGACCTGAGACTGAGCAAATTATTTTTATTTTGACTAAACTGCCACCTTAATATTTAGATTAGTTAATATTAGCAAATATTAACACAGAAAAGTAATGATTTTAAAATGCATTTTTTACTGTTTAATATAATGTCATATGCTTTGATGTAAAAATTTAAAACACGGGCATTAACTTTCATCTGTACAGCTGAATTAATTTCCGAAGCATTTTGAGGTCGAACACTGCAGACGTTCGATGTAATAATACTGTAATACTCACGGACACATCTTTCATTTCATTGCATACAAAACAAACAAATATTCCACAATATCTATTTTTACAGCGACTGATGTCAAGGTGTTTTTTTAACGGATGCCAGTTTCCAATTATTCCCTCAGGCTCATTGAGTCTTATTCTGTCTAATAACCAGGGAAAGAGCGTTTGACTCACATGTGAAGTCCTGTTACTTGAAATATATTTTTCAACATTAGAGCAACTATCAACATTTACACACACACACACACACACACACACACACACACACACACACACACACACACACACACACACACACACACACACACACACACACACACACACACACACACACACACACACACACACACACACACACACACACACAAAAAAAAAAGAAAACTGACTGTTTTCATTTTCAATACTACTTAATTTCACACTGTAAAAACTTATTTTTGTCTTGAGGTTTTGATGAAAAGTGTTTGTGCATCGGTATTTTGCATGCTGGGACATTCAGTCATTTGTAAGTGTGTCCTAATGCTATTTTAGGCCACTATGTGTATAAGTGTTTTATCATTGTCTGTCTGAATGCTCAGTTTTGATTGGTTGGATGGTGTGTGTTTAATACACAGGTAGTTTATGTCAGTTTAATCACCGTTCTATTATTAAAATAGATTGGCTACTGAATCGCTACATTATATTTCCCAGCAATGAAGG
Source organism: Gila orcuttii (assembly GCA_026230005.1). Lineage (NCBI taxonomy): Eukaryota > Metazoa > Chordata > Actinopteri > Cypriniformes > Leuciscidae > Gila > Gila orcuttii. Next base: position 2,561,849 of record JAPDVR010000022.1, on the reverse strand, counting down.
GGTAACATTAGTAAACACAGGTGACATCGCTGTTTTTGAAGTAATTAAACTCGCAGCTTTACTAGAGAGACGCTGCACAGAAGCAGGTAATTCACACACACACACACACACACACACACAAACACACACACACACACACACACACACACACAGAATGAAGAGGTTTCACTGCAGAGGAGCCGAATCAAATGAAGGATCTAGAGCCGCAGAAGGGTCCGCACTGCAGAGCCTAAAAAAATCTCTCTTTAGATAATGAATTCAAATACATGCTATAATTCATTCATTTAAATAAATGTACCGCACTACTTTATCTCCGTGTCTGATTTAAAGCGGACAGAATGCTAGATCTAACTTTACCCTTCCAGTCAAATGTTGCACTGCAAACATCAATAACAGCTTTAACGATTGCTTTTTGGATGTGGGCAAATGACCGTGACATTAGTGCACTCAGAAAAAAAAGGTACAAAAGCTGTCACTGTGGCGGTACCTTTTCAAAAGCTACACCTTTGTACCTAAAGAGTGCATATTAGTCCCTCAAAGGTACAGATTGGTACCAAAAGTGTACATATTAGTACCTAAATGGTACCTTTTGAAGGGTACTGTACCTTTTGTACCTTTTTTTCTGAGAGTGTGGGATAATCCATGGCTAACAGTGCATGAAACCATTCCAATGCACTTCGCTTCACTTCAGGCAGTCGTGCATTAAAATCGTTTATATCACAGATAGCCGTGGATTATGTCTAGCATATTGATCACAGAATGAAATATCCAAGCATGTTTTCTTCACTTGACTTGATGAGAAAGTCGTGTTCAGCTCAGTGTTTGTCTCCGAGTAAAGCGAGCATGACTCTGCATTCAGACCGAGGGAATCCAGCGAAGAGTTAATGAAGTGTGCGCTGGAAGAATAACCTTTAGGTGAAGGCCATACATCAAACCAGCGGCCCATAAAATGTGCAATGAAGACAAAGCCATTAAAGCAGCGAAAAGAAGCTAAAAGAATGCTGAGCAAGTATTATCAATCACGATAATGCTCAAAGAATTCTATTACTTCAGGAATGGAAAATTATCTTTTATTCCAATGCGTTCAGAGCGATGAAGTAGTCTCGATCCGAGTGAAGAATAGCATGTTAATGCCGGGCGTACACCAAAGGATTTTCACAGTCCCAGACTAAAGACCGGCAGTCTTTAGGAATCTTACTGGAGTCTCGGCGCGCTCCCGTCGTCTCGATCGTTAAATGTGAGGTGATAATCTGCAGTCCGTGACCCGATTTATGCCGGTCTTTCTCTAGTCTTTCATATCAAACATGTTTGATATTATCGCAAGTCCTAGTGTAGTCATAGTGACGAAAAACAATCAACAACCAATAAAATCGTTCTCAGAAAACAGTAAGCCATCAGTCACAACAAAGTAACATGTCGACGAACGTGAAAACACAACGAGCGCCAAGTAGGCGAAAATGGACCATGGATAAAGAGGAGCGCCTTGTCGAGCTGTGGGCAGAGCAGCCGTGTCTTTTTGATGTAAACTGCCATTCATACCACGACAGAGTGGAAAAAGAAAAGAAGTCTGTTATCTGGTTAAAAACCGGTTGCTCCCGAACCGTGCCGCGGTTCGCGTGAATGTGAAAGCAACACGGACTCGGGTGCGCACTTGTTCAGGAAATAAAGTAACCTGCGCATGCGTTTTAGCTTATTGTGATGTATTCAGTTAAATCAAACACTTGTAAGGGATTATAGTGTTGATGATTTACCTTGGATACGAGCGAGAGTGAGCCTGCAGTGTAGCCTATTCGTGCATTGCGCGTGGGATCAGGGCAACAAAGTTGGAAATCCACTGTCTCCTCAAAATAGTCCGTTTGCAAGCAGCAGAAGTCCAGCTTATGTGACACACCCACAGCAAACCTGTATTGTTCACTCAACTGCGCATAATAGCAGCGAATTAATAAAAGAAAAAAACAATATTGACCCACGTTCTGTTTTCTATCATGCGCCGTGCACGTTTGCGATGACGTCATATGCACGCAAACGCACAAGGGTTCGATAGAATCAAGTTGAGTGTGAAACCAGACCAACGCTGCGGGGGGGCGCCGGGAACAAACGCGCTCAGGCTCGGACCGCAGCAAACGAGCCCAGTGTAAAAGCCCCCTATCACTGCTGAGCATGATGGGAGGAATTTGGTAGGAATAAAAAGCTAAAACAATCTAGTTGTAGTCTTGTAAATAGTGTCACTACAAGATTCAGTGTTTGTAAAATCTTTAGTCTGAGACTAAAAACTGTGAACCCAGGTCTTTAGATGTGAGCTGATGATCTTATAAAGTCTTTTCTAAATCTTTTCAAAGTCTTTAGGTGTACGCCCAGCATAACTCTGCCAGCATAACTCTTGCGTCGCACTGTAAGAGACTCATGTCAAGCTGCATTACAAAAGATTTTTTTAGCTGGTATTATGATCAGATTCTGTGATTATATAAATATATCTGGCACAATATCATGAAACTTAATAAATGAATATATGCAGTAAGTATCTGCTTTTTCCAGCATGCATCACAGCAGAATGCTATTTTGTTGTATTTGATGTCATATTGAATCTGATCTGCATACCGGGTTAAATGAGCTGAGATAATAATCAAACACACTTTCTCATATGTGCAGAAGTACCGGAAGATAATCACTGTTTCATTTAAATGAACTGATTCAAAAAATGTCTTCTTTATGCACAACAGATGTTTGATGTTTTAGACTACTTAATGTACCACAATGTAACACAATAATTCAATAACAACAGAGAAGTGAAAAAACAAAACAAAAAAACAGCAACAACAACAACAAAACAAACAAAACAAACAAACAACAACAACACCTGCATATGTTCATCAATAAATTACAACCACCAAAATGTTGAACAATAATAAGTAAATAAGTAAACAGTAAAGTATGAATGAATTTCTAACTAAAGTCAAATATAAACATTAGGTATGGACAGTCGATCAAAAATGACATGCATCATTAATAACAGCGGCATTTTGTCTTAAAGTGCGCAGATAGGGCATGTTTAAACAAACCAAGTAAAGAAATTGATCTTATTTCCACAGATAGATTATTGCAATCTGCTGGAGCCTTAAAATTAAAAGCTCTTTTGCCAACTGTTTTTTTGACTCGCGGGACAAAGAAGTAAAGTTGAGTAGAGTGCCGGACTTCATAGTTTAATGTATAACGTACAAGATACTGTTTTAAATAAGGAGGATAATTGAATTAAATACATTTAAATATAAGTTCAAGCCAGTGAATGTGTCTTCTACTACTTAGAGATGGACAATTAAGTGCATTATACATTATACAGTGATGAGTGAGATAAGGACGTCCAAGAACAAATCTGCAAAGTTCTATGTAAATAGCAAATAATATTGTTTATTTAGAATGAAAATTGCTCCCTTAAAGGGACTATGTGTAGTTTTTCAGGTATTTTATTATCTAAAATCAATATTTTTATTCATAAATATGTCCTTAATGGTGTACAAATACCTCTGCCAATGATCTGACTTATCCTCGTAAACGAAGAATTTATTATCTTTATATACATGTGACGGGTAGGTCCACGGAGGCTTCCATGTCGTTCCGCCATCTTGAAAAACTATAATAGCAGAGAGAGGCGCTTGTCACGGCCCCGGCAAGTCAGTAAGTAATTCATACTGTAACATTCGTTTGTTCAAGTTGCAGTTTGTTTGAAATAACAAACCTGTTCACCCCGAAGGAAAACTCGACGAAGTGCTGTTAGAAGACATCCTGTCATAGCTTTTTGGTACATAACAGCTACCGTAGATAGCGAGGCGCTGGAGAGCACAATTCGTTTGAATGCAAAATACAATTTCACCGCTAGATGGGAGAAATTCCTACACAATGTCCCTTTAAGAAATGTAATGTAGTTAACTAAAGGTCTGTAGTTTAATTACTTTCTAAGTAGCTTCCCACATCACATTAATATGCATATTACACACTTTCTAACAGTGTGATGTAGAGAAGAGTGTGTGTCCTCGCCTCGGCTCCACCGGCGGCACACTGCCGTCACAGCGTAGATCTGTGACACTTGTTCTTGTTTTAATGGAGACTGTGCTGTGTGTGTCTGTCAAGAGAGATCCCTGACGTCCACACTGAGTTATATCCTCACAGAATCTCCCACATGCAGGATAAGCAGCGGCTCCATACAGATCAATACAGGGAAAACCTCACTGTTCCCCCAAACACAGAACATCTAAAGGTCATTTACACACACACTGCGTCACTTCTTCAGTCGCAAAGGAAACCAGTATAAAAAGGTAGTCCATAAGACACATTTCTTCTTCATTAAATATGTCTACTTTTGTGTACCATGAGAAAACACAGCAAACAAGTGAGATGTATTATGTTTTTTTCTTTTTTTCTCTGCTAAACTATTTCTTTAAGCTCAGTCGACAGGATGTTTTTTAAGACAAATATTTTTCTTATATATTCTTATAAATCAAGATACATTTACTGGAGAAGCAAAATGACTAGGGGTGTAACAATATATCGTGCCACAATATATCGCAATACAATAATGCAACAATATGTATTGTGTATAGTTCACACAGTTTTAATGTCAGTACTACATTAAACTACTATATATATTGTTGAATATAATAATGCAGTGGGGGAATATTTGTGGGTCCTGATAATGCCAAATGTCTGATGTTACCAGTAAAAGTGGCCTACGTTATTTTAAATATATCTAGTCGGTGACAGAGTGCAAGAATATTCGTCTAAAATAATTTAGTATTTCAGCTTCAGAATAATTCTGCTTCTCCAGTAAATGTATCTTGATTGAAGAATGTTTAGATATTTGTCCTGGAAAACAGGAAGAACAACATTGTTTGAAGTGAAAATACTAGCTCAAATTACAGCTTAAGCCGGAAAATCAGAAACAGTTAAAATGCCAAACTGCAAATTTGAAAAAATTTGCATAAAATAAGCAAGCGTGAGAAAGTGTCTCCTGCAGAATGGGCAGTTTCAGTGGAGTGTGTTGAGGAGAGTGTTGCGGCACCAGTGTGTCACGAGCTGTTATCTAACACTTCAGCACCGCGGACAGCTCCACACACAAACAAACACACACACACACACACACACACACACACACACACACACACGCACACACGCACGCACACACACACGCACGCACGCGCACACACACACACACACACACACACACACACACACACACCACACACGCACGCACGCACGCACACACGCACGCACGCACACACACACACACACACACACACACACACACACACACACACCACACACGCACGCACGCACGCACGCACACACACACACACACAGAATGAAGAGGTTTCACTGCAGAGGAGCCGAATCAAATGAAGGATCTAGAGCCGCAGAAGGGTCCGCACTGCAGAGCCTAAAAATAGACCTGATCTGAGATCAGCCAGCACCGGATCTCTGGAATATTCATTAGCATTTAAAGGGACAGATCGCAGAATGAATTGAAATTATTCCACACCATTATGTTGTTCCAAGATCAACTCTGTGGAAGACAAAAGAGGATGTTTAGCAGAATATCTCCACTTAGAAACTGGGGATCAGGAAATCTCTTATGATCACACTTCATTTGTGTTACATGGAAAACAGCAGCTTTTTGCTAACACACTCTTTATGTGTTGCAGGGTTATTACAAAGCTAAAACTATTAATAACATTTATGTTCATTGAAATAAAGCTGAAATAAAATAAAATGTAAATATTAGTTGAAAAACTCTAACTAAATGCAAATTAAAATATTGCATTGGCAATAAACTGAAATAAGTTGAAGTTGAAGCACTAAAATTATTAACTGAAAAAAAAAATTAATTAAAAACTAAAATAAAAATAAATTAAACACAAGTGTAGAAAAAAGCTAATAAAATGAGAAACGCACTAAAAATAATAACTAAAATGATCTTGAAAACTAAAAATATAAAACTTTAAGCTAATTCAAAATATAAATAAAAATATAATTAAACTAAAATAACACTAATGTGTTGCATAAGAGAAACTAAAAGTCATACAGGTTTGACAGATTTTTCAGTTTTGGGTGAACAATTCCTATAATGTAAAATCTGTTTCATTAATCTGTTATTCTGCTTTCAGATCATAAGGGGTTTAGCATAGAAGTATTCATTAGTTTATGTTGATATTTGTGTGCATTTTAAATACAAATGACACAACTCAGAATTCTGTGGGGGACCAAACAAATGAATGAACAAATAAACAAATTGATGAGGTAAATATTTTTACATTTTCATAGAAAAGTAGTTATTTTATTTAGACAATTATTTAGGTTGGTGACACACAACGTGTCCATGAACTTTGTTTTCAATCAAGATATTTATGGATTCAAACTGACATGATGGTATAAAAGAGCTGCAACTGGTCACCTTTCCTTTTAATCTTTTCACTTTTCACTCTTCTCTAGTTCATTTGAAACGGTCCTGTGGTCTGACAAATCAATTAAAAAAATATTGAAAACTTTCCATGTATTTACAAATAATATGAGCTTATCAGAAAAGAATGAATAAAAATGATAAAAGAAAGAGCTAAAGGCTGTTTTTAAAAAATAAATAAAGTTCGCAGGACATTGTCAATATTCACTAGCCATGAAACCCTGTTGGTTCAATCAGAGAAGATTCAGAAGTAGTTATAAGCAAAAAGAGACATTTTCATATCTCCTGACCAGTAGGTGGCGCCATGCTGAAATGCTGCATGATGCCATAGGTCATGCTTATGATGACACGTACCAAGTTTCATCTCAATACGCTAAAGATATAGCCTCGCATCCAATTTGGCTTGGTCTTCGTCAAATTCGTTTGTGCGTTATTCAAGAATGGTTGGCTTAATCAAAAAGATTTTATTCACTTTTTTGCCAGCCTGATCTGAAGATGATCTCAGCCAAGTGAAGATAGGATGAACCGTCTAGGACGAGACTGAAAAAGTAGTTTTTTTGGGAAATTCAAAATGGCAGAAAACATTTCATGACGGAAAATGGAATACAATCAAAACGTCTTGATCATAGACTGTAAAGAAATATGGGCCTAGTGTGCGTGACGTCACTCGTAGTGTATCTGAAGAGCATTTTTGAAGCTCAAAGTGGGCGGAGCCGACCGCTGTGTCACTCTCGGATACACGAAAAGGGCAGCGAGGCGGATTAGCTGAGGTGACATGACGCTAACAGACAGCAGACAAACAGCTGGTAGTGACATCAGCGGAAATCCACCTGTCAATCAAGTTGCCACGGCCTTAATTATGCTTAACTTTAAGGCTTAATAAAATGTAACCCTCTGGGGACCAAGGGTTTTTTGGGGCCCTTGGGATGTTTTGACATCCACTGACATTTGTGCTTTTTTCAGTTATTTATAAACATGTTAATGGCAAAGGTGTAAATTCACTCTATATAGCACAAACGGGGCTACCATAATATGTGAGCAACATGTATGTACATGTTTGTATTTTTGAGAGAATATTATTTATGCATGGTTATTGAAAAAACTAAAAATAAAAGTTTCTGAAATAAGGCCACAAAACACATAGTGATTATTTCTTCACAAGACTTTTGAAAATTGTATCACATAGTCTAGAATATTTGCTCCAAAACTATGTGAGAATCATCCTGACTACTCATTCAGATAAGTCAATAAAGTCTTTTAGAATGTGTATGACGTGTTTTGTTTGAGAAAGCTTTATGCGAGGAGGCGTGATCTCTCATTAATATGGATGGCGTTTCACACCTAAGGAAGACAAAGACCCTCCCATAATGGCCCTATTAGGTGTGCTATCAGGCCATATCATTATGAGGAGCCTTGCACAAAGAATGAGGAGATTTAAAAAAGAATGGCTTTTAGATTGTTTGGATTTATTTACAACACACACACACACACACACACAGACACACACACACACACACACACACACACACACACACACACACACACACATACACACACACACACTGCTTAGAATAAGTGAACACACCCATGCTAAAGTTGACTAAAAAGAGGAATAAAAAATCTTAATGCCTTAATAAAACAAATTAGGAAAACTCCAACCTTTAGGGACATGAATAATGTCCTTGAATTCTTTGTGAATGAATAATGTATTGCAAATAATTGAATGTTCTTCTTTAAAATACAGGGTCCATACGTCTGGACACTTCTATCACACACCCTTCACCATATAGACATGGTTTTATTTCAGTTCAAAGTTCAAAGTTAGAGTTGGAAACATCTTGAAAAGAAAATGGTCTTTTTCCATAAATGTCTTAGTTTGATAATACATATTTCAAAGTTGAGGATTCATTATTTTGATATAGCTTGCATTGGAACAAACACTATAACATCTTAGTTGATTAGTTTATTGACAAAACATACTATAGGCCTATATTTAACATATGAGCAGAAACTCCTAACAAAAGCTTATTTGATGTCTATTTTAGAGTAAAAACTTTATCCAAAACTAGTCAACGAAATGTTGTCTTTTATTTCGTCTGTAACAGTGCGTATCTCTGCGTTCGTTCATTCATTCACACACACACACACACACACACACACACACACACACACACACACACACACACACACACACACACACACACACACACACACACACACACACAGAAACATGATTCACATTTAAACAGTATGCTATTTTTCCGTTTACAGACACTAACGTTATTCTACATCGCGATTAGAACAAAGCACAAGCATAAAACACTTACACTTGTCAGCTGAATCTGTTGCTCCTCCTCGAAGTGAAAATAAACCAGCACTTGTTCTGAGGTAGGTAAATGTCCCAGGATTGTTCCTCATATAGCCGCGCAAGACAACAGGAGATTAATCTGACTAAAAAATATAGTGTGTTTTCAGAGTTTATGGGCGTTAACGCGTCTCAATGGGTTGCTTCACATATTTGCGTTTGAATAGCGCGTGCTCTCCGTGGGCGTGTCATATTACCAGAGATAATGAGCTGAGAGAAAGATAATTAGAATGGCTGACACGTCTCTCTTTTTATATAGATGACATAAACAGAGAATATTTATTTTAGTTTTGAATCGGATCATTTAAAAGTACAAACTCAAATGATTTAAAAGATATATTGCTTATGGCTGGGTGAATAGTATTTGCTGAGTTTTGTTGAAGATTAGAGACGTGCTCCAGAAAAAAAGTTCACGGTGACTGAGAGGCAGAACGCACACCCTGTTTAAATTCTTTATTTTACAAAAGCACAATATTTTATTTCGATTGTATGTGGGCACATAAAAAAGTAGACATTTAACAGATTATTTTCTCATATTTCTTAACTCTATATGAACAGAAATTATGCTAGTACTTTAAGTCTATGTTTCTGCTATGTGAAAAAAAAATGAGCAAAACGCGCCGGCGCTATTCTGGTCCCCAGAGGGTTAAACGAATGAGAACGAAAAATGCACCCCCCTCTCCGTCGTCATGAAGGGCAAAATTAGCGATATAGACCAAAACCCCTTTTTGCACCAGGCTGTAAACGTTTTTTTTTGCTGTAAAGTTGGGCATTGTAACATGCGAGTCTATGGGATTGAGTCTCTTCTGTAGCCAGTCGGCCAGTCGATGAACTGCAGTTTGTCACTTCTGTGCTGGATTCCGTGTTGCTGCTTGGTCTTGATCCAAGGAATCAGAGGAGAAACGAATTTTCAGATGTATTGGGTCTGTCCTCGTGCATTCAGCGGTGGCTGTGTCCACTATAAACAGTTACTGCATCTCAGACGATAGTCAAGTCAAGTCAAGTCACCTTCATTTATACTGCGCTTTTAAAAATATGGACTGTTTCAAAGCAGCTTTACAGTGATAATAGGAAATTACAGTAACAGATTGTTTTGGCTTTACAGCAGCTCTAGAATAAAGTTATTGTCCAGCTAAAGTTAGTTTTGATTGATTCACTTCCGTCGCAACGATCATTAGTTATTAACTTAGGGGCCGCTAACACGACACCGTTCTAACAGAAAACACTTAATGCAATCTGGCCGCTCATCCGCATAAAACGGTGCCTGGTGGCTTGAGAACGCAAACCATGAAATAGGTTGCAAGGTACAAGTCTTGAAAAATTTATAATACAGAACTGTTTATCGCTTCCGCATAGCGACGTGAACCGGAATTATCCCGATAACGTTTTATCAGTACAGAGATAAAGGGAAGGAGGCCTTCACAGGGGAGAGACTAGTGACACTTCAGGGATGCAATGTCGCCGTGTACAGGCGCAGGTCCTTCATCAGATCTGGAGTGTGTGTTTGTGTGTGTGTGTGTGTGTGTGTGTCCAGGCGCAGGTCCTTCATCAGATCCGGATATGGCCTGGATCCGGCGAACTGCGGTTAACCTTGGGATAAACAGAGAGACTAATATTAGCGTAGATGCCATCCTTCTTGTGATGTAACAAGTACATCAGGATTTATGGGAAGTGTTTCCAGTTCCGGCTGATCTAAACTATGCAGCCTAACATTGATAGCAATCGCTCCTGACGAAACCCTCAGACTAGATCAGAAATCACTGACAATAATTAGCCAGCGCATGACCGGATGTGTGACGGGTTTTTCAACACTAGATGCATTTCTATCAGTGTGTGTTTTATAGTTATTTTGCCATACATGTGTTACACAGTTCAGGTGTAGAATTTGTCCAAACCTTATCTTTATCAAACAGCCGTCTGATGTAGTGTAATATGCGCTCAGTGTTACAATTATTATGAATTATTGTGTTTGTGCAAAATTCTGCATGAAGCGTCACATTTAATAACACTAAATAAAAAAAAATAAAAAATTAATGTAAAAGTACCCTCTACATTTCAGTTTAATTTAAACAAATATCATTAACAAGATTTATAATTTATGAGAAATATTAACAACAATTATATTTTACCTTGGATGTTAGCATGTTGCTACTGTATGTAGTTGATGATGATTTGTTATGGCATTTCTGTGTGTGTGAGTGAGTGAGTGAGTGAGTCAGTGTGTGTGTGTGTGTGTGTGTGTGAACGTATGTGTGTGTGTGTGTGTTTGTATGTGTAAGTGAGTGATTGTGTGTGTGTGTGTGTAAGTGAGAGTGTGTGTGTGTGTGTGTGTAAGTGAGAGTGTGTGTGTGTGCGTGCGTGCATGTGTGCGTGTGTGTGTGTGTGTGTGTGTGTGTGTGTGTGAGTGAGTGAGGGAGTGATTCAGTTTGTGATTGTGTAAGTGAGTGTGTGTGTGTGTGTGTGTGTCTGAGTGAGTGAGTAAGTGAGTGTGCGCGTGCCCGTGTGTGTGTAAGTGAGTGAGTGTGTGTTTGTGTGAGTTTGTGTGTGTGTGTGCGTGTGTGTGTAAGTGAGTGTGTGTGTGTGTGTGTGTGTGTGTGTGTGTGCGTGCGTGCGTGTGTGTGTGTGTGTGTGTAAGTGAGTGAGTGTGTGTGTGTGTGTGTGTGTGTGAGTGAGGGAGTGAGTCTGTTTGTGATTGTGTAAGTGAGTGTGTGTGTGTGAGAATGAGTGAGTGAGTGAGTGAGTAAGTGAGTGAGTGTGCGCACGTGTGTGTGTGTGTGTGTGTGTGTGTGTATGTGCGTGCATTCATGGTTTACACTCATAAATGTGAATAATTAATATTACAATGCAAACATTCCTTTGTCCTTATAAACCAAATGGCGTAAAAATAATAAACAGATTTTTTTATTCAAAAAATGTTTTTCTGTTTCTGTTCGTGGAGAAATTGCTCCCGTATCATTTAGATCTCCATCTCACATTACACAACACAGGGATGCTAAGAAGTGACGTGAGAAGTGACACTTTCCATGAATAGGGTACGAAACAACAACAACAACAAAAAAACTCTTGGATTCATACAGTGTGTTTTCAGCAGCGTGTTTAAATGTTAATAATAATAATAATTCATTTTATTTATGTGCTCCTTTCAAGACACTCAAGGACACCTTACAAACAATAAAACACATAAGCAATGAATTATAAACATGAACAAAAAATAAATAAAAAAATACACAAAGGCTATGTCAATCAGAATAAGCCAATCTAAAAAAAGGAGTTTTAAGTGATGATTTAAAGTGATGCTGATGCTCTCTCTGTAGCGTGTGGGACAGCGGCCGCGGGCGCCGAGGACGAGGGGGAGGCCGAGGCCGGCTGGATCGAGGGAGCTGCCATCTTACTCTCAGTGGTGTGTGTTGTTCTGGTCACGGCCTTCAACGACTGGAGCAAAGAGAAGCAGTTCAGGGGTTTACAGAGCCGCATCGAGCAGGAGCAGAAGTTCCAGGTGGTGCGAGGAGGCCAGGTCATACAACTCCCCGTGTCAGATATCGTCGTCGGAGATATCGCACAAATCAAGTATGGTATGTGTCCCCAAGTTTAATACTTATCCCTATTGTATTTATAATAGGTCCCTGATAAGTCCTTTACATGCAGTCTGTTAGCAATCACATTATTTACTACATGCCCCAAGCTGATTGGTGATTCTGCAGCCAATGAGATTGCTTGCTCAACATTTAAATAGTCAGATTCAGTATTTGTTGTAAGATGGTCCTGCAGGGCGAGAAACCCGCCTGACAAACATTAATAGTGATGGAAGCCAAAATATTAAATGGCATAAATAAATATTTACTGAGTAATTCACTATTTTGTACAGGGGGGTCCAAATGATCATTTTCACCTGAGATTTGGAGCCAAATTACAGGAGCGTAAAAATGACTTTAGAAAGATGGTTTATTTTTACACAGAGATTGGAAGGTCTATTCGTTAAATCTGTTTACTTTAGTACACTTTGATAAGTGACCCACATTTGGTTTTTGACCACTGAAAATGTGTACAATTTAATAATTTACTCATGAAGCCGCATTGAGATCCCTATATCTCTGGGATTTAACCATATAGAGGCTTAAAATGCAGATACCAAAAGAAATTTTTAAAAACTAGAATCTAAAAATATAATGAAATATATTTATTGCTTTTCAACAAAACAAAAAAACAAAACATGAAATGTGCTTCTCCCCAATTTATCTGTCCCCATTGGTATATGACGCAACAAATATTGCTAAAGTCAACAGAATTTACTAACAGACCTTATACACTCCTATCTGTGTGTAAAAATAATATAATGATGCTGCCATCTTTCTAAAGTTATTTTGTGACAATTGTCATTTTGACCCCCCTCTACTCAATAAATATTCATCCATGGCATTTCATATTTTGGCTTTCATCACTGTTTATGTATTTAAATGTTTCAGCCGAGAACCTCTGGTTGATTTGACATGGAATGACCCAGTAACATTGTCATATCAATTAGCATGATAAAACTATCTCGAGACTGAGATGTCATGATTGAAATAACAGAGTAGAATATATGCGGTGATTCTTCAATTAGGGGAACTTTTCTGTCTTCTAGGGGGATTTTAAAGAAAAATAAAAGATTGATTCTAGATTATAAGGACATATTAGGGACATCTTTGATTGTTTTTTATTGTGTCTCTCTAATTACTTGAGTTCAAAGGTTAAATTTGGATTTTGTGCTTGCACATTATTCAGACTTTTTAATTAATACAGGGGGATTATATTTAGCACTTTGTTATATTGCAAATGATTTGGTATTTGTAAATAGTAGTTATGTACCACACACTCAAAGCAACCGAACGTAACAACTATTTACAAAATATCAAATCAGTTGCGAAACACTATGTTACATTCGGTTGCTTTGAGTGTGTGGCACTTAACATAGTGGTTTTTTTTTTTTGTTTTGTTTTTTACAGTTTATAATGTAATAATAAGTAATAAATAAGAAGTTTGACATTTAATATTTTTGAGACATTTCTCACAGTGTGACATGCTAAACTCCATCTAAAACAATTTGAAATACTGAGCTCATTCTTTTATAATTATAATTCATGCCACTTTTATGAACACATACTAATTAAAAGACAACAGTACATTTAGTATATTTACTGTACTACAATTAATATTTCACACTATAGAACCATTTAAAATTAATTATTGAAGACATAAAGATAAATTTAATCTACAATATACTCATTCATATAAATGTTATCCTTAAATCTCGATTAAAATAAATCCATGGACATGTGTCAATGTATAAATGTATTAAAATAGATGAAATTCAAGATTTGTAATTGAAGTTTCACCCATATATATTCTGAAATCTATTAATGAAGTGGAACGTTATCAAGAGAGCTTTAAAGCATGACCAGACAGCATTGCTGTGCAATGAAGCAAGACTGATCTGTGTCATTAATTTACAGTTTGATTATGAGAGTTGGTCAAGCTAATCACCGCTTTATTCACTGGAGATGTTATCAGACTAGTGCTGTGCTGGTTCTGCAGTGTTGGAGGGGTTCTGGCTGTTATTTCGGATCTCCTGAACGAGTGGGAGGCAGATAATGCATGTGTTGACAGTGATGGAGGGATCCTGTGGGTGAGAGCGTTTGGCATGCTGGAAAAGGGGCTCCATCTTCTTGACTAGTACAGTGGTGGTTAGCAGTAGCTTACCGGTATTTTTGAATATGTGTGGGAGATGATATGATGCATTGCAAAGATGAAAAATTAAAGCAAAATTATCTTTGAGCGAAAACACATTTTTGATATATAAAACAACAGAAGGGCCCAATACTGAACCCTGGGGAACACCTACAATATAGTGTTGCCTATTGTTGCACAACATACTGCTATTCTTGTCTTTTTGATTTTGACTTAGTTAGGGCTGTAAACTCAGAAAATTTGGAGAGAGATTCTGTTGTGAAATGCTTGACATGTGCCATCTTAGAGGATCAACTTAGGAATTCTTTGGAGACAGTCATATTGATCCAGACTTGTTGTTTGGAGAAACTGAAGGAATTGTTGGAAGGAACACAAAGCCACTAAGAAGAGCTTTTGGAGATTAGATTGTGGAATATGCTCCATTGCTGAGTGGCTGCCTGTGTTCAGAAACAGTTTTGTCCCTGTTGTGCTCTTGACCGTTGGATTTATCAAGTTAAGCTGAAGAACTTGTGCTTGCTATAAGTCACTTTGAATATCATGTTGTTGTTTTTTTCAAACATATCGCACCATAATGAATGCTGAACTTTTAAAGGAGTAGTTCACTTCAGAACCACCACGTCATCCAAGATGTTGATGTCTTTCTTTCTTCAGTGGAAAAGAAATTAAGGTTTTTGAGGAAAACACTCCAGGATTTTCTCCATATAGTGACTTCAATGGTGTCCAACGGGTCGAAGGTCCAAATGTGAGTTTCAGTGCAGCTTCAAAGTCTCGACACGATCCAGCCGAGGAATAAGAGTCTGATCTAGACAAACCAGCAGACATTTATAACAAAATAAACATTTATATACTTTTAACCACAAATGCTCGTACATTACGTAATCACTTGAAAGGTCAAGCATGACGTAGGTGGAAGTACCGACCTAGTGTTTACAAAGCAAACGTGCAAAGACTAAGTCAAACATTTACAAAAAAAAAAACAAAGAAAATAAAAAGGTATGTCGGTGTCGGTACGATGTCGGACGATTTTGAAGTTGGAGAAGAAAATGAGATGGAATTTTTCGCCCAACCCTACATTTTATGAACGCATGAACTTTCAACGTGATTACGTAATCCTTTAAGATGCTGCTCTGTTCTGATGTATTAAGCTTCAGTTTCATTACGTGTTCCTGTGTGGATAGCACCTCTTTTTTTGTGCGGTTGCTTTTGTTAGGTGTGGTTTTGTGAGGCATGTTTTTCTTATTTTTCTTAAGAATTCTACTAAATGTAGATGTTAAATTGCCAGCCCTTACTGTGTTCAGGTGACCTGCTCCCGGCGGACGGCGTCTTGATACAAGGCAACGATCTGAAGATCGATGAGAGTTCTCTGACGGGAGAATCCGACCACGTGCGCAAAGCTGCAGATAAAGACCCCATGCTTCTCTCTGGTGAATCCCTCTTTACTACTATATTTTACTTTCACGGCGTTCACTTTGTTGTGCTCTTTTACACATAATAAATTTTGAAGTTCAAGTCATCAGAAAAAGTCAAATCGATCGACACATTTTTTTTGTTACAAGTAGTCATTGAAAGGAGATGCTTAACCTTTAGAAAGTGTTAAGTGATACATTATTTACTTATTTTCCCATCATTCACTAAAAATTACATCTTTCGACATCTTTTGGGACATACTGACCCAAAAATGTCACTACTTTGATGTCATTATTTTGAGGAATGTGGTATGTGGTTGCAATATTGTGTGCAAAATGTGGGCCAGTTAAAAATTATATTTTTTGATAATTAATTAACAAAATAGTGAGTTGAATATCAATCCAACCGATTATGTCAGAATGAAACCATTGCATGATTTTGTTTGTTTGATGCAGGAAAGATGGGACAGATGGAAATCTGTTATTTGATGTGTTTGAATTAGAAACGTCTCGGTTACGTATGTAACCCTAGTTCCCTGAGTAGGGAATGGAGACGTTACGTCGGATGACGACGAATGGGGTTTCGCTTAGAAAGCCTATCAGCTTCGAGTATTACAAAACGAGCCTATGGCAAAGAAATGCCATGGGTCTGCGGAATTTGCATGACGTAACTCCGCCCCACCTCGTGGGTATAAAAGGAGGAAGTCCGCAACAGCAGTTTGTTTCTTCGCTGAGGAGCCAAGACTGAGCTCAAGCGATCCCCGCGGTACAGCGGAAAGTGGCAGGCAGACGTAACGTCTCCGTTCCCTACTCAGGGAACGAGGGTTACATACGTAACCGAGACGTTCCCTTTCGTTGTCACTCCGAGTTACGTCGGATGACGACGAATGGGGTTACCAGTCTATTCACGCCACCTTCTCAGCTGTCTTCCAGTGCCCTGCGTAAATCGAGATCCCTGTCATAGACTGGACGAAGGACTCCATTTAACACAGGAATACCAAGGTACACTGGGAAGCATATCCCAAGCTAGGGGAAGTATGCAATTAATGCCAACCCAGAGGGGGGGGACTTAGAGAATACACATATGACCCGAAGGAAACATATGGAGAACACTGGGGTGTCCAGCCGCAGGTGGAATATTTCAACCCCAGGGGTGGCAAGGTGGCTTGCCAAGGGAAAGACACATGCTCAGAGAGGCTTACAGTGGAAATACACATGTGGGGGTCGCTCAGGGGAGGGACCATGCACACGGGAGGCACCTAGCCGACGCGCAGGTAAGAGACACTGGCGCCGACGTCAGGAGTGCTGGAGGAACTCAGGGCTTTCGGGGAAGCTCACCTGAGGAGAATATCGCACGTATCCAGTCCGTGGAGTGGAATGGCGAGCAAGCGAAGACACCTGAGCGGGTCCGGTACTAGCTAGTTGAAGCGAGTACATGAGAGGACACTGGCTCCACTCGGAGATTATAGAATCTGGCGAATGTGTTAGGTGTCGCCCAGCCTGCAGCTCTGCAGATGTCTGTTAGCGAGGCGCCATGCGCTAGAGCCCAAGAGGATGCCACACTCCGGGTGGAGTGGGCCGTCACACCAAGGGGGCACGGTCGACCTTGCTGCTGGTAAGCCAAGGCAATGGCGTCCACTATCCAGTGAGACAACCTTTGCTTGGAGAGAGCCTTTCCCTTCAGCTTCCCACCATAACAGACAAAGAGCTGGTCTGAGGTCCTGAAACACCGCGTCCTGTCTACATAGGCGCGAAGAGCGCGTACTGGACAGAGCAGTGCCAAGGCTGGGTCTGCCACTTCAACGCGTAGACGTGTCTAGAGGACGACGCTCTAGCGGAAGTGATGGTAGCCGCCACCGCTGGTGGAATGGTACTCAAACCTACCTCGAGCCGTCCAGGAGCCACACGTGGAGGCTCCAGAGATCGGGGCAAGGGTGCCACAGGGTGCCCCGTCCCTGAGAAAGAAGGTCCTTCCTCAGAGGAATGGGCCAGGGAGGTGCTGTCGCGAGGAGTGCAAGTTCGGGGAACCAGGTCCGGCCCGGCCAGTACGGCGCGACCAAAATGACCTGCTCCTCGTCCTCCCTGACCTTGCGCAAGGTCTGCGCAAGAAGGCTCACTGGGGGAAACGCATATTTGCGGCCCGGCGGCCAGCTGTGCGCCAGTGCATCCGTGCCGAGCGTGCCCTCGGTCAGGGAAAAATACAGGGCGCAATGGGTCGAGTCGTGAGAGGCAAACAGATCTATCTGTGCGTCCCCGAACTGGTCCCAAATCAGCTGAACCGACTGGGGATGGAGTCGCCATTCTCCAGGGAGGGGCTGAAGCCGTGAGAGCTCGTCGGCTGCACAGTTCAGGGCTCCGGGAATGAAAATGGCTCGAAGCGACCTCAGATGCTTCTGACTCCATAGAAGGAGGTGGCGGGCGAGTTGTGACATACGGCGGGAGCGTAGACCACCTTGATGGTTGATGTACGCTACAGTAGCGGTATTGTCTGAGCGGACTAGTACGTGTTGACCCCTGAGCAACGCCCGGAAGCGGTGCAGGGCAAGGCGTACTGCCAACAACTCGAGGCAATTGACATGCCATAGCCGCTGGGGTCCTGTCCAGGAGCCCGCAGCAGCATGTCCATTGCACATGGCGCCCCAGCCCGTGGTGGAGGCATCCGTGGAGACCACAACATGCGGGGAAGCTCGTTCCAGGGGGACACCCGCCCTGAGAAACCTGAGGTTCGACCACGGGGTGAGGAACTGACGGCAGGTCAGAGTAACTGGTACCCGGAGCGTGCCTTGATGCCATGCCCACCTCGGGACTCGGTCGCGAAGCCAAAGCTGAAGCGGTCTCATATGAAGCAATCCGAGCGGCGTGACCGCGGCTGCAGATGCCATATGCCCCAGGAGCCTCTGAAAATGTTTCAGTGGAACCGCATTCTTGCTCCTGAGATGTCTCAGGCAAGTCAGCAGTGACTGCGCGCGCTCGCTCGTAAGCTGCGCGGACATGGCGACCGAGTCGATGTCCATACCGAGAAAAGAGATCCTCTGCACGGGGCAAAGTTTGCTCTTCTCCCAGTTGACCCGAAGGCCCAGACGAGCTAGGTGCCGGAGCACTAGGTCCCTGTGTTCGCAAACCTGATCTCGAGAGTGAGCTAGGATCAGCCAGTCGTCGATATAACTCAGGATGCGAACCCCGTGTTCCCGAAGGGGAACAAGGGCAGCCTCGATGACCTTCGTGAAGGTGCGAGGAGACAGGGCTAGCCCGAAAGGGAGATTGCACCCTTCGCCAGCAGGGTGGCAATCTCTGCTCTCATGATAGGGGCATTGCCACCGACCAAAGTGGAGCGGACTCCCCTGAAGCGGGGAGGAGACCGTGCGAACTGAATCGCATAGCCGAGCCTGATGGTGCGCGCGATCCAGCGGGACAGACGGGGAAGCTCTAACCAGGCTCCCAGGAACTGAACCAGCAGGATCAAGCGGACGACAGGCGTCCCCCCGGAGGGGCAGCGAAGCGGAGTAACTGGCCCAGACGTGGACGGCATAGCGGCCCGGTGCGGGGGCACAGTTAGCAACCGCGCCCTGACAGAGGGGGCCAGGGGAGGACCAGGCTGGTCGTCCCGCGGGGGCCTGCTCTGCCAGGGGTCTGGCGACAGAGGGGGACAGGGGCGACGCGGTCCGTGGACGGCACGCCTTGTCAACCGCCTCTGGGACAGAGGGGGGCGAGGAGAGCACGGCTTGTGGGCGGCGCTCTGTGTCGCCCGAGAACTCTGTGAGCTCAGGGAAGAGAGGGTCGTTTCTGTCTTTAACCACTTTAGGGTGCTGCCCACCCGTGGGTGAGCAGCGGGAGCGGAGAACAAAAGATTCTCCCCCGGCCCTCCACCGGGGGAAGGAGTGGTCCTGCTACCATCTCCTGACAAACGACCATCTTCCCTGAGCAGCCCGTCTCAGGAGCGCCGCTTGGCCTGGCGTTTAGCGGGGGGCGGGGCGGGAGAGGGCTGTGGCGCCTTCTTACGGCTTCCTCCGCGACCGGCCCGGGGTGGAGGCTGCTGCGTGGGCCGGGTGGGAGGGACGGGAGCCTCAGGAGGGCGCCCTCGGCGGGAAACAGGACGAGGCGTCTGCCCGGTCGGCTGGGTGGAGGCAGCAGCTGGCCGGCGGGGCAGAATGTGTTTTATGGCCTCGGTCTGTTTCTGGGCGGTTGAAAACTGTTGTGCAAAGTCTTCAACCGCACCGCCGAAGAGGCCGGCCTGGGACAAGGGGGCGTTAAGTAGATGCTCCGCGTCCCGCATGTCAGCCAGGTTCAGCCAGAGATGTCTCTCCTGGACCACGGCTGTGGACATCACCAGACCCAGGGAGCGCGCGGTAACCTTCGTCGCCCGGAGAGCAAGGTCGGTCGCGGCGCGCAGCTCATTGAAGAGCCCTGGGTCTGTCCTACCCTCGTGCATGTCTCTGAGCATCTGGGCCTGGTAGACCTGCAGAGTGGCCATAGCATGCAGTGACGCAGCCGCCTGTCCCGCCGCTCTGTAAGACTTCGCCACCAAGGTCGACGAAAATCTACAGGCTTTGGATGGGTGCTTAGGCTCGCCACGAGAAGAAGCACTCTGAGGACATAGTTGCATGGCAACAGAGCGTTCAACCGGGGGGAGCCCAGTGTACCCACGGGCGGCTGCATCATCAAGGGGAGGAAAGGCGGATGAGGCCAACGAGCGGTCACGGGACGACAACGGGGTCTTCCAGGACTTCGAGATCTCATCATGCACATCCGGGAAGAAAGGTATTGGGGTTTGCCGAGGACGAGGGTCGGCGGCCTTACCCAAAAACCAATCGTCCAGCCGCGAGCGCTCAGGACAGGGTGGAGGCCTCCACTCAAGCCCGATGCTCGCGGCTGCCCGGGAAAGCATGGCCGTCATCTCCGGATCAGACTCGAGCACAGCCGTATGCACACCGGAAGGTGGCAGCTGTGACGAGCCCTCACTTCCAGAAGAATCAAACCCACCTAGTGATGCAGCAACAGACATGGCATCATCCTCTGTAGCTTCAACCGAAACACGCGGGCCACCAGAGGGTAGACCCGCGGGAATCGGCAGTTCACTAGCGGGCACCGTGATTGAAGAGGGGGGCTGGGGTCGCGGACACATAGTCGGCGCCTTGTTCCAGACCGTCACCCTCAGGTCACCCTGGCCACCAGCCGCAGGGCGGGGGGTGGATGAGGGGACTCTCACTCTTGCGAGTTCACTGAGTCTCGACCGTAATGACGCGATGGTCATGTTCCCACAGAGAAAACATGAGTCATCCACGAGCGCTGCTCTAGCATGATCAATGCCCAAACATACTATGCAGCGCTCGTGCCCATCAGAGTCCGATACCAATCTGCCGCAACCAGAAGTACACGGGCGAGGCATCTTTAAAAAGACGTGCCGCGTGTAAGCTCTTTTAGTGAGAAAACTCAAGTGTTGAAGCGCCCGGGGAGAAATGCGCCGACTGGCAAATCACTGCAGCAGATCAGCAGGAAGCACGCTCTCGCCGTAGATCGCCGTCACACCAACACTCGAGGCACTCGTTCGTGAAGCTGACAATTCAGAGATGGCTTGTGGAGAGAAGAATAAACTTGGCTCCGAAGCGAAAACATAAACTGCTGTTGCGGACTTCCTCCTTTTATACCCACGAGGTGGGGCGGAGTTACGTCATGCAAATTCCGCAGACCCATGGCATTTATTTGCCATAGGCTCGTTTTGTAATACTCGAAGCTGATAGGCTTTCTAAGCGAAACCCCATTCGTCGTCATCTGACGTAACTCGGAGTGACAACGAAAGGGAACTATAGCTTCATGTTAAGGTTTATTTTTTTAAATGAGTTAACTAAATTAGTTAATATGAAATAACAATAACAAATAATTCTACAGTATTTAATACTCTTTTTTAATGTTAATTTCAACATTTAATAATTTTACAAATCAAAAGTTGTATCTGTTATAAGTTAGTGCACTGTGAACTAACATACATACAAAAATCTATTGATTAGTTTATGTACTGCATTAACTAATGTTAACAAATCCGTTCCCAGAACAGACTTTCCGAAATACTAACAGAAATGAAAGACTTTGCCTTTAGATTAACTTTATATTTTCTTACTGATACTTCTAGCTGTGACACCATGCACCTTACCACCTTCTTCACCCAATACGTTGGAAATCGTCACATCCGTTGTTTTTTAATCACAAAATTAAACCCTTTACATTATTTTAACGATTATTATACAGGTTAAGTTAATTAAATGCAATACAATAGTGTTTTGGGGGTGAAAGAAATCTATGTGTGTTATTTTAACAAATATTTGGGTAAAAAGAACAGTGTCACAAATTTTTTTTTTTGAGTGTGTAAAATAATCATTCATTATTGAATAATAATAATTATTACAAAAAATTTAATAATTTATAGATATTTAATAGTTACTCTATTCAGTGCCAACTACATAATTTATTGTCATGCTCTCTTTTAATGTACTTTGATTCTACAATCTTAAATTAAAAATGCTAGTACAAGCTAGTACTAGTTCGGTGTTTGAGACTGATGGTACATTTGAGAGGATAAACTCTATTAATTAGCTTTGATGAATGAGTTAGTTATCACCTCTACAGTCAGGTGTGTGTGTGTGTGTGTGTGTGTGTGTGTGTGTGTGTGTGTGTGTGCTGTCAGACAGCAGTCATCTATGAGATCACACATTGTTTCAGTTGTGCTGAGGTGAGAGCGTCAGGCCTGCTATTACTTACAGTCTCTCCATGACTTACTTCATGACTTACTCACGACTTACGCGCCGTTAACTGAATCCCCAGGCACGCATGTGATGGAGGGCTCGGGTCGGATGGTGGTCATGGCTGTCGGGGTGAACTCTCAGACTGGGATCATCTTCACTTTGCTCGGTGCTGGCGGAGAGGAGGAGGAGAAAAAAGAGAAGAAAGGTGCGTAACTAAAGCTCAGCCTGACAGAACTTCAGCAGAGCTGCATTACACCAACACTTCTGTATGGGATCAACATTCATTCCTGACAGTTAATGTTGTTATTATCGCTTAAAACTTTTTCTTATATCAGCAGATCTTTATAAACCTCAAAAAAACAGGACACTGGGGGAAAAGAACATTATAAAGCATACTAAAAGTGAAAACACCATTTATAATTGATAAAACTCTCCCTGTTTTAGCAAAACTGTCAGAATAGTTTGGAATAATTAAGATTTTTTCCAAACTTCTGCCCAGTCTTGTATTTACTATTGCTCGTATTTCATAGTTTGAACAAACCTTCAACCCAAAGTATTAAAGGGGTCATGAACTGCCTTATTTTCTTATTTAATAACGTTTCCTGGCTTTCACATCAAAACAATTTATAAATTAGAAATAAAAGGCATTTTTCCTACCCTGATTTAAGCCTCTAATTATACGCTCTGTTTGAAGGGGTGTGTCTGCTGTGAGACTTCAGTGGAAATGCCCACTGCTGTGATTGGCTGTGAGACTTCAGTGGAAACGCCCACTGCTGTGATTGGCTGTGAGACTTCAGTGGAAACGCCCACTGCTGTGATTGGCTAACATCTCTAACATCTCTAAGTATCACATGTGGAACTCTCTCGATAACTTTAGCATGTTTTTACTATTACAGCTCTCAAGGTTAAGTAATCGTGAAAAGTGTTGATTATAGCATATTATTCAGATCTATAGCATTATATTTAGATTGTGGAATGAAAGGTTGCAGTGGATGAGCATGTAGCCGATCACAGACATGTTAAGCTTATGAATGCAGTGATCTCGTCTTTACAACTCTGTTTCTGCACACTAACGAATGCTTTCATTATAACTAACAGTGCAAACACAATGTAAAAAAGATATTTGTTGATTATAACCACACTTTGTGATAACAGGAGTTTTGGCACGAGTCCAGAACTCAGTCACTGATAAACTCGCGGTGTTTGATTGACAGCTCAAAAGTGATTGCAAAGGAAGCGTTCCTCGATCCCTTTCTGTATAATTTAATCACATTTTAAATAAAAGATTATTTTCATCCTTCTAAAAGAAAAAATGTGAAGTTGACCATTAAGTCACTCTCTGGTTTAATTTACTGACACATAGACAAAAATAACCGGACTGTACATGACTCATTACATATTCAGAAATCACTGGTCACAGATCAGGCATTAGAATGAACACGGTTACTTACATGCATTATTGTCGAGTCCATGTCATAAAAGTCTTTTTGCAAAGACTGCGCCGAAATTGTGACTGATTTGCCAAAGAATCGACAGTGAACAAACAAATAATGCTCAACTGAGACATTCACATTGTTGAAAATAAATAAAATAACCACATTCCTAACATTAGGATCCTTTGGAAGATAATATTATTTTTAGTCCAGTCAGTGATCCTGTATCGCTCGTCATCTCACTAACTCGCAGTGGGCGGGGCCAAAGTTGCGATGATCTGCAGAGACGGTCTTTCAACTATCTATTACGTCATAAATAGGCACATTCCACAACGAGTCGTTCTCTGGGCTCGCTTTCAATAAAAGCTGTTTTTGGACTAACAAGGACGTTTTTAGATCTGAAACTTACAGAATATTCTTATAGTATGATGACCTCTGAAATGTCACTTATTTCTCAGTTCATGACCCCTTTAAAGTACAATGCGTAACTCATTCCACAGGTTTGATATCTCGAATCCCGTGTGCTGTTACGATTGGACTCCAGCATCACCCTGGCAATCACCCACATGATCAGCAAATAAAGTATTAATCAAAACGTGCAGCTCTTTTCCCTCAGTAAGAGACTGCTTTTGGGTAGAACGTGCCCCTGTTTTTTCTGGTTGGGTAGCATGTGCTGTTTGCCAGCATAAGGCTTATGTGTTTGTTATTCTGCAAACTGCCACAGGTCAGGCTCTGGAGGACGGCCATCAGCTGCCAGGTACAGTATACATCTCTGTACCCGAGGATACGCTCATTTATTACCCCACTAAACCTGCTCTTCCCTCCCAAACCCTGCTTTAGCAACCGTGATCTTTCACTTAAAAAGAAGCTCTTTTTAAGTATTCAAAGAAATGCATTTCATCCATGATCCCGCATAGATGCCAGTCGGGAGGTTGTGATGGACGGGTGATTCCCTCAAGGCCGGATAGATTGATGATATCAGATTGATCACGGTTTCGTAGCCTCGTAGTCTAACACCCAACTGTTGTATTTGAAGCACTTGGATTTGATTTTGAAGCATGCTTTTAATTTGGTTGTTTTTTTGTTTTTTTAATCACCTGTTCTTACCGTGATTGGTTGTGTAATAGCAATAGGAACTCTAGAGTTTTGTCCCATTGATCATTGTGTAGTTTTGTGCCTCGACTTTTTGTCTGCCATATTATGTGTAACCTGTCTTATGTTGCAGTGTTTTTTCCCATCGATGTCATTCCTTTAAAGTCACCTTTCTGTTGACAGCAGTGTATTGAGAGAGTACTAATGGTGATAACCATGCTACTTTTGTTCATTATTACGGCTAGACTGCTCGCATCCCTCCTCACACCCCATCGCGACTATAGCTACCGATGGTGCGGCAAGCGCAAATGCCCCTGGTAATACCAGCCTAGTCAATGGTAGGTTGAGCAGGCCTTCGCTGTCCGTCACTCTCTGGCTCCGCCTCTCCTTCTCCAGTTGTCTATTGCCTTGTCCAAATACCCACACTTGCGGTCTTGGCCACTTGAGAGCGCGTGCACGTGACAGTGTGCAAGACTGTCCCATGTCTTAAAAATGCCAAAGTGCAGTTAATGCACACTAAACTAAATGAATAGATATTCAGATTATTGATTGATTGTATTGTCTATTTTTGTTATGCATGTTGTCTCGATTTCTGTTGCTGCTGTAACAGCTTAATTTCCCCTCGGGGATTAATAAAAGAAGTCTAAGTCTAAACCCACACTATCTAAGCGAATTTGAGGCTAAGCGTATGCCATCATGCATTATGTTTACGAACTCATGTGAGATCGCGAGATGTTGAGGAAAACATTTTTTTGTAATTTCAATTAATTAGTACATATAATTTGGTAGTAAAATCACAAATGTTGCACAGTTTATTGGTGCAAAGATAAGTATGGAATGTGTAGGTCTATTTTGTACAACATTTGCAACTGTTTTATCACCTGATTAGAAGCACCACAATTTGAAATGTGTGTTTTCTGTTAGATATATAGAGACTACTGAACAGACATATAGAAGTTTATTTTAAAATGCAAAGTATTGAAAATATAATAAATAAAAGCTCTGTAAACACTTGCATTTTTTGCAAGACTATACGTGTGTCCCATCGAGTAATCAAAAGTTCTCCACACAATTGCAGTCTTTACGCCGTCACTTGAACACTTGGGCCAAATAGAGGAAATACGTCATGCAAGTAGACAAGTGGTCAAGAGCAAAGACCGCAAGTGTGTGTATTTGGACAAGGCATTGATCTTCCTATCCTGTCCTCTCAGTGCATGAACCCTCTGATCGCTAACTCCTTTATTGTTCTCTATCCTCTTCTACCCTTTTCGTTCCTTTATTTTTACGTATGCCAACAGCAGATACACAATGCGGATCCTCCCATTGGTTGAAATAGGCCACATGACCATAACCGAAACTTAAGCATAAACTAAATAAGTATTGCATTGCAACTGATTTAGTTTTAGTGGGTAAATTTACATTTCGGAAAGAAAATCATGATTTGTTGTGTAGTGTCTTTGGTGTGTTGCAATAAAATTTATGATACGAGCGTATTTGATGCGAAATATAATTTAAATTTTTGATTCTACAACAATATCCCATTAGTATTTAACTGTTAAACTGTAGCACGCATATAGTACTGTTCATTGTTTCTTTCTTCTAAAGAAATGTATAGTTTTATTCAGTAAGGATGCATTCAATTAGTCAAAAGTGTCAGTAAAGACATTCATAATGTTACAAAATGATTATATTTCAAATAAATGCTGTTCTTTTGAACTTGCTATTCATAAAAAAAATGGATCACAGTTTCCACAAAAATCTGCAGCAGCACAACTGTTTTCAACATTGATAATAATCATAAATGTTTCTTGAGCATCAAATCATCATATTATACTGATTTCTGAAGGATCATGTGACACTGAAGACTGGAGTAATGATGCTGAAAATTCAGCTTTGATCACAGGAATAAATTACACTTTACTATATATTCACATAGAAAACAGCTATTTCAAATTGAAATAATATTTCAATATTTTTACTGTATTTTTGATCAAATAATGCAGCCTTGGTGAGCAGAAGAGACTCTTTTAAAAATATGAAAGAATTTTCCCACCCCCAAACTTTCGAACCAAAGTGTACAAAAATACTACAGTATTTTTACAGTAACAGATACATACAATATCCATGTGTGTAAATATTCCAACACACATACATATCAATTAGTAAACTACAAGTTAATGTTACTCCTTCATTTCTATATTCCGCAATACAATAAATGCAAATGACTTTTCTTCAAATCAATTGATAGGAAAGTTATATAAATGTTTTAATTTAATTAAATAATTTTTTTTATTGTTATTTTATTTTTGTTTTTTATGAAACCAGTTCTGAATAAGAATCCAAACCCTAGATTGATAGATTATTTCCTGAACATTTAGCCTGCGTTTAAGCCAAAAGTTCCCACACTAAAGTTCCCATGTAGTTGCACGTGTATTTCTATGTTGGGATAAATCCGTTTCGAATTTTCTGGCTATTCCCGTTCCTCCTGTGCTGTTGCATGGCCGTTCTGTAGCAGTTCTTCTTCCCGCATGTCCAGTAGAGTCGTGCTGTTTCTCTTGTCCTTCACTGTGTTGAGTGTTTCTCTTCCATTTATCCTCCATGGAATATCTTCTACTTCCCAATTCTTTCTTTATGACAAATCATAGTGACAAACCAAGATATGATGAGTGTAAAACGATGTATACATATTAGATATTCCATGGCACTCCTGTCAAAATGACATGAAAACACACAACAGAACATCCATTTTTGTTATAACAAACACACATAAACTTCAAATATCAACACAGTGCATCTAAACATGCTAGTCATTTATTTATTCAACATCTATACCTATATGTGGATGGTAGCTTATGCTGCATCTGATATCACTTCAAAACTTCATAAAACAATTCTGTGTTATGTATGTGACTCACAATGATGTTGATAAATTACTCATTCTCTGTCTTCCTTTTTTAATTTGATTTCACTGTAATGTCCATGTGATGAATGTTTTATCGTCTGCTTTCTGTTATTTTTGTCCTGTGTGTGTGGATGCCTTCATCTTAGGTAAAATGCAGGATGGAAATATGGAGAACAACCAGACCAAAGGTAACCTGCTTTCACTTTACCGCTGGTTTGAGCGCTCACCATGATTTTACTCCTCCGTTCAACAACGGTTCAGATGTCAGCTCGTCTGTTTGTTCTGCTTCTCGTGTGTGTGTCAGGGTTCCTGTCCTCGTCCAATTCTCCAATCATTTTAATGATCGAGTATATATTTCACCCGTAGTGTAATGGGTTTTTCTCTGAGGTTACAAACACAAATATACAGAGGTTTCGATTCATTTCAAGTAATAGTGAAAGTTGACAACAGAAATGTATTTCATCTATGTATTTAGCTAGCAGCTGCTTCATATTTTGTAAATGACTTTACTTGCATTAATAAATACTTTGCGTTTAAGTTTTGTTCACAGGATTAGGCATTGTGTGTTCAGTATTGAACTCCCATCAAGTTTCTGATCATTTGCAGGTCTTAAAGTTGAATATATGTAAAAGGTTTAATGTTTTTCAATTCTATAATGCACATATCAGTGCATTAAAAAATAAAATGTATGTAGTTCGAGTAACGTCTACGGTTACGTATGTAACCCTCGTTCCCTGAGTAGGGAACGGAGATGTTACGTCGGATGACGACGAATGGGGTTTCGCTTAGAAAGCCTATCAACTTCGAGTATTACAAAACAAGCCAATGGCAAAGAAATGCCATGGGTCTGCGGAATTTGCATGACGTAACTCCGCCCCACCTCGTGGGTATAAAAGGAGGAAGTCCGCAACAGCAGTTTATGTTTCTTCGCTGAGGAGCCAAGACTGAGCTCAGGCGATCCCCGCGGTACAGCGGAAAGTGGCAGGCAGACGTAACGTCTCCGTTCCTTACTCAGGGAACGAGGGTTACATACGTAACCGTAGACGTTCCCTTTCGTTGTCACTCCGAGTTACGTCGGATGACGACGAATGGGGTTACCAGTCTAATCACGCCACCTTCTCAGCTGTCTTCCAGTGCCCTGCGTAAATCGAGATCCCTGTCATAGACTGGACGAAGGACTCCATTTAACACAGGAATACCAAGGTACACTGGGAAGCATATCCCAAGCTAGGGGAAGTATGCAATTAATGCCAACCCAGAGAGGGGGGGGACTTAGAGAATACACATATGACCCGAAGGATGCATATGGGGAACACTGGGGTGTCCAGCCGCAGGTGGAATATTTCAACCCCAGGGGTGGCAAGGTGGCTTGCCAAGGGAAAGAACACATGCTCAGAGAGGCTTACAGCGGAAATACACATGTGGGGGTCGCTCAGGGGAGGGACCATGCACACGGGAGGCACCTAGCCGACGCGCAGGCAAGAGACACTGGCGCCGACGTCAGGAGTGCTGGAGGAGTTCAGGGCTTTCGGGGAAGCTCACCTGAGGAGAATATCGCACGTATCCAGTCCGTGGAGTGGAATGGCGAGCAAGCGAAGACACCTGAGCGGGTCCGGTACTAGCTAGTCGAAACGAGTACATGAGAGGACACAGGCTCCACTCGGAGATTATAGAATCTGGCGAATGTGTTAGGTGTCGCCCAGCCTGCAGCTCTGCAGATGTCTGTTAGCGAGGCGCCATGCGCTAGAGCCCAAGAGGATGCCACACTCCGGGTGGAGTGGGCCGTCACACCAAGGGGGCACGGTCGACCTTGCTGCTGGTAAGCCAAGGCAATGGCGTCCACTATCCAGTGAGACAACCTTTGCTTGGAGAGAGCCTTTCCCTTCAGCTTCCCACCATAACAGACAAAGAGCTGGTCTGAGGTCCTGAAACACTGCGTCCTGTCTACATAGGCGCGAAGAGCGCGTACTGGACAGAGCAGTGCCAAGCCTGGGTCTGCCTCCTCCGGGGGCAGCACTTGCAGGTTCACCACCTGGTCCCGAAAGGGAGTGGTAGGAACCTTGGGCACATATCCGGGAGAGAAGGCCGGCCCGAATTCCAGGCACGCTTTGTCGACAGAGAATGCGTGCAGGTCCCCTACCCTCTTGATGGAGGCCAGTGCAACCAGGAGCTCTGTCTTCATTGACAGGAACTTAAGCTCGACTGATTGCAGGGGCTCAAAGGGAGCACTCTTCAGGGCAGTTAGAACCACTGAGAGGTCCCAAGAGGGAACGAGAGGAGGGCGAGGAGGATTTAGTCTCCTCGCTCCTCTCAGGAACCTGATGACCAGGTCGTGCTTCCCTACCGACTTACCTTCGACCAGGTCATGGTGTGCGGCAATGGCGGCAACATAGACCTTAAGGGTGGAGGGAGACAGCCTTCGCTCCAACTTGCTGAAGGAAGGAAAGCACAATGCTGATCGAGCATTTCCGGGGGTCTTCTCGGTGAGAAGAGCACCAGTCGACGAAGAGGTTCCACTTCAACGCATAGGCGTGTCTCGTGGACGACGCTCTAGCGGAAGTGATGGTAGCCGCCACCGCTGGTGGAAGGGTACTCAAACCTACCTCGAGCCGTCAAGGAGCCACACGTGAAGGCTCCAGAGATCGGGGCGAGGGTGCCACAGGGTGCCCCGTCACCAGGGGTGGTAAAAGTACTCAAAAATTATACTCGAGTAAAAGTATATATACCTAAATAAAAAATGACTCCAGTAAAAGTAGAAAGTCCTCCATTCAAACATCACTTGAGTAAAAGTACAAAAGTATCCGATTTAAAACGTACTTAAGTACCGAAAGTAAAAAGTAAATATTCAAACTGTAAATATCAATAATTAAACAGATCAATTGTTTTGGGAGTGATATGCAATGTTTTAATTGAACAAATTATTAGATACTGCAATTAAGAATTTGTTAGATTTGCAATCATAAGAGACAATGAAGTACCTTGCATCAATTTTAAACAATTTCATTAAGTTTAGTGACAGCATATTATGGTGCAATGACTGGTAGGCCATTCTTTGATACAAATTTTACAATTTCAATTCAATTATTGTGGTTTGATTCCAATCTTGATTCAATATAGATTCATTTTGATAAATATTTGGTACAGTAGATACATGTTAATTTTTAAATTAAGAAAATCTCACCTAATTCTGTAAACATAGGCTAGAGAGCCCTGTCAGCTGGTATTATTAAATGTTAAAAATACATGTGATTTTTATTATAACAACTTTATAATATTTTAATGATAGCTTATAAGTAAAAATATAATAAATATATAGTGCACATATTTAGCAAAATACTAATTTATACTAATATTAAATATATTATAAAATACTAATTTTTCTAGCCAACTAACGTGCTATGGTCATTAAATTTTTTTTTTCCCTGAGGTAAATGTAACGTTATGTGACATTGTTCTCCAGCTGTTTTATTGACCTCTTTCCGCGGTTGAAAAACACTGATTTATTGATATTATTTATATATATATATATATATATATATATATATATATATATATATATATATATATATATATATATATATATATATATATATATATATATTATGTACGATATACATTTCGGGAAGTTGTACTGTATCTTTCAACATAGGCTACCTATTATTGTTAATTTGTGTTTATTTACAATTAACTAGTAGTAAAGAGATTAATGGCACCCCATAGCAGGCGCTAGCTATCTGTCACGTCACATTTAAAAGCTCCAAAACGGTATTTATTGTTTGAATTTCGTAATAAAATGGACAGAATCTGAGAGCTGAGAATTTGTTTTATATCAAAAGTAACCTTCTCTGTCTTGTCTGTCGGTGTCAATGTCCTCTATGCTTCACGATTTTTCTCTGCGTGAGAAAATGGATGTGTGTCGTGAGAGCTTGTGGAAAGTGTCAATTGCGTGAGTCTCACACTGAATGAGTGAGAGTTGGCAGCTCTGCAATAGACATGTTCCATAACATTAGCTGCATCAAACAGAAGATGTGCAAGAAACAAGGTAAGCGGGAATCCCGGGATCATTGCTGGGCAGAGCTGCACCTTCACCAGTTTCTGCGGTCATCTTCCACAATGGCGAACTAACTGCTATGTGAGCGTATCCTGGCAAAGAGCTCGCGCGTAAGTTTTTCATTGGTTTGGAAAGCCAGTGTAATAAATACTTGGAGCGGGCATGGGGAAATGTAACGGAGTAAAAAGTAAACTTTGTCTTTAATATTGTAGTGGAGTAAGAGTAAAAGTAGATGCAAATAAAATATACTCAAGTAAAGTACAGATCCCCGAAAAAAATACTTAAGTAAAGTAACGAAGTATTTTTACTTCGTTACTTACCACCACTGCCCGTCACTGAGAAAGAAGGTCCTTCCTCAGAGGAATGGGCCAGGGAGGTGCTGTCGCGAGGAGTACAAGTTCGGGGAACCAGGTCCGGTTGGGCCAATACGGCGCGACCAGAATGACCTGCTCCTCGTCCTCCCTGACCTTGCGCAAGGTCTGCGCAAGAAGGCTCACTGGGGGAAATGCATACTCGGAGCGTGCCTTGTTGCCATACCCACCTCGGGACTCGGTCGCGAAGCCAAAGCTGAAGCGGTCTCATATGAAGCAATCCGAGCGGCGTGACCGCGGCTGCAGATGCCATATGCCCCAGGAGCCTCTGAAAAAGTTTCAGTGGAACCGCACTCTTGCCCTTGAATTGTCTCAGGCAAGTCAGCAGTGACTGCGCGCGCTCGCTCGTAAGCTGCGCGGACATGGCGACCGAGTCGATGTCCATACCGAGAAAAGAGATCCTCTGCACGGGGTAAAGTTTGCTCTTCTCCCAGTTGACCTGAAGGCCCAGACGAGCTAGGTGCCGGAGCACTAGGTCCCTGTGTTCGCAAACCTGATCTCGAGAGTGAGCTAGGATCAGCCAGTCGTCGATATAACTAGGATGCGAACCCCGTGCTCCCGAGGGGAACAAGGGCAGCCTCGACGACCTTCGTGAAGATGCGAGGAAACAGGGCCAGCCCGAAAGGGAGGACCGCGTACTGGTATTCCTGCCCCTCGAAAGCAAACCAAAGGAACGGTCTGTGTCGAGGAAGAATGGAGACATGAAAGTAGGCGTCCTTCAGGTCGATCGCTGCAAACCAATCCTGGGGCCGAACGCATTCGAAAACGCGTTTGGCGGTGAGCATCACCTGACCCCGGGGGGGCGCCCTCGGCGGTGGGCAGACCGAGGGACCTGAGCGGACGGCGGGGCCGTCGGGACAGGTCAACCTCAGCCCGCTCCATCCCCGAGGAGCCCGTCTCAGGAGCGCCGCTTTACCCGGCGTGTAGCGGGGGCGGGGCTGGAGAGGGCTGTGGCGTCCGCCCGCGGCCCCCAGAGCCGGCCCGGATGAACGGGCGGGGTGGGAGCCGCGGGAGGGCGCCTTCGTCGGTGGGCAGACCGAGGGATCTGAGCGGACGGCGGGGCCGTCGGGACAGAACCAACGTCAGTCTGCTCATGGGCGGCTAAGAGCTGTTGGGCAAGCCCTCAACCGCACCGCCGAAGGGGCCGACCTGGGATATGGAATGTCGGGCAGACGGGTCTGCGCGACATCCAGCACATCAGACAGGTTCAGCCACAGAATGGTGAGCATCACCTGACCCAGGGAGCGTACGGCCACTTTCATCGCTCGGAGAGCAAGGTTAGTGGCGGCGCGCAGCTCAGTGAAGAGCCCTGGGTCAGTCCCGCCCTTGTGCAGGTCCATGAGCATCTGGGTCAGGTAGACCAGCAGAATGACCATGGCATGCAGTGAGGCGGCTGCCAGTCCCGTGGCGCTATAGGATCTCGCCACAAGCGTAGACGAAAAACTACAGGCCACGGATGGGTGCTTAGGATTGCACCGAGAAGAAGCACTCTGAGGACACATAGCATCGCAACAGAGCGTTCAGCCGGGGGAACCCCAGTGTACCCATGGGCAGCGGCCCCATCGAGGGAGGAAAGGCGGATGAGATCAGCGAGCAGTCCCTGATCTCATCATGCACGTCCGGGAAGAATGGTATTGGGGTTTGCCGTGGACGAGGGTCGGCGGCCTTACCCAAAAACCAATCGTCCCGGGAAAGCATGGCCGTCATCTCCGGATCAGACTCGATGAGTCGTCACTTCCAGGAAAATCAAACCCACTTAGTGAAGCTGCTACAAACATAATATCATCCTCTGTAGCTTCAAATGAAACACACGGGCCACCAGAGGGTAGACCCGTGGGAATCACCTGTTCACTAGCGGGCACCGTCATTGAAGAGGGGGGCTGGGGTCGCGGACACATAGTCGGCGCCTTGTTCCAGACCGTAACCCTCAGGTCACCCTGGCCACCAGCCGAAGATTGGGGGGTGGATGAGGGGACTCTCACTCATGTGAGTTCACCGAGTCTCGACCTTAATGACGCGATGATCATGTTTCCACGGAGAAAACATGAGTCATCCACGAGCGCTGCTCTAGCATGATCAAGCCCAAACATACTAGACAACGCTCGTGCCCATCAGAGTCCGATACCAAGCTGCCGCACCATTCATTTTTTTTTTTTTTTTGAAATGCACGGGCAAGCCGTCTTTAAAAAGACGTGCCGCGTGCGAGCTCTTTTAGTGAGAGAAAACTCAAGTGTTGAAGCACCCGGGGAGACACGCACCGACTGGCAGACCACTGCAACAGATCAGCAGGAAGCACGCGCTCGCCGTAGATCGCCGTCACACCAACACTTGAGGTACTCGTTTGTAAAGCTGACAATTCAGAGATGGCTTGTGGAGAGAAGAATACACTTGGCTCAGAAGCGAAAACATAAACTGCTGTTGCGGACTTCCTCCTTTTATACCCACGAGGTGGGGCGGAGTTACGTCATGCAAATTCCGCAGACCCATGGCATTTCTTTGCCATTGGCTCGTTTTGTAATACTCGAAGTTGATAGGCTTTCTAAGCGAAACCCCATTCGTCGCCATCCGACGTAACTCGGAGTGACAACGAAAGGGAACTGACTATGAACTCGGGGCATTGTATCAATGGATTAAGACAGTTGATGTCTACATATATTTGTTTTTCGTGTAACACAGATATAATTGGTGGTGGAAGCATTACTGGTTTATATTGCTTTAAAATGTGGCAAACATTGCACAAGATGCATTAAGTAGTGTAGAACTGCATCTTTTGCCTTAAAGGAAAATTTCACCCAAAAGTAAAAATAAGCAAGGAATCATTCCATGTCATCATTTACTCACCCTTGTGTGATTTCAAAACTGAATGACTTTCTTTCTTCTGCTGAACACAAAAGATGATATTTTGAATAATGTGCCGGTTTCTCATTTCCATTCAGTTACAATGAGTGAGGCGTTCAAGCCTCAAAAAGCACACACAAATGCTATAAAAGTATACCAAAGGAAGTACATTAAAATTTTACATAATTTTTATTGTTTATTTTATTTATTTTTATTTGTATTTAATTATTTTATTTTTAGTATTTATGAAACCGGTTCTGAATAAACCAGTTCTGAAAAAGAACCAGTTCTTGCCTCCAAACCCTAGATTGATAGACGATTTCCTGAACATTTCACCTGTTTCAGACAAAAGACAAAAACATCCAGATTTTTAAATGTTTAAAAAAAAAAAGTTGAATCTTGGTTTATGCGAACATTAAAGGGAACATTCCATTTAATCATTGTTCCAAGTTCAAACATTATGGGAATGTTACTTTTGAATGTTTCTCGGAATGTTCTGAAACAAGTCGTAACATTTAAAAAACTTTAGGCAAGGCAAGTTTTGAGAACATTATTAAAAACCAGATGACATTGAGCGAACGTTCTGTAAATGTTACTGACAGAATGTTTGTCTCACAGAAGAAAGAAAGTCATACAGGTTTGAAGCAAAATAAGATACTTCTGTCATCAGATCCCATGAAAAGGTTTTCCAGTCGTCTCTCAACCATGTAATGTTACCAGGATTGGGGTTTAATCCAGTTCCTGGATAAATGTCAAATTCATTCACCGCCTCATGTTTCCTTTGATCAATGTAGATATTCAAAATAACATATTCATTTGGTGGTTTGCTGAATTTGGTTGCAAATCAAAGTAATTGTACTTAAAATAAAAGAAGATTACTGGTCCTCTTGAAATGTTGATTCTATTGGAATTTTAAGTGCACTCGGTGGCTGGTAGCACATAACGGTCATTCATATATTATGTTAACGAGTTACTATTTATATACAAACAAACATACAAAACCCAACAGTAGAGTTCACACTGGTTTATTCTTATTTTGTGATTCCCTCACAACGAGGTCCAGCATTAAATATAGTAGTGAGCAAAGGTCAGATTACCAACATGTGTTTTCTGTGGTCTTTACAGTGAAAAAGCAAGATGGCGCCGCCGCGATGGAGATGCAGCCCTTGAAGAGTGCAGAGGGAGGAGAAACCGATGAAAAAGAGAAGAAGAAGGCCAACGTCTCCAAGAAAGAGAAATCCGTTCTGCAAGGAAAACTGACAAAGCTGGCTGTGCAAATCGGCAAAGCAGGTGCTCCGTGTTTTCAGGGTGTTTGGAGGATTAGGAGTCTACAGGTTTGGTGTTTTATTACCGCGGTGGAGCACTAATGCCGTGTTTAATGTGATCTGGCCCTCAGGTTTGGTAATGTCTGCCATTACAGTCATCATCCTGGTGCTTTACTTCGCGATCGATAACTTTGTGCTTCAGAAGAGGCCGTGGCTGCCGGAGTGCACTCCAGTCTACATTCAGTATTTTGTCAAATTCTTCATAATTGGTGTTACAGTCCTGGTGGTTGCGGTTCCCGAAGGCCTTCCGCTTGCGGTTACCATCTCTCTGGCCTACTCTGTGAAGGTACATGAAGAATACACCCTGTTTGGGTGTGGACAGACTGATAGCATTAACTACATACTTTTATGATACTGTACTTTCAGCATTGCCGGCTAAAATATGGTTTTAGGGTAAATGATGACAGACGTTTCATTTCCGCCGTTGTGCATTTACCTGCTCTAAATCTGCTTGAGATTTAGTTAGAGAAGTTGGCAACAGCTCATTTTAATAGCATTAAACAAAATGCTTGTGTCCCAAATACTGCCCTTAACCCTTGGGTCCCAAGTCCTCCTTTTGGTGACGTAATGCAGGATAGTGGACGAGCACAAGCATGAGCACCAGAGCCTCCAAACATCTACATGATATTAAAGGAGTAGTTCACTTCAGAATTAAAATGTCCTGATAATTTACTCACCAACACGTCATCCAAGATGTTCATGTATTTCTTTCTTCAGTGGAAAAGAAATGAAGGTTATTGAGGAAAACATTCCAGGATTTTTCTCCATATAGTGAATTCAATCGAGTCCAACGGGTCGAAGGTCCAAATGTGAGTTTCAGTGCAGCTTCAAAGACTCGACACGATCCAGCCGAGGAATAAGAGTCTAGACAAATCATTGGTAATTTTCTAACAAAAAATTAAAAAATATATACTTTTAATCACAAATGCTCGTCTTGCACTAGCACTGATGCACCACACATAATCTCATTGGAAAGGTCAGGCGGTAACGTGACGTAGGCGGAAAATGTAGAGTAGTGTGAACAATCTCATTTTCTCCTCCAACTTCAAAATCATCCAACATCTTTGTTTTACCTTTTTTTTTATTTTTTATACATGGCGTTTGACTTAGTCTTTGCACGTTGTCTTTGTAAACAATAGGTCGGTACTTCCGCCTACGTCATGCTTGACCTTTCAACGTGATTAGGTAATGTTCGAGCATTTGTGGTTAAAAACTATATAATTATTTATTTTGTTATAAATGTGCGCTGGTTTGTCTAGATAAGACTCTTATTCCTCGGCTGGATCATGTCGAGACTTTGAAGCTGCACTGAAACTCACATTTGGACCTTCGACCCGTTGGACTCTATTGAAGTCACTATATGGAGAAAATCCTGGAGTGTTTTCCTCAAAAACATGTTGGTGAGTAAATTATCAAGAAATTTTAAGTCTGAAGTGAACTAATCCTTTAATACTTTGACATTAAATTAACCTAATGAGCTGATTACCCAGAGAGTGATTTTGGGCATCATAGGAACACCTTTAATGCCAACCCTGATCAGAGTATATCCTGTTCACATTCTTGCATCCATCTGCACTGTTTTCTTTTCACTATATATGTCAGGTATTTGTATTTTATTGTTTTTATGGATTCACATATTTATTAGCCAATAATCGGTATTATTTTCACTATTGGCCAATGGCAGATTGTTTAAAAACAGTCGATGATCAGGGCCGTTTATATCCTGTCAATCAAAAGGGTGCAGAAAAACATGTCAGACTGCAGCTCTTAATGTGTGTGAAGAAAATGTCTCTTCTGTTGAATTTAGGGCTGTTGCAGTTAACTTGACAATAATGCATTAACAGTTAAAAAATAGCTACATTAATGCAGGCTTTATTTGACCCAATGAATCACCCATAGTTCAAGCCAGGGTTGCCAGGTCCACGTTTTTCCCTACACCAATCATTATTTGTAGCGCGCTTCCCTTCCAATGATGGCAAAGAGCTTTGTGTTCTCTTACTTCTGATAAGATACAACGTCTCAGCTTTCAAACTCTGTCCTTTTTATTTTGTTTTGATGTTTTGATGCTCTTAAATGTGATGAATTGCTGCTGCTCCTCATTTCAAGCGGCAGCACAAGTGTTTTCTTCCACTTTAATACTTTATAGCACGAAACAACATGCATGAACACCAAAATGTCCCATTTATATGGAAGCTTGTTTCCGCCACAGAATAAAACATTTTAAAAGATAATTACGACTTTTTATCTCACAATTGCGAGTATCTCTCAATTCTAACTTTATTTCTCAGAATTGCGTGATATGTCGCAATTGCGTGTTATGAAGTCAATATGGCAAGTTATAAAGTCAGAATTGTGTGATATTAAGTCAGAATTACGTGATATTAAGTCAGAATTGCAAGTTATAAAGTCAGAATTATGTGATATTTAGTCAGAATTACATAATATAAAGTCAGAATTACGTGATATTAAGTCAGAATTGCGTGATATAAAGTCGCAATTGCATGTTATGAAGTCAGAATCGCAAGTTGTAAAGTCAGAATTATGTGATATAAAGTCAGAATTATGTGATATTAAGTCAGAATTATGTGATATAAAGTCAGAATTAAGTGATATTAAGTCAGAATTGCAAGTTATAAAGTCAGAATTGCAAGTTATAAAGTCAGAATTGTGTGATATTAAGTCAGAATTGTGTGTTATAAAGTCAGAATTGCGAGATATAAAGTTGCAATTGCATGTTGTGAAGTCAGAATCGCAAGTTGTAAAGTCAGAATTATGTGATATAAAGTCAGAATTATGTGATATTAAGTCAGAATTATGTGATATAAAGTCAGAATTACGTGATATTAAGTCAGAATTGCGTGATATAAAGTCAGAATTGCAAGTTATAAAGTCAGAATTGTGTGATATTAAGTCAGAATTGTGTGTTATAAAGTCAGAATTGCGAGAAACAAACTCTGCAATTCTGACTTTTTTCTTTATATCACGAAATTCTGACTTTATAACACGCAATTGCGAGTTTAAATCTAGTAATTCTGACATCTTTTCTCAGAATTGTGAGATATAAACAAAATTGCGAGTTATAAAGTCCAATTGTAAGAAAAAAGAATTCTCAGAATTGCGAGTTTATATCTCACAATTCTGATTTTATAACACACAATTGCGACTTTATATCACACAATTCTGACTTTATAACTCGCAATTGCGACTATATCAAAAAGAAAAAAAAAGTCAGAATTGTGAGATAAAAATTCGCAATTACCTTATTTATTTTTTCATTCTGTGGCGGAAACAAGCTTCCATACATTTCAGCTAGAGGGTTATTTATGTAGACAGCAACTCATATAGATATAGTGGACAGTGCATCACAGTTCCCTTTCATCCTGGGAACTCCGACGTGTCGTCGGGGGAGTTCCCTGACGAATTGGCATCACGCTAGGGAGACCAATTGCCTTCGAGTGAATTAAAACGAGCCAATGAAAATTGGCATGCAAGATTTGCATTCCACGACCCGCCTACCAGCGCAGGTATAAAAGGCGGAAGTAAACATTGCGCAATGCTTTTAGCTTCGGAGCCGACCGATTGTGTCCTCTCTGAGTGAGTGAGCTTTAAGATTGTATTTTTCTTACAACTACGAGTCTGCTGTTTCGGGAGGGGATCTCTCTGTGTTGGTGAGATGGCGTTTCAGCGACCGCGCGGTTTCCTGTCGGCCGGCTGCGTGCAGTTTCCCCGCTGTGTTGCCGCGATGGGTCCCTGTGTGCTTCAGCACGATAGAGAGAGTACTTTCTTCCTGAAAGAGCAAAACGAGTGAAGATCGCGTCCTTTTCAGGATGACGTTTCACTCGTGTGTTTCTGGATGCGATCGTTTCCTGTCCTTATTTGACGGCCACGTTCATTGTTTCACATGCCTAATCAGTGTGTGAGACTACGTTCGTGGGTGGTTCATGTTCTCTCAGGAGTGCATGACCACGTCGGCACGTTGTTCGTCTCCCCTTTCTCGTAAAGGCTTGAGCCGCTCAGCGTGCCGTGTGCCGTCGAGCGCCGGCTGACAGCGCAGGTTGTCACGGCAACCCAGCGCGCGTCATTCGGCGCTCAAGATGCGCGGTCAAGATCAAGACTCGCGTGCCTCTATGAGGTGAGTCCCTTTGCTTATTTCCCGATCTAGTTTCTCTTCTGGTGCACCAGAAGAGGGCTACTTTGGCGAATAACATTGGTGATCTGAGGGTTTCAGTGAGCACGAACCACTCACTCCTCTAGCGCATCGCAAACATGCTGAGACTGTGTTGGTGGGTGGTTTATGCTTTCTTATGAGAGCATGACCACGTCGGCACGTTGTTCGCCTGCCTGAAGGCTTGAGCGCCCAGCGTGCCGTGTGTCGTTGAAGCGATGGCCACGTTCACTATCTTGCATGCCTGGTTGACGGCCACGATCACGGTTTCACATAACTAATCGGTGTGTTGAGACTGCGTTCGTGGGTGGTTCATGTTCTCTCAGGAGTGCATGACCACGTCGGCACGTTGTTCGTCTCCCCTTTCTCGTAAAGGCTTGAGCCGCTCAGCGTGCCGTCTGCCGTCGAGGCTTTCGGATGGGTTTCTGGTCCTTCGCATGAGGGACCAAGCATTTCATTCGGGGCCCCAGGGAGGACAGATGTCGATCGCTACATCGGAGAGAGGGCTGTTATACTCTGAAAATGATGCTGAGTTCCTACTATAATGGTGTGTTCTCATGCTGAAGATTCAGACTTAACAACCACACTTTCCTGGGCTTTTCTAAAGTGCCTGGATGTGTGTGAAGAATTTTGGCAGTATGGAAGCATTTTGGTGCCAATATGGCAAGCCAAACATGCCTAAATCTGCAGAAGTTTTTCCTCTCTCACTACCACTGCACGTGCGTAGTTCTAACTCGGGGTTGAGCTGTGCTTAGTGACTGACCGTGATTAGTCACAGCGCTGGCCCTCGGTTAGACGATGTCCACACTGGTGGTCCAGAAGCACCTCAAAACCAGCCCGCTCGGAGTTTGTTTTCCCCCAGCAAAGGGAAGAGAAACAATCCTGAGAGGAGCGACCCAGAGTATGTGACGTTCTGCTCTTTGGGAGTGCATGTCATCACCACTCCTTCCCGCGGGGGAGGGCCGGGTGGAGAATTTAGTTTCTGTTCCGCCGCTGGTTATCCAGTAATCAGCGGTACCCAAAGTTTGAGCAGTCCACTTCCTCTGAGTCGTTCACGGGCCCCAGCGCTCAGATGGCAGTGAGGGCTACGGCCTTGTCACTCTCGTCTCTCGCTGGGTGAGGGGAAACCAGGACTCGATGCCCCCGGGCCTCGTTCCTCGTTTCCCCTCACGGTCGAGACTGGCAGTATAATAAGACCAGTTTCCTCCGTCCGAGAGGGTCAGAATGGCAGTGCGTGCCGCCCCCGAGCTGCACCACTCCTGTTCCCCTCTCCCCAGCTTGCAGATAGCAGTGACGCAGCCTCGGCTGCGTCGCTCCGGTCTGCAGCTGGGCCCGGAGGCGCAGAAACCAGGACACGAGAAGTCAGGGCCTCGTTCTTCGTCTCTCCCCCTCCCTTCGCCACCGGGCAGCCCGCAGCAGAATGCCCACAGGCCTTCTCTGTCGTCTGCCCTCAGGTGGAAGCAGGTTGGTGTCAAGTTAAAACGCCCAGACCCCGCTCTTGGTCGCTACAATGCCACCAGA
The DNA here is from genome assembly GCA_026230005.1 of Gila orcuttii. Taxonomy (NCBI): domain Eukaryota; kingdom Metazoa; phylum Chordata; class Actinopteri; order Cypriniformes; family Leuciscidae; genus Gila; species Gila orcuttii. Next base: position 2,519,471 of record JAPDVR010000022.1, on the reverse strand, counting down.
GCCAGGTCCCTGCCTTCCACCTCGCTGCCCCTCCGCGGGTACGCCGGTGGTTCGGGTGGGTTTGTTGAGACCGTATCTGGAAGCCTGGCTAAAAAAAAAATAAAAAAAACGTTTCCAGGTCCGTCCCGATGGCTCATCCGCACCATTCGGTTCGGCTATGCAATTTAGTTTGCACGCCGGCCTCCCAAGTTCAGGGGCGTCCACTTCACCCGTGTGCGGTCAGTGGATGCCCCTGTCTTGTGGAAAGATCTGCGTCCTGCTGGCGAAGGACGCGATCGAGCCGGTCCCTCCTGCCGAGATGAGGTCCGGGTTTTACAGCCCCTACTTCATTGTACCCAACAAAGGCGGTGGGTTACAGCCAATCCTGGACCTGCGAGTTTTGAATCGGGCCCTGCACACACTCCCGTTCAAAATGCTCACGCAGAAGCGCATTTTCGAATGCATCCGTCCCCAGGATTGGTTTGTAGCGGTTCACCTGAAGGACGCGTACTTTCACGTCTCGACACAGACCGTTTCTACGGTTTGCGTTCGAGGGTCAAGCAAGTCAGTACAAAGTCCTACCCTTCGGGCTGGCCCTGTCTCCCCGCGTCTTCATGAAAGTCGTGGAGGCAGCCATTGTTCCCATGAGAGAACAAGGCATTCGCATTCGCATTCTCAACTATCTCGACGACTGGCTCATTCTAGCCTACTCGCGAGATGTGTTGTGCGATCACAGGGACATGGTGCTTTGGCACCTCAGCCGGTTGGGGCTTCAGGTCAACTGGGACAAGAGCAAACTCTGCCCCATGCAGAGGATCTCTTATCTCGGTATGGAGCTGGACTCGGTCGCCCAGACTGCGTGCCTCACGGAGGAACGCGTCCAGTCAGTGCTCACCTGCCTCAGGTCTTTTCGAGGCAGGACAGTGGTTCCACTGAAACAATTTCAGAGGCTCCTGGGGCATATGGCAGTCGCAGTAACGCCGCTCGGCCTGTTACATATGAGACCGCTTCAGCGCTGGCTTCACGATCGAGTCCCGAGGTGGGCGTGGCACAGCGGCACGTTCCGGGTTAAAGTGACCCCGCACTGTCGCCAAACCTTCTCCCCGTGGTCAGATCCTGCGTTTCTACGGGCCGGAGTGCCCCTAGTCCAGGTTTCCAGGCATGCTGTGGTTTTCACAGATGCCTCTGCCACTGGGTGGGGGGCCACGTACAACGGGCATGCAGTTTCAGGTCTGTGGACGGGGCCTCAACTGCATTGGCACATCGACTGCCTAGAGTTGCAAGCAGTACGTCTAGCCCTGCATCGCCTCAAGGGGTTTCTCAGACACAGGCACGTACTGGTCCGTACGGACAGCACTGCGACCGTTGCGTACATCAACCATCAAGGTGGTCTACGCTCCCATCGTATGTCGCGACTCGCCTCCCACCTCCTCCTATGGAGTCAGAAGCATCTGAGGTTTGCTTCGTGCCATTCACATTCCAGGGGAGCTCAACCGTGTGGCAGACGAGCTCTCACGGTTGCCTCCCCTTCCAGGAGAATGGCGACTCCATCCCCAGGCGGTCCAGCTGATTTGGAGTGTCTTCGGAGTCACACAGGTAGATCTGTTTGCTTCTCCAGACACGACCCATTGCCAGTGGTTTTACTCCCTGACCGAGGGAACCCTCGGCACGGACGCCCTGGCTCACAGCTGGCCCCGGGACATGCGCAAGTATGCGTTTCCCCCTGTGAGCCTTCTTGCACAGACTCTGTGCAAGGTCAGGGAGGACGAGGAGCAGGTCCTTCTAGTGGCGCCGTATTGGCCCACCAGGAATTGGTTCACGGAACTCATGCTCCTCGCGACAGCCCCTCCTTGGCCGATTCCTCTGAGGAAGGACCTTCTTTCTCAGAGACGGGGCACTCTATGGCACCCGCGTCCAGACCTCTGGAAACTCCATGTCTGGTCCCTGGATGGGACGCAGAGGTTCTAGGTGGTCTACCACAGGCAGTGGTAGACACCATCACTTCCGCTAGAGCCCTCTCTACGAGGCGCCTCTACGCGTTGAAGTGGAACCTGTTCGTCGATTGGTGTTCCTCCCGTCAGGAGGACCCCCGAACTTGCCCGATCGGAGTCGTGCTTTCCTTCCTGCAAGATGGGTTGGACCGGAGGCTGTCCCCCTCCACCCTCAAAGTGTATGTCGCCGCAATAGCCGCACATCACGATGCAGTGGAAGGTAAGTCCTTGGGGAAGCACGACCTGGTCATCAGATTCCTTAAGGGTGCTAGGAGGTTAAATCCACCTCGCGTTTTGCACTCTGTACCCTCTTGGGACCTAGCTCTGGTACTTAAAGCTCTTCAAAGTCTTCCCTTTGAGCCCTTGCTGACTGTAGAGCTTAATTTCCTGTCCATCAAGACAGCGCTCTTGTTAGCTTTGGCCTCTTTCAAGAGGGTCGGGGATCTGCAGGCTTTTTCGGTCGACGAATCGTGCCAAGAGTTCGGGCCGGGCCTTTCTCATGTTGTATTGAAACTCCCTTCGTGGACCAGGTAGTCAACCTGCAAGCGCTGCCCCAGGAGGAGGCAGACCCAGCCCTAGCTTTTCTCTGTCCCGTCCACGCTCTGCGGGTTTATATTGACAGAACGCAAAGCTTAAGAACCTCAGATCAGCTCTTTGTCTGTTACGGAGGCCAGCAGAAGGGGAAGGCCGTCTCCAAGCAGAGGTTAGCCCACTGGTTAGTGGATGCTATCACCCGAGCGTATGAGTCTCTGGGTGAGCCTTGTCCTCCCAGGTTGCGTGCTCTCTCTACTAGAGGTGTTGCCACTTCCTGGGCTTTGGCTCAAGGCGCCGCGCTGACAGACATCTGTAGAGCTGCAGGCTGGGCGACACCGAACACGTTCGCAAGGTTCTATAGCCTTTGTGTGGAACCTGTTTCCTCCCGAGTTCTGGCTACGGCCAGTGGGTCGAGGGAATAGGTCGTGTCGGCTTGCTACGCCACTCCGCCTCGCAGCGGATACGTGCGTTTTTGCTCCGTTGGTGCCCCACGTTGGTGAGCCACATGAGTTCCTCCTTCACCCCTCGGTGTTGGGCACGGCGGACCGCCCGGCGCCAGGTCTGCTACCTCTAGTAGGGAGTTGTTAGTAGACTGGGTGCTCCAGTGGTCTCTACTGTGACCCATGATGCCACGTGCAGTTCAGTCGTGTCTTCCCCTTGACGGACTCGTTCGTCGTCCCTGTTGAGTACGCTCCCACTTCCCTTGGATTGGGACTACCTTAGGGACTGCCATATGTTTCACTATTCCTTCGGGCTAGTACATATGTGTATTCCTGGGCTTTCTCAGTCAGGCTGTGCCTTCCGCAGCGTTCCTCCTCCCTTGAGGGAACGCTTCCCAGTGTTATCCAATATCCACTGTGCGGGTCTTGCGGAACAGCAGTGTGATTCCCGTGCTAGCTCCCGCAACTTATTGCAAGAAACTGCTGCAGGGTAGCTTAGCCGGACGCTGGAAGGGGCCAGCACCATGGCATTTTATTAGGGATCCCAATTCGTCAGGGAACTCCCCTACGACACGTCGGAGTTCCCAGGACGAAAGGGAACGTCTCGGTTACGTATGTAACCCGTATCCCTGAGTACAGGGAACGGAGACGTGTCGTCCCTTCGCCTTGTTGCTGTACCTTCGCGGAGGACTGGACACCGTTCGGCTCCTCAGCGAAAAGCATTGCGCAATGTTTACTTCCGCCTTTTATACCCGCGCTGGTAGGCGGGTCGCGGAATGCAAATCTTGCATGCCAATTTTCATTGGCTCGTTTTAATTCACTCGAAGGCAACTGGTCTCCCTAGCGTGATCCCAATTCGTCAGGGAACTCCCCCGACGACACGTCTCCATTCCCTGTACTCAGGGAACGAGGGTTACATACATAACCGAGACGTTTTTAGACACATCCAGAATGAACTCTAACACAACATGTTATATTAGCTGGTTATCTATAAATATGACTAATACTTTTTTGTCTGCGCTGATAGAAAATGATGAAGGATAACAATTTGGTCCGCCATCTGGACGCTTGCGAGACCATGGGCAATGCCACCGCGATCTGCTCAGACAAGACTGGGACGCTGACCACCAACCGCATGACAGCAGTGCAATGCTTTGTGGGGGATTTCCATTACAAGACGATACCAGAGCCCAGCCTCATCCCAGCCAAAACCCTGGAGACACTGGTCAACGCTATAGCCCTCAACAGCGCCTATACTACTAAAATACTGGTAAGAAATAAACACCAGTGTTTTTCCAGCTACAACTGCTTTGCAACAATAGACTTTAATGCTAATAATGTATAAAGATATTACTCATATACACTGCCAGCCCTGGCATCAAAGAAGTTGCACACTGTTTTAGCCCTTAGTTTTTTCTAGATTACAGTGTGCATTTGTCATGTCATTGTTTCGACATCCTTATGCAACATCACAACATTTATTTCCATCAAGAGTTGCATTAATTTTTGGACTCTTAAGACTCTATCCTAGACTCTGCAAATGGCGGCTTTCTTTTTGTCCAGACAGTCTAATACATTAGCAACACAAGCTAGAACAAGGTCAGCAGAAATATATGAAACATCACCCTCATGTCAGTCAAACCCTCTAGAAGCCTGTTCACACCCAGAACGATAATTATAAAGATAACTTTAACTATAACTATATTAGCGTAAACGTCAGGAGATGATATTGTTCTGTTTATTATAAGCCGTATGCCTGAGCTCTTTAAAGCAGGATAGATTCTGATTGGCTGTCAATGTTTTTATCATTCATCAGCTGGAAAACATCGTTCTGAAAATGATTCCAACGATATAGTTTCTCTGTGTAATTATAATTATATTTGTGGTGTGGACTCTTCTATTCTTTTATATTTAGAAAGATATTTAGAACTATATCTCAATTTTTATCGTTATAGTTATTGTCCTCGGTGTGAACAGTTCTTCCATCTTATGTTTAGAAAAATATTAACCTCTGAAAAGGAAAATAAATTACCATTATAGCATCACAAAATAAATGTGTCATTCAAATGAGGACCTGGGTATTAAACCAAAAATGCAAATTTGAATCACTGTACCCTTAAGTGTTGCTATATCTGTTCAATTCTGCATCACAATGAAACATTTATATCTACACTCTTAAAAATCAAGGTTGTTTTGGTCAACTTTGGTTCCATAAAGAACCTTTAACATCCAAGAACGTTTTTTAACATCTTTTTCACTCCACAAAAAGGTTCTTTACAGTGGAAAAAAATGTTCTTTAGATATTTAAAATGTAACCAAAAATAGTTAATCTATGGGAAAAAACCCTTTTGGAACCTTTATTTGTTAGTGTATGTATTCAAAATGAGGATTATGATCAGTGTTATAAAAGTTCAAGAGAGAAAGTTTGCTTCAAATAAACAGAAATCGCGGTAACACTTTACAATAAGGTTCATTAGTTAACATTAGTTAATGTATTAACTAACATAAACTAATCATGAGCAATACATTTGTTACAGTATTAGTTAATCTTTGTTAAAGTTGGTTAATACAAGTACAGCTGTTCATGTTAGTTCTCAGTGCATTAACTAATGTTAACAAATACAACCTCTGATTTTAATAACAAATTAGTAAATGTTGAAATTCATATTAACTAAGATTAATAAATGCTGAAGAAGTATTGTTAATTATTAGTTCATGTTAACTAAGGTAGTTAACTAATGTTAAATAATGAACCTTATTGTAAAGTGTTATCGAAATCGCTGAAAGTGTATCATATTAACACAGATGAAATCCTGGTTTATTGGAATTAGGACTGTGTTTGGCTCTTCATGTGTACGTTTCCATATGTGTTCTTTGACCGTCAAGAACGCTGCAGAATAATCGCTGTGTATTTTGGAGTGCCAGATTGGTTGGTTTCCATAAAAGAACAGTCTGCAAGGAAACAGTTGAGACAATGAGTTATAAAAAATGAAAATAAAAGAATCAACAAAAGCCACAACTCTTGGTTGTGTGAGCTGGAATCAGATCTTCTCCTGATCTTGCTTTAAGATGCGGATGAGCTGAAACAGGCCTTGCGAACGCCTTCTCTCAACAGACTAGCACAACACACTGAAGCCGTCCCAGGAGACCAGCACTGAGAGCTTTCACATCCACACAAAGCATGGATAACCATATCATTCCAGACATCTTGTTTTAACATGAGCAGAACTCTTCATCTCTGGAGAGATCCAGCAAACTTCCATGCTTTACTGCTACATTATATGATTAATGCATGACCTTTTCCTCACCCGAAACTTCAGAAACTTTTCAGAGCCTCCTTCCCAACTCACCCTGATGAAAAATCGTTGATTAACCCTTGTGCTGAGTTGAAAATAATTTACCTAATTTGGTGTTCCAAATCAATAATGGCCAGCCTTTTAAATTGCTTGTAAATCTCCCGTTACACTAAATTATCATCAAATATTGGATTCAATCTTTTTATCAGCTTGTTTTCTTCCTGTTAGCACAGGTTTTGAATTAGTTTTTGGAACTGATTGATCGTAGGCCTCATTGATCTGAGCCTCAGTTTTTGAGGGAATAAAGTTCACTCAAGCTTATTCACCTCAGGTGCATGTGTTCAGACTAATGAGGTCTACCATCAATCCATTCCCAAAAACTAATTCAAAAGCTGTGATTATTGAAAGAGAACAAGTTGAGAAAAAGATTGAATCCAATAGTTTGCAACAACATAGGATAATGAGAGATTTATAAGAAGTTTTTGTAGGCGAGACATTTTTGAACACAAAGCAAGGAACACAAAGCAAGGTGTTCAAACCCCCTTTTTTGACAAAAAATGTTTTAGTCCAATGTGGCAACATTAACTAGGGGTGTAACAATATATCATGTCACAATACATATCACAATGCAAAAATGCAACAATATGTATCGTGGATAGTGACAATATGTATTGTCTATATAGTTCACCCAAAATTAAAATTACTGTGCGAGAAAAAAATCAAGTTTTCAGAGTTTCAGTGTCAGTACTACATTAAACTACTATATATAATGTTGAATATAATGTATAAAAATGCAGTGGGGGAATATTTGTGTGTCCTGACAATGACAAATGTCTGATGTTACCAGTAAAAGTGACCTACGTTATTTTAAATATATCTAGTCAATGACAGAGTGTAAGCATATTCATCTAAAATAATTCTGTATTTCAGAATTATGAATATTGTTATTCTGGTGTCTCTATTGTCCTGTGCTTTGGGTTTCAGCACCAAGTCCAATCCTATTCATTTACACACACAATGAAATACCATATTTACCATTTTAATCAACAGTAAAACATTTTGTAAACCTTTTATCATATGTCTTGGAGTATTGCATAAATATCGTATCGTGAGTTCAGTATCGCGCTATGTATCGAATCGTGACATGAGGATATCGTTACACCCCTATTAACTAGCATTGTTGGGAAAAAGAAAAAGCATGGTTTCCGACATAAATGACTGGAACAAAACTAGAGGGAGTTTCCAGCTCTCAGGCAGAACAGCCTGATTTGAAGCACCTGTGTAATGTTAAATGAAACTTTTACCTGTACTTGATACAGATTTGCCATTCATAATGTATGTAGCGTGTCTCACTGGTATGCAGCCACGGAAGAGTTAGTGGAATCCTGCAATGTGAGCAGGACACATGGCACAGGGCATGAACATGAACACTGATACTCCAGCCGGTAGTCTGAGCTCAGGTTTCTTGACCACATGTTCCATCAGACCTTCTGGCCCTGTGATTGGAGAGGTCAGGCCTGACACTGATGTCATGTTCCCGGGATCCCATCAATTCTTGATTGGAGGTTACATGTACGCATGCGGCGGTGTGTGTGTGTGTGTTTCAGCACTGCTCTCTAGGTCACTGGCTACGGTGTGTTTAGTAAACTCTGGATTCTTAGTTACATCAAAGACAGTTGCAGTTGGACATTCTTGCATCTTTTTCAAAGGTGTGTTTGAGCACAAAGTATCAGTTTGGGGTATCAGTATCTGTTTTCCACTGAAACAGGAAGTTAAGGCGGGACATATTTAATGGCTCCTCCCCCTTTTCAAATAGCCAATGGCATTTAGTTTAGCTCACAGATTGACAGCCCCATGCAAGCGAATCCAAGCGGTGATGATACTTTGGATTCAATAGTAGAGATGTGAATAAATTCTAGCCATTTTATTCTTAACCAACGTACAGTTGGAAAACAGAACAAAACTTGAGTGTTTGAGCAACCGAACACACATCTTTAACCCATATTGCTCCGTGTCTGTCAGCGGTCGCTTCGACCAGGTGGTGTTTATAGTAGAGGGGGCGGAGCTTCAGATTCTAGAGAGCATTTGATTGGACAGAAGATGTGATGAGAAGCTGAAGTCTGCGGTGATGTCATAAAATCCCTGATCTATTTTAGCGGAAGTGAGAAACTGTACGTTTTGAATGCATATATCTCCTAAATGCGAATTTTGTCATTTTTTGGAACACACCAGCTTATTGATAACCTTGTGCTAATATATTCATACTAAAAGCTAAAAAACTAAATTTTGATTTCAGGGGGCCTTTAAAAAAGTGGTGAATGTTCCTTCAGTGACTTCACACAGAAACTCATCTAGGTTTCTGTCATCTAGATGATAAACGACTGTATGAATAAGATTCAAATGCCTGTTATCTGCAATAAAATGGTACACATGAATATGGTCATAATTCAGTACTGTGGTAAGACATATTCCTGGATCAACATTGTAACAATGTTCAAATTCAGGGAAGAATGAAGCGGAAACCGGCAAACCATCAATGTAACTTTAATGACAAAATTAACATGAACAACAAAGTGGTAGTAAGCGGCAGCCCGTCACGGATGACAGCCTTATATAAATATAATAAAATGACATAAAGTCCCAGACCTGGTCCTCTCTCGTCTTCCACTGTTGACTCTCTGTGGTCATTAGATCCCATGGCATCTGAAATCTGACTTGTTGCCTCAGGCAATAACTTTACAGGCATCGTTTGTGCATTCAGATTCATCCCTAAACTGATTTCAGACAGGCTTCTGAGCCAGAAGAATGGTTTAATGATCTACTACAAAAAAGAGAGAGCTTTGATGATAACTTTGCAAATATTTTATTACTAAGTTCTCTATAGAAATGACATCAAAAGTGGAAAAAGTTGGTCAGAAAACTACACAAACTTATTTATTTTTAGATCATCTGTGGCCCATGAGCTGCTGATCTGAAAACCAGGTGTGTGTTCTGGCGCATTGTTGGAGCGTTGCTATTTTGAGGAACTGAAATAAACTGAGCCATTGACCAACTGAAACCTGGTCTAAAGTCAATGGTGCAGTATTTTTTTGTTATTTAAAGAGTGTGTTAGTAATATGAGCCTATAGACGGGTCAACAACGCGCTACACTTTGTCCCGTAGATGTTCTGCTTGCGCTTTAACGTTGTGCACGAGTAGATCCGTTTCCTAGAGACGCGTTTTCAGTTTTACCGTTTGCAAATTCCTCCATGTAAATAGCGAATCCGCCATGGCGCGAGCACAACTGGCTTTTAAAGGGAATGGGAGATGAGACTCTGATTGGTTTATTTCTCGTTACGCCCAAAACACACCCATTACTCATTAAGAGAATAGAGACAAAACACACCCATCACTCATTAAGAGAATAGAGACAAAACACACCCGTCACTCATTAAGAGACTAGAGACAAAACACACCCATCACTCATTAAGAGAATAGAAACAAAACACACCCGTCACTCATTAAGAGAATAGAGACAAAACACACCCGTCACTGATTAAGAGAATAGAGACAAAACACACACATCACTCATTAAGAGAATAGACATAAACACACCCATCACTCATTAAGAGAATAGAGACAAAACACACCCATCACTCATTAAGAGAATAGACATAAACACACACATCACTCATTAAGAGAATAGAGACAAAACACACCCGTCACTCATTAAGAGAATAGAGACAAAACACACCCATCACTCATTAAGAGAATAGAGATAAAACACACCCCTCACTCATTAAGAGAATAGAGACAAAACACACCCATCACTCATTAAGAGAATAGAGATAAAACACACCCATCACTCATTAAGAGAATAGAGACAAAACACACCCCTCACTCATTAAGAGAATAGAGACAAAACACACCCATCACTCATTAAGAGAATAGAGATAAAACACACCCATCACTCATTAAGAGAATAGAGACAAAACACACCCGTCACTCATTGAGAGAATAGAGACAAAACACACCCATCACTCATTAAGAGAATAGAGACAAAACACACCCATCACTCATTAAGAGAATAGAGATAAAACACACCCCTCACTCATTAAGAGAATAGAGACAAAACACACCCATCACTCATTAAGAGAATAGAGATAAAACACACCCATCACTCATTAAGAGAATAGAGACAAAACACACCCCTCACTCATTAAGAGAATAGAGACAAAACACACCCATCACTCATTAAGAGAATAGAGATAAAACACACCCATCACTCATTAAGAGAATAGAGACAAAACACACCCATCACTCATTAAGAGAATAGAGACAAAACACACCCATCACTCATTAAGAGAATAGACACAAAACACACCCGTCACTCATTAAGAGAATAGAGACAAAACACACCCATCACTCATTAAGAGAATAGAGATAAAACACACCCATCACTCATTAAGAGAATAGAGACAAAACACACCCATCACTCATTAAGAGAATAGACACAAAACACACCCCTCACTCATTAAGAGAATAGAGACAAAACACACCCGTCACTCATTAAGAGAATAGAGACAAAACACACCCATCACTCATTAAGAGAATAGAGACAAAACACACCCATCACTCATTAAGAGAATAGAGACAAAACACACCCATCACTCATTAAGACAATAGAGACAAAACACACCCATCACTCATTAAGAGAATAGAGACAAAACACAGCCATCACTCATTAAGACAATAGAGACAACACACACCCATCACTCATTAAGAGAATAGACACAAAACACACCCATCACTCATTAAGAGAATAGAGACAAAACACACCCATCACTCATTAAGAGAATAGAGACAAAACACACCCATCACTCATTAAGAGAATAGACACAAAACACACCCATCACTCATTAAGAGAATAGACACAAAACACACCCATCACTCATTAAGAGAATAGAGACAACACACACCCATCACTCATTAAGAGAATAGAGACAACACACACCTATCATTCATTAAGAGAATAGACACAAAACACACCCATCACTCATTAAGAGAATAGAGACAACACACACCCATCACTCATTAAGAGAATAGAGACAACACACACCTATCATTCATTAAGAGAATAGACACAAAACACACCCATCACTCATTAAGAGAATAGAGACAAAACACACCCATCACTCATTAAGAGAATAGAGACAAAACACACCCATCACTCATTAAGAGAATAGACACAAAACACACCCATCACTCATTAAGAGAATAGAGACAACACACACCCATCACTCATTAAGAGAATAGAGATAAAACACACCCATCACTCATTAAGAGAATAGACACAAAACACACCCATCACTCATTAAGAGAATAGAGACAACACACACCCATCACTCATTAAGAGAATAGAGACAACACACACCCATCACTCATTAAGAGAATAGAGACAAAACACACCCATCATTCATTAAGAGAATAGACACAAAACACACCCATCACTCATTAAGAGAATAGAGACAACACACACCCATCACTCATTAAGAGAATAGAGACAACACACACCCATCACTCATTAAGAGAATAGAGACAAAACACACCCATCACTCATTAAGAGAATAGACACAAAACACACCCGTCACTCATTAAGAGAATAGACACAAAACACACCCGTCACTCATTAAGAGAATAGAGACAAAACACACCCATCACTCATTAAGAGAATAGACACAAAACACACCCATCACTCATTAAGAGAATAGAGACAAAACACACCCATCACTCATTAAGAGAATAGAGACAAAACACACCCATCACTCATTAAGAGAATAGAGACAAAACACACCCATCACTCATTAAGAGAATAGAGACAAAACACACCCATCACTCATTAAGAGAATAGAGACAAAACACACCCATCACTCATTAAGACAATAGAGACAAAACACACCCATCACTCATTAAGAGAATAGAGACAAAACACAGCCATCACTCATTAAGACAATAGAGACAACACACACCCATCACTCATTAAGAGAATAGACACAAAACACACCCATCACTCATTAAGAGAATAGAGACAAAACACACCCATCACTCATTAAGAGAATAGAGACAAAACACACCCATCACTCATTAAGAGAATAGAGACAAAACACACCCATCACTCATTAAGAGAATAGACACAAAACACACCCATCACTCATTAAGAGAATAGAGACAAAACACAGCCATCACTCATTAAGACAATAGAGACAACACACACCCATCACTCATTAAGAGAATAGACACAAAACACACCCATCACTCATTAAGAGAATAGAGACAAAACACACCCATCACTCATTAAGAGAATAGAGACAAAACACACCCATCACTCATTAAGAGAATAGACACAAAACACACCCATCACTCATTAAGAGAATAGAGACAACACACACCCATCACTCATTAAGAGAATAGAGACAACACACACCTATCATTCATTAAGAGAATAGACACAAAACACACCCATCACTCATTAAGAGAATAGAGACAAAACACACCCATCACTCATTAAGAGAATAGAGACAAAACACACCCATCACTCATTAAGAGAATAGACACAAAACACACCCATCACTCATTAAGAGAATAGACACAAAACACACCCATCACTCATTAAGAGAATAGAGACAACACACACCCATCACTCATTAAGAGAATAGAGACAACACACACCCATCACTCATTAAGAGAATAGAGACAAAACACACCCATCATTCATTAAGAGAATAGACACAAAACACACCCATCACTCATTAAGAGAATAGAGACAACACACACCCATCACTCATTAAGAGAATAGAGACAACACACACCCATCACTCATTAAGAGAATAGAGACAAAACACACCCATCACTCATTAAGAGAATAGACACAAAACACACCCATCACTCATTAAGAGAATAGAGACAAAACACACCCATCATTCATTAAGAGAATAGAGACAACACACACCCATCACTCATTAAGAGAATAGAGACAACACACACCCATCACTCATTAAGAGAATAGACACAAAACACACCCATCACTCATTAAGAGAATAGAGACAACACACACCCATTACTCATTAAGAGAATAGACACAAAACACACCCATCACTCATTAAGAGAATAGACACAAAACACACCCATTACTCATTAAGAGAATAGACACAAAACACACCCATCACTCATTAAGAGAATAGAGACAACACACACCCATCACTCATTAAGAGAATAGAGACAACACACACCCATCACTCATTAAGAGAATAGAGACAAAACACACCCATCACTCATTAAGAGAATAGACACAAAACACACCCATCACTCATTAAGAGAATAGAGACAACACACACCCATCACTCATTAAGAGAATAGACACAAAACACACCCATCACTCATTAAGAGAATAGACACAAAACACACCCATCACTCATTAAGAGAATAGAGACAACACACACCCATCACTCATTAAGAGAATAGAGACAACACACACCCATCACTCATTAAGAGAATAGAGACAAAACACACCCATCACTCATTAAGAGAATAGAGACAACACACACCTATCATTCATTAAGAGAATAGAGACAAAACACACCCATCATTCATTAAGAGAATAGAGACAAAACACACCCATCACTCATTAAGAGAATAGAGAAACCCTTTTAGACCATTTCTCCAGTCGTTAAACAAGCTAAAGTGTATTCTGACTCGCTCTAAGTGCACTTGATCCGTGCGCTTTAGACCATCGTTTAGATCTTTGAAATATGGCCCTTAGTGCGTTTCAGGTATATTTTTGTTGGCTGTCCCTTGTATATATTATCATGAACCATGTTTTTTTTTTAAGGGATATGCTTAGACAAAATGCCGGCTACTAGTCAAATGCTATTTTGGGAGCATTTCTTTCTTCGTGCCCGTGACAAGGTGAAATATCTCGCTGTCTCGTGTTTGATAAGTTGTGACTCATTTTGGGCAAGTGTTTGTCCGGCTGCAGCCGCTCCATGTGTTCAGAGACTCTGCCAAAGCCTCTCCGACTCCTCTGCCTGCCACTCATTCATTTAAAGGGACAGTTCACCTAAAAATTCTACTAGCGTATGGCCGTCTGCCGGAAGCTAGTTATTTTACTCGATAAAGTTTTAAATATGGATATTTTCTTACACAAACTCATCGCTTCACTTCAGAAGGCCTTTATTAACCCTCTGGGGTCGGCGGTATCGCCGGCGATACCAGCTCACTTTTTTCCTTATCAGTGCAAAAGAGACTCAAATTACTCTGTTGATTTTGATCTTACATATAAGTGCTGTACATCATTACATCCTGTTAAGTGTCTATTTTTTTGTGGGTACTCACAATAAAAACAAAGTGTTGTGCTTTTCGTCAAATAAAGAAAAATAAACATGATGCGCATTTTACCTTCTCTGGTCAGTGAGGTCCATTCTGAAACGCGTCCGAAAAATGAACTGTAACTCTGTCAATACTTGTCACAGAGGTACGAGAGATTTCTCTTTATGAAGCTGAAATTCTCTTCTTTTAAATGAAGTAATTTATATAAAAAACTAATATTCTCAGTTTATGTAATCTGTATGAAAAGAGAGAGATGTCAGTATTTTTCTTTCCAGCTCATTATACCTCATTACGCGTTAATGTGCCACGCCCACGGAGAGCGCGCGTGCAAATGATCTAAGGCAAGCCATGCAAACATGCCAACGCCCACCAGCTGGATTATAAAACACATCGTGTTTAGTAAGTTTCTTACTACCGCGGTGAACACAGCGTATCCCTACCCTGTGAGGAATAATACTATCTAATAACCCTGGAAAATGTACCAGAAGTGCTGGTTGTTTCATTTCGAGGAGCACAGATCCAGCTGATGTAGTAAGTCATTTATTCTTAAGTGCTTTGTTCTAATCACGATACTGGATAGTGTCTGTAAACCGCAAAAAGACTGTTTAAATATGAATTGCGTGTCTGTGTGTAGGCTAAATGATGAATGAACGGCACAGGTGCGCGCGCTTTGTTTACTACAGTTATACAGCGCGTGTCTGTGCCGTTCATTCACTCTCGCATCTACATTAGTAAACATGTTATTAAATTTACATGAACACATCCAAACTATATTGCTATAGCCTACTAAGATGAGTAAAAATCGCGTTTCTGTGTGTGAATGAATGAACGGCAGAGATGCGCTGTTTACCACAACTCGCAAAAAGACTGTTTAAATTTGAATCGCATTTCTGTGTGTGAATGAATGACCCGCTTTTAGCAAACTATATTGCTATACTGAGATGAGTAAAAATCGACTGAAATATGTTGAAATAAAATGTATTTGTATAAGCAACGTATTAAACTGCAAATTAACATTTATATTTCTTATATAAACGAAAGACCTATGTTACAGACATATGAAAGACAACATTTCGTTGTCTAGTTTTAGATAGATTATACATTTTTCCTCTAAAATATTTGCCACCTCAAATAAGCTTTGGTTTGCCAATTTTTGCTCATATGTTAAATAGCCTATAGTATGTTTTGTCAAAAATAAAGTAATCAAATAATATGTTATTATGTGTTTGTTCCAATGTAGCCTAGGCTATATCCAAAGTAATGAATCCTTAACTTTGAAATATGTATGATAAAATGTATACTTTAGTTTTTACAAAGAAAGATTGCACTTGAATTGTTGTTGTAATTGTAACATTTTTAATAAAAAAAAAATATATTTACAAGGTAGATGTAAACAAACTATTAAAAAGTAAATATAAGCCTTTTCTTTAAATAATTTTTATTGAGTTTTATTAGTGACAAATTTGGGGAGAGGATACATATTCCAAAACTGAAAATACAGTATGAGAATTAACTGCACAATTACTAGACATGGAAAAATATTTTAAAAAATGAGATGCTTCCAACTGTGAACCATATATATATACACACACACACACACACACACACACACACACACACACACACACACACACACACATATATATATATATGTTGCTCTTGCATTCTTTCTTGTGGCTCAGTGACACACCTGAATGAATGGCTCATTAAGTATCCGGGCCCCATTGTCTCCTCAGGTGTGAACCACTAAATATGCATGATGGTGTTGAAATCGTTGCGCATATTGCCTTTCCAAACAAAAAGTGTCTTACAAAATTTAAATCAATGTATTGTTTTATGTGAATGATTAGGCAGGATGATTTTCACATCATTTTGAAGAAAAAACTCTAGGCAACGACATCCATTAGTCAAAAGTCTTGTGGACACATATTTAGTATGTGTTTTGTGGCCTTATTTCAGAAACTTTATTTTTTATTTTTTTCAATAACCATGCATAAACAATATTCCCTCAAAAATACAAACATGTACATACATGTTGCTCACATATTATGGTAGCCCTGTTTGTGCTAAATAGAGTGTAATTACACCTTTGCCATTAATATGTTTATAAGCAACTGAAAAAAGCACAAATGTCAGGGCATGTCAGAACATCTCAAGGACCCCAAAAATCCTTTAGACCCCAGAAGGGTTAACCCCCCCGGAGCCTGTGGATCACTTTTATGATGGACAGATGCACTTTTATGATGGACAGATGCACTTTTATAATGGATATGTACTTTTATGATGGATATGTACTTTTATGATGGACAGATGCACTTTTATGATGGACAGATGCACTTTTATGATGGATAGATGCACTTTTATGATGGATATGTACTTTTAGGATGGACAGATGTACTTTTATGATGGACAGATGCACTTTTATGATGGACAGATGCACTTTTATGATGGATATGTACTTTTATGATGGACAGATGCACTTTTATGATGGATAGATGCACTTTTATGATGGATATGTACTTTTATGATGGATATGTACTTTTATGATGGACAGATGTACTTTTATGATGGACAGATGCACTTTTATGATGGACAGATGTACTGGTATGATTGATATGTACTTTTATGATGGATAGATGCACTTTTATAATGGATATGTACTTTCTATGATGGATATGTACTTTTATGATGGACAGATGCACTTTTATGATGGACAGATGCACTTTTATGATGGATATGTACTTTTAGGATGGATATGTACTTTTATGATGGACAGATGTACTTTTATGATGGACAGATGCACTTTTATGATGGACAGATGTACTGGTATGATTGATATGTACTTTTATGATGGACAGATGCACTTTTATGATGGATAGATGCACTTTTATGATGGATAGATGCACTTTTATGATGGATAGATGCACTTTTATGATGGATATGTACTTTTATGATGGACATGTACTTTTATGATGGACAGATGTACTTTTATGATGGACAGATGCACTTTTATGATGGACAGATGTACTGGTATGATTGATATGTACTTTTATGATGGACAGATGCACTTTTATGATTGATAGATGCACTTTTATGACGGATAGATGCACTTTTATGATGGATATGTACTTTTATGATGGATATGTACTTTTATGATGGACAGATGTACTTTTATGATGGACAGATGCACTTTTGTGATTGATAGATGCACTTTTATGATGGATATGTACTTTTATGATGGATATGTACTTTTATGATGGACAGATGCACTTTTATGATGGATAGATGCACTTTTATGATGGATATGTACTTTTATGATGGATATGTACTTTTATGATGGATATGTACTTTTATGATGGACAGATGTACTTTTATGATGGACAGATGCACTTTTATGATGGACAGATGTACTGGTATGATTGATATGTACTTTTATGATGGATAGATGCACTTTTATGATTGATAGATGCACTTTTATGATGGATAGATGCACTTTTATGAGGGACAGATGCACTTTTATGATGGACGGATGCTTTTGTATGATGGATAGATGCACTTTTATGATGGACAAATGCACTTTTATGATGGACAAATGCACTTTTATGATGGACGGATGCACTTTTATGATGGACGGATGCACTTTTATGATGGACAAATGCACTTTTATGATGGACAGATGCACTTTTATGATGGATAGATGCACTTTTATGATGGACAGATGCACTTTTGTGATGGATAGATGCACTTTTATGATGGACAGATGCACTTTTATGATGGATAGATGCACTTTTACGATGGATATGTACTTTTATGATGGATAGATGCACTTTTATGATGGACAGATGTACTTTTATGATGGACAGATGCACTTTTATGATGGACAGATGTACTTTTATGATGGATAGATGCACTTTTATGATGGATATGTACTTTTATGATGGATTTGTACTTTTATGATGGACAGATGCTCTTTTATGATGGACAGATGCACTTTTATGATGGACAGATGTACTGGTATGATGGATATGTACTTTTATGATGGACAGATGCACTTTTATGATGGATAGATGCACTTTTATGATTGATAGATGCACTTTTATGAGGGACAGATGCACTTTTATGAGGGACAGATGCACTTTTATGATGGACGGATGCACTTTTATGATGGATAGATGCACTTTTATGATGGACAAATGCACTTTTATGATGGACAGATGCACTTTTATGATGGATAGATGCACTTTTATGATGGATAGATGCACTTTTATGAGGGACAGATGCACTTTTATGATGGACGGATGCACTTTTATGATGGATAGATGCACTTTTATGATGGACAAATGCACTTTTATGATGGACAGATGCACTTTTATGATGGATAGATGCACTTTTATGATTGATAGATGCACTTTTATGATGGACAGATGCACTTTTATGATGGATAGATGCACTTTTATGATGGACAGATGTACTTTTATGATGGATAGATGCACTTTTACGATGGATATGTACTTTTATGATGGATAGATGCACTTTTATGATGGACAGATGCACTTGTATGATGGATAGATGCGCTTTTATGATGGATAGATGCATTTTTATCATGTATAGATGCACTTTGATGGACTTAAAAAAATATATAAATCCATTCACTGCCATTATAAAGCCTGTAAGAGCCAGGACATTTTCTAATATAACTCTGATTGTATTCGTCTGAAAGATGAATGTCATATACAGGATAACTTGAGGGCGAGTAAATCATGGGCTAATTTTCAGTTTTGAGTGAACTATCCCTTTAAGTCAGTCAGCTTTGGCAAGCGCTCCTCTCACGGCCTGTCAGGATAGGGGACGCTGGGAAATCAAAGAGGTGATATGAAAATGACCTTCTAGGAGACACTGGTGGCCCTGCAGTGAGAAGGAGAATAGAGTGAGGGCCCGTGTGGAGATCAGGAGCCGAATGGGGCCGTAAAGAGGAAGTATTTGCTGCCAGTGCATGTTTTGCCATATGTCGTGGTTCATAGGAGTGTGTGTTGACCAGGGAGAGGACAGCTGTTCAGGAGAGCGTTCAGTGCCAGACCCGCTCTGAAGGTGCTGCGAAATCCGCATCAAATGCATGAGCAGTTTTGAATGACCCAGGTGAGCAAATATAAGATATTATCCACCATATTCCTGAAGATCTTACTGCATTTTGAATTATGGGTGGCACTTCCGGTTCGGGGAACTTCCATTAAAAAAGACTGAAACGAAACGTTTCAAATCATAAGGTTGCACTACAAATATCACAGGTGATGTTAAAATAGCACTTTTTAGAGCTTACTGTACGTCATTTTACACGGCACATCTATAGTGTAGATATAGTAAAGCTAAAATGGAAAAGCTTCTGGTGGCATTTAATGATGCATTAAGAATTTTGCTTAAACTCCCAAGGTGGACAAGTGCAAGCCAAATGTTCGTATCTAGTGATGTTCCTACGTTGCATGCTGTGTTGAGGAATTATATGTATAATTTCATGTGTCGATTGGGTGATTCAAAAAATACAATCATAATTGTCTTAAATGATCCTACATTAAGTGATGCAAGGTATTCCTCCTGGTTCTGGAAGCACTGGAACTCAAGTTTGTATGTTCTTAAATATTGTTTGTTGTATACAAATCTGTGTTTGTATTTTATTTTATTCTTTTCTTTTTGTTTCTTTACTTTGTGATATGGACCTAAGGGTCTGGAATAAAGAATGAATAATAATAATAATAATAATACATAAAGCTTATCCGTCATTTTGACTGAATGAGCTGTCGATTTTCCTTCATGTTTTATTTTCAGACGTCATGATAATAATGTAACACTTGGTATTTTAATGTGACAATATAACAAGAATATCTACTATGGCAAGAGCTCTTTTCCGCATGATATTTTTTTCCCCTTTGCATTCTGCTGTAATAGTATGAAAAAGGTCAATGTATATATTGCACATTTGTGGTCTGTTCTCCCGATTTAATTTCCGATATATCCCATTAATAATTCACTGGAATGCACAAAGAATCTCTAATTTTTCTCCTCAAATCCAGGTTTGTTTTTTACAGGTAAATACAATTTATTATCAGTCAAAATGACGGAAATCACTTTGAAATAGTGTCACGCAATGCTGAAGTAAATGAACGTTTTTGATCAAGGCAACATATGTGAAATCGTACTCGGTTACTAACGTAACCTCGGTTCTCTCTAGAAGAGGGAACGAGTACTGCGTAATATCTTACGCTAGGGGAAAATCTCTTTTCCACAAGAAATTGAAGCCAAAAATGATCCTTAATTTTGAATGAATGTAAAACGCATTGCAGCAGCATGCAGACATAGGCGAGACGGCTTGCGTGCCTATTGGCTGCCTTGCGGCAACTGCAGCAGTCTATCGAGAGAGGCCCTATGTGATGTCAGATCCAATGGGGGCGCTTCGCGCCCGCTAAATCACGTCCCGCCGAAACGGGTGTGGTCTGGGCCTATAAATATAGCTCGAAGGCTGATACAAACTGATTTTCATCGCTGAAGTGAACCAGCGTGTTGCAGGCACGGCAAAGATACGCAGTACTCGTTCCCTCTTCTAGAGAGAACCGAGGTTACATTAGTAACCGAGTACGTTCTCGTACGAGAGGTACGCTAGGGGAACACTATGTAAAACGCCGTGCGTGGCGGGATCCACACCAAAGTCCCAAGTGCAGGTGCCCGGGGCACATATAGTGCATAATCACCAGGGACTCAAAGAGAGATTCTGAGAAGAGAGGCTAGAAGCGTCATTCTCCACAAGTAGCATCCTCAAGGAGCTAACTATATCAACAGTGTTCCACACAGTCAGGGTGAAAATTTATTCGGCCTGAACTGACTAACAGTATGGGTCTTATTAAATGCCCCTGGGGTAATTTTATCGATCAGGGAGCGATGCTCAAGCAGTTCCAGTATTCTGAGCCGAAGCAACGGGGCAGCCAATACTGATTTTCAGACCGACAGTAGTTTAGACTGTAAGGCGGGAACCTCTAGGTTATAAAACCTTGTAGACGGTGAGGTCCAGCCAGCCGCCATACATATATCCTGCAAGGTAATCCTGCTAGACCACGCCCACGACGAGGC
Source organism: Gila orcuttii (assembly GCA_026230005.1). Lineage (NCBI taxonomy): Eukaryota > Metazoa > Chordata > Actinopteri > Cypriniformes > Leuciscidae > Gila > Gila orcuttii. Next base: position 2,497,751 of record JAPDVR010000022.1, on the reverse strand, counting down.
CATGCCTCTCATGGAGTGCGCTCTGACACCCAAAGGACACTGCAGGCCTTTAGAGGTGTTAGCCAACGCTATGGCATCAACTATCCACCTGGATAGGGTCTGTTTCGAAGCGGCCAGCCCTTTGGCACGTCCACTGAATGAAACGAAGAGCTGCTTAGTCTGTCTGAAAACAGACGAGCGGGACACGTAAGCTCTTAATGCCCTGACAGGGCAAAGGAAGCCTCTTCCTCTTCCTCGTTGTACACCGGCAGGGTAGACAGGGAGATAACCTGAGCCCTGAATGGTGTGTTGAGGGGCTTAGGCACGTATCCGTGCCTGGGTTTGAGTATGACTTTCGAGTCATTTGGCCCAAACTCCATACACATCGCGCTTACTGAGAGCGCTTGTAAATCCCCTACGCGCTTCACTGAAGCCAGAGCCACCAGAAACGCTGTCTTGAACGACAAATGTTTCATGTCTGACAGATGGATTGGCTCGAACGGGGCACCTTTCATGGCTTCCAACACCGTAGAAACGTCCCACATGGGGACTGAAGGGGGTCTGGGAGGGTTTAGCCTCTTAGCTCCCTTAAGGAAGCGGATGACCAGATCATCCTTCCCCAGTGACTGGCCAGTGGCTGGTTTAGTAAACGCTGCCATGGCCGCCACATAAACCTTGAGCGTGGATGGGGTTCTGCCCTTGTCCAATAGCTCTTGAAGGAAGGAGAGTACTTCCGTAACTCCACAGTCTGGGGGTGAAAAGCCTTGAGCTTTGCACCAGCCAGAAAACACAGACCATTTTGAGGAGTAGAGTCGTCTAGTGGACGGTGCTCTAGCCTGCGTGAACGTGTTTAATACTCCCTCCGGGAGGTTAACGGGTGCCCGTTGATGGCCCACGCATGTAAGGACCACATTTCCGGGCGAGGATGCCAAATCGAGCCCTTGGCCTGGGAGAGGAGGTCTTTCCTCATCGGTATTGGCCATGGGGCAGTGCTGGTCAGCTGCATCAGAACTGGAAACCAGGCCTGGTTTTTCCAGAGCGGAGCCACAAGCAGCACTGAGCATCCGTTTTCCCTGATTCGGTCCAACACCTGAGGCAGGAGCGAGACGGGGGGAAAAGCATAGAGCGGGCAGCGGGGCCAGACGTGGGCCAGCACATCTGTGCTCTTGGAGAAAAACTTTGGACAATGAGCGTTTTCTTTGGATGCGAACAGGTCCACTTGCGCTCTGCCGAATGTCTCCCACAGCAGCAGGACCGTCTGTGGATGCAGAGACCATTCTCCTGCTGGAACATTGTTTCTGGACAGCCTGTCTGGTCCCAGATTGAGGTGACCAGGCACATGTGCTGCTCTTAGTGAGAGCAGATTGTGCTGAGCCCAGATCAGCAGGCATTCCGTCAGCCAGTGAATGTTTTGGGACCTGATGCCACCCTGGCGATTTATGTAGGCCACCACCGACATGTTGTCCGAACGGACCAATACGTGGTGACCCTTTACCTGGGGACAAAAACGCTTCAGCGCGTTGTCCACTGCCATCATTTCCAGACAGTTTATGTGTCGGAGCTTCTCACGTTCTGACCACTGGCCAAAGAACGGTCTGCCCTCGAGCAGTGCTCTACATTGCGAGGTGGAGGCGTCCGTGGACACCACCTTTATGCTCGAGGGAGTTCCCAGGTTTACACCTGACTGATACCAGTTGGTTGCTTTCCACGGTCTCAGGGCTAGGACGCATTTCTGATCGACCTTGAGGCGAAACAGACCAGCAGCCCACGCCCGAGGAGGTACTCGCGCTTTTAGATACAGCTGCAGCAGGCACATGCGAAACAGACCCAGCTGGAGTACCGAAGATGCTGAGGCCATGAGACCCAGCACTTTCTGAAACCTTTTGAGCGGGACTATAGTGCCGCAGTGGAAGGATTTGATCACAGCAGGCGGTCTGGCCGCGCTCGATTTCTCTATGGCAGTTTGCGAAGAGAAAGTGAGTGGGGTGAAACCCGTGGGTTTTAACATGTCTGTGAGTGAGTGTGAGCGCGGGACAGCGGGCTTATTTACTACACTCAAAACACCGTCTGCCTGAGCTGACTGAATGTGTGTTGGTTTTGTTTTTACAGAAACCGCGGGACATGCATAGTGTAGTGTTTGTGGGCACTGGGTTGTGGGCACATTCACTACGTTTAATGCACAATCGACATGAGTCGAGTTTATTTGTGCGAGCCCTGTACTGTGGCGGGCTGTGCTTGTGTGTAGGAATGAACACTGATTCGTGGGCATTTTTATTACACTCATAACACCATCGGCCGTGGACGGAATACCAGAAATTACACTCGTAAAAACGGCGTTTGTGTGCATGCAAGCGGGTCGTGGTACCGGCTTGTTTACTGCAAAATATGCTGGAACAGTCACATTTTCTGGAACTGGACGAGCGGGAAGTTTCGGTGGGAGTCCGGCCGCAGCGGGACTTAAACACCGTTGTTTTCCTAGCAGTGCTAGGAAGGCTTTGAGGCCTCGGGCTTGATATCAATCCTTGGCCGGGGCCCGCGCGGAGGGGGGCGGTGGCCAGAAGAGCGAGAGCGTGGTCTCTGGTCACGGGCCTGGCTGTGCTGTGAAGCGGCGGCGGGCAGAGGCTGTGGCTGAGAGCTTTGAGCAGACGGCTGTTTGGGAGGAAGTGCTTCATAGCCTGTGACGTCTTCTGGGCCTCTGCGAATCTGTCCGCGAGATCTTTGACGGCAGATCCGAATAGGCCAGTTGGGGAGACGGGCGCGTCGAGGAACACAGAGCGCTCCGAGTCCGGCATCTCTGATAACGTCAGTCAAAGGTGTCTCTCGGCAACGGTGAGAGAAGCCATAGTCCGCCCCATGGCCTGTGCGGCGGATTTTGCGGCGCGGAGGGCGAGGTCCGTAGCGCTTCTCAGATCCGGCACGCTGATAGCTTCCGGTCCTTCCTCGTCCATTTTGCGGAGGAGGTCGGCTTGGAAGATTTGAAGTACGGCTATGGAGTGCAGTGCCGATACAGCTTTCCCAGCGGCGGTGTAAGCGCGACCGTGCATAGCGGAGGTGGCGCAGCAAGCTTTAGAAGGCAGCGCTGTCTTTGCTCGGCGTCCAGCAGAGGGCGGGCAAAGGTGGGCTGCTACGGCTGCTTCCACTGGGGGAAGAGAGAGATATCCTCTGTCTTTAGCACCGTCCACTACGGAGAATGCTGTGGAGACAGAGGTGCGCACTCTGGCGGAGAGTGGTGCGCTCCAGGACTTTGTGACTTCTTCGTGAAGTTCAGGAAGAAAAGGCGCAGGCCTGGACGGCGGTGGAGCGCGGTCTTTTTTCAGGAAGCATCCATCCAGTCTGTTGTGCGCGGGCTGCGCGGGCGCCTCCCACTCGAGGCCGAGGCTCGCCACTAGCTCTCCATTAGCAGACGCATGAGTTCAGTCTCGATGCTGGCCCGCTTTCCCGGCGACGCACGGACAGCGGGGGGGAGATCCACAGAGCTCGCCCAGTCCTCGCTGTCCGATGCCAGGATATAGCAGCTAGCCTCCTCCGAAGATACAGCTGCCTTGTCGACATCAATGGCGAAACCGGCGGCAGACGGCGGTCGTTGTCCGTCGAGAAGCTGGCGAAGCTTGCGGGCGAACCGGCGAGCTTTCGCGGGCTGGAGAAGGCTCGGGGACCCGCTGGGTGCAGCGCTTTTTGCGGCGCGGCACTACATTTTTACGCTAGCTCTTTTAGCAGAGATAGAATGTGAGTCGCGGTGGCGCACACACACTCAGCAGAGTTTTGAAAGGATATTAGGCGCCGGAAAGCGAAGCAGGTAAGGCGACTGAAGGCGGCGAGATGAAGGCCAGCGGCTTCAGATGCAGAGGCTCGTCCCTCAGAAGGCTTATTCTCAGACGGCGCGGCTTCTCACTCTGGATCCAACGATGCGTGAGCTTCGTTGAAGAGATGAAAATCTATACTTCGAGCTATATTTATAGGCCCAGACCATGCCCGTTTCGGCGGGACGTGACATAGCGGGCGCGAAGCGCCCCCATTGGATCTGACGTCACATAGGGCTTCTCTCGATAGGCTGCTGCAGTTGCCACAGGGCAGCCAATAGGCACGCAAGCCCTCTCGCTTATGTCTGCATGCTGCTGCAATGCGTTTTACATTAATTCAAAATTAAGGATAATTTTTGGCTTCAATATCTCGTGGAAAAGAGGTTTTCCCCTAGCGTAAGATATTACGCAGTACGAGAGAACCTCTCGTGAGAGAACATACAGATACACTGTATATTACTACATTGATATTGAACACACCGTTATTGCTGTGGAAAGAATCGCGCTTTTGTGGTTATTCATGTTGAAAGTACCTCGTTGATGCTTTTACACTTTTAAATGTCATTTTAGTGTTTGATGGTTGAAAGATGAGTAGAATAGTCATTTCATTTTACCCAATTAAAATTAGAGTTAATAGAGCGAGCCTTTCTCTGATAGTTTACAGCTTAACAGAAGTTACATCATGGAGCGCAGGAATAAGGTGGATATGGATCATATCGTACATGTTTAATGTCATTTCTACCCCAGATGAACACTTAGTAAAGTTCTTGTGACAGAAACATAATTCATCTTTAGTCATAATTTAGATTTTTACAACCAGTTCCGATTAGCCATTGATGTGTAAACAAGCCAGTCACTTGACAATGCATTCATCTGTCTGATGCCAAGAACTCGTAATACATAAATAAAAAACTTTTCTTTTTTCTTTTTTCGAAATTGCTGAATTTCTCAGTTCATATACAGCTCTCAGAAATGGCACTTAGAAGAGAAGCTTAAAGGGTCCGTCAGGCGCTTCATAGACAGATCCGTTTAGGGGTTCCCATCATGGGATCATTTTATGGATTTAGTTTTAATGAACTGATATAAAATAAATTATTTAATTAAATAATTTGAGGTGTAACAATGTATCGTGTCTCAATATACCGCAATACAAAAATGCATCAATATGTATTGTGGATAGTGACAGTATGTATTGCGTATAGTTCACCCAAAAAAAAAAATGACTGTGTGGGAAAAAAATGTAAGTTTACAGAGTTTTAATGTCAGTACTACATTAAACTGAATATAATACAGTAGGGGAATATTTGTGGGTCCTGATAATGCCAAATGTCTGATGTTACCTATAAAAAGTGGCCTACATTATTTTAAATATATCTTAGTCAGTGAAAGAGTGAAAGCATGTACATTTTTTGTAAACCTTTTATCATATGTCTTGGAGTATGGCAATAATATAGTATCGTGAGTTCAGTATCATGATATGCATTGAATCGTGACATGAGGATATCGTTACACCCCTATAAATAATAATTTTTTCAATTTTAATTCAATTTGATGAATTAAACAGCTGGTAAACACACTTTATCACTAGAAAAAAATCTAAATATCCGGCTTAACATGAAAGTATTATGCAATCATTTAAGACATTTCTCTTTATATAGAATCTTTTTGGCATATTGGGTTATTTAAAACTGAGTCAAGAACCCCATAGAGTGTTATTGAACCCCACTGAACCTTTTTAAGAGCATGCAGTGATCCACGATCCTAGATATGAGAAACACTGGAAAAGTACATTAGTAAAGTTAATTCATAATCAAGGTCTCTATTCAGCATTTCTTCTCATAAATAAATAAACAGATAATACAATTAAATTCCCTGAAGTAATTCTAGCAAGATATTGTTTGCAGAAAAATTCAGACATGTTTGATTAAACTGCAGATAATGAGATTTTAATAGGTTTTGTGATATGAAATTATTACTTTTTTAAATGTTTTTTAAGCTTAATCAGGCATTCAAATGTAAGAGACAATCATTATTTCAGTTTTATCTGTAATCGGTTTAAAGAAGGTACTTTTCCTTTGAAAGACAATTTGGATCACATGTAGAGATGTTTAAAGAACAGAAACGTGACTTGCGATTGAATCTGTCAACGCAAACGAGCCTTTAACTTCAGGCACTTCCCGGAGAATGTTCTTGTAATAAGTTTACTATAAGTGATTTTGGACAAAATGCATCAGTGTAAAAGAGGTTATAAATATAGGAAAGAAAAAATAATATAAAAAAACCTTCAGCATGCAAATATTTGAAAAGATGATACATACTATATATACATATATTACAATTTCCATAGAAACTAAAACAGTGGTTACATTTTGAATCTTTAAATCCCAGTGTCAATAAGAGATTGTGTAATGTGTAAAGTGGTTTATTCCTCCCTTCTATTTGTAAAGCGTTTTGAGTGCCGAGAAAAGAGCTATATTAATGTAACGCATTATTATTAAAGTTTACCAAGTTCATGCAACAACGTTCAAACACACTCTAGAATGAATTCTACAAATCAAAGTTTGATTGGAGTCTGTATGTAGAGCAGTTCCTGATGAAGTTTAATATTTTGAGTTTGAGATTTATAACAAATCCAACCCAGAATGACTGAGGAAAATGAATACAGAGCTGTACATGCTGTAAAAAAATTAATATAATAAAGTAAACAATCACCTGCTCTCCTTCTGTTAGGCATCCAAGCTGTTGATAAGGCTTAAATGAATTGCAAAGAAACTGTTATGTGACCTTTAATGATCCTAAACATTAATAGAACAGAATTTAATATACACTTAATATTCAACTATATTATTGATCTGCTGCATTGACACTATTATATGAGAACTGAGCTGGACGATGACATCACGGTTTTCTCCAGAACGGCTGTATAGATAAATGAACTAAATGAATAACTTTTTTACAACAAAAATGAACCATCACTGAGCTTACTTAAGCTGGACTGTGACGCTATTTTCTTCTAGAAACAAACTCTGTTGCATTATTTTCCTGTTATCTCTGTAAAGCTGCTTTTGAAACACTGTGTGTTGTAAAAAGCGCTGTATAAATAAAGTTGACTTGACTTGACGTGACTGTAATGCATGTTTGTATGTAGTTTGTGTAACTGGTGTCTGATTCCTCTCTGGGTTTCTACCGTTCCAGCCTGCAGATAAAGATGGAGGTCTTCCCAAACAAGTGGGCAACAAAACCGAGTGTGGCCTTCTGGGACTGGTCCTGGACCTGAAACGAGACTACCAGACCGTTCGCAACCAGATCCCTGAGGAGAAACTCTACAAGGTGTACACATTTAACTCCTCGAGGAAGTCCATGAGCACCGTCATCAAGCTTCCCGACGGAAACTTCAGAATGTACAGCAAAGGAGCGTCTGAAATCATCCTTAAAAAGTGAGCGCCTTTCATCAGCTTTTACATTTCAGTTGCAAATGTAAGGTCATTATGTTGAAGTACTGAGCCTGGAATCATTTACATGTGCAATTTGGTGTGGATTCGGATATTAATATGGCAAAAAAATGATATGAAATTCTGATGAGAATTCCACAAAATTCATCACCCAATATCTGCTTTAATAAGATGATATTTAAATGCTTAGTTCTATGATCAAAGCTCTGTAGTTTTAAACATAATATAATGCAATGCAATATTTGATGATTTAGAGTTGACAAATAAACCTTCCTCAAAAGCCTGATGGATCATATATAATGCTCATGATTTCAAAAAAAAAAAAAATGTATATATATTTCTGGATAATTAAGTAAACCAAAGTCGCTTCAGTGCAGTAAGTTATTCTTACATTTACTTCATAAAAATCAGAGATTTCACAGATTTCACAAAGATTTCACAGAACATACACGTGAAGCACGAGCTGAAGATGGATGGTTGTACAATCATACTAAATTTAAACTTAAGAATTGCTGGGTTGTTTCAACCCATGGTTGAGTCAAATATGGATAAAACTAGCCCAACGGGTGGAATGTGCGTTTGGACACAATGATACGAGTGACTCTGTGTGTTTGGGTCAGGTGTGCTCTTATCCTGAACGAGGTTGGAGAAACTCGCGTGTTCAGGCCGAGGGACAGGGACGAGATGGTGAAGAAAATCATCGAGCCCATGGCGTGTGATGGACTCAGAACCATCTGTGTGGCCTATCGGGACTTCTCCGGAGACCCTGAGCCCAACTGGGAAGACGAAAACAACATTCTGACCGACCTGACCGCAATATGTGTTGTTGGGATTGAGGATCCTGTCAGACCTGAGGTAAAAACTTTCTTCATATTTGATCATGGCATGGTCTTTATCTGAAATATTTTGCATTTTATAACATGAGAACACACTGTAGTGTGACCTCCGCTTCATCATTTACTGATTTCGCAATAAATGTGAAAAGCTATATATTATCAAAATTGTCTAGTGTATGTCTAGTCTTAATACACACTATTTTAACCCTGGAAACCTGGGATATGAAATAGTAGTCTGAAAAATAGTTTTTTTAAATGGACTTTTATTGAACCTTTAGTGAAAATATAAAAGAAAAACATCAGGTTTGAATACCTCATATAGTATGATATAGTGAGATTATGAAGGAAAAACAGCTCAAATTTATTCAGAGGAGATTCTGATATTAATATGTCAAAAAAATGAGATGAAATTCTGATAGTTTGTAATGTAAATCAATGAGATCAGACTAGTTGCACAAAATTCATATAAATATCAGCCGCCACCCAATATCTTCCAATAATATGTTTTAGTAAGATGATATTTAAATGCTTAGTTTTATGATCAAAGCTCTGTAGTTTTAAACATAATATAATAATGTTATGCAATACAATGATGATTTAGAGATCAACAAATAAACCTTCCTCAAAAGCCTGATGGATCATATCTGATGCTTTTGATTTTTCAAAAAAAGGATTTCTGGACAATTAAGTAAACCAAAGTCGCTTCAGTGCAGTAAGTGTTCATCTGGAAATATTACTAACAATATCAAAGTTATTCTTACATTTACTTTAGAAAAATCAGTAAAGATTTCACAGAAAAAAGACACGAGATGGACGGTTGTACAATCATACTAAAAGTCTTTTACTTGCTAAAAATGGGTTGTTTCAACCAATGGTTGAGTCAAATATGGACAAAAACAACCCAACGGTTGGGTCGGTCGATATTTGACCCAAACGTGGGTTAAAAGTTTGAAACAACCCTGCATTCGTTTTTAGAGTGTACAGTAACTATCAATTGGACAACAGAAGTTTTTTTGGTAAGTTTAGCGTTTAAATGCAACACAAGGTGTTTTTGTCTTGCAGAAACAATATCTAGTGCATGTGGTTTGAGATTGCTGGGAAATATTGGGATATCGGTAGAGATGTTGCATCAGATGTGATATTGTGAAAGAGTGTCCCGATCCTCAGGTGATTGTTCATCTTCACACACAGGGACTGAAGAAGTGTCTATACTGATGCATTATTTAACCTCTTCTTTTTATCCCGCTGTTTCTTTGCTCTCGTTCTCCGTCTCTAGAGCCACGCACAGTAATTGTCAGTTTGTTGAAGGCTTATTGCAAAAAGCAGAATAACAGAATATCAGCATGAATGAAGGAACTGATGAAGTTTGACTTCAAAGTGAATCCTCTGTTGTCCTGCTTCGGATTGAATGGGTTTGTGCAAAAGCACTTTGAAAGCTCATTGACGATGGTGACACAGATTCGGCGTTCTGTTACCTGACGGGACAGGTGAGCCATTCCTTTCCCTAATAAACAGCCGAAACCTAAGGATCTGTAAACAAATCCATTAGTGTTAAATGTCTAAAGTTACCACGTCACCTTCCTCTGCTGGTGTTTTATTGATAAGCCTCTTCCTCTTCTGCTGATGAGTTTACAGGACCGGCTCGTCTTCACGTTTCTCAGAAATACATCAACGTCTAGTCAATCAGATATCATCTATCACTTTAGTGTCTAGACCAACATCTGTCTATCTATCTATCTATCTATCTATCTATCTATCTATTAGGGGTGGCACGGTTCACAAAACCCACGGTTCGGTTCGTATCACGGTTTTAGGGTCACGGTTTTCGGTTCTGTACGGTTCTTGTTGTTATTTTTTCTTTTAATCTTTAACACTCCAGAAATGTACTTCAGCATATGATATAGGCTATAGCTTAATTATCCACAATTCAGGATACAGTATTAAAAAAAAAAAATTATATCATGTAATCATGCACAAACTGAATTTGACTTGACTTTAAGCACATTATTGAGACCATCTCTGAGGAAAGCTAGGTGACATTTTGATACAGCAAGAAAGACATTGATGAAATGCTTTTGTTTATTTGGCAAAAAAGGAGAATGTGTATTGCTATCTCTACAGGGACTTATAAACATTTTGTAAGAGCTACACTGAAGTTGACAGTTTGATAAATGCAAGTTAATTTTCATCTTTGTGTGCTAGAAATGCATATCTTTTAATAGAAAAAGAGAGGAACTCTTAAAGCACTATCTTTTAAATAAGTCAAAATATGTTACACATAATTGACTATAATGAGGCTATAACAATAGCAAAGGCATAACCATAAAGTGAAACATAAGTTCAACCTCAAAACAAAAACCGTATCAACAATGCTTCTATTGAGAGTGAGGATACATTTTTTTTCACTTGAAATTAAAGTGCAGTATTTGGAAACATATGACTGGAGTTCTTATCTAAACTTGGTGTCACTGTATACATTTAAATATCATAGGTAACATGAAATCCAAAATGTTCCCACACACCGTACTTTTACGACGCTGGCGCATCCTCCAACTCCGGTTAGCCTTCCTTATATCTCCCACTTGCCATTTCTATACGTGACGAGACCTGCAGCACTCCATACTCCACTTTTACTGTCTCTAGGCTTGTTCGACTTGAACCGGCGCTGCACAGACCGATCGGTTTATGACATCAAAGTACCGCGAGAGTGATTGAAAAGCATACGGAGCCGTTGCTCTCGCGGTACTTTGATGTTATTCATCGATCGGTCTGTGCAGCGCCGATTCAAGTCGAACAAGCCTCATATGCATGTCCATTGTCATGTCCACACATCTCTTATTTCGCGCGAAAAGTAAACACACTTGCTGCGTCCCAATTCGCATACTATCCGTCCTAAATAGTATTCGAAAATAGAACTAGTACGTCCCAAATCGTAGTATGTTGAAATGAGTGTTCCAAAGAGACCCGGATGGTCTACTATATCCGGTCAGAATCCGAAGTGCAGATCGATGCACACTCTAACGGCTGATATTGCCCACAACCCATCGCGCGTTGGACGAGGATTCGGTTAGAACTACAAACACGAGTGAAAGTGTTAAAAAACTACAGACATGGAAGACGCGCGCGAGTCCGGCGGTTGTGTAGAGAAAGGTTTAGATAAAGGGGTTTGAGTGATTAATTATCAGTATCTAACCTGACGAAAATTTATTTATTCAATGTTGGCTACGTTATATTGCATCTGCAGCAGCATTGTGAACTTTTGTAAAGATACGTTTATAGACATCAAATTTGAAATGCATCATTACATTCAAATTGCAAACACACGAGGAGAGTCCCCGCATGAAAGACCCACGACTGGCAGATGAACGAGCTACAACATTTCTCTCCGAAACGGTAAGAAATTATATTAGATTGAATGGAGGATTTTAACTGTGACGAGATGATTGACAGGGCAGTTTACGGTGATGCACGCGACAGAGCTGTCCGTTAAAGATGACGAAGTAGTATGTCCCAAAGCTTGCCAACTCTTTTGCTACACACTCAAAAGTATGTACTTTTTCTTCACAAAAAGAGTACATACTTTTAGGGCGTAGTATAAGTGGGCGAATTGGGACGCAGCAACTGTCTGAGGTCACGGGCACGCGGTTACACTGCGCATGCGTCGAACCGTGCGACGCACACACGCACCGAACCGAGACAAGCGAACCGAACGGTTCGGATGTTTTTTCATGTACCGTGCCACCCCTACTATCTATCTATCTCTCTATCTCTCTATCTAATTTCAGTGCTTCAGTTTAATTTATTATTATTATTTCAGTTTATTGCCAAGGCAACATTTTTAATTTGCGTTTAGTTCAAGTTTTTCAACTAATATTTACATTTCATTTTATTTCAGCCTAATTGCAATTAACAGAATAAAAAAAATTGTTTTAGTTAACGATAATAACCCTGATATATACTGTGTGTGCAATATACGCAAATTGCAAATTTTACTTCCAAATATTTTTGAATCCCACCGTCTAAATAACTCACATCACTTGATTCAACATAAATCTGAATCAAGATGACCACAAAATCATACTGAAAAAAAAAAACAGCCTGAAGAGTTTGCTGGTCTGAGCTGGTCTGAGCTGGTTTGAGCTTGTCTGAGCTGGTCTGAGCTGGTTTGAGCTGGTCTGAGCTGGTTTGAACTGGTCTGTTGGCTGGTCTGAGCTGGTCTGAGCTGGTTTGAGCTGGTTTGAGCTGGTCTGAGCTGGTCTGAGCTGGTTTGAGCTGGTCTGAGCTGTTCTGAGCTGGTTTGAGCTGGTCTGAGCTGGTCTGTTGGCTGGTCTGAGCTGGTCTTTTGGCTGGTCTGAGCTGGTTTGAGCTGGTCTGAGCTGGTTTGAGCTGGTCTGATGGCTGGTCTGAGCTGGTCTTTTGGCTGGTTTTAGCCACTTAAGATGAATAATTTTGTCTTTTGTTGCATGAGAAATCACTGCATTATTAGTGCAGAAGCTCTTTGTGTTCCTCCTAATGAGTGCTCACTGGTTCCAGTGGTGCATCTGAACGTGCCAGTAGAGGAATCAGGAGAGCTGACTGAACCCTGTGTGTTTAGCGGTGGTGTTCTCATTTATTTGTGGTTTAACCTTTCCTCTGGAGCGAGTCAGTGCCCACTGATCACACTTGTGCCCGCAGGTGCCCAACGCCATCCTGAAGTGCCAGCGAGCTGGAATCACCGTGCGTATGGTGACAGGAGACAACATCAACACGGCACGAGCGATCGCTATCAAATGTGGCATCATCCAGCCCGGAGAAGACTTTCTGTGTATCGACGGGAAAGAGTTCAACAGGAGGATCAGGAATGAGAAGGGAGAGGTACTCATCTCAGGACAATACATCAAACATAACCAATCAAGCTCTATGGACAGCGTTTGTGGCAGAATGTCAAATACCACAGAAGATAAGACTGACTTTTCCCCTATTAAAAAACAAACACACTTAAAGTAAGGTACTTATAAGATTTTCTACACCGAGAGTCAATGGTGGCAGAGACATTCACATTCACATACAAAGATCTGTGTAGTGCAGGATGAGTCTTTAATATTTTTCCTGTGTTTTTCTAGAAGAGTAAGACTATGTCACATCACATGTGAGTTGTTTGCATATAATTTAGATAAAGCCACTCGCACCTGCATACCCAACTGCATTACGGAGGAAAACCCCCCGAGTGAGTGCATGAAATCGCACCATATGTATTTGTTGCTGATGAAATTTACATTTCCACTTTAATGAATCTGAATGAATTATTTTTTAAAAATGGTTTAAATTAATGATTCAATGACTCACTCTTAACGACTTCACTTCATTACTGGATGAATCAGCGCTTTTGAACAAATCTCTTGCGTGAATGATTCAATAACAAATAAATTTTTTACAGTCACTTGTCGCCACCTACTGGTGTAACGATGTAATTGTTACAGTCTCTATTTCAAATGGTGATTTACTCTATTTTGATCTCTACCGTAGGACATCAGTGTCTATATCTAAACTATAAACTTTTATCTCAGTACTTCTGTGATCATCTGAATGATTGTAAGACAGAATGAATGATACTGTGTGTTGAAAAGACTGTGAAGCTGTTTCATATCTATACATGACAACGGCTCTCTCTGGATCAGAACACAGATCTGAATGTTCACTGTGATTGTACATGTCAAAATATTAATAGACATAAAGCCGAATCACTGTCATTTAGGATTGAGATTGTGTGGGTGTTTGAATCGAGATTGCAATCTTTTAACAATTAATCGTGCAGCTCTACAAGGTCCTAAAGCATTTTAATTACAAATCACAATGATGGTGATTATGTGTAAACGGCAACAGTAAGAGACTCAGTATAGTCACATTTGAAATCAAAGTCTAATTTCAACCTCAAAATGACATAATGAAAGTATTTAGGAAATTCCACTATTTGTGAGAGATATGGCCTGGAAAGTTACTTTCAAAAGTAATGCATTACAATATTGCATTACTCCCCCCAAAAGTAACTAATTGCATTACTTAGTTACTTTTTATGGAAATGCGTTTGTAAATCAGTGCTTTTATAGGAATCACGGTACGTCAGTAAGCCTTTGCAACTCTGGCCTCATGGTAAGTGCATTACTATAGACACGCTTTTTGCATTGAAAAACACCAAAGAACGAGTTGAAATGACTGTCTGTGCAAATCAACATCACTGCACAAATGCTGTCGAGAGAGCTTAATGTATATTGAACCCAGAGCGTATAACCGCCTGTGGCCCTGATGCTGTTGCGTTCCAGAACTTGGATAATTTATGGGGCTTTTTTATTATGTTGTGATTACATTAGTCGCATTTGTACTCTCTGCAAGTAATGCACTGGTGTTATTGATGTAGACAGTTATTGAACACATTTGATGGCCATTCCAACAAACAAGCCACATGTGAATGATAGACGCATGTGATTTAATACACCGTCAAATCATTTATACTGTATGTAAATGCAGTGACTTCTCTGATGAATGTAGAACCTCATTACAACAAGAAATGCCAAGTTTCATGTTATATACTACTGGTTATTTTACATATCCCGTTAGACGGGTGTCTCAGATCTGGGTTTCTGTCTCTCACAGGTTGAGCAGGAGCGCATTGATAAAGTCTGGCCTAAACTGCGAGTGCTTGCCAGATCCTCACCGACGGACAAACACACACTGGTCAAAGGTGAGTGATAGTACATGAGCAACTAAACACCAAAAAGTCCCATTCAGAGCCGTACCAACCCGGTCTCATGAAATGTGTCTCTATCGCACGCATTGTATTTATCATGCAATTAATACGCGAAAATGAGTTTTTACATGCATACAGTCAAAACAAAATTTATTCAGACACCTTCAACATTTCTCACATTATCAGTTTATTCGTTATAGGTTAGACAATGTAATATAATAGGACAAGAACTCAAGAGTTATCAAATCAGTTGATACAGTAAAAAATCAGACACCAGATATAATTTTTTATATTTTTTTTACTAGTGTGTGCAGGACACTATAGTTCATTTATGTAAGTGAGGAGAGCAAAATATAGTAAACTGTGACATATTATACTCAAAAAACATTCATACAGTGACTACCAGTAAAATTTATCAAAAATGATTCAGACACTTTGAGCTGATCATGTTTTGCTGAAGTGATTTTTCTTTAATTGCTAATGCACCTTTTTACACCACAGACTGAACAACATGAAGCATTGCTTGGTAACTGGTTGAGCTAAACTGGTATTATCTGATTGTGTAGTTAAATTTAACAGCTGACAGATATTCAACATAATTCATGTGTGAGACAGTCTAACAGAAGGATGGACAAAACCAGTGAAATACTGTATGATATACTGTAAACCCCTTATAGGATTAGTGGTGTGGGGTATGTGCATATTACTATAAAGTGCGTATTACCATGCATGTGAAAACTGCGTATCATATGCATGTAAAAACAAATTTCCGCATATAAATTGCACAATAAATACAATGCATGCTATAGAGACAGATTTCATGAGATCGGGCCGGCTGTACAGACCCTGTTTTTGTGTCTTTACACTTTTCTTTGAAAGTTGTGAAGAGGCATATCAGGAAACTTGAAGATCACACAAAAACAACTTATTTCTTCTATGTTGCTCTCATAAAATGTATAACCACTTTCTAATGAAGTTTATGCAATTATGCTCATTACAAAATGATTCTGATGAACATGAACTGACATTTTTAGATTAATAATCCACTTGAGTTCATGAACATTGGCATTTACAGCCAAAGTGTGTTAGTAAAGCGATCTGGACTCAGATCTGTGATTGTTACGTAAGACTGAGTGTCAAGGCTGAAGTTACAGGATAATTAACATACTGTAAGTAAATGTTGTGCTGTAATTACATCACTGGTGGATTTAATTTCTAGGCGTAATCGCTTGATTGTCCCTGATGTTTTCACATCGCATAGCTTTAATGCGGGTAACATATAGCTGTTCATTATAAGTGTTAAATATAATTTATTGCAGGAAATGAGAAGCATTTAGCAACATCTGATGTTGATTATTTTTTTAAAGAAACTAATATTTTTATTCGGCAAGGATGCATTGATGAAGTGCACTAAACAAGTAATTTGCAAGCTTGAATATATACATTTAAACTTAAATATATGCATCATATTTTATGTCAAATTAAATAATTATAATGAATACTTGTTAACACTTTAGTTTAGGGTCCAATTCTCACTATTAACTATAGTTGCTTATTAGCATGCACATTACTAGGATATTAGCTGTTTATTAGTATGGTAACACTTTATATTAAGGTTCATTAGTTAACATTAGTTAACTACCTTTGTTAAAATGAACTAAAAATCAAAGTTTGTGTTTGTTAACATTAGTTAATGCACTGTGAACTAACATGAACAAACAATGAACAGCTGTATTTTTATTAAAGAACATTAACAAAGATTAATAAATACATAACACATGTACTGTATTGATCATTGTTAGTTCATGTTAGTTAATACATTAACTAATGTTAACTAATATAGGACATATTATCCTACATCCCATATAATCCTACCAATACCTACATTATATCCTTATAACTATTAATTTTATTGAGTTTATTGAAGCAAACTTGTAGTTAATAGTGAACATGTGTTCCTCATACTGAAGTGTTACCATTTGATGTAAATAAGTTCAGTGATGTTAAATAATATTTTTGTCTTGAATAAAAATTGTTTAGATGTTACCATTTGTTTTTTCATTGTAGATAACAGCCATTTTTGTTCCATTCTATCACATTCACCCTGTCATTTGTTCATTTTATTAATCTGGTAACACTTTACAATAAGGTACATTATTTAAGATTAGTGATTGTATTAACTAACATGAACTAACAATGAGCAATACATTTGTTACAGTATTTATTAATCTTGTTAAGTTAATGTTAGTTATTAAAAATACAGCTGTTCATTGTTTGTTCATGTTTGTTCACAGTGCATTAACTAATGTTAACA
Source organism: Gila orcuttii (assembly GCA_026230005.1). Taxonomy (NCBI): domain Eukaryota; kingdom Metazoa; phylum Chordata; class Actinopteri; order Cypriniformes; family Leuciscidae; genus Gila; species Gila orcuttii. The sequence continues at coordinate 2,480,646 of JAPDVR010000022.1, read as the reverse complement.
AATACAAACTTTAATATTTTAATACCGTATGAGTAAATGTTGAAATTAATATGAACTAAGATTAATAAATGCTGTAGAAGTATTGTTCATTCTTAGTTCATGTTAACTAATTAACCTAATTGCAAAGAGTTACTATACAATGCACTGGTCATATGCGCAATGCTTTGTCTGATCAAGTGCTTCATGTGATGCAGAAATGTTCTGGAGTAATGTGTGAGTGTGTTGTGTGTCAGGTATCATCGACAGCACTCTGTTGGAGCAGCGGCAGGTCGTTGCTGTAACCGGCGATGGAACAAACGACGGACCGGCTCTGAAGAAGGCAGACGTCGGGTTTGCAATGGTGAGAACCCATCACACACACACACACACACACACACACACACCAGTCTTGTTCTTCACACACAGCCTGCCCTCATTTTCACAACCGAGCCCAGAGCGCCCCCTAGTGTGAGCCATTGCTTTCACTCCTGTTTTCAATTGACTTACATAAGGTATAAAAACAGCCTGTCAGCACTACCACACCATTTCTATTTCCATACGTTTAGAGGAGAGCATATTCCTATGTTCCTGCTCATCAAACTGACACCAGCTGCTTCTTCTCTGTGGGATTCACCATGGTTTTACTGTCAGCCGTGTCTTCACAGAGAACAGTCCCTCAGGCTAGTCTTCACAAAACACTAGTGTGTGTGGAGAAACAACTTTTCTCTTTACCTAAACACGATCATCACACACTGTCCACATCTTACTCACTTTGATCTCGCTTCAGTGTCTTTTGTTTAGTTCTAGACTAAGTTTAGTTAAAGAACACTTTACACCAAAAAGGTTCTATATAAGGAGAATGTCTCAAATTATTGCATTATAGTTTCACGTTTAATGGGTTTTTCAAAAAAATTTCTAGTGATAAAGTATGTTTATGAGCTGTTTAGTTCATAAAATTGATATAAAAACTGAATTAAAACAAAACATGGGAGCCCTAAAAGGTTCATGTGCAAAAAAAAAAGGCAAAAAATATTATTACTTATTGTTCCCTTTTGATGTTGGGCTAAAAACTAAAAATGACCTGGGCCAGTTGCATTAACTTTCCTATTAAAATAAGACTGATCTACCTTTTTATGTAACTGACTTTGAAAAAAAAATAGATGACTTACTTTTTAAGACTAGTCTAAGCAGTAAATGTCAAATGTTCTTGACAGGTTTTGTGAAATGCAATGTTAGTAATGCATATTGTTTATGGTTTGGCATATCCTGGTCATAGTAACATTAATGAATGAATACTGTAAATGGGTCTTGTCACGATGTGAGGGCTTGTGTCTCGGCAGGGAATCGCAGGCACAGATGTGGCCAAAGAAGCGTCCGACATCATCCTGACGGATGATAACTTCTCTAGCATTGTGAAGGCCGTGATGTGGGGACGTAACGTGTACGACAGCATCTCCAAGTTCCTCCAGTTCCAGCTCACCGTGAACGTGGTGGCCGTGATCGTCGCCTTCACCGGAGCCTGTATCACACAGGTGTGTATGGGACTGCCACTCGCAGTTAGTTTGACAAGTCAAGTCAGCTTTATTTATATAGCACTTTTTACAACACAGAGTGTTTCAAAGCAGCTTTACAGAGATAACAGGAAAATAATGCAACAGAGTTTGTTTCTAGAAGAAAATAGTGTCACAGTCCAGCTTAAGTAAATTCAGTGATGGTTCATTTCTGTTGTAAAGAAGTTATTAATTTAGTTCATTTATCTATACAGCCGTTCTAGAGAAAACAGTGATGTCATCGTCCAGCTCAGTTTAGTTCTCATATAATGCTATCAATGCAGCAGATCAATAATAGTGTTGAATATTAAATGTCCCCAACTAAGCAAGCCAAAAGCCAAAGGCAACATAGGCTGTGTTTTCCATGGCAAGTATCACTATTATTATTGCTCAAACTGGGCTCTAAAAAGCTTATTAAACTTCTGCACATATATTACCCTTCAAAGGTTTGGGTTTGTCAGTACCGTGAGTCAGTATGATTCGATTTCTTTCTTTTTTTAAAGAAACATGCATTAAATTGATCACAAATGATTTCCATTTAAAACAAATGCTGTTCTTTTTTTCTCTTTCATCAAAGAATCCTGACAATTGAAACTTATCACAGTTTCCACAGAATTATGAACTGTTTTCAACACTGATATTAATTATGAATGTTTCTTGAGTATCAAATCATCATATTATACTGATTTCTGAAGGATCATGTGACACTGAAGACTGGAGTAATGATGCTGAAAATTCATCTTTGATCACAGGAATAAATTACACTTTACTATATATTCACATAGAAAACAGCTTTGAACAGTTTTGAATTGTAGTAATATTTCACTGTTTTTACTGCATTTTTAATCAGTTAAATCAGCCTTGGTGAGACTCCCTTTAAAAACTTACTGACCTCAAACTTTTGAACAGTCGTATAACTGATCTGGCACCATTTGTATTATGGACATGAATAATCCATCAAAGCGTCTTACACGCAACCTCAGAGTAACGCACTGGAAATGATCCAACACGCTAGCATTGTTGCAGAGACTTTTGTGCATTTTCTTCATACTTTGAAACCACTGCTAACACATATGAGACGCCTTTGACAAGACAATGGATCTGACCTACTATGAAATCTCAAAATAGACTATAGAGAGACATAGGGCACTGGCAAAGAAACCATATTACTAGGCCAAGGCCAAAGACTTCATCCCTATGATCTAAAATAGCATTGTTTAATTTCCTAGAGGATCGCTAACCTAATAAATGATGCAGCACTTCTAGGAGAAAGAGGCTAGACTGTATGAAGATACTCTGATGAGAAATGAATGTCCAGAGAGCTTTAGATGAACAAGGACACTCAATCGTGCACTGAGATCACGAGGAAGATCTTTTACCAATATGATGACACACATTTATGACTATCATAGTACGATGCATCATTGAAGAAATCAACAAGCTAGTCACGACTGTTTCCCGAAACCATATTGTCTCAAATTGGTCGTTTAACCACATTGGTTAATGATGTCACGCATGCGTTCGAGTAATAACTACTTTTAATGAATCTGTTTGAGATCAAATTAATGCGAGATGTTTTGCTTTAAATTAGACATGACATCCGAGGAATATTTCTCATTTTTCTCAGTTATTTTGCTTTATTTCCAGATTCAATCATAGACTCGTTCTAGAGCTCGTTCACACATGCACACTCTTCAAAACCGACGCTTTAAATCTCTTGACAAACTAAAAAACTATTTATATGTGTTCTAAATAAAAGATATAGATTGCACTGAATGTCAGTTTGCTTATTTTGCTCAAGATCAGGATTTTTTGAGTCCACATGTCATGCAAACATGAAACTCTTCTAATCACAGGTCGAGATCTGTCGTTACACACACAACTCCGCGATGCTGTTTACGAATGTTCGTTGGAACGATGGTTTCGGGAAACACCGACTCGTTGAACTGCTTATAACGACAGAACTCGCGACTATAGTTGGCTAACGATGCTTTCGGGGAACACACTCTTTCTGGAAAATAACATCTAGCTCAGTTCAGCATGTCTCATTGCTATAAACGTTGTGTTTTAAGCAGTGTCTGTTCTTCTTGCAGGACTCTCCTCTGAAAGCAGTGCAGATGTTGTGGGTAAACCTGATCATGGACACGTTTGCATCTCTGGCTTTGGCCACCGAACCGCCCACTGAGTCTCTGTTGATGAGGAAACCCTACGGCCGAAACAAACCCCTGATCTCCAGTACCATGACCAAGAACATACTGGGCCACGGTGTGTACCAGCTCACCATCATCTTCACGCTGCTGTTTGCGGGTAAGTTGTGTTATAGGTCTGCAGAGCATGTGAAGTAGAGCTAACCACGCAATCTCGATTCAATCACCCACACCATCTCATTCCAAAAGGACAGCGATTCACATTATCATTAATTCTGTCTTACAATCATTCAAATTATCACAGAAGTACTGAGATAAAGGTTTATAGTCCAGATATAAACAGCAAATCAACTTTTGAAAGTAACTTGACGCTTCAAATAACGTAATTGTGTCAAACATCGTTACACCAGTAGGTGGCGACAAGTTACAATTAAAAATGTATTTGAATCATTCATTCAAGAGATTTGTTCAAAAACGCTGATTCATCCAGTAATGAAACAAGTGAAGTGTTTATGAGTGAGTCATTGAATCATTCACTCAAATCAATCTTTTTTAAAAGAATTTATTCAGATTCATTAAACATTTTAAATAGACTACAACCATTAACATTTTGTCAGAACCTCTTGTAATTTACGTGTTATTTTGTTTTTTTGTTTAGTTGTTGTGATCTCTATTTGAATAAAAAAAAAAATCGTGATTCCCGATTTATCCAGAATCGTGCAGCTCTAATGGGAAGGAAATACATTTATGCTTTTATGCCCGGAAAATGCCTAATAAATCAATTGTTTTAAGATACACCCAAGTGATAGAAAAGTAGTTGAAGTAGTTTTTTTACATGCACGTTCACGCCATGTTTGTAGTTACCGTAATTACGAAATTCCGATAACGTCATATTGGTTATGACGTTACACTTTGAGCTGTTCATGGCAACAATACTCAATGTTTAACAATGAACACTGAACAATAGCAACAATGCAAACAATAGCAACAATGTTCACGGCATCAATGTCTCCACCGCCGTGGTAATAAACTCTTAAAAAGAGAGGCATTTTGGATGTTCAATTTACAAACCATGTCCCCTCTAGATTTAAATGAAGATTATGATCTGTCCTGTTTCTTATAAGTTGTTGTTGTTTATGTTTTTTTTGTGTGTGTTTTTTTATGGGCACAATGTTTATGAATGACATTTCTTGTCTGATGTGTTATTGTTCTTATTATTTACCGTCCCAGATGGAACTGTTTATTTGACTGTTCTAATTTGGGTTTATATGTACATTGTGTGTAAAAAACACATGATTTTCTTAGATTTTTGTTTAAAATGTTGCTTTTTTATGAATCTTACCCAGATTAAAAAAAAGCCATGAAGCTAGAATAATATTTTTGTTTGTTTGTTTGTTTGTTTGTTTAAAAGCAGTGGCTCTATTCTTTTGATATATCGTATGTTCAGATATTCATCCAATAAAATATTCTGGGGGCCATGAAATTTTTCTGAAAATTGTCAAAAAAACGTTGGCGGTGGCTGGCAACTTTTTAAAAGAGTTAAAGGAATAGTTCACTTCAAAATGTTTCAAACCTGTTTGCATTTCTTTCTTCTGCTGAACACAAAGGAAGATATTTTGAAGAATGTCGGCAACGAGACAGTCGATGGACCCCATTGACTTCAATAGTAGGAAAAAAAATACTCTGGAAGTCCATCAGGTCCATGAACTGTTTGGTTCCCGACATTCTTCAAAATATCTTCTTTTGTGTTCAGCACAAGAAAGAAATTCATACAGGTTTGAAAGAACTTGAGGGTAAGTAAATTATGACAAAATTTCCATTTAGAAGTGAACTATTACTTTAAGAGTTCCACGAGGAAGTTACACTTTTTAAAAAACAGAATCTCGTAATTACAGTAATTCATGGTGTGAACGCACATACGTTCATATAGGATTATATAGATGGTGTGTTGTGTTGTGTCCAGGTGAGCAGATCTTTGACATCGACAGTGGCAGACACGCGCCGCTTCACTCTCCTCCATCTGAGCACTACACCATCATCTTCAACACCTTCGTCATGATGCAGCTCTTCAACGAGATCAACGCCCGCAAGATCCATGGAGAGAGGAACGTGTTTGAAGGCATTTTCAGAAATCCCATCTTCTGCTCCATTGTCCTTGGCACTTTCGCCATTCAGGTACCAAAGTCTTTTGTGTTCAAATAGGTTTTTCAGACAAATTGCCATTGATTGTTTCCAGCTAAAAAAACATGTTTTGTTCAAGTTCCCATTAAGTTACGAAAATGTTATTTCTGAATGTTCTCTTTGTCAGTGTTAATTTACACAAGCTGAGAATGTCAAAAAGTGTTAGGTTGTGCCCCGCTCTCTCCGACAGTTATAAATATACTTTACCACACCACTTTATTAGTTCTACACAGTTCCATTTTAACATTTGTTTTTCAGATTGTCATTATTCAGTTTGGAGGGAAGCCGTTCAGTTGTTCTCCTCTGGACCTGGAGAAGTGGATGTGGTGTGTTTTCCTTGGGCTGGGAGAGCTGGTCTGGGGACAGGTAACACTGTTCAGTCTGTTTACCGCCACAGCTGTACGGTTACACAGGTGTTACTGTTTCCACAATCCATGAGCTCTTTCTTTTCTTCCCACAAGCGATCCGACTCCTGAACTCTAATCCTTTAACCAGCAGATCTCACTGAATCCTTTATGCAGTGAGCCTCGTGTGAACTGGACTGGGTTATTGCAATAATAGTATTTATTTATAATGTGCAATATCATTATTTATATTCTGCTGTCAAACTCTTTTTAGTGTTATATTTTAATGCACTTTGTAGAATTTTTGTTATATTTTTATATATTTTATTGAGCCATTGGAACGGACGAATTCCGTTCATTTATGCACTCTACAGTCTCTACAGAAAAACGCGATTATGCGATCGCTGAATTCAATGCATAATCAGCCAAAGTCCGCATTCATGCGGGGGCCGCATTTTTTCAAATACGCCGCAATTTCGCCGCATAAATTGCCGATTTCCGTGCAAAATATGCGGGGTTTGCATGATTTCATAATCCTCGCATTTTCGTTGCAAAAAAGTCACATATAGCTTAGCAGAAAGTTGAAAAGTGTTGCGTTTGCTTCACACAAGAGCAGCCATTCCCCCCTGTTTCCATGGGAACGTTATGAAGTGACGCAATTACGCGACGGGATAGCTCACAGCAGACAGACTCACGGAGGCGATTGACATCTCACAAATCGAACTCGTATAACTGTCTGTCACACGTTCTACCGTCACATCGTTACTTAATAAACAAAATGAGATAAAAGAAGTAGCATCAAACAGAAATTACCCGCACACATGGGGTGTTCGAGGCGCACGTACAATATAACACTGCAGACATTTCAACAGGGAGCGCGCAGCTCTTAAAGGGGCCACACCTTATTTACACTCGTTACAGTCTGAAATAAAACAAGATGAGAAATTAAATATTCCCAGCACTTTCTTTGATGTAGTATGCTTGCTTATCAAAGGTAGTAATAAGAAATTACTCTTTACAGTAAGGTAGTAGCCTAGTGAGAACAGGGTGTTGGGGGAATCACTTTTTTTCTCTTTTTCATCAAACTGCAGTTTTTGCAAGTTCCCGCAATTTTTGCAAGTTCCCGCAATTTCATCGCATAAAATTGCATAAATATCCCGCATATTCCATCGCATTTTTAAAGAAAACGGGCCGCATAATCAAGGATTTTTGCCCGCAACAATCACAAAAAAACTCCGCGTTTTTCTGGAAGGACTGACTCTAAATGTACATCTATCTATCTATCTATCCATCCATCCATCCATCCATCCATCCATCCATCCATCCATCCATCCATGTCTGTCTGTCTGTCTATCTCTCTGTCTATCTATCTATCTATCTATCTATCTATCTATCTATCTGTCTGTCTGTCTGTCTGTCTGTCTATCCATCTATCCATCCATCCATCCATCTAGATGGAGTTTCTTGTTTTCTTGTTGCTGTCCTGTTCTAAAATCTGTCGTGCTCATCCTCACTCTTGGTCAGGTTATATCCACTATCCCGAACAGCAAGCTGAGGTTCCTGAAAGGCGCCGGTCGTCTGACGCAGAAGCACGAGATGACGGCCGAGGAGGAGATGAACGAGGACCAGGAGGAGATCGATTACACAGAGAGAGAGTTACGACGAGGACAGATCCTCTGGTTCAGAGGCCTCAACAGAATCCAGACTCAGGTTAGACAGCCGCTGATAATCTATGGAAAGTTACGACTCTCTGAAATATTCAGCATGAATTCTGCACTGAAATGGCATCTGTAGGAAGTAACCTTACTTATGCTTGTACATTAATTGTGTTTGTAATTATGTACTTGAGATTCAACCATCTGCACGGCTGGCAGTGTGTTTTATAGTCAGATTTAGATCGTGCGGAGGTTGAACCACAGCTCTGCCAAACACTGGCATTACTGGCACACACATCAGCACTGATCGCGAGACTTTTGTTCTGTTGCATAAATCATGTGCTGTCGGTACACCTTTCATGAAAAACACTGTCATATCCCAACCGAATAGTCACCGAAGTCAGAGCTTTAGATCTAAATAGCAGTGTAAATCTAAAGTATAAATTGATTTCAAAGACAAAAGCTACACACCACTTACATGTAACGGAATGACAATGTAGCATAGCACTGTTTGAAACTTTTATTGTTGCATAATGACTAACTACTATTTTAAAGACCCCGTGTGATGAAAATCCAGCTTTTAATGTGGTGTTTTTAATATGCTTTAACACAAACCATGTGTAAATTCATAAGTCGACAGCATTGCTGAGTATTTTCTCCTTACAACTGCAGTGAACCAAAGACAGTCTCAAAAACACGGTTTGAAATCGCTGGTGTTTCTGACGAGTTCTGTCGTTATCAGCAGTTCAAAGAGTCAGTGTTTCCCGAAACCATCGTTCCAACGAACATTCGTAAACAGCATCGCAGAGTTGTGTGTTTGAGCAACAGATCTCGACCTGTGATTAGAAGAGTTTAGTGTTTGCATGACATGTGGACTCAATAAATCCTGATCTTGAGCAAAATAAGCAAGCTGACATTCAGTGCAATCTATATATTTTATTTAGAACACATACAAACGTCATTTACGTCTTTTAGTTTGTCAAGAGATTTAAAGGATCGTTTTTGAAGAGTGCGCATGTGTGAACGAGCTCTAGAACGAGTCTATGATTGAATCTGGAAATAAAGCAAAATAACTGAGAAAAATGAGAAATATTCTACAGATGCCATGTCTGTAATTTATAGCAAAACATCTAGCATTAATTCAATATCAAGTAGTTATTACTCCACCAGCTGCGTGACATCATTAACAAATGTGGATGAACGACCAATTTACGACAATACAGTTTCCGGAAACAGTCGTGAGCTAGTTGATTACTTCAACGATTCATCGTTCTATGGCAGTGAAGCAGCGAATTATGTCGTTGTACGGGAAACACACCCATGATCAACGTGTGATCGTCAACGAGTGGATCTCTGAGCGAGTGAGTGAGTGGAGGCGGGGCTCCAATTTGGATATTGTCACGATCCACACACGGGGAAACAAGGGTAAGTTCCAAAAGCAGTAGTTTTATTAGGGATAATCCAAAATCGTAAACCAGTCCAAAGCAAGGGTCAAAATCCAAAAGGCAATCCAACATGAACAGGAACAAAACAAGGAAACTGGATGACAGCAGTAGCGTGATACATACAAGGACTCCGTGACACATACTGAAACAGACAGGGTTATATACACAGGGAATCGACAATGATAATGGGGAATTGGCTGAGTGCAATGATCAGTGATAAGGAACAGCTGAGTGCAATGATGAGACAAAGGATCGTGGGAAATGTAGTTCATAAGTGAAGGACACCGTGGGAAAGGAGGACATCTAGTGGACATCAGGGGAACACAAACCCAACACTGTGACAAATATTCATAGAACCGTGTATACTAAATGAGGGAAGGGTGTCGAGTTACATTCAAGATATTTTATTTTTTTCAAGGAAAAAGTTTAAATATAAAATGTTGGTGATTAAAGATAGGTTTTAAGGGATAAAATAATTGACTACAGGGGGACTTTAATTTAAACATTTTTTTTTTTTTTTTAACAAACCTGCTCAGTCCAAAAATCCACCAAACTGTAGAAATGGATAACCTGCTGTGTGTGTTTTGTAACTCCACTCCGGGTTTTCCAAACATGCTCCTCGCAGGCAAAAATCCTGTAAACAGAAAACATCCTTATTCTACATATCAGCCGTTTGTCCAGTAAGATTAGAGGATCACTAACTGTTGTATAATGCAACGCTTGTGACAACCTGCATGCTGGAGTTTAGTAGTGGCATGCAAATCATTTACAGTGAATTGTATTGCCTGTTAAATGTATGTGATATGATAACAGTGCTCTTCTAGGCGTAATGATGCAGTCCTGCGGTGCGGCCCGTGAAGGTGAAGGCGATCAACTTTTCTAAAGCCATCAAAGCCTCAGTGCTAATATAAGATGAAGTGTTTAATATGTGATGAGGGCCTGTCATAGTCTTCTAAAACATGTCCATGTGATGAAGCATTGGTCACGTCTTTGACGCGCTGTGCTCCGTGTATTTCTCTCCCCCTTCTTGCAGATCGAGGTAGTGAACACGTTCAAGAGCGGGACTTCAGTTCAGGGGGCTTTGAGACGCCAGTCCTCCACCACCAGTCAAAATCAGGATGTAACCAATGTTTCTAGTCCTAGTCACATGTCCTTGTGCAATGCTCTTTCCTCTCCTACCAGCACTACTGCTGCTCCCTCTGGGCGTGAGTGACACTCTTCTTTGGGTGTTTGTCAGGGATGCCCTTGGACCTGAAGTGGGCCAATCAATCAGAAAACAGGTCTATTAATAAATTTAAAAAAAGCCAAGATATTTGAAACAGTGGCAACATTGGGTAAGATGCCACAAAACACGTGGCCCAATCTAAAAAATGCTGGGTTGTTTCAACCCAAATTTGTGTCAAATATGGACAAATTGGGTTACATTTTTAAATGACATTTTTAACCCAACAATTGGGTTTGTCCATACTTGACCCAAATTTGGGTTGAAACAACCCAGCATTTTTTAGAATGTTTAATGTAGGTCAGTAAAAAAAGCAGAGTAATCCCTTTTAAACCAGTGGTGCCCAATCCTGTCCTTAGAGATCTACTTACCTGCAGAGTTCAGATCCAACCCTGATCTGTAATTATCAAGTGCGCCTGAACATCTTATTTAGCCATGTGCGTTTAATCATGGTTGGAGCTGAACTTTGCAGGAAGGTAGGACTGTGTCTGAAGTCGCCCCCTAAACCCTCGTTCACTATTCCCTACATTAGTCCACTAATATAGTCCACTTGAAGGACTGGATGAAAACGAGTGAGTGAATTCGGACACTGATTGTGCCGGAAGGGCTTCCGCTTTTCCATAGTTTGTGATTGGGTTTTAATAATAACTTTAATAACTTTGCAAATTGGCAGCTCCAGTAATAATGAAAAGACTTATCTTGAACTATGTCACGAAAACTATGTATAAACCTACATTAAACAATTTAATAATCAATTAAAAATACATTTCTACGTGTATGATATTACGCCATCTTCTGGTCAAATGCGGGAATTCATTCGACGTGGACCCTCGCAATGCATTATGGGTATTCTCTAGTCGATGAGCATACATCGGTTGTACACTCGTTATTGCGGTGCATTGTGGGATTGAATGAGTGCAATTGATAACGTCCACTATAGTTTCTGAAGCCACTACAAATGGCTGTTCCCTCAAATAGAGTGATTTTGGACACAGCCTAGATCTCTAGTTACAAGATTGGGCACCCTTGTTTAAACTGATCATTAAACAGTAAATGTCATGAAAAGGGCATTACAGGGAAGCAGCTCTGCAGCACAGATTCTAGAAAGAAGCTTTTCTCTACACTCTGTTGCAAATATTATACTGCATTAATGTTGTGTCAGGATTACCATAATTATGAGAAAACGGCTACTCAGAGCTGTACACATTCCCTGAAATTATACTCAGAAATTATTTGTTTCCATGGCAACACCAAAATGGATCGATGTACGGCTTTGTTATTGACAACAAAATCCTTCATCACTACATCAGTTCACCTCTATATGCTCTCACAAAATAAATTGCATGAAAAACAAAGAAAGTACATACTGTACCACGTTATGAGCTGTAATAAAACAGCATAAAATTCCCAATTTCCAATATTTTCAATGTACAAGACATGATTTGGCGTGAATGCAGGATTACTTGGCCTTGGACAAAAATTATGAACACTCTTGTTTGCAGTATAAAGACATTTAGTAGACATTTTAGTGTGCTGTTTCCTTTAATTTGTTAAAATTAGTATAACATGTTATCATTTATACTATACTAGTTTATACATGATTTTTTGGATATTGACACTGGACACAAGTCTGGCTCTAACAGCTACAGCAGAAAGATCTGACAGACATTTCTGATCAGAAATTACAAAAAGATACCTTTAAGGTCCAAAAGGGATTGGGCATGACACCGGAGCTCTCTAACAGTTTCTTATTAGACATAGACGATTAGCGTAATTGTCAAAGGGCATCCCTGAAATCTGCTTTGCTTCTGATTTCCTCTTGCTCTTCATGTCACAGTTTATCAGATCATCTTTAACCCACTTCTCAGAAGAACATATGTTTCAATGTACCATGTGTTTGTTTTCCTCAGAGTGCTAAGAGCCCTGGACTAAGGGTGCAGCCTACGAAGTGAATTTCAGGTTGTGAGTCCCTCCATTGTCCGTCTCAAAATTGATGTGAACTAATTTTCCACCAACAAACTCACCAGGCTGGGTAAACATTCAAGTATAGCCAACGGTACCATTCCCCACTCAGCTTAAGCCTGACATGTTCTACAAAATGCTCTAGGTTGCATTGTTGAAGTTACTCTATTGATCACGGGAGGCTGTTTTGTTTCTTTTTTACTTTTTTCTCTCCACACAGATACGGAGACGTGTGAAGAGAGTGGCGCTTCCTCCCCATAGTCTTGTCTTATTTGTCGTCTGTTTGATGTAGATCCGAGGCCACAGCGACCCATTGTGTCTCATGGCTTTACTCTGTTGGTCATGTAGTCTGCTGTGTGATGCTGACAGTTGCAGAATCTCACTAAACGTTAGGCCAGTCTTCATCTATGTGATTCCTTCCGACATTTGTTTTCATCTGTCATTCAGACCAGTTTGTGTTGGCTTTGTAAGTTTGCTCTTAGCTCGGTTTAAAGTGTACTATTTTGCTACAGGAGAAAAGGTTAGAATCGAGTTTGTTAGTTGTTTGATGTAGGATTTTGATCATTTTATTCCAGCAATCATTTAATGGTGGGGCCAATGTAGGTATGAAATGGGCTTCAGTTATGGGCCCTACATGGGTTTGTCCATGGGTTCCATGTCGGCCCTATCTGAAATAGCCACAATATAAACTAATTCCAATAGGGCCAGCATGGACCCCATGGAAAACCCCATGTGTGGCCCATACTGGGGCTAATTCCAATAGGACCAGCATGGTACCAATGGAAAAACCCATGTGTGGCCCATACTAGGCCTTATTCCAATAGGGCCAGCATGGAACCAATGGAAAAACCCATGTATGGCCCCATATCTTAAGCACATATTGTGCCTACATTGGCCCCACTATGAAATGCTGGCTGGTATGCTTAGCATGTCAGTAGTTGGTATCATATCATAGACATCATAGAGGCTCTGTACCAAACCCTAGAGGAACCCTCTCCATTCGTTTACTTAGGCAGCTGCTTTCTAACGGGAGGTTCACATGGACAGTGAATAAATGCCCATTTTCAATTGGGAGGTGATGGGAGGCATCAAGAGCACAGTTACTACTATCAGTTCATAGATGCAGGGATATAATTTGAGTAGGAACGTCTAGTACTAATCAACAGTACAGAGAATTAGAGACCTACTTTTTTTCTTACTGTCCTTAGGGGCTTTCGCACCGGGTAGTTATAGGAACTCGGCTATAGGAACTAGCCACCATGGTGGTCCCTCGAGATCTTTTCCCTTAGGGCCATTTTTCTGGTTTCATTCGCACAGCCTTTAGGAACCCTGCCACTCTCATTGTTGTGTGGGACTTTTATTTTTGATGGCATTGAGAAAGCCAGCCTGAGCACATAGCGCTCCCATTCTATGTGTTCATTAGTTTACGATCTGTTTAACAGTCCTATCTAATACATCATTATAACTGTTAAACAAACAAAGTAAACTGTATACAAAAAAATAGTATAGCATTTGCCATGTGGTTGATGCTTAATGTTGCTAGGACTAGAACATAGTTGTGTTTTGCTTGTTCCCTTTAAAGTCACTTTGGATTTCCTCCTTAGCATAAAAGGTTTAGAAGTACCTGGACTTCGGCGTCGGTCCATCTTTTGCTGTTTTCCATGTTCGTGGCGTAAATATATAGGCTATAAACTGTTTGTTTACACGGCTTTTTAAAAATGGTGGCTGCCGGTGTTTTGGACACGTTCGTCCAATCAACGTAAACTTACGCTGGTACTTCTCAATATCCTGGGTTAGACCCTACTCTGAAGTAGGAGCTAACCCCCCCCCCCCCCCCTAATGTAATGTAGGGTCATCAGCATTAGAGTTTCACGCCCCTAAACATGATGCAGAACAAAACAAATTGTGATGGGTTGCTTTACATGTCAGTCAGTCAGACGGCCTCTGGATGGTCCTTGGCCAATGAAAGCTGCTATGGAGTCTGCCGTCAGTCTGATGGTCTGGAACTATGAAAACGTTTCTCCGGTGTGAAAGCCCCTCTTGTGAACATCCTTTAAGGCAGGGATGTCCAGTCCTGTTCTTGGAGGGCCAGGGCCCTGGAAAGTTTAGCTCCAACTTGCTCCAAACACACTTGCCTTGAAGTTTATTCTTCTGAAGACCCTGATTAACTGTGTTTAATTGGGGTTAGAGCTAAACTCTGTGGGTCAGTGGCCAACCAGGAGCAGGATTGGACATCCCTGCTTTAAGGCAGAATACTAAGCCAAATAAAACCGCATAAGTGACGGATATGAAACGCTCTACAGCGAACGCTGATTCATCACTTGAATGGAAGAATAGATCACAATGCTAGGCTGACGTTAGCATGTTACCAAGCTAATACTTTAATAAGTAGTCCAGTTAGGTCTTGTCTATTTTAATTAGACTTAACTTTTCATCTATGTTTTGCAGAATGGACTAGCAGACAAAAAAATGTAATCTTAACCCAGTCCACTGAGGTTGCTTTATCAGTGAAGGACACATGCAATGCTGCCTTAGAATTTGACTAGAATGATTTATCTTTGAATATCTCGTTGTTAAGATAGGTTGCTCACTAGGTTGTGGAACAGGACCATAGACCGTATTCATAATTAGTTTAGATTTTTGAACAGTTTTTTTTCCCCGAAAGTTTATTTGTTATTGTAAAGCTTTGAAGTGGAATATTAGCTACTCCCGACTATTAAAGTACTTCTATAAAGTTTTAATTCCACAGTAATAACTTATTAAGGGATTGTCTTTTTTTTTTTTAGTTCTGTGAACCTCAACAAAACTTTTCGGCCTATACTTGAGTGTTTACACAGAGACGCATGGAGTTTTTAAAAGAACAGACCTTTGTTTGTTCTCGTCTTTTCTTATTCCACAGTCTGTGTGCCTGTGTTCATCTCCATATGGTGTTGTCCCGAGTTGCATGTTGTGTGTAGTCGTTGAGTTGGCTTGTCAAGCTTTTGGTTTGCTTCCATCATCGTGTTGTGACTCTATGCTCTTGAAGCATAGGATCTCCTGTCCCCGTCATTCTCGATTGAGTCTCTGTAGACTTCTACTCTTTCTTTTTTTTTCTTTGGCTTTGACTTTGTGTTTACCTTGAAACTCATCCTGGATATATCTAATCTATTCCTCTTACCAACTTTCCACGAGATGTTTTCAACTTGCATGATGTTTTGTTTTTCCTTTGTTTTTAACTTTTTATTTTTATTTTTGTTGAATTAACAATGCTTGTCTCTAGGTATACAACACATTGGACCTTACACTGTATACTGTATTGTGTACTGAACGGGACAATAGAGCATTGCCTATGTTTTCTTTATCATGAGTTTGAGTTGCGTTCTTTTCAATGCAATCCTTAAACCGTCTCAGTGCACGGCAGAGTAAGTGAATTACAGATGTTTTCCAAATGTTCTCCACGGGTGTCCCTCCTTTCTGACGGGGGGTGTTCCAACTCACTTTACAACCCTTTAACACTGATCTCTTTCCTCACACAGATACGTGTTGTGAACGCATTTCGTAGCTCGCTCTACGAAGGCTTGGAAAAACCCGAATCCAGAACCTCCATCCACAATTTCATGACTCATCCAGAGTTTAGAATAGAGGACTCCACACCTCACATTCCTCTTATAGATGACATCGACATTGACGACGAGGCGGCCAGGAAGAACTCCAGCCAGCCCACGTCTCCCAACAAGAACAACAACGCCATCGATAGCGGTATAAACCTGACAACCGACACGAGTAAATCTGCTGCTTCCTCCAGTCCCGGGAGCCCGCTTCATAGTCTGGAGACATCGCTTTAGCCATGAGATCTCAATAATCACCTTAAACTCTATGTTTAGAAGCACTCCGGAGTGCATGCGAACTGTTGACTGAAGGCGTGCTCGCGCCACTTTCTTTTATTGAACGCACGACTGACTCGGATGATCGCGGAGTGACTCGAGAAACTATACCAGAAACCACGAGCGCAGGCACAGCGCTCCCATTTCCTGAGGAAACGACAGACTATTACGAGTAATTTAAATCAAATTCAGCTATTATCGTTGCTCCTGCATGAATGTACATTACCCAGGTTTTTATTCGGAAACCTTTATTTTTATTTAAACGGTTTGATTTGATTTGGTGGGACGTGCGGTGGACTGCTATTTTACGACAGCTTATCTGATTCACTGATCTGTGAGTATTGTGTGTGGCATGTATCTAATTGTATAGATTTATTTGGTTATTGATTAAGGTGTATCCAGGTCGCAGGGCTCAACTTGCACAGTAGATTTGCACCTGTCGGAAAAGAGAAACCCATGGAAATTAGAATTTATTAAGCGTACATATATATTTATAGACATATTATAAATATATATTTACAGAGTTTATCTTTATTTGTTGGCATGTTGCCTTGTTCTGCTTCAATAACTACTTTAACTTATTTATGTCCTAAAGAGAATGTAATTTGTTTACAAAACTTGTAGATACGTCCTGGTTTCTTTGTAGGGTTCAAAACCACGCAGCAGACGTAGTTGGAACAGCTCACATTGTTCAGTACTCCTGTAATATCGGACTCTAGGTGTTTTATTACCAATTGTGCGCTGGACTTGCCTGCTATTTTGTCAAATAATGTAGATATTTTTAGAAGATAACAAAAGAAACCAAAATATAGTGGGATATATCATTAATGTGGCATCGTAGTATTAAAGTCGAGTGTCGGGATCGACGGCTCTGATCGGCCCCCGAAAAAATCCAATCGGTTTTGCTGGATTTGAAGGATTCGTCGAAGTCAACGCTTGCAATGAACTTGTGGTCAGCCTCAAATGTGGGCATATATATATCAGGTTGGGTTTAAATATCTTCTTTAGAAGTATATACTATTTAACATAAAAATAGTTTCAGTTCCGTGTGACCATCGAAAGCTGCGATGGGTTTTATGTTGGAAACGTGTAAACTAAGTTATATTTGGCATCTCTGTATGAAAATCAAAATTGTGTTCAAATATTGTGATCTATTGTGTTGATTCTTCTTTTTTGACATTTAATTTGTAGATTTCTTTTGGTTGAAGGAAATGAGCCCAGCTCCTGAGCTGACGACACTTTGAACAACTGAATTATGTAATGTAACGAAACAAAACCAATAAGGAATGTTGCTTTTGACTCTTTTCTTAAAAGAAAGAGAAAAACCCAAACCAACAACAGCAACAAAAAAAATTACACACACACACACACACACACACACACATTTATGATCCTTTTCTGCACTATCCGGATATGAATGAATTTCTGTGGTGTAAATTTAGATGTGCTTCTGTGTTCAAATCAAGCTTGTCTTCCTGCAGTCAGTAAATATACTCTAGCATCTCAACAGTATTCACTAGTTGTTAACTATTTATTGTACTCTAGAATTAAAGGACAAATGGGCGTCTACCAGAAGGCACACTTATACAGTCACCCATAATATTCTTTGCAATTATTGGAAAGGCATGATGTCATCACTTAATATGCAACTCATTTTTCGCCAAATTTTGACTTCTTGTTTTTTTTTTTGACAATTTTCCTCATCAAGATAAGGTGCACAAGCTTTAACCGTTAGCTCAGGCATACTCAATGAGAGAAATATACAAAAAAACTTTTTTTTTCCAGAAATCTTTTACCCTTTATCATGTTAACGGGATAGTTCACCTAAACATTACAATTCTGTCATCATTTGGTTCATCTGCACGACTTCTGCACTATAGTCTTCTAAAGTCAAACCATACAGAAGATTGAATTGAAGTCAATATTTACTGAACATCTTCACACATTACCCCCATAGCTCTCCTTGGCATGTTCATGTGAGGATGAACAGATACAACCTTTTCAATTGATAAGCCAATCCAGTTCTGAAAACGTCTCAGGTTACGTATGTAACCCTGGTTCCCTGAGAGGGAACGAGACGCTGCGTTGAGACGCGGTGGGGAACGCTCTGCGTGATTGCGTCGTGAAGCACGTGTATAATCAGTCCAATGGAAGAGCGAGACGTCATAGGCGGGTGACGTCATAGACCAGGAAGCTATAAAGCACACCAGAAAACAGACCGCGACAGCTTCTGAAAAGGCCTGAAGCAAGTCGATCAGGGCATGCAGGAAGTATGGCAGGAGAACGCAGCGTCTCGTTCCCTCTCAGGGAACCAGGGTTACATACGTAACCTGAGACGTTCCCTTTCAAGGGAACTCGAGCTGCGTTGAGACGCGGTGGGAACCCCATATCCACTACGCCATAATGAGAAATGCCCGTTCTGTGTGGAGTCCTTGCGCACACTAAGAAACAAGCAGCCTAGCCCCGGGAGTGGAGAGGTCTAGGTCATAAAATCTGACAAATGTATGCGGTGAGGACCAGCCTGCCGCATTACAAACGTCCTGAAGGGAAACCCCCGAAATTAAAGCCTTAGAGGCAGCCATACTCCTAGTAGAATGGGCGCGGACAGCCATAGGTGAAGGCTGTCCGGCCGCTTCATAAGCAAGTGAGATAGCCTCAACTACCCACTTGCTCATTACCTGTCTCGATGCCGGGCAACCTTTCTTGGTTGAACCGAAGCAGACAAATAACTGCTCTGATCTACGCCACAGGGCAGCTCTGTGAACGTAGGCATCCAAAGCCCTAACGGGACATAACAGATTATCTGGGGTAATGAAAGGTGGAGGGCAAAAAGCCTGCAGCACAATAGGGCCCCCCACATTAGCGGGGACCTTAGGAATGTAACCCGGCCTAGGGTGTAAAAATGCTTTCACCATACCAGGTGCAAATTCCAGACATGAAGGAGCCACCGACAAGGCTTGCAGATCTCCAATTCTCTTGATAGAAGAAATAGCGAGAAGAAATAGAGTTTTTAGTGTAAGGAATTTCTCTGAAACCTCTTCAATAGGCTCGAAGGGAGCCAGGGCCAGACCCTCAAGTACAATGGCCAAATCCCAAGCCGGTGCTCTAGAGTGCAGTGCAGGCCTCAGCCTCAATGTACCACGAAGAAAACGAATAATAAGAGGATCTCTCCCAAGAGAAGAAGCCCCCAGAGGGGAGCGATAAGCAGATATAGCCGCTACGTACACCTTTAAGGTGGAGGGAGATAATCCAGCAGAGAAACGGTCTTGAAGGAAATCGAGAACTGTACCAACCGGGCAGTTAACAGGATTTAAAAAGCGTTCTCCACACCATGTAGAGAACAGTTTCCATTTCAATGAATATAGTTTCCTCGTGGAAGGAGCTCTGGATTGAAGGATGGTCTCAACGACCTCAGTCGAGAGACCAGATTCTAAGAGCTGGGCCCCCTCAGAGGCCAAGCCCACAGTTTCCACAACTCCGGGCGAGGGTGAAATATCGTGCATGAGATAACAAGTCCCTTCTGACAGGAATCTCCTTGGGAGAGCCGTGAAGGAGGGACACTAGGTCCGAGAACCACACTCGGGTCGGCCAGTGCGGGGCTACTAATAGTAGATGAGCCCCTTCTTGGCGAACCCTTTCCAGAACTCCCGGAAGCAATGATATCAGGGGGAATGCGTACAGGTGCAGCATCGGCCACACCTGTACCATAGCGTCCAGTCCGAGAGGAGCTGGATATGTGAGGGAGAACCAAAGCTGACAATGGGTTGTATCGTAAGATGCGAAAAGATCTACCTGAGCTTGACCATAGTTCTCCCATAGGAGCTCCACCACCTCGGGGTGAAGTCTCCACTCCCCGGGCCTCAGCCCCTGCCTTGACAGGATATCTGCTCCCACATTCAAACACCCTGGAATATAAACTGCCCTGAGGGACAGTAATTTCCCCTGGGCCCATAGGAGGATCTGATGAGCCAGTTTGCATAATAATCGGGACCTCAGACCCCCTTGGTGGTTGATGTAAGAGACCACCGATGTGTTGTCTGTGCGGACAAGCACATGATGGCCTCTCAGGTCTGGCAGGAAGTATTTGAGAGCCTGAAATACCGCCATCATCTCTAGTCGGTTTATATGCCACGAAAGCTGATGGTCCTGCCAGACACCTGTCGCCGAGCGGCCACTCATGACCGCCCCCGAGCCTGTGAGGGAAGCATCCGTCGATAGCGTTACGCGTCGACAAGAAGCCCCCAAAACTGGGCCTTGGGCGAGGAACCAAGGTTTCTTCCACATGACCAAGGCACGTAGGCATTGCCGCGTAACCTTGATCGTGCGAAACGGATTTCCCCTCGGAGAAAACCCCTTGGTCCTGAGCCACCACTGCAGGGGTCTCATGTGCAGAAGGCCAAAAGTAATTACGTTGGACGCAGCTGCCATGAGACCCACCAGTCTCTGGAACTGTTTCACAGTGAGTGACTGGCCTAGTTTTACCATCTTTACGGCTGTGAGAATCACAGAAATACGTGCTGGAGACAATTGTGCTTGCATAGTTGTCGAGTCCCACATCACCCCTAAAAAAGTGGTCCTCTGGGCTGGGAGGAGAACACTCTTCTTGGTGTTTAGCCGCAACCCCAACCTCTTTATGTGAGACAGAACGACATCTCGATGCCGAACTGCCAACTGCTCGGAACGAGCCAGGATCAACCAGTCGTCGATATAGTTTAATACGCGAATGCCCTGGAGTCTCAGAGGAGCCAGCGCTGCATCCACGCATTTCGTAAAGGTGCGGGGTGATAAACCTAGGCCGAATGGAAGGACCCGATATTGGTATGCTTCGCCCCCGAAAGCAAACCTCAGGAACTTCCTGTGATGAGGATGAATGGATACATGAAAGTAAGCGTCCTTCAAGTCTATTGTGACAAACCAGTCCTCGGACTGAATCTGTGATACAATCTGTTTGAGTGTAAGCATCTTGAACTTGAGTTTCTGAACTCTGCTGTTTAACTGACGCAGATCTAGAATAGGACGCAACCCCCCATCCTTCTTGGGAACGATGAAGTAACGGCTGTAAAACCCTGACTCTCTGCTGGGAGGAGAAACCCTTTCTATAGCCCCTTTTCGCAGAAGCGTCAGTACTTCTAGCTCCATGACCCGAGCCTGCCTCGGGTCCACCACTGTGGGAAGGACCCCTTGAAATCTGGGCGGACGAGAACCGAACTGAATTCTGTAACCGTTTTCTATTATATGCAGGACCCACTGAGAAATATTTGGCAGTAATTTCCACGCTGCCAGAAATTCTACTAAGGGGACCAGTCTCTCGAGACTGGCCTCGGGATTCGGTTGTATGGATATTTCGGTGCCCTGAAGCGGCGAACCGGCAGGGAACAACCGAACTGACCGTTCTACGATCCTCCTCGGAGAATCGTATGGGGACGCTGACACCTCGGTGCCCTGAAGCGGCGAACCGGCAGGGAACAACCGATGTGGCAGCGCTGCGACTCTCCTCAGAGAATCGCCCCCCAGAGGGTGCCGAGGATGAACGATTTCTCGAAAACGTCCCTCCTCGGAGGGGACCACCCTCAGAAGCCTGACGCCTTGGGCGTCAGGACTTCTTCTTAGCCCAAGCCTTCTTAGAGATGACAGTCCTCAGATCTTGCCTACCCCTAGCTGGCCTGGACTGCGACCGCCACCCAGGTTCCCCAGATTGTGGAGGAGCCCGAGTGGCGACGCTCTGTTTTTGATGCACTCTGTGCTGTGAGGAGCTTGTACTCAGACGAGACTGCTCGGATTTAATAATCATTTTCCGCCCAGCAGTCTCGGGGACATCGAAACGTCGAGGAAGAAACCTCTGGAACGCAGCCGATTGTTTTTTCGTTTCTTGAAACCTATCGACGATACAATTGATAGCGTCGCCGAACAAACTTGAAGGTGACAGTGGCGCGTCCAGAAGAACAGACCTATCTTTATCTTTTAGATCAGACAGATTTAACCAAAGATGCCTCTCCGTGGCCACCAGGGCTGCCATAGAACGGCCCACTGATTTGGCCGTCTCCTTAGTGGCCCGGAGAGACAGGTCTGTTGCGCGACGCAATTCTCGAATTGCGTCAGCGCTGACTTCCTCACGTTCATCGATATCCTTCAGCAGATCAGCCTGGTATGCCTGCAGTATAGACATAGTATGCAGACATGACGCAGCCTGACCTGCTGCCGAATAAGCTTTACCCACCAGCGAAGATGTAGATTTTAATGGCTTGGTGGGTAACGTCGGGGCTTTTAATGATGACGATGACTCGGGAGAGAGATAGCTCGCGAGCGTCTCTTCAGCCCGAGGCACCGTCAAATAACCATAGTCAGATGCACCCAAAACATTACTGTAGTTGGAAGTTTGTGGGTTAAATACTCTGAATGACGCCGGTTTATTCCACGATCTCGAAACCTCATTGTGGAGATCGGGAAAAAACGGGAGTCCCCGACGTGGAGGCTGTGTATAGATGGTAGAAATCTTTCATCTAATAAACTTTTCTTAGAAACACTCTGAGAATCATCGGCTGGCCATTCAATATTTAATCTAGCTACAGCACGAGATAAAACCTCCATAAGCTCCTCATCATTACTGGAGGCATGAGCTGGCGAAGACTCAAAATCCCCCATATCAACACTGACGACATCCAGATCCTCAGAACTGGATAGCCTCAGCAATGGTGCCCCAACCTGGGAAGGAGAAGCCGCAGCGCGGGCTCCTTCCTGGGCAGAGGCACCGGATCCAGCAGGTAAGGGTTGAGAAAGGGCTGGGCCCGTCTCAAGCCCCGCTACTAGATCCATATGCGAACCCCAAGATGAAAGCCTTCGCTGTGCCTCGGCAGCAGCGGGACCCGCACCTCGGGGAGCGCGAACCGAACCGTCCTCCTCAAAGAACGCCCGGCGAGAGCGGAGCGTCCTCACGGACAGCTTCTCGCAATGCTCACAGTCAGCTCCCTCGAGAACTGACTGGGCATGCTCCACTCCCAAACAAGCAACACAAAGCTGATGTGTGTCCCCACCCGTGATAAAACGAGGGCAAGGGACAACACAACGCTTGAATTCTTGTTTCGCCATAATATATATATAGATAGATAGATAGATAATGTGCTTGTGACAGACAACAGTAAATAGACAAGGACAGTATACAGAGAGCGCTTGCTGAAGGCAACAGAAGCTGTCGCGTCTGTTTTCTGGTGTGCTTTATAGCTTCCTGGTCTATGACGTCACCCGCCTATGACGTCTCGGTCTTCCATTGGACTGATTATACACGTGCTTCACGACGCAATCACGCAGAGCGTTCCCCACCGCGTCTCAACGCAGCTCGAGTTCCCTTGAAAGGGAACTGATGCGAGTCTATCAGTTAATATGAACTGTTTGTTTTTGGGTAAACTATCCCTGTAACGTGTTTCAAAGCCTCATTCACAGCCATTCTCACAACTGTTGTACACTGACCAAAAGAATCGCCTCTGACGCGTTGAAAGTTTGTCTGAAATGTGTGTGAACTGCAATGACTCCAGACGAGATCTTTTACGGTATGACTGGCCACTTCAGTTCAATTCAGTTTAGTTTATTTCTGCGCCCTGTGTTGACGGGCCAAATAACGGATGCAGTTTAAAATGTTTAACCAATAAATCGGAAGAATGACAGCATTCTAATAATCACGAATAATAATATTTCTTGCAATACATCAGCTTCTATGTACTGTACTTAGCAGCATGCGTTTTGTGGAACAAAGAGCATATGACGCCACTGGTACTTTTGGCGCACTAGCAATTTATGGGTAAATGAAATGTGTTCATCCATCTTGTTTTTATGAATTTTATAATCTATACAATAATTGTAAATAAAAAACTCAATGTCTTTGTTCATTTAATACTATGCAAAAAGTCAAGCTTTCTGATTGTTTCTCATCTACCCTAGAGTGTGTTGCTGGAATGTTTGTGGTCTCAAAGTCAGTAAAACAAACAAAAAAATATTGTGATGTAAATGATTTTCTAGCCTGAGAACATGAACTGACTCTTGTTGCTTCCCTGTCCATACCACGATTCCAGACGGGAGCGCAAGTGATACAAATGAAATGGAAGAAAAAATGAAAAAAAAAAAAAAGCACTTAATAAATTCCCAGAGGAGCATGAAAAAAAGCAGTGAGCAGTGTGTGTGATGTTTCATCTGTGGCACGAGTAGATGTGCTGGGTTAAAGCTATATTATGTGCTGAAGTCTGTCTGCTTTAATTCATTGCAAAATTTCTTAATAATTTAATGTGGTCTCCAAACCCCACATGTAGGCCTGACACGATCATGAATTATGTGCTGACTAATGATTGAATTCATTTTTGTTCATATCACTTACAGTGCTGGATTCAGACTATCACCCTGATTTTGGCATGATGCTTTAGACGTGGTAATTTGTAAATGACGATGGGTAGGGCTGCACAATTAATCGAATTTCTAATCGTGTTCTAAATTTTCACTTTGTGTTATTTTGTATATTTTTAAATGACTGGTGGCTCATACCAACATTGTATTAAAACATAGTTTAGGACTGCTATTTAATAGCTTATAGGCCTACTGTTTATTTATCAGTATTAGTCATATTCTTACAATTTATGTGTGTGTTAAGTAAAGCTGGACAGTTCTTGTGTGTGTGTCAACAATCTTTGTTTAAAACAAATTTATTATAATAGGCCTATGTAATACGACCACAAAGATAAAAAAGATAAATGCTGGCGAACGATAGTAGAGGAGCTTCAGCAATTCAGTGAGTGCTAGAATTAGCATTAGAATAATATAACCATTGTTTGTTTATGCTCTTGTTTCCGGAAGTCAGCCGCTAGAAGAAAGTCTCAGGTTACGACTGTAACCCTAGTTCCCTGAGAAGGGAACGAGACACTGCGTCGATGACGCCTTGAGAACGCCCCTGCGTGATTGCGTCTGAAGCACATATATCAACTAGTCCAATGGCGAGAGTGAGCATCATGGGTGGATGACGTCACGACCAGGAAAGGATAAAAGCACATCCGCTCTGACCGTCATTAGCTTCAAAATAGCCGAAGCAAGTCGATCACAGGAATGCAGGAAGTATGGCAGGGCGACTCAGCGTCTCTTTCCCTTCTCAATGAACTAGGGTTACAGTCGTATCCTGAGACGTTCCCTTTCAAGGGAACTCGCACTGCGTCAATGACGCCTTGGGAACGAGAATACCCAATATGCCATACTTACAATTGCCTGATGTAAAACTGTCGGCAATCTAAGTATGAAGCACTTGAGACCCTGGGGCAGGCTATAAAAGCTCACAAATGTGAGCGGCGAGGACCAGCCTGCCGCGTCACAAACCTCCTGAAGGGAAACCCCTGATAATATGGCTTTAGAGGCCACCATACTCCGAGTAGAATGAGCTCTGACCACCAAAGGGCAAGGATGGCCAGAGGACTCATAGGCAAGAGAGATAGCCTCAACTATCCACGTGCTGATTGTAAATGGACTGGTAAATGGACTGCATTTATATAGGGCTTTCACCGACCCAATGGCCACCAAAGCGCTTTACATATTGCCTCACATTCACCCATTCACTCACTCACTCATACACCGACGGCGGTGTCAGCCATGCAAGGCGCCATCCAGCTCATCGGGAGCAGCTGGGATTAGGTGTCTTGCTCATGGACACCTCGACACTTGGTCAGGTGGAACCGAGGATCGGAGTTTGTAGACAACCTACATGAACCACTGAGCCACTGCTGCCCCATATTGTCTGCTTAGAGGCTGGAAGAACATTCTTAGGTGATCCAAAGCAGACAAACAACTGGTCTGATTTTCTCCACGGGGGCAGCCCTGTGGACATAAGTATCCAATGCTCGCACTGGACACAAGCGATTCAGTTCCCTTTCGAGGGAACTCGGACTGCGTCGAATGACACTTTGGGGGGGAACGCCCCTCAGCGTAGCGTCTCTGAAGTATGAATGAAACTGAGCCAATCTCTGATTGGTGCTGCGTAATGACGTAATGAGTGATGGCATACAAGCGGAAGCTATAAAGGACGCCGGCACACATGAGATGTCAGCTTTTTGTTCTTCAGCAAAGCGCTCTCTGTTTGACTTGTCTGTCTTATTTGGTGTTGTTTGTCACAAAGCATTACATCTATATATATATATATATATATATATATATATATATATATATATATATATATATTAGGGGTGGCACGGTACATGAAAAAACATCCGAACCGTTCGGTTCGCTTGTCTCGGTTCGGTGCGTGTGTGCGTCGCACGGTTCGACGCATGCGCAGTGTAACCGCGTGCCCGTGACCTCAGACAGTTGCTGCGTCCCAATTCGCCTACTTATACTACGCCCTAAAAGTATGTACTCTTTTTGTGAAGAAAACGTACATACTTTTGAGTGTGTAGCAAAAGAGTTGGCAAACTTTGGGACATACTACTTCGTCATCTTTAACGGACAGCTCTGTCGCGTGCATCACCGTAAACTGAGCTGTCAATCATCTCGTCACAGTTAAAATCCTCCATTCAATCTAATATAATTTCTTACCGTTTCGGAGAGAAATGTTGTAGCTCGTTCATCTGCCAGTCGTGGGTCTTTCATGCGGGGACTCTCCTCGTGTGTTTGCAATTTGAATGTGATGCATTTCAAATTTGATGTCTATAAACGTATCTTTACAAAAGTTCACAATGCTGCTGCAGATGCAATATAACGTAGCCAACATTGAATAAATACATTTTCGTCAGGTTAGATACTGATAATTAATCACTCAAACCCCTTTATCTAAACCTCTCTCTACACAACCGCCGGACTCGCGCGCCTTCCATGTCTGTAGTTTTTTAACACTTTTCACTCGTGTTTGTAGTTCTAACCGAATCCTCGTCCAACGCGCGATGGGTTGTGGGCAATATCAGCCGTTAGAGTGTGCATCGATCTGCACTTCGGATTCTGATCGGATATAGTAGACCATCCGGGTCTCTTTGGAACACTCATTTCAACATACTACGATTTAAGAAAATAATCTTGCGAAATAAGAGATGTGTGGACATGACAATGGACATGCATATGAGGCTTGTTCGACTTGAATCGGCGCTGCACAGACCGATCGATGAATAACATCAAAGTACCGCGAGAGCAACGGCTCCGTATGCTTTTCAATCACTCTCGCGGTACTTTGATGTCATAAACCGATCGGTCTGTGCAGCGCCGGTTCAAGTCGAACAAGCCTAGACAGTAAAAGTGGAGTATGGAGTGCTGCAGGTCTCGTCACGTATAGAAATGGCAAGTGGGAGATATAAGGAAGGCTAACCGGAGTTGGAGGATGCGCCAGCGTCGTAAAAGTACGGTGTGTGGGAACATTTTGGATTTCATGTTACCTATGATATTTAAATGTATACAGTGACACCAAGTTTAGATAAGAACTCCAGTCATATGTTTCCAAATACTGCACTTTAATTTCAAGTGAAAAAAAATGTATCCTCACTCTCAGGGAATAGAAGCATTGTTGATACGGTTTTTGTTTTGAGGTTGAACTTATGTTTCACTTTATGGTTATGCCTTTGCTATTGTTATAGCCTCATTATAGTCAATTATGTGTAACATATTTTGACTTATTTAAAAGATAGTGCTTTAAGAGTTCCTCTCGTTTTCTATTAAAATATATGCATTTTTAGCACACAAAGATGAAAATTAACTTGCATTTATCAAACTGTCAACTTCAGTGTAGCTCTTACAAAATGTTTATAAGTCCCTGTAGAGATAGCAATACACATTCTCCTTTTTTGCCAAATAAACAAAAGCATTTCATCAATGTCTTTCTTGCTGTATCAAAATGTCACCTAGCTTTCCTCAGAGATGGTCTCAATAATGTGCTTAAAGTCAAGTCAAATTCAGTTTGTGCATGATTACATGATATAGCCTACATTTTTTTTTAATACTGTATCCTGAATTGTGGATAATTAAGCTATAGCCTATATCATATGCTGAAGTACATTTCTGGAGTGTTAAAGATTAAAAGAAAAAATAACAACAAGAACCGTACAGAACCGAAAACCGTGACCCTAAAACCGTGATACGAACCGAACCGTGGGTTTTGTGAATCGTGCCACCCCTAATAAATATATATTATGGCGAGCCCAAGTTTCACTCGGTGTGTGCATCCCTGCCCTCGCTATATCACGGGTGGGGACACACATCGTTTGTGTACACATTGTTTGGGAGTGCAGCACGCGCTGGCAGCTCTCGAGGGGGCTGCTTGCGAGGATTGTGAAAAACTTCCAATCCGTGTGCTGCACTCCCGCCTGGCCATTTAAAAAAGGAGGATGGTCAGGCTCGCGAGCCCCGTGGTGCGGGACCCGCGTCTGCTGAGGCGGCGCGGCAACGCTCTTCATGGGGCCCGCAAATGGGTCTGTTGCAATATAGAATCTATAGTGGCTCGGATCTCGCGTTTGCCGAGGCAGCGCGTTGATTACGGGTCTACTCTGCAATAAGATTCTGTGACTTGGATCTCGCGTTTGTCGAGGCAGCGCGTAGATCAAAGGTCCACATTGCAATACAGAATCTAGTTGCTCGGATCTCGGCAACGCGTAGATTACGGGTCTACTTTGCACTAAAGATTCTGTGTGTGTGCTGGGCATGAACAGTCAGCTCCTGAGGGTGCTGGCTGTGTTCATTGAGAAATATCTCAACGCGTATATCCGTGCGCTGTCGGATGTTTCAGCCTCGCACCTGTTGACTTTCTTCTTGGGTTGGAAGCCAAATATATTGTGAATATAGCCTAACAAAAAACAGTATTGTCTGGTAATTATGGCTGCATTTAATTTTAAGAAATTAAAATGATGAAATATTTCTGACTTTTGAATATCGGAAGTTAGATATTTTAATTCAGCCTACCATTCAGACCTTGTTTCACTTACAGTGTTTATGGCTACATTTATTTCTGAGGAATTAAAATGATGAGCAGCGAACGCAGGCTTGCAGCCATGCAGTGTTCCTTCTGCACATCGTTTTTCGATTCTTCCCTGCCGGTCCTCCGCTTCAGGGTATCGAAAACGAGACAAAAATAACAGGGCTATCCCCCCCGTGGAGGGACGAGCGAGAATTGCTCCTCCGCGGAGCCCTCAGAAAATCGATGTTTGTATCCAGCGTCAAGTGTGCACCATTCAAAAGGGGTACAGGCTGTAGTTCGGTTTACGCCCACCAAGGTTCAACGGGGTGGTCTGGACTGCAGTCGACCCAGTACAGGGTCGGGTATTGGAACAGGAAGTAAACTCCCTGCTGGTAAAGGAGGCTATAGAACGTATTCCTCCACCGGACAGGGAGTCCGGATTTTACAGCCGCTACTTTATAGTTCCCAAAAAGGATGGGGGGTTGCGTCCAATAATAGATCTCAGACACTTGAATCGTTCTCTGAGGAGATTCAGGTTCAAGATGCTCACTATTCCCATCATCGTGAGTCAAATTCAATCCGTGGATTGGTTTGTCACGATAGATCTAAAGGACGCATACTTCCACATATCCATCCTTCCATCTCACAGGAAGTTCCTGAGGTTCGCTTTCGGGGGCGAAGCGTACCAATATCGGGTTCTTCCGTTCGGCCTAGCTCTCTCCCCACGCACATTTACCAAATGTATGGATGCAGCTCTTGCACCGCTGAGGCTCCAGGGCATCAGGGTGCTCAATTATATCGACTGGCTGATTCTGGCCCAGTCACAAGAGCTGGCGGTTCGGCATCGAGATGTCGTCCTCGCCCACATTCAAAGCCTGGGGTTGGACTCAACACGAAAAAGAGCGTGTTGACACCAGCCCAGAGAACCACGTTCCTGGGAGTGGTGTGGGACTCGGTCACGATGCGGGCACGATTGTCTCCTGCACGAATCGAGTCCATTCTGACCACAGTGTCCAGGATAAAGCTAGGCCAAGCCATTACTGTGAAACATTTTCAAAGAGTGTTGGGGCTCATGGCAGCAGCGTCCAACATTATTCCATTTGGCCTGCTGCACATGAGGGCCCTCCAGTGGTGGTTGAAAACCAAGGGGTTCTCCCCGAGGGGGATTCGTTCCGCATGATCAGGGTTACGCGCAGATGCCTTCGTTCCCTATCTATGTGGAAAAAAGCTTGGTTTCTGTCCCAAGGTCCAGTGTTAGGAGCGTCATGTCGCCGGAAAACCGTTTCGACAGACGCCTCCCTCACGGGCTGGGGCGCGGTCACAGGATGTCTGCTTCCTGATTCAAAATCAGGGAGCAGACATCCTGTCGAGACGGGGGCTGAGGCCTGGGGAATTGAGGCTCCACCCCGAGGTGGTGGAGTCAATATCTCAGAGGTTCGGCCCAGTGGAAGTGGACCTATTCGCGCCTCTATAGACGACCCACTGTCCACTGTGGTTTTCCCTCACTCATCCAGCCCCGCTGGGGTTGGATGCCATGGTGCAGACGTGGCCGAGGCTGCGTCTGTATGCATTTCCCCCGATCGCTCTGCTCCTGGGAGTTCTAAAGAGGGTCCGTCGCGACGGGATCAGTCTACTGCTGGTAGCCCCGTTGTGGCCGGCCCGAGTATGGTTCTCACACATTGTATCACTCCTAGACGGCCCTCCATGGGAGATTCCCCTCAGGAGGGACCTGCTGACACAGGCAGAGGGCTCAATATTTCACCCTCGGCCCGAGCTATGGAAGCTGTGGGTCTGGCCCCTGAGGGGGCACAGTACCTAGAGGCCGGCCTATCAGCTGGAGTAGTGGAGACCATACTCAGCTCTAGAGCTCCCTCCACGAGGAAATTGTACGGCTTAAAGTGGAATGTCTTCACCAACTGGTGTAGAGGGCGTGAGGTGGATCCAGTTAACTGCCCAGTGGCTTCAGTTCTGGAGTTCCTCCAAGATCGCTTTTCAGCTGGTCTTACCCCGTCCACACTCAAGGTGTACGTGGCTGCCATTGCGGCTTTCCACGCTCCTCTGGGTGATGGGCCTCTGGGGAGACAGCAGTTGGTCGTACGTTTCCTCCGTGGGGCTTGGAGGATGAGACCTGCGGCTCGTACCAGGGTTCCCACATGGGACCTGGCAGTGGTTCTCGAAGGGCTGGCCGAGGCCCCCTTCGAACCACTGGAGTCGGCTGAGGCCAAGAACCTTTCCCTGAAGGTGGTTTTTCTGTTGGCCATTACCTCTCTGAGGAGGGTAGGAGATCTCCAGGTGCTCTCCATATCTAATGGGTGCCTGGAGTTTGCTCCAGGCGACATTAAAGCCATCCTACATCCTAGGCCGGGCTATTTGCCTAAGGTGCCATCTAATGCGGCACGGCCTACGGTTCTGCAGGCATTACATCCTCCACCTCACGTGACGGCGGATGAGGAGAGACTTCATCTGCTCTGCCCTGTCAGAGCTCTAAAAAATTTACATTCAGAGGTCCTCTTCATGGCGGAAGTCAGACCAGTTGCTGGAGTGTTTTGGGTCGCCCAAGAAGGGTCTTCCCGCCTCCAAACAGACCATCAGCAACTGGATTGTCCATGCTATTTCCTTGGCCTACCAGGTGCGCAATCTGCCTTCACCTTTGGCCGTGAGGGCTCATTCAACCAGAGGCATGGCGTCCTCTAGAGCCCTCCTCTCGGGGGCCCCAATCCAAGAGGTCTGCGATGCAGCAGGATGGGCCACCCCCCACACCTTTATTAGGTTTTACAGTCTGGACATCCCGTCTACGCCTGGCACTCTCGTGCTCTCGTCCTAAGTGTGCCTCTGAGCAGCTTCACACTAGGACAGGCAGGGCGCGTTGTGGCATAGTGGGTACTCGTTCCCCCAAAGTGTCATTCGACGCAGTCCGAGTTCCCTCGAAAGGGAACGTCCTCGGGTTACGACTGTAACCCTTGTTCCCTGAGAAAGGGAACGAGGACTGCGTCCCTTCGCCACGCCTTCCCCTGCCTAGGAGCGCTTGCTTCATCACAGAAGCTGACATCTCATGTGTGCCGGCGTCCTTTATAGCTTCCCCTTGTATGCCGTCACTCATTACGTCATTACGGAGCACCAATCAGAGATTGGCTCAGTTTCATTCATACTTCAGAGACGCTACGCTGAGGGGCGTTCCCCCCCAAAGTGTCATTCGACGCAGTCCTCGTTCCCTTTCTCAGGGAACAAGGGTTACAGTCGTAACCCGAGGACGTTTTTCCTGGTCCGAAGAAGCAAACGGAGGAGGACAGAAAGCCTGCAGCACAATAGGCCTCGGAATATTGGTCGGCACCTTAGGGACGTATCCCTGTTTAGGGTATAAGAATGCCTTGGTAGGCATAAGGTAGGGCCGTCGAGGAGATGAATTAGGTCCGCAAACCAAATTCGACTCGCCCAGCATGATGCTATCAGCAGTAGACTTACTCCGTCCTGGCAGACTCTCTCCAGAACTCATGGAAGCAGAGCAACAGGGGGAAATGCGTACAGACGTAGCCTCGGGAGAACCATAGGGGACAGTGCGTCGTGTACTGAGATGCGAACAGATCCACTTCTGCTTGGCCGTAAAATTCCCATATTTGCTCAACCGTCTCCAATCTCCTGACCTCAGCCCCTGCATCAACAGGGTGTCTGCTTCTATATTCTGGCACCCTGGGATATACACTGCCCTCAGAGAGAGTATTTTCCCTAGGGACCACTGGAGGATCTGGTGTGCCAGTTTGCAGAGTGGATGCGAACGTAGACCCCCCTGACGATTTATGTAAGAGTCCACCGATGTGTTGTCTGTACGGACAAGCACATGATGGCCCCTCAGGTCTGGGAGGAAATGTCTCAACGCATCGAAGACTGCCATCATCTCCAGGCAGTTTATGTGACAAGAAAGATGATGACTCCTCCACAGACCCTGAGCTGAGCGGCCTTCCATTACCGCTCCCCAGCCGGTGAAGGAAGCATCTGTTGAGATGGCAACTCGATGGCAAAGAGCTCCCAACACCGGACCCTGGGATAGGAACCAAGGTTTCCTCCATATAATCAAGGCGCGGAGACACCACCGCGTGATCTTGATCATACGAAGTGGGTTTCCCCTCGGGGAGAACCCTCTGATCCTGAGCCACCACTGCAAAGGTCTCATGTACAGCAGGCCAAAGGGTATCACATTGGACGCCGCTGCCATGAGGCCTAACAGTCTCTTGAACTGTTTCACAGTGCGTGACTGGCCTAGCTTTAGCTCTTTCATTGCCATAGCGGGCAATAGGACGGCTTGCATCGTGACTGAATCCCATACCACACCAAAGAATGTGGTTCTCTGTATATGGAGAAAGCACACTCTTCTTGGCATTGAGTCTCGACCCCAATTTCTTCATGTGAGCGAGGACGACATCTCGATGTCGAACCGCTAACTGCTCTGATTCCACCAGAATCAACCAGTCGTCAATGTAGTTCAGAATGCGTATGCCCTGCAGTCTGAGCAGAGCCAGAGCTGCATCTACGCACTTTGTGAACGTGCGGGGTGACAGAGCTAGACCGAATGGAAGTTCCCAATATTGGTATTCTTTTCCCCCGAAAGAAAACTTCAGGAACTTTCTGTGTTGAGGGAGGAGGGAGACATGGAAGTATGCGTCTTTTAGATCTATCGTGACAAACCAGTCCTCAGACCTGATTTGAGTCACGATTTGTTTGAGTGTCAGCATCTTGAACTTGAGTCTCTGGACTGTACGATTCAATTGTCGAAGATCTATTATCGGACGCAACACCCCAAAGGCTCTGTCTTTTTCCTTAATTTCAGCTAAATTCAGCCAAAGATGCCTGTAACAATGCCATTGTGGGAAGGCATGCTCCGGCCTGACCTGCTGCCGTAAATGATTTACCCACAAAATTAGATGTTGTGTTGAGTGGCTTAGTGGGTAGCACTGGGGCCTTCTGGGATGATGCTGAACCAGGGGACAGATAGCTCACAAGCGTCTGTTCAGCTGGGGGCATCGCCCCATAGCCATATTCTTTCAGCTCCCTTATATCAGAATATACATGGACTTGGGGGCTAAAAAGACAGGACAAATATGGCTTATTCCATGATCTAGACTGTGTCGCCGTGCAGATCGGGAAAAAATGGAAGGCCCCTTGATGGAGGTAATACATTAGAAGATAGGAAGCGCTCGTCTAGTTTGCTTTTAGGACGAGCACCCCTTTTCTCGGCCGGCCTCTCAATATTTAATTTTGCCACGGCACGAGTTACCACCTCCACCAGCTCCTCATATGCTGGGGGAAAGAGGTGGCGAATACTCTTCCCCCTTATCTTGTTCATCACCAATGCTCAATACATCTAGTTCCTCAGAACTAGAGCACTGAAGCATTGGAAGCGCTGGAACCCTCGGGTAAAGGAAGAGAAAGGGCAGAGCCCGTCTCTAATCCTGCCGAGAGATCCATTTGCGATCCCCAGGAATGCCTTCTCCGCGCTGCCTCAGCAGCAGCGGGTCCGGATCCCTGAGGATCGCCAGCCTGGCCACTTTCCTCAAAAAGTGACAGGCGAGAGCGGAAGCCTCTCATTAGGTTGACAGTCAGCCCCCTCGAAGGCTGACATAGCATGCTCTGCTCCCAAACAGAAGACACATAAATCGTGTGTATCCCCACCCGTTAAATAGTGCAGGCAGGGAGAAGCACACAATTTAAACATATCTTTTGCCATAATATACTAGAGAATGCTTGTGAACAGACAACAGTAAATAGACAGAAAGTTTTGACATAGAGCGCTTGCTGAGACACAGAAGTTAATGCCGGTCAGACCAGATGTGCTTTTATCCTTTCCTGGTCGTGATGTCATCCGTCCATGACGCTCACTCTCACCATTGGATTAGTTGACAAACGTGCTTCAGACGCAATCACGCAGGGGCGTTCCCAAGACGTCATCGATGCAGCGCAAGTTCCCTCGAAAGGGAACTGCCTTCTCGATGACATCACGCATGTCGTTAAAGATGCCGAGTGATGATTGGTCAGGAAGCAACGTGTAGTCTGACATATTTCTTCTCCAAGACACAACGGGAATTTAGGAGTCAAAATCTCATAATCTGACACGATGACTATTATAACAGACAAAAATATTATGTAGTCTGAACCCAGCATGAGTCTAATATGTTCTTTTTTATTTGGATACATACAATATAATAACAAACATTATAATAAAATTGGCCCAAATGCTGTAAAATAAAATATAATATAATATAATATAATATAATATAATATAATATGTGCATTGGCAACGATTAATCGCATCGAAATCGCATTTGTGTTTACATAATATATGTGTGTGTACTGTCTATAATTATTTTGTATTTATAAATACACACATATGCATGTATATATTATATATTTAAGAAAAACGTGTTATTTATATATAAAATATTCATATTTATATATAATATAAATTATATATATATATATATATATATATATATATATATACAGGTCCTTCTCAAAAAATTAGCATATTGTGATAAAGTTGATTATTTTCCATAATGTAATGATAAAAATTTAACTTTCATATATTTTAGATTCATTGCACACCAACTGAAATATTTCAGGTCTTTTATTGTTTTAATACTGATGATTTTGGCATACAGCTCATGAAAACCCAAAATTCCTGTCTCAAAAAATTAGCATATTTCATCCGACCAATAAAAGAAGTGTTTTTAATACAAAAAAAAAAGTCAACCTTCAAATAATTATGTTCAGTTATGCACTCAATATTCAATACTTGGTCGGGAATCCTTTTGCAGAAATGACTGCTTCAATGCGGTGTGGCATGGAGGCAATCAGCCTGTGGCACTGCTGAGGTGTTATGGAGGCCCAGGATGCTTCGATAGCGGCCTTAAGCTCATCCAGAGTGTTGGGTCTTGCGTCTCTCAACTTTCTCTTCACAATATCCCACAGATTCTCTATGGGGTTCAGGTCAGGAGAGTTGGCAGGCCAATTGAGCACAGTAATACCATGGTCAGTAAACCATTTACCAGTGGTTTTGGCACTGTGAGCAGGTGCCAGGTCGTGCTGAAAAATGAAATCTTCATCTCCATAAAGCTTTTCAGCAGATGGAAGCATGAAGTGCTCCAAAATCTCCTGATAGCTAGCTGCATTGACCCTGCCCTTGATAAAACACAGTGGACCAACACCAGCAGCTGACATGGCACCCCAGACCATCACTGACTGTGGGTACTTGACACTGGACTTCAGGCATTTTGGCATTTCCTTCTCCCCAGTCTTCCTCCAGACTCTGGCACCTTGATTTCCGAATGACATGCAAAACTGAGCAACAGTCCAGTGCTGCTTCTCTGTAGCCCAGGTCAGGCGCTTCTGCTGCTGTTTCTGGTTCAAAAGTGGCTTGACCTGGGGAATGCGGCACCTGTAGCCCATTTCCTGCACACGCCTGTGCACGGTGGCTCTGGATGTTTCTACTCCAGACTCAGTCCACTGCTTCCGCAGGTCCCCCAAGGTCTGGAATCGGTCCTTCTCCACAATCTTCCTCAGGGTTCGGTCACCTCTTCTCGTTGTGCAGCGTTTTTTGCCACACTTTTTCCTTCCCACAGACTTCCCACTGAGGTGCCTTGATACAGCACTCTGGGAACAGCCTATTTGTTCAGAAATTTCTTTCTGTGTCTTACCCTCTTGCTTGAGGGTGTCAATGATGGCCTTCTGGACAGCAGTCAGGTCGGCAGTCTTACCCATGATTGCGGTTTTGAGTAATGAAACAGGCTGGGAGTTTTTAAAAGTTTCCGGAATCTTTTGCAGGTGTTTAGAGTTAATTAGTTGATTCAGATGATTAGGTTAATAGCTTGTTTAGAGACCCTTTTCATGATATGCTAATTTTTTTAGATAGGAATTTTGGGTTTTCATGAGCTGTATGCCAAAATCATCAGTATTAAAACAATAAAAGACCTGAAATATTTCAGTTGGTGTGCAATGAATCTAAAATATATGAAAGTTTAATTTTTATCATTACATCATGGAAAATAATCAACTTTATCACAATATGCAAATTTTTTGAGAAGGACCTGTATATATATATATATATATATATATATATATATATATATATATATATATATAAGGAATAATTGACGACAGGCCATTGAATTATTAGAAAAATAATGCACACCCGAGGTGGTAATGCGGTCACGACGCGAATATATATATAATATATAATATATATATATATATATATATATATATATATATATATATATATACAGTATATAAATGCAAATATTTCTTAAATGTATACATGCATATGTGTGTATTTATATATACAAAATAATTATACACAGTACACACACATATATTTCGTGTATACAAACTTTTATTTTTGATGCGATTAACGTCAAAAATTATATTCTTTGGCAAAATGTGATTGAAATTTAAAATGCACAATTATGGCTGATATCTCAAGTAATTGTGATTAGATCAAATAACCATGATCAGACAATTAATCAATAATCGCGACAGGCCTAGATTTGTGTGGTTTCATTGGGTTTCTGCTGCGAACAGTTGCAATAAAGCTAAGGTATTTTGGGTTCTTCTACTTACAACAATAAATTCAAAACATAAAGAACAAATTAATCAATGATACATCATGTTTGAAAAGATGAATATGAAAATTACATTTAGCAATCATTGGGAAACCATGAGTGTAATACCTTGCAGTTTTAGAGTAAAACGCTTTCGGAAATATATATTTCATATAAAAAAAAAAAAGTATTTCTGTTAATTTTTTCATAACAATAAACACACTTCTATGACTTTTTTGTTTTTTAAAGTTCACTTTTCTTCACTTTAGCAATAATCTAACAAGAGTATTCTTTAAAATAGACCAAACTGCAGTCTGTGCTTTTAAGCATTTGATATTTATGACAGTTTAAGTTGGAAATGTCATTTTCAGGTCTATGCTCAAAAAGAGAATAAATAAATAGAGTAAAAAAAATAAAGAAAGAATGAATAAATAAATGGATTATAACTACACAATGGACAATGTTTTTTCAACCCCACCTCATGCATATCATTTGAATAATGAACTGAGTTTCAGTGTACCTCTGTCACGTTCACCATCTATCTCTGCACTACATTCCCCAGAATCCTCTTTGGCGCACCTGCAGTTAATCTGAGTATTATCACCTGCACCTGTTCACAATCAACAGCCTCATCAGCAAGCTCAATAAAATACTCACCACAGCCTCAGTTCAAGGTCAAGCCTCCAACAAAAACAGATCTTTCACTGTTGTTTTCTGATGCATCCTGGTTACTAAGACGTAACGTATACTCACCTGCGAATCTCTAACCTCTGTGTCCTTGTTCTGTTGTCTCCAGGACTCCTGTTCGAATTGCCTATTGTCAGTGATCCTGTATTCTTCCAATCCTCCAGTGAGTCCTCCGAACCTGCTTGCTATTGACTGCATCTGTAAGAGAGAAGATTAGTATTAATGAACTGTGGCTACTTCGTATCTACATTCCTGAAGTGATTGTGCTTACCTGCTGCCCGTCCGGCTCCGAGTGATCTTCACCGTATCTGCACTTGAACTCATGAAACACTCATCTAGCACTCTTGTCACCTTGAATAAAGCTGTGTTTGGATTCACTTACCTCTGTCTCCTTGCTTATATCCTGACAACCTCGTCATAAACCATCCATTATAATTGAAAAGGGTCACTGTCTGTAAAAATGACTAATAACAGCCTTAAATAGCAAATATCGTCACTCCATTTACTTTTTAATCTAAAAATTTTAAATGATCTCTGTTCGGATCTTTAATGGTTCAATTATTGAGCTTGTTCAAGCCAATATAGGCACTGTTTACTGAACTTTATATCTGACTAGCCCTACAAATTTAAATAAATATTCATTTATAACAAACATTTAAAACAAATGTTCCTGCATGTGTCAGATATTTTGCAGTACAATAGCAGTCATAAATGAATGCCCAGTGAGATCTTTAGTTATTTGATAGTCAAACTCTTCACGGGGACACTGGAGCCCTATCCCAGCATCTCTGACGTTATAAAGTTGATATTATATAACATTATGTGAATTAAATATAATTCATTAGGTGATATGACAGTAAAGCCGGGTGCATGCTGTATTATTGTGCAGTCTAAGAAAATGACTAGGTTAGGTGACTAATTTTAGACTTTGAACCTTGTCTGTTTTCGCTCTATTTCGCAACAAATCCTCAGCAGAGCCATTGCGCGTCTCAGGGTACGTTTACACGACAACGATATGCTTAAAACTGAGAAGTTTTTCAGTTCCCATTATCAAAACGATCCCCATTCAAGCAAAAACTACTGTAAACGCTGTATTCTACTGCCAAGCCAATAGATGGTGATGAAACACTATAGACTGAACACATAACATGCATGTGCATGACGTCATCGTCTTCAGAGATTTCCGGTTTTGTTGTTTACACAGAGACAGATTTCAAAAACTTGCACTTTGAAACACGATTTCAAAAGTTTGTGTTTGTGTAAATGAACGGCCAAAACGCACAACATTTTTAAAAATTTTAGTTGAAAATGTTGTTGTGTAAACAGCCCCTTTGAGCAAATGAATGAGTCCGCGTTTATAAGGAATCGTTTGACTAAATGATTGAATGACTCACTCGTTAAGACAGTAATTTGCCGCCACCTACTGGCAGTTTTACCCTCCGTATCACTTTTTAACGCAAAGGGGAGCATA
Source organism: Gila orcuttii (assembly GCA_026230005.1). Taxonomy (NCBI): domain Eukaryota; kingdom Metazoa; phylum Chordata; class Actinopteri; order Cypriniformes; family Leuciscidae; genus Gila; species Gila orcuttii. The sequence goes on along the minus strand of JAPDVR010000022.1, from coordinate 2,440,660 downwards.
ATTTTTAAACGTGCAGGTACTGCTTTTAGTTGTTTGCCTTTTTTTTATATCAAGATGAGATTAAATTAATCTTATTAAAACAAGATTAGATCAAGATGAGATTTCGATAGATTAAAGATGCAGTAACCGATTTCTGAAAAACACTGTTGAAATTTAAATCAACACCTAAACAAACAATTTTGTGAATATTTGCTAGGTGTCTTTTCTGTGTGTGTTGAAAAAAATATTGGGTCCCACTTTATATTAAGTGGCTTTAAGTACTATGAACTTACATCGAAAAATAAGTACAATGTACTTATTGTGTTCAGGTTGTATTGTAAAACACTTTTGCTGCTATTGAGGTGTGATACGGGTAAGGTTAGGATCAGGTTTGGTGTTATGGGTAGGTTTAAGGGTAGGTTAAGGTGTAAGGGAAGGGTCAACTATGTAATTACAAATGTAATTACATAAATTAATTACAGCTGTAATTACAACCTGGTATTTTCAAAATATAAATACAATGTAAAAACATGTACACAATAAGTCCATTGTATCAAATTATTAATTTCAATGTAAGTACATAGTACTTAAAGCCACTTAATATAAAGTGGGACCAAATATTGTGTTTGAAAAACAAAGTCAGACCTGTAGCCAATCAGCAGCAGAGGGCGTGTCCACTCAAGATGACGGGGAGGAGAGCGAGAGAGTAAGCGGGAGTTTGTAGAAACACTGTAAGAAAGAGGGCTGAGATATTACCAAAGAGGAAAAGGTCAGAGGAATATAATTGGAAGAAGAAGAGTTATGATCAGACAACGGCTTTAGGATGTTCATATTGGAAAAGCTTTCCAGCACCGGCCTGAAAACGGATGCTGAGGTTGCTTTGTTTCTGCTCGATACCTGAGTAACATTGGTTTTTGCAATGTTTCACAGAAACAACATGCTGTTGCTGTTGTCGAATAACAGCTGATTCATCCATACTTCAGCTGTTAGTGGTTGCATGTAGCTGTGTTTCCATTCAAAGTTGTGAATTTAAATTGGAATGCCACATCAAACATTTGCAAATAAAGCGCTGCTTCCATCCCATGTGTTCTAGGCCCCGTTTACACGAAGGGAAGACGCAGACATTTCCCCGTGGTTTGGCCTCTCATTTACACGAAAACCCTGTTTTTATCACAGAAAACGATTATTTCTAAAAACTCCGGCCAAAGTGGAGCTTTCTGATAACGGCGGTTATGTGTTGCCGTGTCAACTGGGAGAAACGGGGTTTTAGGTTCTCAAACGTCACATTACGCGCCAGAAAATGCTTAACGTCATGTGAGCGCCCAGTTTAGCATAGTTATGATGGCGCTCGACGGCATATTTATGCGGGTTGATGTAAATGACAACTTTTTTGAAAGCGATGTTGTGTGCACAATGTTATTATTGAAAAGGGAGGGGGGGGGGGACTTTCGTTTCTCTAAATACCCAGCTACTGTATGTGTAAATGTGGCCCTAGAGAAACAAAATCTTCACTTCCTGTGAAATTGATGCTAAATATCAGTAAAAAAAAGTTGCTGCATTCGGGCTCCTTTTCCCTCCATTTAGCCTACATTACATTTACAATTATTCATTTAGCAGACGATTTTATCCAAAGTGATTTATAAATGACAACAATAGAACCAGTTAAACTAGGACAGCAATATGCAAGTGCTATGACCCTTCCCAGTTTAATCTGTACACGCAGTATGTGTACTTTTTTTTTTTTTTTAAAGATAAAGATAATAGACATAGAATAGAAGATAATGTATTAATGGATCAAGTGTTGCCGAAAATGGTCACGGACTCAGAAGCTCTGGTTGAGTGGCTGAGTCTGTGACCATTTTCAAGAAATTATGACCTCCATCATAAATGAGTTGTGAAAATGTGTTTCCATTGTAGTTTATGTGAAATAAAAGACATAGGCTATTTGCCTCAAATGAGTGCATGCGTTTTTTATGAGCATTTTTTTAATTTATGAGAATCTTGCCATTTCCATCCAGCGTTTTTATATGCATTATTCGTTATTTCGGGGCGGTTGATTTCAAATATCTACATTGTTTCTCAGAAATCACTTAAGGTGATGATACACAGGGCATCTTTTTGGGCAATGTTGCCGTCAGCGGGCAACCGGATGAGACACAGGGCCCACGACCGATCTAAATTATCCAGATAGAAATTTATTGACCATTTTCAATGAAAAAGTGCCCAAGCAACAATCGCTCAGCAAGATTGCCCAGCAACATTGCTCAAAAAGTTGCCCTGTGTTGTGCATCATCACCTTTACTGTGAACCTTTCATTCTTGTCATGCATTTGTAAATGTAGGAATGATTTTATAAACTTTCATAGATATTTTGGAGCACCTAACCACTTCTAAACCACTTAAGACACTAAAATAAAAATGTTTTCTTCCATATTTTTGACTTGTTTTCCCAGTACAAAGATCTACACATTCTTAAATCAAGATACATTTACTTAATGAATTAAGCTCTCACTTCATCAAAATGAAGTGAGTTTATTCTTTAAATGTGGCTGATTCAACTGAAAATCTTACCCCAACATATATGTCATAATGGCAAAATTATACCCCAATATTTCTAATTTCATCATGACGATACAAGCTCTTATTCTCATCATGTCTCTGTCTGACGCTAAAGGTGTCTCCTTGAACACAATGGAGTTCCTGCACATCGAAAAGAGTTACAAAGTGACTCTGAGGGGTCCTGACCATGTGTTAATATGTGTCGAGCTGGGAGTGAGAACATGTTTCACAACCAGATCAGCCAGAAACATACAGAACAACAACACACTTCCACTCTTCTTACCAGTCTATATCTCCTCCAGATCATACCATCACACAAAAGAGCATTCTCGATCATTACAACCCTATACGGACAGCCAAATCCCTGACGAGAAACTGAAAACTCCTCTCGTCTGTGAGCACTTCATTTCATTTGCGGACAAAAAAAAAAAAACACCATCTTTTATGCTTTTGAATTTCTCTCTGTTCTAGACGATATTGGGATTGGAAACTTCTCGGGTCATTGCCTCCTCAAGATGTTGTATTCCTCATTTGTAAGTTGCTTTGAATAAAAGCATCTCATAAATAAATAAATATAAGATGTTTGTCATCAGTATCAGTGTGACATGATCAGCGTGAGGAATCAATAAGAGAACAAAGTGTGTGAGAGACAAGATGTTCAGTTCAAAATGTTCATAATGTCTGAGACATGTAACACAACTGTGTAGTCATTTAGCATTCTCAGTACCACTTTATATTAGGTGTCTTTAACTACTATGTATTAACATTTAAATTAATAATTTGATAAAATGCATGTGTATAAACTGTTTTTATATTTTGATGTAAGTACATAGTAGTTAAGGACACCTAATATAAAGTGGGACCGCATTATGATTGTACTATAAAATGACCTCATATGCTCATAAAAGGAGCTGGAGACCAATTTCCAATATTAATGCTTGTTTGATTTATGTGCCTTCAGTTTTATTTCATGCATAAATGAGGATAAACAGATACAGATTGTCCGTCAACACTATTAATCATGATAGTCTTAACTAAGATGTATATTATACAGTTGAACATAAAGTCCATTGATGTCGTGCTCGATCCCTCAATGAATCTCTTCCAATCTGACAGTTTTCTCAGTGTGCACTTTCAAGTCTTAGAGCATTCCTGTTAATCTTTAGATAATGTAAATACTAATAATTGTATTACTCAAATTGTTAGAAAAGTAAACAATTAAATGCTATAGTGTAAGACATGTTCCCATGATAAAGGGGTGAATGTTTTTTTCTCTATACTAACATATTTCTTAATTCACTGACATCACGTGACAATGTCACATAGAGAACACAAGAGAGCAGTGTTGAGTATTAAACTACAATGACACTAACACTGACTTTTCACAGCAAATATGATTACAGTTTTTTACAATCGCTATGACAATGTTTTCAATACTTTTAACAAATTTCCTAAACTCTTAACACAGTTAGCACTACATCCGCCTGTGTAAGCTATACTATTAACACATTTCTTGTTGCTTTAACACAAAATGCATACAGTTAACACAAATTTAAAATGCTTGAACTTCTTTTTCACACAAGCTCAAACAAGACCAAAACAATGGATTTTTACTGGCAAATTTACCAATGCTTTAACACTGTATGTCAGAACAGAGAACACCATGTTCTAAACCTAACCCAGGCTAAAGTCAAGGAAACAGCTGTTTATATTGTGAATTGAAACACAAATATATCCTCTGTATTTTATTCTATTGTTACTGAGAAACAGATGATTGAATTCTGCAAATATATACATTTATTTGTATTGTATTTACAGTATTTTCTTTATTGCAGCAATTCTGTCTCTGTCTTTGTTTTTTCATTACAGTAACCGTACATTCTATAAAGCCCTCTGAGATGGGTCTTTTTTTATTGAATTTCTGCAGCAAAAGACCTAAACCCAACACAACAAAAATGTAGAAAGGCTTCAAAAGAAACTGCAGTGCAAAACACAATCTATGATCAATACAATATACTGTCTGTTGTATAAGAGCATACCTGACTCATATAAAATAATGTAGTTTCTGTAATTCCATCTGATGTTCGTGTTTTTATGACATGATTGACTAAATCTTCCTGTTGGACGAGAACATATGCTAGTGTTTTGAAAAATTATTTGATTTTGAGACATGTTTGCAGTGTTTTGGTAGACATGGTGTATTGTTGCTAGTGTATTATTGTATTTTGAAAATTAGTGTTGGAGTTTAGTTTACAATGTGTGATTTTGACCATGAAATTAACTGTTTTGCCAATTGTGTGTTGTAGGTGTGTTGGTGCGTTAAGAGTTTAGGAAATTTGTTAAAAGTATTGAAAAAATTGTCATAGCGATTGTAAAAAACTGTAAGATGTAAATGTCTCTGTCTGTCGAATGCATGATGCTAGCATGAAGACATAGATGATGTCTTGACTCTTTATGAAATGAATGAAACCACACGATTATATGATCACTAGATTCAGGCTGAAACACTAGTTTTGTTCCTCATCTGTAGATTTGAAAAGATATTCTAGTTGTGACATTCAATCGCCTGGGTATGAATGAATTGAAAACAATCTTGTGATCAAAACAAACTTTCTCTCTGTCATACATATGATATGTCTTTTTGTCGTTTATGTGATATGTTGTAAGTCTTTACTATATTGTAGTAGCTTTTAAAGGCATATACCTTGCAATCCTGATGAATAAATGAATCTCTGTGGAAGGTAAAGTGCAATTATATGTTTGCTGGTCCTTTTTCTTAACTGTATTTAGCTTTTTCGGCAGCTTGATTATCTGATAATGTAATTTTCACACTCAGTATCACTGCCATACATTTTTGGTCATTTAAAGGTCATATTTATGGTCTGTTTGTCCTTGCTGGGATGTAGAAGCGTCCTTCATAACACAATATCATTTCTAAATTGAGATGCACCAATACTAAATTTCTCTGTTGATACCAATAGCTGATTATTCAGAATGATATCTACAGATACCAATATTTTCTTAAGGAAAATCTCTCCCAACTAATGCTGTAAACGATACAGGGAACCCTCTCATTTGGCACATTACCATAATATTAGAGGTTCAATTAACAACAGAGCCTAAATATTCAACTACTGTTTATTTTCAGATATAACAGAAACTGAAATGTGTGTATGCAACCCATGAAATTCTTCATGACTAATTTATTCCAACATATATAATTAACAGTAAATAATCTGCTCTCTGGTGTCAGTTTGTCAAGTGTGAGCTTGCAATACCGTTTTCCCTTTGCGCCACTGACGCAAACTATGGTGGAAGGAATAAATACATATAGGGATAAACACACATATGAAAAACACCTGCAAGACAAGCATAGTGCTATACCATTCTGGAAGAAACAATACCACAGATGGTGAAATGCAAAATAAAATACTGAAATGACCTGATCTGAACTTTGTTGAAAATGCCTTCCTAAATTTCAGCAAATCTTTCTTAATGTTGGGATCATGTGAAAGGCATTGTTGGTTTCCAAAGAAAAGCAGCGTAACGCTTGCAGTTTTATAGTAGATCTCTTCTAAAGATTCAAATCTCTCTAAATTGTCTAAACCAAGAATGCACAGTGATCACAACATCAGTCTATGTGAGATAAACTGTGGATTATTTATCATTGCTTTGGCACAAAATGCATTCAATGACGATCTTTCAAATTACATAAATTATTTTCTCACTTTGACACAAAAAACAGCAAAACTCAATGAACTTACAGGCTACATATCCTTTTCAAAATATTAAAAACATAATACAAAACTGAATAGCACTTTACTATATTTTTACATTAATACATATTGAAATATATTGTCGATCTAAAAATGAGTACTATCAATGCATTTAGATATAGCTGAACGCCTACACATGTGTAAGTCTTTCAATTTAATTGCATCAACACAAAAGGGGAAACTATGGAATAATTTCGTACTGTAATGTAAATATGGGCCTTGTAGCATAAACTGGATGGGGGGGGGGGATGTTACAGGAGATCTGTATTATTTGTATGTTTGGGTGGGTTTTCACGGTTTAAATGGTGTAAATTGTTTGATTATCTTACACACCTGTTGTTCATTTCATTAAATGGTTTGTCTGTGTATTTAAGCCCTGTGTTTCTTTCAGTGGATTGTCTGTTCTCGTTGTGACAAAGTTGGTTGTTCAGTTCCAGTGTCTGAATTTATATATTCCTGAGCACCTTGTTTCTTTTGTTTTGTTAATAAATCTCAAACTTCTGCAATTAAATTATTTCGCTCATCTTTAATTTGCAACCGAAGCATGACAGCTATTGATGTTTTTTTTTTCCCATTGTTTTACGACTGATCAAGTGTTTGTTGGGTGAAACATTTTGCTAGTGTTATGGAAGAATGAGTTGATTTAAGTTGATTTTTTTTTTTTTTTTTTTTTTTGTAGTTTAAGTGTATTTTGATTGTGAAAAAAACTGCTGTGTCAAGCTGAACGTTGGTTAGGAGAACTGTGTGAAGAGTTTTGAAAAAGTGACCTAGGTATTGAGAAATGTGTCCTAGCGATTGTATAAAGGTGTCAGTGTAGGGCAAAGGATGCAATGATGTTGATGCATTGATGTGTTGATGTGGAGCCAGTCATACCCTAATGTTTTCATTTATTGTGTTGTGAAAGTAGAAAAAGAGTCGTTTTGGCTACTTGGGAATTTTGAGTTCAGAAACGTATAATATGTTTTAATAGTACTGTGAACTCTTATATGTCACAAGATTAAGCAAAATTTGATTCGTTGTGTAACCCTTTTATGCTTCGAACTGACTGCAGTAAAAACTGCTCGTTATATGTTCTTGAACACATCATTCCACAAGCAGTTTCCTTTCTATCATTCTCTCCATCAGGACAATGTGGTTGGCAAAATGTTACAGGCATGTTGTACAAAAGTACACAAGCCCACCGTTACATAAGTTTAGCCTCGGAAGACTATTAGCTTTCCCATCATGCCTTGCTGCTGATCTCTTAGTTAAACAGCTTTTATTGTGGATCTTGAGGTGACCTACAAACGGCCTCTAGTTTCTGTATAATTGAAGGTGGTGGTAGTAAAACTCTCAGAAAGCCAAAGCAGTAAAAACGTATGAAGTTTGTGCAACAGAGAGAGGGAGATGGAGTACTCTAGGAAGAGGGAGAAAACTGAAGTATCTTCACATCAGGAACGCTTCATTTGCATGCAGTGATGTGCCTGGCAATACTGATGAATATCTAGTGAGCTCCCACAGGCGGGCGCAGATTAATGCAGAATGAATTCAAGTCCATGCGCAGGCTGATTTCCCCAAAGAATGGGCCTTTATCTGGGCCTGGTTGAATCATGCTGCTTTCCTTTTGCAGAATGGAGGGAGAAGTAATTGACAGTCCTTTAGAAAGTGCCAACACTGGTGCTTTTTTGGAAGGGATTGATTTTGAAATTACACTGCCCTGGGGTCTTTAAAGGCTGGGCTGGAAAATGCAGGCCTTTAGTAATTGTTCTAATGGGATCAGCATACCTATGGTTTCTGTTAGGGAAGCCCGTTTGTAGGAATGACATGGGAAAAGAAGAGAACGCCCCAACAACTCCCTCCCTCACTCACTTACTCTCCATCACACACTACACCAACCCAAACTGAGAGAGGAAAAACAAAGCCCCAGTTTCAAGAATCCTGTTGCAATTTTGCATCCAGTTTTCATTGTAGTTTCTCTCTTTTTTGTGTGTCTGTAGACTTAAAACCTGTGCTAAAGAGTCAGTAGCACACCATTGCGCTAGAGGACGATAATGATTAAAAAAAAGTGAGGAGGGATTTCTAGCAAATTAGTTGGTGCTTCAGCTTTGTTTTTGAATTTCTACTTTTGATTTTACAAGCTAGTTCATAAGGCTGGTCTTGAGGATTACAAAAGGATTGACCTAAATCTGAAATATTTTTGGCATCTAATAATATCATTAACTTTTTCCCCATTAGCGTTTTTTTTTTTTTTTTTTAATGCCAGCCAGCGCTAGCATTTTTTATAATTTTCACAAAAATTTCATGGCCCCCAGAATATTTTGTTGTATGAATATCTTAACATGCAATATATTAAAAGAAAGAACAGAGCCTCTTAAAAAATAAATTGTAACTATGCATATCTTATTTATCAACACTTGAATGGTTATTTAGAACAAAAAGCTGAGAATGTCCGCCCAATCAGCAGCAACATGTATATAAACCGCCGGTATTAAAGACACAGCTCGCACAATGGATCCAAATAAAGTCGTTTACAAATGTGTCCGCTATAGCTCGGTATACGCAACCATTGAAGATATTAGAAGACATGTTTGTCATAAGAGTTTATAGTAAGAATATAGCATATCAACAGTGATCAGCAATAATGATAAGCCTAATACTCACAATAAAAATAATAAGGTCATATAGATCATAACACAGTCTTGGGGGTGAGAAGTGGGTCTTTTGATCCTGAAATGCGAAGCAAATGTTGGATCACATTAATTAGAAACCACAGTTTCCACAAATCCCTTCACTCGAGTGGGATGTTCTCTGTTATTCTGGACAGCAAGGGCAGTGACTGTAATATCGAGCGTATTTTGCAGTATTAAACACGCATTTATACCGATTTCATCAGGCTTTGAAAATTCTTCAAAAAGAACACAGAGAATGTCCTTCTCAGCTGCCGTAGCTGCAACTCTAGCGTCATCAGAATAGCGTGTTCAACACACCACCGTTTCCGATAAAAAAAAAAGTCGGTTGTCTTATTCACACATAAAGTGAGCAACCATAGCTTGTTTGTTTTTACATGGGCTTTAGGTGAGGTGTCATCTAATATAGCAGATACAACAGTAATAGACTAACATGAAGGAATTGCACAGTAGTCTGTCACACTGCGCAATGACTGATACTCACTCACTCATCATCTCATTCCTCAAGGACTGCACGAATACTTACCTCTCGCACAAATCACTTCTATTTCTATTTCTCACCAGAGTGTGTCAGGGGAGGCATGCAGACGGGTAAAAGAAAATGTGATTAAATTAAATGCATTCAAACAGTCCTAATGCAGAGTTCCCTTTCGAGGGAACTCGAACTGCGTCGGTGACGACACTAGGGGAACGCCCTTCAGCGTAGCGCGTCTGAATTTATGAATGAAACCGAATCCAATCCTATTGGCGTTGCGTGATGACGTAGCGTGTGACGGCATAAGCGGATGTATACAAAAGCACGCCGGCACACAGAAATGTCAGCTTTTTGCTATTCAGCAAGCGCTCTGTGTATGTGTGAACAAGTCTGTCCTATTTGGTGTTGTATGTCCTGTTAAAGTATCTTGCAATAAGATTCTGTGGCTGGGATCTCGCGTTTGCCGAGGCAGCGCGTAGGTTTAAGGTTTGCCTTGCAGTTGCAATACAGAATCTAGTAGCTCGGATCTCGCGTTGGCCGAGGCAGCGCTTAGATTACGAGTGTATTTTGCAATAAGATTCTGTGGCTGGAATCTCGCGTTTGCCGAGGCAGCGCGTAGGTTTAAGGTTTGCCTTGCAGTTGCAATACAGAATCTAGTAGCTCGGATCTCGCGTTTGCCGAGGCAGCGCTTAGATTACGAGTGTATTTTGCAATAAGATTCTGTGGCTGGAATCTCGCGTTTGCCGAGGCAGCGCGTAGATTTAAGGTTGCCTTGCAGTTGCAATACAGAATCTAGTAGCTCGGATCTCGTGTTTGCCGAGGCAGCATGTAGGTTACGAGTCTACTTTGCAGTTTGCTGTGTGAGTACGAGGCATGAACAGTCAGCTCCTGAGGGTGCTGGCTGTGTTCATTGAGAAATAACTCGCCGCACACGTGCGTTTCGGGTATCTCAGCCTCGCGCCTGTTGACTTTCTTCTCGAGAGATGAAAGCCAAATATCTTGTGTACTACTCGAATCTCGCGTTTGTTAAGGCAACGCGTTACGGGTCTGCAATAAAAGGGACACACGCGATCTGATAAATAATACTGTTTAGGTGCGAGGCATTCACAGTCAGCTCCTGAGGGTGCTGGCTGTGTTCATTGAGAAATATCTTGACGCGTACAGCCGTGCGCTGTCAGGTGTTTCAGTCTCGCGCCTGTTGACTTTCTTCTCCAAGGATGAAAGCCAAATTATAATGGCTCGAATCTCACGTTTGCCGAGGCAGCGTGTAGGTTACGGGATCGTATAATTAAATATAAAACAGTATTCCAGTGTTATGGCTGCATTGAATTCCGAGGAGTTAAAGTAATTAAAAATTGTATCTGACTTAGAACTTGGTTAGATATTTTAATTCAGCCTACCATCTGAAGGAGAGTATCGCTTCTAGAGGTCCCCCTCAAAAAAAAAAAAAAAAAAAAAGCTGAGCTTGGGACTCTAGGCGGCGCTCTCGCCCAAAGCCTTTCAGGCCAGGAAGGCGAAAGGGAAGAGGTCCTAACTCCTGTGAGACCTCCAAGGGCCGCCCCCCCGGAGAGAGAGCGATCGAGGTCCCCTCTCTCCTCGGGCCCTCAGGATGCTGAATGAAGCGGTATCCCGCCGTCTCTGACGCTTCGGGTCACGCCAGCTTCCAGCGAGCACACGCTGCTTTTTCTGCCCCGAAGGCCTGCAGTCAAACAGCGTTTGGGTTCGCACACGGTGGGTCGTTGTCGGTTTTCCCCTGCCGGTCATCCGCTTCAGGGTGCCGTCAAGGACTCGCACAAAACACTGGACACCAGTCCCGAGGGGCTGGTTCCTTTGGTGAATTTCGTAGAGGCATGGCAAAACCTCACGAATATTTCTCCATGGGTCCTGCGCACTGTAGAAATTGGGTACAGACTGCAGTTCCGCGTCCGCCCACCAAAATTCAACGGGGTGGTTCGGACGGCAGTGCACCCAGAGCAGGGTCTGGTGTTGGAACAGGAAGTCAACTCGCTGCTGGGAAAAGGGGCCATAGAGCATGTTCCCCCACCAGTCAGGGAGTCCGGGTTCTACAGCCGGTACTTCATAGTTCCAAAAAAGGATGGAGGGTTGCGTCCAATTTTAGATCTGAGGCATCTGAATCGGTCTCTGAGGAGGTTCAGGTTCAAGATGCTCACTATTCCCACCATCGTGAGTCAGATCCAATCCGAGGATTGGTTTGTCACGATAGATCTAAAAGACGCCTATTTTCACATCTCCATCCTTCCATCGCACAGGAAGTTCCTGAGGTTTGCTTTCGGGGGCGAAGCTTACCAATATCGGGTTCTTCCATTCGGCCTAGCACTCTCCCCTCGCACGTTCACCAAGTGTATGGATCAGCTCTGGCCCCACTGAGGCTCCAGGGCATCCGCTTGCTGAATTATATCGACGACTGGCTCATACTGGCCCAGTCTCGAGAGTTGGCAGTTCGGCATCGAGATGTCGTCCTTGGCCACATTCAGCGCTTGGGGTTGAGGCTCAACACAAAGAAGAGCGTGTTGACACCCGCCCAATGAACTACGTTCCTGGGGGTGGTATGGGACTCAATGACGATGCAGGCACACATGTCTCCCGCACGCATCGAGTCCATTCTAACCACACTAACCAGGGTGAAGCTAGGCCATACCATCACAGTAAAACACTTCCAGAGGGTGTTAGGTCTCATGGCAGCAGCGTCCAGCGTCATACCTTCTGGCCTGCTACACATGAGAGCCCTGCAGTGGTGGTTGAAAGCCAAGGGGTTTTCCCCAAGGGGAAATCCGTTCCGCTTGATAAGGGTTACGCGCAGGTGCCTTCGTTCCCTTTCAATGTGGAAGAAACCTTGGTTCCTGTCCCAAGGTCCCAAGTTGGGAGCATTATGTCGCCGAGTATCCGTTTCGACAGATGCCTCCCTCACGGGCTGGGGCGCGGTCATGGACGGCCGCTTTATGAGAGGTCTCTGGCAGGACCATCATTCCTCTTGGCACATAAATTGCCTAGAAATGTTGGCGGTGTTCCGGGCTCTGAGGAGCTTTCTGCCAGACCTCCATGGTCGCCATGTCCTAGTAAGATCCGACAACATGTCGGTGGTATCTTACCTAAACCGTCAGGGGGGTCTGAGGTCGCGCCCTCTGTGCAGACTGGCACATCAGATCCTCCTGTGGTCCCAGCGGAGACTGTCGTCTCTCAGGGCGATGTATGTCCCGGGGGACCAGAACCAGGGAGCAGACATGCTGTCGAGGCAGGGGCTGAGGCCCGGGGAATGGAGACTCCACCCCGAGGTGGTGGAGTTAATATGCGAGAGGTTTGGCCCAGTGGAAGTGGACCTATTTGCGTCTCGAGAGACGACACACTGTCCACTGTGGTTTTCCCTTTCTCATCCAGCCCCGCTGGGGTTGGATGCTATCGTGCAGACGTGGCCGAGGCTGCGTCTGTACGCCTTTCCCCCAATCGCTCTGCTCCCAGCAGTTCTGGAAAGGGTCCGTCGGGACGGGGTCAGCCTACTATTAGTAGCCCCGTGTTGGCCGGCCCGAGTATGGTTTTCGGACATCATCCTGCTTCTGGCAGGCCCGCCATGGCAGATCCCTCTGAGGAGGGACCTGTTGTCTCAGGCAGAGGGCTCAGTTCTCCACCCTCGGCCCGAGCTGTGGAAACTGTGGGTCTGGCCCCTGAGGGGGCACAGTACCTAGAAGCCGGCCTGTCAGCAGAAGTGGTTGAAACTATACTCACTTCCAGAGCTCCCTCCACGAGGAAGTTATACGGCCTTAAGTGGAATGTTTTTTCCATTTGGTGCAGAGAGCGTGTTTTGGACCCAGTTCACTGCCCAGTGGCTTCAGTGCTGGAGTTTCTCCAAGACCACTTTTCTGCCGGGCTTACCCCGCCCACACTCAAGGTTTATGTGGCTGCCATTGCGGCTTTCCACGCTCCTCTGAGTGATGGTCCCCTGGGGAGGCATCACCTGGTCGTACGTTTCCTCCGTGGAGCCTGGAGGATGAGACCTGCGACTCGCACCAGGGTTCCCTCTTGGGACCTGGCGGTGGTTCTCGAAGGGCTGGCCGAGGCCCCCTACGAACCATTGGAGTCGGCTGAGGCCAAGAACCTTTCGTTTAAGGTGGTCTTTTTGTTGGCCATTACTTCTCTGAGGAGGGTAGGAGATCTCCAGGCGCTCTCTATTTCCAATGGGTGCTTGGAGTTTGCTCCAGGCAACATTAAGGCCATCTTACATCCCAGGCCCGGCTATTTGCCCAAGGTGTCATCTAATGTGGCACCGCCTATGGTTCTGCAGGCATTTCATCCTCCACCTCATGTGACGGCGGATGAGGAGAGACTTCATCTGCTCTGCCCTGTCAGAGCACTTCGGTATTACATCCAGAAGTCCTCCTCATGGCGGAAGTTGGACCAGTTGCTGGTGTGTTTTGGATCGCCCAAGAAGGGGCTTCCCGCCTCTAAGCAGACCATCAGCAACTGGATCGTTCAGACTATTTCCCTGGCCTATCAGGTGCGCAATTTGCCTTCACCTATAGCCGTGAGGGCTCACTCCACCAGAGGCATGGCGCCTCTAGAGCCCTCCTTTCAGGGGTTCTATCCATGATATATGTGAGGCGGCTGGCTGGGCCACTCCACACACATTCATGAGGTTTTACAGTCTGGACCTTCCCTCTACACCCGGTGCACGAGTGCTTTCGTCCTAAGTTGTGCCTGAAGACAGCTTCACACTAGGATGAGCGGGGTTCGTTGTGGTATAGTGGGTATCTCGTTCCCCTAGTGTCGTCACCGACGCAGTTCGAGTTCCCTCGAAAGGGAACGTCTCGGGTTACGTATGTAACCCTTGTTCCCTGAGAAAGGGAACGAGACACTGCGTCGGTTCGCCACACCTCACCCCGCTTGGAGCACTTGCTTCATAGCAAAAGCTGACATTTCTGTGTGCCGGCGTGCTTTTGTATACATCCGCTTATGCCGTCACACGCTACGTCATCACGCAACGCCAATAGGATTGGATTCGGTTTCATTCATAAATTCAGACGCGCTACGCTGAAGGGCGTTCCCCTAGTGTCGTCACCGACGCAGTGTCTCGTTCCCTTTCTCAGGGAACAAGGGTTACATACGTAACCCGAGACGATTTCATCAGAGGAGAGAAAAGTGTGTTTGGCTTCAAAGTCTCTCACCTATTCTGTGATTGTTTCTCTTCATCTCATCATGAAATACAGACTGAACCGCGGCTCAAAACACCCAACCGCTGTCCGCCGCATGTGGATATGATATGATTTGATTAGATTTATTAGACAAAAAAATTGTGAAATACACTCATTTGTCAAGCATAACACAATAAAGTTAAAAAACTTGATGTAAAGCACAAACTTCACTCATAGTGACCAGTTACTTTGGCATTGCATACTATTATAAATATAAAGCTACAATAGATTTGCAAAGTTTACAATTATTAAACATCCAGGGGAGGTACCATTGTGTACATTGTGTCAAAAAGGGAAGCCCACTGTCTTTGACTAAAAATCCCTGCAATTTTCATCAATTTACTGGTCTGTACCATCCTTCGTTCCCTGCGATTGGGTTCATCCTCTAAAACTCTTTAAAGGAGTCATGACATGAGGAACCTTTGACATATAAGAGGTCATTGTAAACAAATACTGTTTCAGACCTAAAAAATCTCCATCTCCAATCTCCTATACCATCACCGCTGACAGGTTTGTTTGAGCGGCGTCTTCTACTGTAGAGGCGTGGATTTGCATTTCCTTCAGCCTGAGGATTATTCATTTCATTTTTGTGTTAAAGGGCCTTTACATTTGCCATCAATATAACTTTGTTGTTGTTGTTATTATTAAAAAAGCAAACAATCAAGCCCAGCCCAGGTGAGAAAAAGTAAAGCAAAAGTAACAAAACACATTACTTTCCAGAAAAAAAAAGCTACTAAGTAACACAATTAGTTACTTTTTTGTGAGTAACACAATATTGTAATACATTACTTTTAAAAATAACTTTCCCAGACACTGATCACCACACCGTATTGAAGATGAAGTATAGCTCTTAAAAGTACATTTACGTTTACTGTATGCACTTGGCAGACGCTTTTATCCAAAGCGACTTACATTGCATTTCAAGGTACACATTTTAAATTCTTATCAGTTCTTGCATCAGTAACAGAGAAATTGTTTAGAAATATATTCTGTATGTTATTGAGTGTACATCAAAAACAAAACTAACTAAAGCCCCTGGAGGGGTCATGAAGTGCTCATATCTGCAGGTGAACATCAGTCTCAGAAACACTTCAACTCCTGCTGAACTCAAGCTGCCATTACACACACATCTCACAACACTACTACACACAGTATGGACAATGATATATTGACTGTCTTACTACAAAACTACATGTGCAAATCCTTACTGAACTAATCATCAAAAGTGCTCTGCTTTGTAAATAGCACAGATACTGACACAACTGTCTTCTTGCAATTCAGACCTCAGTTGTAAGATGAAAGAGCATAAAATATTTTGACCCAAAATACACAGATGGATGGATGGAGCTCTTCATAAAAAGGTTACTATGGGAGTTTCTACTCAAATTTTACATGTTTGCGAATGAACAGGACTAAACCAACAGAATTCCCCTCAAACAGAACAAATGAAATTGTGTGTATCAGTTTAATAAAATACCTTACTCTCCTGTAGAGTAATAAAACACCATCATCTCCACACATCTACAATCCCTCAGTTCTTCATCTCCTGAAGACAAGCTGATGTTGATTCTTGTTTTATTACGAGTTCTGTCTCGTTCTCTTTTCTCCAGCAGACTCTCCTCTGTTCACACACACACACACACACACACACACACACACACACACACACACACACACACACACACACACACACACACACACACACACACACACACACACACACACACACACAGGAGCTGATGTTGATTCTTGCTTTATTACGAGTTCTGTCTCGCTCTCTTTTCTCCAGCAGACTCTCCTCTGTTCACACACACACACACACACACACACACACACACACACACACACACACACACACACACACACACACACACACACAGGAGCTGATGTTGATTCTTGTTTTACAGTTTTTTTCGATTGCTAAACGACAGTGAGCACAACTGGAGCTACATGTGCAAAACTCTAACTACAGTCTGCACAGCAGCAGTTCATGTGGACCAAACTCTAGCTCGTTTTTCATTGCTTGAAAACAGTTTTCAAAACTCTACACACTTATCCCATGACTTTAACCACAACCTGCACAACACTGTGGATTTACAGCACTTTGTTCAAATGCTAACACACTGCTGTCAAAACTGTGAACCACACATTCAAAACAGAATAGATTTCAGCCTTGTGCCTTTCAAACACTGATGATTGCAATTTCAGCTGAAAGGCTAAGATGGTCTTGTTTGTTATTTGTTAGAATTACAGTATGTACTTTTAGTTTCTACCTTTTTTTTCTCATTACTGTAATTCCGTAAATTACTAGAGACTATTGAAGCAAACTGCTAATTTTCATTTACCTTAAAGAATTGTTATGTTCTAAAAATTTAAATTACAGTTTTTGCCCGTTGCTTGAACACATTTTGCAAAACTTCGCTCATTGTGCCAAAACTCTACACACAAGTAAACATGACACAACATTGGGAAATATACCATTCACATATGTGTCAAATTGAAACTCTACTATCAAAACCTAAACTCTGCTACCAAAACCTAAAATTCCTTTGTCAAAATGTAATGTAAATGTAACTCTGATGACAAAATGACACATACTTGCATCATATGCATACACTTTCAGATCAGGGGGATCACACTAGTCTACTTTATATAAAACACTGCAGTCTTTGATTTTCACTGTTTATTCAGAAGGCATATTTTCAGGAGGCACATTTTCAAACAACCAAATAAGCAAATAGGCCTACTCAATATTGTACATTGCAGCACTGTACATTGCAGTAACATGAATTCAGATAAAGCAAAAAAAAAAAAATTATGATAATAGAAAACGTCTCAGGTTACTATTGTAACCATAGTTCCCTGAGAACAGGGAACGAGACGATGCGTCGATCGACGCCATGGGAACGCCCCCAGCGTGACTGCGTCTGAAGCATCTATGTCAACTAGTCCAATGGAAAGAATGAGCGTCACGGGCGGGTGACGTCATGACCAGGAAATGTTAAAAGCACATCCGGTGCAAACCGGCATTAGCTTAGAAAATTGCCGAAGCAAGCCGATCACAGGGATGCAGGAAGTATGGCAGGGTGACGCATCGTCTCGTTCCCTGTTCTCAGGGAACTATGGTTACAATAGTAACCTGAGACGTTCCCTTACGAAGGGAACTCAACGATGCGTCGATCGACGCCATGGGAACGAGAATACCCAAAGCGCCAGAATTCCAAGTACCTGAGTGTTAGTCTGTTGTAACTAAGCACTAAGCACCTGAGAACCTGGGGCAGCATCCAGGTCCAGGCAGTAAAACCTAATGAATGTGAGCGGTGAGGACCAGCCTGCCGCATCACACACGTCTTGAAGAGAAAACTCCAAGTAATAAGGCTTTAGAGGCCGCCATACCCCTCGTAGAGTGAGCTCTGACCGCCAAAGGACACGGCTGGTCAGAGTACTCGTATGCAAGTGAAATAGCCTCAACTATCCACTTACTAACCGTCTGTTTAGAAGCAGGAAGACCCTTCTCAGGTGATCCAAGCAAATAAATAACTGGTCGGACTTCCTCATTGAAGATGTCCGATAAACATAAGTATCCAGTGATCGCACTGGACACAAGAGGTTCAGCCTTTCCTGGTCCGCAGTGTGCCACGAAGGAAACGTGAAATCAGGGGGTCTCGACCCAACGATCTACCCCCCACAGGGCGTGGTAAGCCGCAATGGCCGCCACGTAGACCTAAAGCGTGCAAGGGCATAGACCTGACGTAAAGCGCTCCTGCAGGAACTCGAGTACTGTGTTCACAGAACAGTTAACCGGATCCCACTGATGTCGGTGACACCATACAGAAAAAACTTTCCATTTAAGCGCATATAGTTTCCTAGTAGCTGGAGCTCTGGAGCTTAGAATAGTCTCAACAACCTCAGTTGAGAGACCACTCTCTATGAGTTGGGCCCCCTCAGAGGCCAAACCCACAGGTTCCAAATCTCCGGTCGGGGGTTTTGAAATATTGTGCCCCCGGCCTGAGACAGAAGGTCTCTCCTGATCGGGATTTCTCCAAGGGAGGACCGTCTAAGAGATGGATCAGGTCCGCAAACCAGATCCGACTCGGCCAGCGTGGTGCTACTAGCAGTAGGCTTATTCCGTACTGGCGAACTCGCTCCAGAACTCCTGGGTGCAGAGCAACAGGGGGAAATGCGTACAGACGTAGCCTCGGCCACGTCTGCACCATAGCATCCAGCCCAGGGGGCTGGGTGAGTAAGGGAGAACCAAAGTGGACAGTGCGTCGTATGCTGAGACACAAACAGATCCACCTCTGCTTGGCCGTAAAACTCCCAAATAATCCCCTGGCCTCAGCTCCTGCCTCGACAGGATGTCTGCTCCAATATTTTGGTCCCCAAGAATATACACTGCCCTCAGGGAGAGTACCTTCCCCAGAGACCACAGGAGGATCCTCAGACCCCCCTGACGGTTCAGATAAGAGACCACCGATGTGTTGTCTGTACGGACGAGCACATGATGACCCCTCAGGTCTGGGAGGAATTGCTTCAACGCATTGAAGACAGCCATCATCTCCAGGCAATTTATGTGCCACGAGAGATGATGACTCTTCCACAGACCCTGAACCGAGCGGCCTTCCATTACCGCTACCCAGCCGGTGAGGGAAGCATCTGTCGAGATAGTAACTCGATGGCAAAGAGCTCCAAACACCGGACCCTGGGTTAAGAACCAGTGCTTCCTCCATATAACTAAGGCATGAAAGCAACGCCGCGTGACCTTGATCATACGAAGTGGGTTTCCCCTCGGGGAGAACCCTCTGGTCCTGAGCCACCACTGTAAAGGCCTCATGTACAGCAGGCCAAAAGGTATCCCGTTGGACGCTGCTGCCAAAAGACCCAACAGTCTCCCGAACTGTTTTACAGTGTGTGACTGGCCTAGCTTCAGCTCTTTTGTGGCTGACAGGATAGCAGCTACACGAACGGGCGATAGGGTGGCCCGCATCGTCACTGAATCCCATACCACACCAAGGAAAGTGGTTCTCTGTACTGGAGAAAGCACACTCTTCTTGGTATTGAGCCTCAACCCCAACATCTGCATATGAGCGAGAACGACACCTCAGTGCCGAACCGCCAACTGCTCTGATTCCGCTAGAACCAGCCAGTCGTCGATGTAGTTCAGAATACGTATGCCCTGCAGCCTGAGCGGGGCTAGAGCTGCATCTACGCATTTCGTGAACGTGCGGGGTGATAGAGCTAGACCGAAAGGAAGTACCCAATACTGGTATTCTTTGCCCCCGAAAGAAAACCTTAGGAACCTCCTGTGCTGAGGGAAGATGGAGACATGGAAGTAAGCGTCCTTCAGATCTATCGTGACAAACCAGTCCTCGGATCTGATTTGAGTCACGATCTGTTTGAGTGTCAGCATCTAGAACTTCAGTTCCTGTACTGAACGATTTAACAGACGAAGATCTAAAATGGGACGCAACTCTCCATCCTTTTTTGGAACAATGAAATAACGGCTGTAAAAACCCGACCTCGGTCGGGTGAGTACACCTGTTCTATAGCTTCTTTCGCTAACAGGGCCTTTACCTCTTGCTCCATTACCAGAGCCTGCTCGGGATGCACCACTGTGGGCAACACCCCGCTGTAACGAGGAGGACGTGAACCAAACAGGATTCTGTATCCTTTCTCTACAATCTGCAGGACCCAACGAGAAATATTCGGCAGAAGCTTCCACGCTGCCAGAAAATTTACTAAGGGAACCAGCCTCTCGAGGCTGGTCTCTGGTGTTAACGAGACAGCCAGTCCCGGAGCCTGAAACATAATGGCAGGAACTACCTGAACTGGCTGCTCTAAAACCCCCCTCAGAGGGCGCGAAACCGATGCAGTGCCGCAGCATAGCATCAGCGACTCGCTGGAGACCGCTGCGCCCCGAAGCACCAAGGGACCCCGAAGTGGAACGGGCACCGTATTCTGAGGTGTACACCGCTCCACTTCGGTCGGGGCTGTCCTCACAGGTCTGACGCCAGTGACGTCAGGACCTCTTTTTTTTTTTTTTTGAGCCGAAGTCTTCTTCGCCTGAAGAACGGTCCTCAGATCCGGCTTCGACTTAGAAGACTTCGACTGAGAGTGTTGCGCCTGTTTCCATTGTTTATGTGGAGGTGCACGAGACGAAACACTCTCTTTCTGTTGCACATGATATGATGAGCTCGACGGCTGGGGCTGCTCACGCCCAGCAGCCCCAGGGGGCTGGACATGGCGAGGGATAAACTTTTTAAAAGCGTCAGCTTGCTTCTTAGACTCCTGAAATCGCTCGACGACCGCATGGACTGCGTCGCCAAAGAGACCAGAAGGTTCAAGCGGAGCATCTAATAAAAAAGCTCGATCTTTTTCTTTAATCTCTGACAGATTTAACCATAAGTGTCTCTCAGTAGCTACCAAGGCTGCCATAGACCGCCCAATTGCTCTGGCGGTCTCCTTAGTAGGCCTGAGAGAAAGATCGGTAGCACAACAAAGTTCTCGAATATCGTCATGAGTAATTCCCTCACTACTATCCAGATCCCCCAGCAGGTCAGCTTGATACGCCTGTAGCACTTTTTTTGCCATTGTATGCAGACATGCTCCAGCTTGACCTGCTGCCGTATAAGCTTTGCCCACTAAAACCGAGGTGGCTTTAAGCGGTCTAGTGGGCAAAGCCGAGGCTTTCAGGGACGATGCGGGACCAGGCGAAAGATAGCTGTTTTTTATGCTAAATTCTGTTCCGCCTGGGGCATCGCCTCATAACCATACTCTTTTAGCCCTCTTATTCTCGAATAAGTGTTAACTTGAGGGCTAAAAAGTCGTGAAGAGTAAGGTTTATTCCACGATTTCGATATTTCATTGTGAAGATCAGGAAAAAAGGGAAGCTCTCGTGGTGGAGATAATGTAGTGGATGATAAAAAGCGCTCATCTAATTTACTTTTAGGACGAGCGCCTTTATTCTCAGATGGCCATACAATATTTAATTTTTTACAGCCCGTGACATAACATCCACCAGCTCATCATATGCTGGGGAAATAAATTGTGAATCTTTTTCCCCCCTGTGTGTGCTTTCACTCTCCATACTCATAACATCGACCTCCTCGGAGGAAGAGCATTGAAGTAATGGAGGGCTCTCTCCCCGGGCGGAAGAAACCGCAGAGCGTGCTTCCGACACCGGGGGGAGAGCGCTGGATCTTCCGGGTAAGGAAGGAGAAAAGGCCAAGAGACCCGTCTCCAACCCCTCCGAAAGATTCTTCCGCGATCCCCAGGAATGCATTCTCCGCGCCGCATCGGCCGACGCGGGTCCTGATCCCTGAGGATCGCGAGCCTGCCCACTCTTTACATCAAAGAGTGACAGGCGAGAGCGGAGCATGCGGAGCGGTATTCGCATTTCACAGTGTTGACACTCAGCCTCCTCGAAGGCTGAGACCGCATGCTCCACTCCCAAACAAATGACACAAAGCTCGTGTGTGTCCCCACCCGTTAAATAACGCGGGCAGGGAGGAACACACTGCTTGTACACTTGTTTCGCCATAACGTTTCCGAATAAATTGCAACAGACAACAATAAATAGACAGAGACAGTATAACACAGATCGCTTGCTGAGGCAACAGAAGCTAATGCCGGTTTGCACCGGATGTGCTTTTATCATTTCCTGGTCATGACGTCACCCGCCCGTGACGCTCATTCTTTCCATTGGACTAGTTGACATAGATGCTTCAGACGCAGTCACGCTGGGGGCGTTCCCATGGCGTCGATCGACGCATCGTTGAGTTCCCTTCGTAAGGGAACACTATACTGTAAACACAGAAAATCATGGCAATTGTGCATACGTGGGCTCATGGATCCCGCCGTCTGTTGGGGTCTGGCCACAGGACCTCATCGACATCGCAAGCAATGTCTTCTCCCGCTAGGCACCGGGGAAAATATCCCCTTGCATGTCGAAACCATCCATGGATTGCTGTCACCTGAATGTCGCCGCAGGCCTGTTCCATTGCCTGCAGGAGAGGCATGCGGGCATGTGGTTGGTGGTTATGTACACGTCCAGCTTCATCAATGAAAATGAATTCATGAGGCTGTGCTGCTCCACCCATGACCAAGATTCTCTGTAACAAACAAAAAAAACATATTACTGCACTACAGTGCTACACATACAGAACCCTCACCCCATCACACAGGTACTTGTGTAGCTCTCCGAAGGGATCCATGTGGTTCTGAGATGGTACATATTCAGCTGCTACTGGATTTCACCAATACTGTACTGTAAATGTAAAGGACAGTTACACTTACCCGTACATATTCAGTTCGAAGTCCTTTGACCCTGACACTGTTCCTCTCAAATGGGACCCTGTAGAGCCGCTTCATGGTGATGTTGTGTTTTCCCAAGATGCGTCTGATGTGGTGATGCTCACATGGTTTATGTTGTTGAAAACTTGCCTGTCTGCAAGTATTTTCTGTCGTAGCTGGTGGAGACGGATGGCATTGTCTGCCCTCACTAGGTCCACAAGTTTCTGCTGTTGTGTGAACAGGCGTTGGCGTCCTCCCCCAGAAGGTCTTCTAGTCATTCTAGAGAAATACAACCACAAATTGTCATCGGTTTGCTTCTTTTTCTTACATTACTGTATATACTGTATCATCCACTGTACTGAAACATCTCAATATACTGTAAGTAATCATGGTATGTTTCAGAAAGAACTACCACTTTGGCTGCAAAAGGAGCATTAGCACCCTGCAATACCCTGTACACGTGATGTGGTAATGTGATATAGAGTAGAGTAGAAGGTAGAGAGGTGAAGACATACCTGTTTTCTAGTTGGAATGTTCTTATTACAGATGCCACTGTGAAGCGGCTTAGATGTGGGTGGATTCCCTGCCCAGCTTCCCTCATAGTCAGGCCATGGTTGATGACATGGTCCACCAAAGTTGCTCTTATATCATCAGAAATAGGGGTCCATGCATGGCCTCTTCGACCTTGACCTTGTCCTCCTCCTCATCTTCCTCTTCCTCCTCCTCCTCCTCCTCCTCCTCCTCCTCCTCCTCATCCTCATCCTCTTCCTTTTCCTCATCTTCTTCCTCTTCCTCTTCCTCTGCCTCTTGCTATCCCTCCATCCATGCTTGCAAAGTTCTTGAAATGGCTAAACTTTTTGTAGCTGGCTGATTGGTGTTCAGTTTTGCAAGTAAGTGCCTTCAGGTGTGTATTTGAGTGGTTGCACAATTATCCGATGTGTTTTGTATTTTGGATACATGTGTTTTCCAGATGGCACCCTGAGATTTAATTTTTGAACGAAGTGTCTTATGTATGAAATAGAGTGTAGTATGCAGGACCAAGTGTGTTGCATAAAGGAGAAAGTGTCTTGCAGAATTGCAACTAGAGTGCAAAGCAGCGCTTTTGTTTAAGGAATGGGTACATGTGTTTGAGGTATGGTAACAAAAGCTTCAAGTTGTGTTACTTAAGTCTAAGCATGGGTCTATAGTGTTCAAGCAACGGGCAAAAACTGTAATCATGTGAAAGAATGTCACTCTTTTCTTTGAAGAAAATATTACTTTGTATGAAGTCACTGAAATTGTTCAAACTGTAAAGATGAAAAGTTAGTATTTTCTGTATTGGTGTTTGATGCTAGTGTTTTTACTCTCAGTGTGTTCTGAGTGACAGTGTGTGTTATCTCAGTGAGGGTTGTGTAGTGTTTGGCTGCACTGAGCCTGTTTTGAGCGTGTGTTAAGAGTTGTGTTGCTTGGAATGAGTTTTGCAGGTGATGTGAAGTGTTTAGCTCAGGTGATGTGAAGTGTTTAGCTCAGGTGATGTGAAGTGTTTAGCTAAGGTGATGTGAAGTGTTTAGCTCAGGTGATGTGAACTGTTTAGCTCAGGTGACTGTTGGTAGTGCAGACTGTAGTTAGAGTTTTGCACATGTAGCTCCAGTTGTGCTCACTGTCGTTTAGCAATCGAAAAAAACTGTAACTGTGCTTAAAACAAAAACAAATATTTTCCCTTGTGGTCAGAAAATAATTTTGTTTTTCTATTTTAATTGTTTATTTTTTTCTTTTGCAGTGAATATTACACATGCAAACTTAATCTTTCAGAAAATAGATAACTCAATACATGTATATTTATTCATAAATAAATGCAATTGTTCACATGCATTAATGGCATGTGTGAACATCATATGGGTTTGGGAAGAAAAATCAATACAACATCAGAGTGATATTTTAGTGTAGTGCAGAATAAAAGTGACATTTCCTTATGAGAATTAAAGTACATTTTGTTGACAAAGGCTCTATGGTCCAGTTGTTGCGAGAAGACATCATTATCTCAAGCTTTCTCCGCTGAGAACACACACATTTCCCTGACGTTTAACTTCCTTTTCTGCTCACTCCTTCACCCTTTAACAGCCTGGGAGAAAGAGAGAACACAAGGGCTAGTTATTCTCCTCCCTGGAACCAACATTGCCATAGAGACTCGCACTGTTTGTGTTGCTCAACCTTGTTTTCAGCTTTGTGTCTTTCCAAAGCCTTCAAAGGGGCTCTTCTGAATGCTTAGCAAGGGGACACCTTTTATGCATCACGTCGTAATGATATATGTGTGTTTCCCGTCCATCCTTTTCATGGGCTTGGTTACACAATGAAAGGAAGATACGTCCAAATTGTAATTGTCCCTAATTACATCTGATTGTGGGACAGAACATTATGGCTGATGATGTCCATTTCTCTCAGTGGACAGGCAGGGGCCCGGGGACTTTTAGAAAAGATAATTATCCGAGTCACATAACCCTAACCGTCTGTGCAAGTACTGCGTAAAGGAAAAGGCCTATTGATCAGTCGTACAGATCTGGGATTTTATAACTGGCATGCTTCACATGATTCATAGATAGCAAAGGACATCTGGCCCAGTTGTGGCCCACATCTCCCACAATCTTCTGGCCCAAATACCACAGGGAATGACGGTGATGACTCAACCTGAGTGGGTGTCAACACCATGCATATCTGGGCCTCATCTGGGCCAACTATGGCACATATGGCTCAGTTCTGGCAATGGCAAAGGTCACATGGGCCACATCTGGTTCACACATAGCAAGCCACAACTCACAGTAAAACCTGTACTCACACTAAAAGCTATAAAGCAGAAACCCAGATAGCATACATTTCCGGGCCTCATCTGGGCCAGCTATGGCACATACTGTATGGCTCAGTTCTGCCATCGGCAAATGTCATATGGGCCGTATCTGGTCCATAGCCCATGTGCCAAAACTGAGCCATATGTGCCATAGTTGGCACAGATGAGGCCCGGAAATGTATGTGATCTGTGATTCTGCTTTATAGTACCAAAATCAACTCTTGATTATAGTCATTGTGTGTATATGTACAACTAAAGAAGAAAAAGGTTTTGAATGATACATCTACAATGAGCT
Source organism: Gila orcuttii (assembly GCA_026230005.1). NCBI lineage: Eukaryota > Metazoa > Chordata > Actinopteri > Cypriniformes > Leuciscidae > Gila > Gila orcuttii. The sequence continues at coordinate 2,414,594 of JAPDVR010000022.1, read as the reverse complement.
GTGTGTCCAGATGATCAAGCTCTGTGGATTTACACACAATTGATTGTCATTCACAAAGTTCAACACATCCATAGCCCCGGTGTGTTTATTTATTACATAAGGTGGTTAATTTGACTTTGCTTTCAGCTACTAATACCAGCTCACAGCTCCATGAAACACATTTTACACTGTTTAAATCCATTCTGAAGATTATCACCTGGTGCAAAACATCCATGTGAGCCTAATCATAAAGGCTATGTGGACTATAAAGATTAAAACAAATAAAAAAAAATAAAAAATTGGATTGTCCTTTTCCAAAGGACTAAATTATCCAAAACCACAGGCAATAAGGCTAAAAGTCATTCCCTTCACCTCAGAGTGTAGTTTCAAACAGAATATGTGAATAAGGAATTTTTTTGCATCAGAGAGCAATAGCCTATTTGGAAAGGGCTTCTTGCATCAGGTCGTGGACACTACATGTAAACAGCACATCCTGGAGGAGGAAGAGATGTGACACTTCCTGGAGCTTTATCCAGGATCAGAGAAAACAATCCTTTGATTCTGATCATGCATTATATTACTGTAACTGCTCCATCTAAATGCATTTCTACACCACATGTTTATCTGTGAGTTATAACTGCACCACACACATTCATTATTGTACATAACACAAGAAAGCAAGTCAATTTGATGTTATTCAGTATTGTGCTATTCACAATAGACTGTTTCAGAGCAGCTTTACAGGAACATGCTACAGTAACAATGACTTTACTTCCATATAGCATAGCATTTCAAGGGCAGCGGTGGGAAGGAACAAAATATGATAATGTTACTGGAGATGAAAAAATACTAAATAATACTAAATAATATCAGCACCACATGCATCATTTTCACATTAATCTGTTTACTGTGTATGTGAATGAATGGGATTCTGCTGTAAAAATACAAACCACACATTTTAGTACATAAACTTCATAAAATTTCAATCATGTAAATAAATTATCAAGTATTTAACTCAATTGTCACAGTCCTCGTCTGCACCTTTCTGTCTTCGTCATCTTCACTACACTTCCCAGCATCCTCTTGTCTCCACACCTGAACTCACTCCCTCATTATCCACCTGTCCCTCGTCATCATCATCTGTGTCACCTGTCTTCACCTCGTTAGTGGTCGTTTGTATCTGTATTTAGTTCTCTCTGTTCAGTCTGTCTTTGTCGGTTCTTGTGTAATGTCATAGTGTTTTGTGCGTGTATCCTCTGCCTGCCTGCCTGCCTGCCTGCCTGCCTGCCTGCCTGCCTGCCTGCCTGCCTGCCTGCCTGCCTGCCTGTACCTGTTTGTTGTTTGCTTTTGAGTAAATCTTTGAATTGGAGCTTTTTGCCTCAGCCTGTCTTTATCTACAGCACATCCGTGACCGAAGAACCGACCACAAAAATGGACGACCAGATGGAGGCTTTCCTCTTTGACCAAAATGGGGCCTCGCTGGAGGAATTCACAGAGGTATATCTTCACCTGCACCAGGATGTATACTGGGAGGAAGTTTTTATTAAACAGCGGTTCTGGAGAGGTTTGGATAATCCCTTAGCCCAGATACTGCTGCTCGATGACCTACATCTGCCGTTCTCGGAGTTTCTGGACAGGGCACTTTGGGTCTGTGGTTCATCCCTCACGATAACATCCGTCCAGCCAGAGACCGTCCAGCCAGAGACCGTCCAGCCAGAGACCGTCCAGCCAGAGACCGTCCAGCCAGAGACCGTCCAGCCAGAGACCGTCCAGCCAGAGACCGTCCAGCCAGCCTTCACCGCTGGTGCACGCCTACCCGCCAGAGACTAAGCACACCGCACGTGAGTCCACTCAAGAGGACACTGCATTGATGGTGATGTCTGCGGCGATTCTGTGTGTGTGGGCTACACACGCATCAGTTCTGGCCCATGAACCCAGCCCTGAACTTCGCCGCTGGTCCCGTCCAGCCCTGGGCTTCCTTCGCCGCTGGTCCCGTCCAGCCCTGGGCTTCCTTCGCCGCTGGTCCCGTCCAGCCCTGGGCTTCCTTCGCCGCTGGTCCCGTCCAGCCCTGAGATTCCTTCGCCGCTGGTCCCGTCCAGCCCTTAGCTTCCTTCGCCGCTGGTCCCGTCCAGCCCTGAGCTTCCTTCGCCGCTGGTCCCGTCCAGCCCTGAGCTTCCTTCGCCGCTGGTCCCGTCCAGCCCTGAGCTTCCTTCGCCGCTGGTCCCGTCCAGCCCTGAGCTTCCTTCGCCGCTGGTTCCGCCCAGCTCAAAGCCCTCTTCACCGCTGGTTCCGTCCAGCCCAGCCGAGCCTTCACCGCTGATGCCCGTCAGCCACGTCCAGCCAGAGCTTCACGTCAGCCACGTCCAGCCAGGGCTTCACGTCCAGCCAGAGCTTCACGTCAGCCACGTCCAGCCAGGGCTTCACGTCCAGCCAGAGCTTCACGTCAGCCACGTCCAGCCAGAGCTTCACGTCAGCCACGTCCAGCCAGAGCTTCACGTCAGCCACGTCCAGCCAGCCCAGCCAGAGACTGTTCCAGAGCCTGTCCCCGACTCTATTCTGGAGTCGGGGTCGAAATCTGTCACGCTCCCCAATAATTTTTTTGGGGGGGGCCAAAGGTCCTCGCCCTGGACACCCGAAGGGTCCTCACGACCATGGCCGCCCGAAGGGTCCTCACGACCATGGCCACCCGAAGGGTCCTCACCACCATGGCCACCCGAAGGGTCCTCACCACCATGGCCGCCCGAAGGGACCTCACCATTATGGCTGCCCGAGGGTTCGTCTGTTCCGCCATGGCCACGCCCACGTCCTGCTCCGCCTTGGTCACGCCCACGTCCTGCTCCGCCTTGGTCATGCCCACGTCCTGCTCCGCCTTGGTCACGCCCACGTCCTGCTCCGCCCTGGCCGCCTGGTCCATCCTGGACTCCGTCCTCCTGCACCCGGTCCGCCTTCCCGTCACGGACTCCAGGATGCCCACCCTCCCACCCCTGTTCTAAGGCGTGAGGTCACGCCTACCGGGAGGGGGGAGTAATGTCACAGTCCTTGTCTGCACCTTTCTGTCTTCGTCATCTTCACTACACTTCCCAGCATCCTCTTGTCTCCACACCTGAACTCACTCCCTCATTATCCACCTGTCCCTCGTCATCATCATCGGTGCCACCTGTCTTCACCTCGTTAGTGGTCGTTTGTATCTGTATTTAGTTCTCTCTGTTCAGTCTGTCTTTGTCGGCTCTTGTGTAATGTCATAGTGTTTTGTGCGTGTATCCTCTGCCTGCCTGTACCTGTTTGTTGTTTGCTTTTGAGTAAATCTTTGAATTGGAGCTTTTTGCCTCAGCCTGTCTTTATCTACACCACATCCGTGACATCAATATGATCCATTCAATACAGCAGCTTTTTAAAACAGTGAAGGCAAACACATTAAAGATTATAGTTTATATATAAAGTAATTTCCAGTTGTTAGATGGGGAAGAACAATTTACTGCATTTACTTTTAAATTGTAATATATTTTGATATGTATAGCATGTGCCAGACAATGTGTTAAGGTTTACAAAATAAAAACTTTTGCTTATTTAGTTTTTATTGCACAAAATGATTTTATTATTAGCGAAGATTTGTAATGAATGTATAAATTACTTTTGTTATCATTACTATACTAAGTGCCATTAATTTAAAATATTAAATCAACTGTTCTATTAAAAATTGTGTTTTGACAATTTAGTTGAAAAATGTAATAACTGATGACAGACAAGGCAGAATCCCAGTAATATAGATTCATCTGAATGGTTCATTTATTCTATGACTTCAGTACAGATATAGGGGTGAAGTCAGCAAAATTGGGACACTTTATGGTAAAATGTGTTTTAAATACAAATAAATCTATTCTACCTATGCTATTAATGTTTTTTTTTAAATGCTCAAGGTCTCTTGTATCTCCAACTATGTTTTTTTTTTAAGGAATATGGGTGTGTTTTTTTATAAATTAAAAAAGTATAATAAGCTATTTTCATTCTACAGCTGTTTTCTGGTAAAGTGGGACAGTGCAATCGGTAAAGTGAGACATTTTCACCTAGTTTGTGCTTGGATAATAAAATTGCTTACAATAGGATATACATATTTAATTGCCCATATTTTAATTTATGTAATAATGTGAGCATCACTATCTGACATTACAGTTTACACTTGGGTGTAACAAAAAACGTGTTTTTTTTGGTGTGTTTTTTTTTCCAAAAATCTAGATGTTAGGTTGTTAATGTTTGACCATTGGTCACTTTTAGTATGCCACCATTTTAATCACATTTGAGCCTGTTTTTTCTTTTTTACTAGTTCAAATATTCCATGAAGACTCTCATTTACTGTGAGCTCATACAAATGTGTGTATGACAACTATATGAACAAATGTTAGAAATTCTAGATTAATGATTGCATGTCACACTGCCGGACATTTCATGACCCTTTTACATTTGAAGCATTTATAATGATTGCATTAACCCACTGGACAGAATGTTACACATCTGTGGTCTATTATGTGATGTCCTGTGCTTACAGCATACGATACAAGAAAATAAATCAATAAACAAATTTTGATATATGTTACATATATATGCATTTGTGAACTGGTCTGAGTACCTAATATGCATACTTACATATTACTTACATATTACTTTGTCGCCATTGGCTTTTGGCTTGCTTAGTTGGGGACATTTAGTTTTATAATTAACAATATTATTACAACATTATTTTTCTGTTTCCTCTGTAAAGCTGCTTTGAATCAATCTGTATTGTAAAAAGCGCTATATAAATAAAGGTGACTTGACTTGACTTGACTTGACTGACTTAAGTTTTGGCCTTGGTTTGTCGATATTCAGTAGGAGCACATAAATTTTATTTGAAAAATCAAGGGGCTACATTTAGACATGGATTTTTGGAAAGCTACTGAATGATTATGTCAGTAATGGTTATTTAATAATAACAACTACAATATCAATCCAGATGTTCCTGGAAAAATTTAAGAGAACAAATACGGCAGAGAAAATTAATTATAGGTTACCTATTACAAAAATGCAAATATCAGCTAATAACGTCTCAAGAGAGCGGTTGCCAGCATCTTTGGTGGCCTCTCTCTATGCAGCGTCCTGCTTCATTCAAGTTAAAATGACAACTGACCCTTAATTGAGGGGTGTTTAGTGACTGGGTCAGTCTTTTCCATGCTGCTCAGAACACTAGGGGAACTAAGAGCTCCCGCCATACAAGCAGTTCTTCCTGTTGAGAGACGGAGCTCAGATATCCATGAGACTCATTAAGCTGCATGGAGAAAGCCTTTGTAGCGGCTGCAGCTCGAGGCTAGTCATTTTCTCCAGAATTACCAGACTAAGTCAAGGCAGTAATAGTGAATGAGAAACACAGAGGCCTTGTCACAGAATACACCATGTCAATGTAGCAATTTAACTTCAATGTTTCAATGCAATTCTGAATTCATCATTGCCACAATATTTGCAGGATAATATATGAAAATAATAATAATAATAATATTCTCAATTTTCCTTACTGATTCCTCCATGATTACATTAGTACAACGGGCTAAATGCACATGCTAAAAATAAATTGCTTTTCACTACTCCCTTAATGTATTTAATAAAGCTTTACAGTAGTGACAAATAAATATATTTTACTATATGATGTGATTAATATCATATTTTTAAATGTGATGGTTTCATTCAAACAAACAAATGGAGAAGTCAGCCAGCTGTTTATTATCATGTTAATTATTGTGTTTCACTCCAACAGCAGGGGCGCTTTTACCCCAAATATACCATACATTTACATATTCTTCCGATATTGAAAAACTGCTATAATTACCTTGAATACAAAATAAATTAGCACAGGATCAACTTTGCATTGCTGTTCAGTGTTCACGATCATGTCAAGGATCAGCCAAATTTCCATGTACATCTTGAAAAGCGGTTATTAAAGTTCCTTGCGGTGAAAATCCAGCTTTTAATGTTGTTTATATGTCTATGTGGTGTTTTTAATATGCTTTAAGACAAAGCATGTGTAAATTCATAAGTCGACAGCATTGCTGAGTATTTTCTCCTTAAAACTGCAGTGAACCAAAGACAGTCTCAAAAACACGCTTTGAAATCGCTGGTGTTTCTGACGTCACAAACTACCTTGTAACCAATCAGATCAACGTGTGATCGTCAACGAGTGGATCTCTGAGTGAGTGAGTGAGTGGAGGCGGGGCTCATTTGCATATTCATAGAACCACGCATACTAAATTAGGCAAGGGTGTCGAGTTACATTCAAGATATTTTAAGGCATGAAGAATTTTTTTTTCAAGGAAGAAACGTTTAAATATGTAATTTTGGTGATCAATGATGAGTTTTAAGGGATAAAATGATTGACTACTGGGGGACTAAAAGCGCTGAGCTGAATTTTTGTGCCATCTAGTGGTTTAAGAGAGAATAAAGTCAAATGCGCCTTTTACCCCGGCGCGCCATTGTACCCAATTAACTGTTAATCTACTAAACCTAATTTAATTGTCTTGTTAAAAAGCGGGTTAAAATGAGAACAATGAGTAAAAATCCTTCTCATTTATATCCTGAGACAAAAATAAAGATAATAAAATATTAATAATAATTCATATGCAACCAAAAAAATAATATTATCTTAAGTTCAAAAATGGAATTTCATGGAACTTTGACAGAATATAATATTACAAATACTCATATTACAACCAACTGACGAACAATCTAGGCCTATACTGTTGACAAACACAGTTCAGGTTCAGATCTTTATTCTATACCCGTACGTAAATTAGATTTCAGTGAACAAGTTCAGGCTGTTTCTCATACATATATCATAGACAACACTATAAAAACACTAAGCACTGGAATATTCTGATAGTTTGGTATAGACTGTAAGGAGTTTGGCTGTGAGTGTTTTGAGGAGGTGTGATCTGTACTGTAGACTCATGGCTCTTTTCCAGTGAGAGGCGGTGGAGATCAGATCATCTGAGCTCGGATCACAGCAGTAGTGAACAGCTCACTGTCACAGTCACAACACTGTGACATCCATCAGGGATTTCACTTTTATTCTTTTTTGTCTTTTTTGTTTTCCATCAAACGGGTTCAGACTGAAGCATCCCTCAAAGCGGGTGGCTTTTGGGTGATCTGAGGAGGTTCACTGTCCCACCTAACCCGGTAAGTGAGCTTTATCTCGTTCACTCTGATGGGAGTGAGTGGGGTTTGCTTTGCTCTGAGATTAAAATATTGTTTACTTAAATTCGCTAAATTACTTTCAATGACTGTGCTGTATACATGTCCTGCTATTCAAACTATTTTCACGCCGTGTGCAATAGCCAAAACACACAGATCATAACGCGCTTGTAACACTCAATAAAGACGCGACGCGTCAAACTAGAACGCTTGCATTTTAATCAAGACGTGACGCGACAACCCGGAACGCTCTACAATTACATTTCAGTGACATTAAACGAGTCAATTAGAATCAGTTTAGGAGCTGTTCACGCAGAACGCGAAGTTGCACTCATAAACAACGAGATGCAGTGCATTAGAATAGACATTGAACAGAATCAGACGCGCGTTTAAACTTTAATTTATAAAACTTGACCCGGCGAGACAAAGAACACTACCATTAACGATGGCACGAGATTACAACGCAGGCTTTTTCCTGATAAATAATCGCTGATATAAAAACGCGTTCCTTGTTTTCTGTTCCATATGAACTCAAGAACGGTCTCTAACGCGTCTATGCTCGGCAACTTGTTTTAAATGGTTCCGCTTCCAGTGCTGACATGTAATTCAGCTAAAGGTGTAATCCATATATTTCAGGCTGGAGAACGTCATGACAGCCGAAAAGACGATCCCCATAATAAATGGAAAAGCAGATGAAACGATGGACCCCGAAGCGCCGAGCCCGAGCGCAGTGCGCAGCAATGATAAGAAGGTGGTGAATGAGAGAGGACAGTGGAATAATAAGATTGAGTTTGTGCTGTCAGTGGCTGGAGAGATTATCGGTCTTGGCAACGTTTGGAGGTTCCCATATCTGTGTTACAAGAACGGCGGAGGTAAGAGATTATTCATTCATTCTCATTCAATGACACACTTCACCAACTCCTGTCAAAGGCTGATGGAGTTTTTTCTTCTTCTTTGCCCTTCATGGCAGATATGAACATGCTTATTTATGCAACAGATATTTCTTCTTTCCCTTTTGTAAACCTTACAACTCTAAGGTCTTTTTAAAGTCTATCCACAACTATTTCATCTTTATTTCCACCCATGCTTTTAAAGTTAAGCTAGATAGCACATTGGTTTAGCAACTTTGGTGTTGAATGAATTACATGTAAATGTAACCCCCTTTCACCCGGGTCCCACTAGACCCGCTCCGAGCGGGCCTCGAACCCGGGTCTCCGGCATGAGAGTCAGGCGCTCTAACAAGGAGGCTAAAGACCGCAGCCTCTAGCATCTGTCGCTAGAGCGCCTATTGAGATCAGAGGAGTGAGGTTTACTCGCACAGCAATTACTAGCTGGCCTCCGTTACACTCACCCCCCTAAACCTCACTCCCATCCGGGTCACGGCACCAATGTAACCCCCTTTCACCCGGGTCCCACTCGACCCGCTCCGAGCGGGCCTCCGGCATGAGAGTCAGGCGCTCTAACAAGGAGGCTAAAGACCGCAGCCTCTAGCATCTGTCGCTAGAGCGCCTATTGAGATCAGAGGAGTGAGGTTTACTCGCACAGCAACTACTAGCTGGCCTCCGTTACATAAACATGAAAAGAATATAGGTTATACGGTAATGCCATTGTACTTTTTGGATTTAGTTGCAATGTGTTTTAAAAGGGCAGCTATAAGAGCTATTGTGGCCATGTGATTTACTACTAAAGTCATAATAGGCATACAGCTGATATAGCTGAGCCAACAGTGCAAAAGCAGTACAACATAATGTATAGAGAGATATTAGCACACAATGCACCATTAAAACCACACAGCCTGTGAAACATCCAGCAACTAATGGAACCTCTCAAATATTCCTTCATTGAATATGACACTTGTCCTTGATTTGTTACTCTCAGAGTTTGAATTTTTTTTTTAACAGGTTTCAACTGTTTCTATAGGCTAACTTTGCATGAATGTATTAAATAAATGTGATGGCTTATGTTTATGTCCATGGGATGAGAGGTGTAACTGTATGTGTCCATTTTTTAGGTGCTTTCTTTGTGCCTTATGTCATCTTCTTCGTCTGCTGTGGGATCCCAGTCTTCTTCCTGGAAACAGCGCTAGGTCAGTTCACAAGTGAAGGGGGCATCACATGTTGGCGAAAAGTCTGCCCACTCTTCGAAGGTAAGGCCTAGTTCACATTTGTCTCATTATTACATTCCTACTCATTAGGTTGAACATACATCAACAGTGGATTATAAAAAAGAGGATGTAAAACTGCATGTTTTCCTGTCTTTAAGCAATGGTTATATGTCCTCTTATAGGCATTGGTTATGCGACCCAAGTCATCGAAGCCCACCTGAATGTTTATTATGTGGTTATATTGTCTTGGGCCATTTTCTACCTGTTCAACTGCTTTACATCAGAGCTGCCCTGGGCATCGTGTGGTCACTACTGGAACACGGGTTGGTATATTTGAGGATACAAGCAAGCATTTATAAGAATTAAGTAAAACATTGTAATGCATGAATGAAAAACTGACAAAATTGTTTTAACAATTGCCTTCTAGAAAACTGTGTGGATTATAACAATGAAAGCATTGCCAACTTCACCAACATATATTCCACATCACCAGTCATTGAGTTTTGGGAGTGAGTATGATTCTGACTGTTTAGCAGTGTTACATACATAATACTGTACATATTCCCAGAAACATCAGCAGCTGTTTGGAGCAAATTCTTATAAAGAACAGGGGATCTCTGGGATCACCAGCAATTCACAAAAAAATGAATATGCACAGTGACACACTGGCTTTCCAGGCAACTTTTGGCACAGTTTATCTGCAGAGCAGTCGATAACTGCCTATTATCCGTGGAAATCCATAATCCTTTTCACTGTAATTTGTCATTCTTTTTGCATTGCTGTTGTCAACAAGCATCAAAAGGGCACTTGCACAGCTAGGAATGGTATGGACACAAATTTTGCCATAGTTGGCTTGTTTTTTTCAACACATTTTCATATTCAAGGCCAAACACAGAGGAAGCAGTCGGACAGTTCTAGCACGTTGCTGGCCTCAGCCTCACACATTGAGCATGCAGGACTCTAGTACTGAGAGGCACAGGAGCTGTCAGTTCTGAGGTTGAATGGTGAAAGTTTGTTCAAAGGGGGCATGGCCTAGGCAGTGGATGTCACCCAAGAACATGTCAAAGATGATAAATGGCAGTGCAACAAAGAATTGTGGCTTTTCCTCGCAAACCTGCAATTCATTGCATCACAACCAGTCAGTGTTAAACAAAACTTCAGACCACCTTAAAGTTTGGACAAATAGTTGGGCATGCGCAGTTGGCTCTCCTGGAAGTCAGAGGCTCTTGGAATTTTTATGGATATCATTGTACCTGTACCAATGTTTTGGGGTTATTGCACATTGTGCGCATCAGAAAGTGTCCAATTTAGTCTGATGCGGGTGTTAAAGATGTTGGATTTTATATATGATATATTCATTTTTCAGTAGTAGTCTTTTACAGCGACAGCGAGTCGACACACAAACCCACCTCCCCTCATTTATTCGTTTCATAAAGCTGACTCTAACTAAATTGAGTTATTTTGTGCTGCTTATAGCACGTTAACAATCTAATACACACACAATGATGTCAAAATGCCGGTCATGGCGAGTATTGATGTAAACATAGTCAAGTGAACGTAAACAGTTGAGAAAGAAAACGCATGTGTAACAGTATAATGGATCCATGCATTAGGTCTTAAAGTGATAGCAGCCTATCATAGGCCACAATACCCATGGTATCGATGTCACAATTGTGGCCAGTGAAAATGCTGAGTGGCTAGTAACTTTGGAAAACCACTATCCACAGTGGCTGGTGAGCAAAAAAGTTAATGTCGAGCCCTAGAGCAACCTTAGAAACCTGCTCAAATGAACCTTGCAGTGCGTATTTGTCCTCTTGACCTTTGTTCATATGTTACATGCCTGCTTGAAAAGTAATTAATTCAGAATGTTTTCCCTTCTAGACGCCGTGTTCTCAAGATATCCTCTGGAATTGAAGAAGTTGGCAGCCTACGCTGGGAGCTCGCTTTCTGTCTACTTCTAGCTTGGATCATATGCTATTTCTGCATTTGGAAAGGTCCAAAGTCAACTGGAAAGGTAAAAACAAAAGGTCCAGTGACCAGAAATGGTGTTGAATGTGTGTAGATGTTAACCAAAGAGTGAGAGGCTGAGTTGGAGATGTCTCAATGAGAGACTTGAATGAATAGCACCCTAATGTTATGCAGTCAATTCAGCACGGAATCAATTGGGTGACTGAGACATGCAGCATGAGATGTCATCAGCGTAACTCTGACATGTGGAACGGTGTGTGAATACAGTATGTGACAATGTCCAGCAACAATGTGGATCCAATGCTTTGAAAAGGCTCAAATGCAAACGTTATCTGCACATAAAGTGGTAAATCTTTGAGGGGGCAATGACACGTTGAGGCTTTAGACCTATATTGAGAGAATGTCAGCTGTCAAAACTACAGACTCGCATATCAGACAGGCAGCCATCAATAAGGCCATTGAACAGAAACCGGCAACCTTCCAGAAGCCGAACGGAAATGTAGATGCACAAAGGTTCATCCTCACAATAACCAAATGGTTTATTGGTAAACTCAAACCAAACTACTGTGAAAAAGTGCCTTTGGAAAACAAACAGTTTGCATTATTCCTGTGTCTGGACCACAAAATGCAGCTCTGGCCTTCATCTACCTTCGCCTTGTACCCACAATCCATTGCATTATGAGGGCCTGTGTCCCTCTGCCAATCTCTGCAACTCAGTCACTAGCCTTCCTCTGGATTCTATTCTTCCAGCAGCCTTTAAGAAAGTCTAACGGACTCAATGAGCCAGAAAGAAAGTGGAAAGAAAGGAAGAGGGATGTGTGGGGAAAAATAAATGGGTTCACATTGTACAGGTCCAGGAGAAAAGCTCGGCAGCAAGGCCTATATCTCCTGAAGTGGCTTTTGTTTGGCCTTGAAGCAAGGGGAAAGAATGCTCCTTCATGGTGAGGCTTTAGCAGCCTGTCCAAGATTGATTTCTGTATTCACAGGGGGAAAGTGGAGCGTTCATGAGGAGCATGCAGAGTTCCTCCACTCGCCTCTTCTCTTCTGTGAGGAATTATGTCTGGCGGATAGCAAACTGCTTTCTTCCTTTCCTTTGACTGCTATACAGATTGCAGCATTCAGGACATTTGCTAAGCTGTTCATCGCAGGTCTTTTGTGGCTGTTTGCGCTTCTCCCATAAGCCAGCGGTAGATTTATGTCATGGGGCTGACCTGTGAATTGGGGCTTAAATGTTTGACCAGGGAGAGTTGGGAGAAAGTCAGCGTGCGTCAAAGTTTCATGCCGAGTTTAAACATTAGTCCATTCATTGAGTAAAACCACACGCATGCATCTGAAAGCCTAGTGGGGGATTCGCTCATTGCAGTGGCCATGGTTTGGTTTTTGGATGTGGGTATGTAATCATTTTACAAGACTAATTGAAAAGGGTGTGAATTAGTGAGCTGGACGAGCTTTGCCTTGCTCATACTGTGAGGTGCATTGGGATTAAAGGATCTCCTTTGTCATACTCTTACAGATCTCTGCTTAACACAGTTGATTTGTTTATTCCATTGGATTACTTGGTTAAGAAATGTACAGCGATTATCATAATGCAGTTCAATACATTTATGTGCAAACGAGAAAGAGTTTGTTTGTTAAGAAAGCATTTTAAAAGACAAAAACTTCCTGTCACAAAGGGCAACGAATTTGTTCATTAATGTGAAGATGCGTTTGTTGTCGTTTGGTACAGTAAATTACCCAGGTCAGATTGAAGTCATCTGCAATTGTAAGTTTCTGTGCCACACATTTTCCCACACTGCCAACACAACCCAGTTGGGCTCCTTCTGGAGGGAAACAGGGTAGAAGCTTTTGTGTCAAAAACCCTGTCTTGTCCTCGTATGGTCTTGACCGGGTGCCAGAGGAACAAGAACCTAGTGCCGCCCCCAAGGGTGGTTTTGTTCACGGGATTGAAAGAGCTTCAAAATGTTGAACTCATTTCTGTGGGTTGTGAATGCCATTTTGCAAAAGCATTTTAGGTACTCAAACTTAAAAATATAGTAGAGAAGAATCATGCCGTGATCTTATAACACTGTCGGTCTGATTGCGCTGAGGATTCCAGCCTCTGTGTGTCTCGGGAGACAAATCTCTTACACTGATTGGTTGAGACATAGTAATATTTCAAGACTCTGAACATCATGTTGACAAGTCACAACATGATGTTGGCCTGGCTATTCTATTTTTCTCTTTTTTTATGTGCTGTATTGCACTGTAGAGTGTTTTCTCCATCAAAACCTCTGGCTCAGACCTGCATCCCTTCCTCCCCCTTAGAGTAACTCTTTCAATCAGCGCTCAATTAAGGCTTTGGTAGAGTACCTGCCCCCTCTGGCAGACCCTCAGAGTATTCTGTAACCCCTTCACGCTAAGTGCACTGCTTCATTCACTCAATCATTCATTCCCTCGAATCCCTTTCTTTGAAAGGTCTACTAGTAAGACATCTGATTTGCACATGATAGCCCATCACCAAATAGGGTAAAAAATGGGTTTGGTCTTCCGATCACAGACAATTTAATTTTAAAGGAATAGTTCAAAAATGAATATTTTGTTGGTGTATGATTCCACTTTTTCTGTGGAACTCAAAAGGAGAAATTGTAAAGAATCTTCACACATTTATTTTCCATACCATCCCTTTCAATGACCAAAAAAGCACAAGAACACTATGCACCATTTTTTTCTGAAGCCATTTAAGCCATTTTCCAAAATGTAACTTTTACAGAGAATCTATTCACATTCCGATTATGGTGCACAACTGATCCTGAGCATCATTGACAAATATCTTATCATTGGCATGGCTCAAATCATACTTATCTGACCGTTATCATTTTGTAGCAGTAAAATAAGAGGTTTCATATCGATCACAAGTTCAGTATGGAGTACCACAAGGCTCAGTACTAGGACCGTTGCTTTTCACCCTGTACATGCTACCCTTAGTCCCGAGCTTACCATAGTCAGCCGGACCATATCTAGATCAGATGTGGACCTGCACATAGACACGACCTTGAAACAAAGCTGCCATGATGTCAAAATGCCTTATGGAAGAAGAAAGCTGTGGTGTTTACTACTGTGCAATTGCAATTAGCGCTTATCAGGATCAACTAAACGCTGGATTTTCAAAAGAATGTGAAGAATGTAAAATTCACAGCATGGACTCTTTAAAATACGTCTGAAAGTTTTACACATCGGTCTGTTGTTGTAGCGACATCAACTTTTCACGCCTCTTAACATGACCATGAACAAAACAAATTGTGATTGGATGCTTTACATGTCAGTCAGACGGCCTCTGGGCCGTCCTCGGCCTTGAAAACTGCACCTTGGCATGATAAATGATACTTGATAGTGATGAAGGAACTTTCTTGACATCAACTAATAACTTTTCCATCAAAGAGGTTGATGTAAAGAAAATGTTTCAGAGTTGCAATACACATAAGAGCCCTGGGCCTGACAGCATCTGTGGACGAGTGTTAAAAAACTGTTCTGAGCAACTATCTACGGTTTTTACTTTGTTATTCCAAATATCTTTAGACCAGCACATAGTACCAACCATATGGAAAACGTCAACTATTATACCTGTTCCTAAAATCAATAAACCATTAGAGCTTAGTGACTATCGGCCAATTGCACAGACCTCTTTGGTGTTTAAAAGCTTTGGAAGGCTTGTTAAAAGGTATTTAGTGTCAAAAACTCAATATATTGGATCATTTGCAATTTGCATATCAGTCAAGCAAGGGAGTGGATGATGTAATCTTAACATTGTTGCATATTGTTTACTCGCATCTTGAAGGTTCCAAAAATCACGTGAAAATCCTATTTGCTGACTTTTCCTCATCTTTTAATAATATATTGCCTTCTGTATAAGTAGAAAGATTAGCCACAGAGTTTAACCTAGATTGAAGACAGATTGTGTGGTTGCGGGACTTTTTAAGAAACAGAGTACAGCGAATGAGTGTGCGTGGATCACTGTTGAAGAAACAAATTACTAATGTTGGATCCCCACAAGGCTGTGTTCTCTTACCCCTATTGTTGATATTGTACACAAACAACTGTATTAGTCAGTGCCCATTTAGGGAGATATCTCATCAAATTTGCGGAGGACACTGCATTCTCCTTCAGGGGGACGAGGACAGTCATGGACCTGTTTAAAAATGAATTTATTCCTTGGTGTGACATGTCAAACCTTAGGTTAAATATTTCTTGTGTATTGATTTTAGGAAGAAGTCTTCAGTGAGTGTGACGACTATTAAAGGAGAGCGAATTCAGTGTGTTAATGAGTATAAATACCTTGGGGTTGTCTTGGATCACAAACTGAGGTGGGATAAATGGACTGAGGCTGTGAACAAAAAAGGACAGCAAAGACTATACTTCCTTAGGAAGATGTTGACATTTAATGTAAGCGTCTCAGTGTTTTATAATTATTTTATTGAATCTTTTATTGAAAGTGTGTTTACATTTTGTATCACCTTTTGGTTTGGAAATGTTACAGTGGAACAAAAGAGTTCGCTTAGGAAAGTTTTGAGTATTGCGAGTAAACTTCCCTCTAAGAGGTCTTGAACAAATTTATCAAACCAGATGCCTTAGTAAAGCTACAAAAATCATATCAGACAATAGGCATCCTCTGTTTAATACATTTGAGAGATTGCCATCGGGTCAGAGATTTAGGATGCCAGTGATTTTTAAAAACAGGGGGGGGGGGGAATCTTTCTTGCCACAGGCAGTAAAATTCTTACATGAAAGGTAGTGTTGGTGTTTACTGAGCGGGTCTCAGTGATTGTTTTTCTTTTTTTTTAAATATATTAATTGTATATGGTTGGTTCTCTGTGTGTATGCATGTTGAAACACAGGTTGAAACTAAAATTTCCCCATGGGGATAATAAAGTAATAAAAAAAAAATCAAATCTTAATCTGATTTTCAAGCAGAAGGAACTGGATGAAATATTTTGAATGATACCAATCCACAATCTGACTTGTGATGCAGCCTGGAATTAAACCACACCAAGTTGCTTTGTTTGGCCAGAGGAGAACTGAGCTGACTTTAGCTGAACAAGTAAACTTCTTTTTTTAGAGCTGCTTTACAGAGCTATAATTGAACTATGTTTGCATCATTATTTTCCAGATAATCACTCTAAAGCTGCTTTGAAACAATATGTATTGTATAAAGCACTATAAAAAATAAATGTAACTTGACTTAATAGTGCATGATCGTGAATTGGAAAGCTAAAGTAAACAGCAAGCATGTATTGAAAAGTGATTTCAATACCCCACATATTTATTGAGGCTCCTTGATGCCCGCAAATGATATACAATATAATTACCCAACTATATAATTGCGAGAGAACGTAAAAGCATTGAAATATATTTTTTCCTCCCATCTCACATTTTTTCCATTATGGGCTCCGTAGATATTGTCATTTCCTTTCTGAAGCATCGATATTACTAGCATTAGTATTAGTATTAGTATTAGTATTTGGCTTTGGGCACATCTTTATAAATGAGCTATATTGTATTTTTTAGTGTAGCAGATATGTCAGTGATGCAGTGTGTTCGAATGTAAATAAAGGTTTAATGAAATAGAAGCAGCATCTGTTGTTTTTACTTGATCAAGTGATAACTACTTTATATGATATGAAGTACTATAATGGTTCTTTATTATGTTTTTTTGTTGTTGTCCTTTTTGGAACGTGTCACATGTGGTCACTATAAACTGTTGTTGCATGGAAAGAGCCGCATGATGATTCTTCAAAATGTATTCTTTTTTTGTTTGTTTGTTTGTTTTATGTAAAAAACTATGTAATACAGATTTGGAAATACATGAAAGAATAAATGATGACTAGAGTAGATTGAGCGTCTTCAAAGATGTGAACATGTGGTTGGTGCAGCTCTACGACCTTTATTCATGCCCATGTTTTCCCTCTTCAGGTGGTGTACGTCACTGCAACCTTTCCTTATTTCATGCTGTTGATCCTTCTTATTCGAGGAATCACACTGCCAGGAGCTGCTAATGGAATTAAATTCTACCTGTACCCTGATATGTCTCGTCTGTCAGATCCTCAGGTATGAAAAAATTTATTCAATTTTATTCAGTGTAACTGCACTTTAAATGGATTTAATACCCAGCTCTCTTTCTTTATAGTTAAATAGTCTTTATAGTTTATAGTTAAATACAAATTTGCAGGCACCTTCTTTAACAACAATCAACCAGGAGTGCGTTTCCCAAAAGCATCGTTAGCCAGCTATGGTTGCAAGTTCCGCCGTTATCAGCAGTTCAACGAGTCGGTGTTTCCCGAAACCATCGTTGTGTGTTTGGAACGACAGATTTCGAACTGTGATTAGAAGAGTTTCTTGTTTGCATGACATGTGGACTCAATAAATCCTGATCTTGAGCAAAATAAGCAAGCTGACATTCAGTACAATCTATATCTTTTATTTAGAATACATACAATGTCATTTAGTTTGTCAAGAGATTTAAAGCGTCGGTTTTGAAGAGTGTGCATGTTTGAACGAGCTCTAGAACGAGACTATGATTGAATCTGGAAATAAAGCAAAACATTTTTTAAATATTCCTCAGATGCATGTCTGTAATTTATAGCAAAACATCTCGCATTAATTTGATCTCAAACATATTCATTAAAAGTTAGCCTACTCCACCCCCTGCGTGACGTCATAAACCAACGTCGTTGAAAGACCAATTTGCGCCACTATGGTTTCGGGAAACAGTCGTGACTAGCTAGTTGATTTCTTCAAAGATGCATCATATTATGGTAGTTAAGCAGCGAGTTACGTCGTTGTACGGGAAACACACCCCAGTACGAGAATAGTGAATGGAAATTTCACCAGTTTCCAGATCAAATCCTTGAAATCCTTATTGTGTGTTTAGATAGGAATTACATCACACAGCTGAAACATTGAATAATTTCAGTGTTTCCATCAATTAAATAATTTCAGTTTTTATACTTCTCATTGTTCATTATCCTTCTACCACTGCTTTGGCAAAGCATCTGTCAATCGAACTAAAATTGAAATCACGATATGGCTTAGTGCACTTGATGCTGCGATTTAATTGAATAAGTGTAGTCTGTTGCGCTGGGTGTTTCATAGCAAAGCGTGGCACTGTGTCTTACACTATACTGTAGATCATGATCTGACGGTGTTTCAGCATCTCAGAAGCGGCTCGGTTCATAGTTTCGGCCGCAAACTCCATCTTTGCATGTGGGAACGCAACATGCGCCAGTTACACTTTTATTTTCACTTTCAGATAATTTCCAGCATTTTTGTGGATGATTAAAGCATTTCATTGGATTTGTAAAGAGAAGCGTTTTGTAAACCTGTTTACATCAAAAATAAAAGCTTTTGGCAAGTATTAAGATATCGGTATTGTAGTTTTACTACTGTAAGCTAAAATACTATACTTATTATGATTTTTTTTTTTTACAACGCAGTTGTTTTACAATAGAAATGTATTTCTTTCTTAGAGATGGACATATCCCCAGATCGCCTTCGAGGTCCATCACTCAAACTCTAACGAAAGAGAAACATGCTGACTTTGTGCTCAATCATTATCAGATATAGCAGGTTATGGAGGGGGCAAATCTCTCCTTTATCAAATTAATTTATGAAAGAGAAATCCAGCCCCTGAAAACTTAATTTAGCTTAACGTATGACAGTGAAACCAGAGATGGATAGATTTAGTTCAGCTGGAGATATAAGTCACACAAGTATAAATCTTTTAAATGGCATTCATTTTACTATATTATGAGATGCACTAATGAATAGTTTACCAAAAACAAGATTTGTCATTCTAAATGAATTAATTAGTTAATTAAAAATAATAATAAAAAATACATATTTGATGATCTGAGCAGATATCTGAGACTGAAAAAGCTGCTTTTCGAGATCCAGATTCGACCAACCATCTCATGAAGCCAATCTCCTGTGAATAATTTCAGCTTTCTTTAGACTGTTGTCTCAACTGTGACTCTTTTTGCTGATCCTTCTAAATCAGTGTAAAATCTGCCTTGTATTTTTGCTGAAGGTGAATTGAGGTGTTTTTGTCCCAGTTGATGGTTAGCTTAAGCCATGGCTCAGGATATTCTCTTTAGGTTAAAGTACAGTTAAAAAAAAAACACCACCAGATTTTGGGCCCTTTCCAGAATCCAAATTGAATTTAATCCCTGGCTTAAAGTTCTTAAATAGCGTCTAACAATTATTTACACTGTGCAAAGAAAAATACTGCCATTTTTATTAAATATTTTCCCTAGTCTAACAGAGATTTAGAATGACAAAGAGTTTGTTTTCCAAACCGAACTGAATTGATGAACATGAAGGAATCAGTGGCAAGTTTTTCCGGAAGCAGGGATCTCTCAGGTCATTTGGTGGGATTACAGGATGGCTAAACATCAGACATGTGTCATGCTCCACCGTTTCTTCATCCCAGTGAACAGAAAGCAGGACTGAAGGAATGTATGTGAAGTAGCTTCGATAGCCTGTGAGAGCGAGAGACATAAAGCAATGCAGTGAAAGAGAGAGGGTGATAAAGGGCTGCTGTTTGGCGATGGGGCTCCTTCGACACCAGTGTTTAATTAGCTTTCATGCCACACAATAAGAGCTCTGTTCACATTCTCTATGCTTCCTTGTTTTATTCACCATCTTCCTTCACAATATCACCACGCAATTCAGTTTTCTGTGCCAGAGAGTTTACATTTCTGTTTGAAACTGCATGTTTAGAGAACAGAAATCTATGCCTGATTTGGACAAAATCATCTTTTTTGGTGTTTTGTGATTTCTATGGTACTGTGGATGACAAATATCATCATTGAAAATGACTAATATTGTCATAAATTGCATAGACTCAACTATATGCAAAAAACCAAACAACCTGTCCGTGTTGGCATCTGTGTGATTTGGCTTGGTTCTAAGTGAGAGATGAATTTGCGCCGAAGTACCATAGAGTTGGACGCAAAGCCTTTGACAAAGAAGGGAGACATTTTATCCTTCTTTTTTACAGTTAATAAGTATTTTTTTACTGTCCTAACTAGTTGCATTTTATTAAATGCATTTAACATTGTTTTTTCCCCCTCATTGATGACTGTCTAGTATTAGAATTTTACTTAATAATGTTGGGTTAAAAATAACCCAACTATGGGGTGGTATAGCACCTTCCTGTGCACCTACCCCAACTGTGGGTTATTTTAACCCAATACATTGGATTAAAAGCCAATTGAGTTAGAAGTAACCCAAAAGTTAAGTTAACTATTTTTTTTATCTATGACATTATTTTAATAAATAAAATACACTTTGTTTTCAAATACAGATTGTTTATTTCTATAAAACAATAAATATGTCTCAACAAATATATATTTAAATTACAAATATTGGGGAGTCTAGAATTTAATGTAAATTCACATAAGTGTGTACATAAATTCAAAATACACAAGTGTACATACAACATACGTATTTAAACCAACAGCCGGGTTATTACTAGAAATTACCCAACGATTTTAAAAATGACCCAACATAGTGACCCAATATGTGTAACACAACTGTTGGGTCAAAAATATCAGACTTTTTTTTTACTGTGTAATGAACGACAAGTTGCGTTTTTTTTTTTTTTAGACGAGTTTACAATCAAAATGTTTCTTTAGGATGCACTTCCTGGCTAAAACAAGACAAAACAAACCTCCAAATTAGCCACAACATCAATGAGCAGCTTTTAAAGAATGTAGCGGCGTGTCCGAGTAATGCCAAACCAGAGCATTCGCACCGGCCCAGTGTTAAACAGAAGAGACGTAAATGACTGGATGTTCTTGAAGGGAAGTTGCTCTGTGTTTGTGGGGTCAGAAGGGTTTCCCCGGTTACTCGCTGGAGGAAGCAAATACTGCCAGTTGTCAATTGTTTTCCCAGTAAAGGAGATTAGTGGCTCAATGGTTATGTGAGAGCGTTTTAAAGAGGTGCTGGCTCATTTTCCACCGACTCACATGGATCCCCTATGGCCACATTTTTACACTTCTCTCCCTCTATGGGGCAGAATAACTCTATTCAGAGCATCCGAGCGCTACGAGAACATTTTAGCCCGTTGCAGGTGAGAGAATCGTGCGTCAGAATCAGAAGCACGAGATCGAGATCTACTGTAAACAATAAGATTCTGCTTGACCGATTCACTGCCATTATATAGAGACAAGCAGAACACAAAGAAAATCATATGGCTTTAGAATAAGACCAGGGTGAGTGAATAATGTCTTAACTTTCATTGTTGGGTGAACTATCCTATTAATCAGCTAATTAGCTATCTATTCCATTTGAAAGGGTTAAAGTCGGCATAAAAAGGACGTTTCGCTGGTCTTTTTTTCTCTATTGTGCCGTATATCTCAATGAAACGCTTCAGGAACAAGAACAGATGTGGGCGGGGCTTGATTTTGTCTGTTGGGAATTGATTGAATGGTTGGGTGGTTGTGGTTTGGAACTTATTCTGATACAAGATTACCAGAAACATGAATTTATAGCAATAATGATGATGTGCACTGATAAATAATTTAGAATAAACACTGTAATATACAAACAAGAATTGTCCATTTTGATTTCATGGTGACTTTAACATGCAAAAAATAAATTGATGGGTTGTAAGTGTCAGAAAGAACTGATTATTGGTCATTATCACACGGCTCTGTGGAATACTTGATTCTGATTGGTCAATCGTGCCATCCAGCGGTGTGTTATTCCCAGAGAACAACCGCTGAAAACAGAAACACAGGCTCATCCGGGTCACTGAAGTCAGCAGCGCTATACTCTTGCTAGGAACGGGTTTTCTTGGTGGACGTTTTGCATTAGTGAGCTAATAAAATATTACAACTCAATCAAATCAATATTTTGTGTACAGTTATTTAATTATGCCATCCAGTATCATGGACTCGCTCTCTCTCGTTTCATACAAACACAGCGGCTGCCATTTTATGACTATTGTTTTGTACACTGTTGGATTATAAGATACAAACCTAAAAATAATAATTAAAAATTAAAAATAATAATTATTTATGTGTTGAAATGCTGTGTAATAAGTGGTATGACTGTATACCGTATCTCTTAAATGTCTGTCTAGTTTGAACTTGCCACTGAAACTGCTCTCTCCGCGGAAGCTTTGCGTTTAAAGACCTAATCAAATATCAATATTTTGTGTCTAATTATTTTCTTATGTGGCAAGTAGCCGTGTAATAAGCAGGATAATGTACATCCAGCTGGTTGTTATCTCAGAATAAACCCCTTCAGGCTGATGCATCACCCTGTTGGGGGTTTATTCCGAAATAACAACCGGCTGAGTGTACATTATCCCTTACTTAATGAACTCAAAGTCAATAACTGAACACATCTTCTCATTCAGAATACATGACACTAGAGCATGTGTCTTAGGATCTTGTCTCAGTGCCATTATGATGAATAAGAGCAGTTTTGGTCGTGTAATTAATCTGTAATTTACACAGGTGTGGGTGGATGCAGGCACTCAGATCTTCTTCTCGTATGCTATATGTCTGGGTTGTTTAACGGCTCTCGGCAGCTACAACAGCTACAACAACAACTGCTACAGGTGAGAGTCCGTCAAGTCAGTGTGTTTTGTTTAAACACTCTCTGTTTAGACTGTATCATCTGTCGTCAATCGTGTATCGATCAGCCTTGCTCTGGTTACTATCATCCTACATTCTCTCTGCAAAACTGTTCAAGCTCACTCAGGTTATATGGAGATCTTGTCCTCTCATAACTGCACTGAGATCTGGACTTGATCAACTTGGCTCTCATCAGACCATAGAAACCTTCATCCCACACATCCCGGTTGCTGAGATATGACACATTTAAAGCAGTTGTTCACCTCCGAATTAAAATTTCATGATAATTTACTCACCCCCACATCATCCAAGATGTTTATGTCTTTCTTTCTTCAATCGAAAAGAAATTAAGGTTTTTTGAGGAAAACATTCCAGTATTTTTCTTTTTCAATGGGGTCTAATGGGTTGAAGGTCCAACTGTCAGTTTCAGTGACCTTTCAACCTTGCAACGCAAGACGAGCATTTGTTGTTAAAAAGTATATAAATGTTTTTTGTTTTTTTTAGAAAATGGCCGATGGTTTGGCTAGATAAGACTCTTATTCCTCGGCTGGGATCTTGTACGGCCCTTCTCATAAACTTTCCCAATATTGCTGTGAATAGTAAAGCATGTGAGCAATTGTTTGTTCTATCTCTCCTTCATTGGTTTTCTGGCTGCTTCCCTCACCTTCTTCAGTTATTCAGATTTGAAAATTGTCTTGCATCCATCCATCCCTTACCTTGTCTTTTTGTGTTCTGTTTTCTTCAAGTTCTGAAAAAAACTGACATCCATTGCAAAAAAACAACAATGAAACAATGTTCTTCCACAGTATTTTCCACAGTATTTAAATATTGTCTAGTTTACTATACTATTGGGATCTCAATTTGTCAGTCCAGTTCTGACGTAACATTGTACGTGACTGTCTGATGGGGAACTAAACATTTTTAAATCAAGATATATTTACTTGAGAAGCAAAATTACTTCTAGACCATATTAAGTCTTGTTTTCTGAAAAATTTTGAAAAAGAGTTTTTCTTCTTCAGTGAATGCATCTATTTAAGAATGTTTAGATATTTGTGTTGGAAAAAAGACCAAAATACTGAGAAATAACACAGTTCCATATTCCTGAGGTGTATTTATGCTACAATTAATTGAAACACACACATAGTAAACTCCATTTCAATATTTGTGTGACTTCCAAAAACGAAATAGCTGCACCAGTTATGTGTCATATTAATGGGGCTGAATGCTTATGAAATAAAAAAAAAAGTTTTATTTGTTAATATTTAGATCACTTTTACATGAAAGAGTCTTTTTCTGTGGGTCAGTCCAATGTGGTTCAATGCTGAGAGTCTAAAGAGGGGTGAACACTTTTGCATTTGCTGTGTGTGTTTGCAGGGATTGCCTCATGCTGTGCTGTCTGAACAGTGGCACGAGTTTTGTGGCAGGATTTGCCATCTTCTCCGTCTTGGGCTTCATGGCATATGAACAGAATGTGCCAATAGAGGCAGTGGCAGAGTCAGGTGAGCAACAATTCTCATTTGGACTTTATTTTAATTAGCCTTATCTCATTTATATAGAAAAGGAATATGTGTATGAGTTAGTCTGAGTTTATGTTTGATATACAGTACCTACAGTTGGATGTCTAAGGCTTGTGTGTTCGGACTCATGCAATTTAAAGCACTTCTCAGAAAAGCTTTTTATTGTATGACTTATTTAACAATTCAGCATTACTTATTTACAACAATAGAGCAAGACTGTCTATGGAAGTGACTGAAACACACTTTGAAGGGGTTTAGAAATCATCTGACATTATTGTAAAAAAAATATGTTATTTGCTATTTATTCAAAAACATATATTCAGCTGTTGAGCTACAACATTAGAGCATTGGTTCTCAAACTGTACAATATAGAAAAACAAGTGTTCAGCCACTATCATTTAAAAAAATAATCCATAAACCTTGTTTAATGAGCTTTTACTAGAGCTCCACTTAAGCATTATATAATGAACAGTAGCTCTGAGTTCATATTATAGCATTTTACTCTAGTGTTATGGCACAGTCATCTCTGCTCTTGGCCTGCTGCTTTTGGACAGTGTCTCTGTACTGTAAAACCAGAGCCAAGCCACATGGCATCATTATTTCACCAGGACTGTCATTGAGATAATTAAAGAGGAGCTATTATGCCCTTTTACAAAGTTGTTTTTGGGCTCTACTTGAACAGGGTTTCCTGCTTTAATGTTGATTATTTCCCCATATTCTCCATTGTTGCACTCCTCAAAAATTACGCTTTAAATCTCTTGAGAAACTAAAAGACGTAAATGACATTTGTATGTATTCTAAATAAAAGATACAGATTGTACTGAATGTTAACTTGCTTATTTGGCTCAAGATCAGGGCTTATTGAGTCCACATGTCATGCAAACAAGAAACTCTGCTTCTTAACCACAGAGTCGAGAACGATGGTTTCGGGAAACACCGACTCGTTGAACTATGATGATAACGACAGAACTCCCTGCCATAGTTGGTTAACGATGCTTTTGAGAAACTCACCCCTGTTAAGTTCCTGTCTCTATGAAGCCCCTCCTTCCGAAAAGCACACTGTGCTCTGATTGGTCAGCTGGAGCAATGTGTTGTGATTGGTCGAGCGCTTCGAGTGTGTTTTGGGAAATGTCCCGCCCCTTACCATAACCGCCAGTTTCAACACACTACTAACTAACTCAACCAGGCCCCGCCCCTTTATTCTGCGTATGAATTATTTAAATGAGGAATATTGTGATGTTTCTCGTCTCTGGAAGAAACTCAAGACTACAAAGGAGGCGTTTCAGGAGTTCAGAAACACCGACACTGATATTGAGAATAACTGGAGCTTTTTATTGCTTAAACAGCAACATTACACACTAAAGACAAAGCATAATAGGACCTCGGTAAATTTGACGCATGCTCTCTTAGAACCCAAACAGAACGTGAAGTTTAAGATCAGTGTTTTTACCCCTCAATAGGTCCAACTTTGTTCTAACTTTCCATCTTTCCATCATAATTAAAATCAGAAAGTGTTAGTTATTTTATGGTGACGTGTATTCCAGGTCCTGGTCTGGCGTTTATAGCATACCCTAAGGCTGTGACCATGATGCCCTGGTCTCCACTGTGGGCCTGCCTCTTCTTCATGATGCTCATCTTCCTTGGACTCGACAGTCAGGTCACAAATGCACACATTTGTAACCTTTAATAACTCACTCGAGAATAAAATTACTGCCACTATCAGCTTGTTGTTGAAAACAAGGTAATAATTTCATATTTGATATTGTTAGTGTTTTTTCCTTTCTAATTTTTGCAGTAAAACGTCTCTGGTTACGACTGTAACCCTTGTTCCCTGAGAACACTGCGTCAACTACAACACTTTGGGGAACGCCCATAGCGTAATGCATTTGAAGTATGAATGAAACTAATCCAATCCTGATTGGTGCTGCGTCATGACGTAACATGTAACGGCAAACTCGGAAGCTACAAAGGGCGCCGGCACACAACATATTTAGATTAAGCAAGTCGCTCCCAGGCAGGGGAAGGCGTGGTGGAGGGATGCAGTGTCGAAGGGTTCCCTTTCGAGGGAACTTGCTCTGCATCGATACCACACTTTGAGGAACAAGTACCCACTATGCCACAACAAGCCCTGCCTGTCCCAGTGTGAAGCTGCGCACAGGCACACTTAGGACGAGAGCACTAGTGTGCCTGGCGTAGAAGAAATGTCCAGGCTATAGAATCTGATAAAAGTATGAGGGGTGGCCCATCCTGCTGTTTCGCACACTTCTTGGATCGGGGCCCCTGAAAGGAGGGCTCTAGAGGATGCCATTCCTCTGGTTGAATGAGCCCTCACGGCCAAAGGTGAAGGCAAGCTGCGCACCTGATAGCCCATAGAGATAGCCTGAACAACCCAGTTACTGATGGTCTGTATGGATGCGGGAAGCCCCTTCTTGGGCGACCCGAAGCACACCAGTCTTTCTTAAGTCTTTCTTCATCCACCGTCACGTGAGGTGGAAGATGAAAAGCCTGCAGAACTGTAGGCCGTGCCACATTAGATGGCACTTTAGGCAACCTGTGATGCAAGATAGCCTTAATGTTGCCTGGAGTTTGCTCTCCATACCCATGAGATATGGAGAGCGCCTGAAGGTCTCCTACTCTCCTCAGAGAAGTAATGGCTAGTAAAAAAGCTACCTTGAGGGAAAGGTTCTTGGCTTCAGCCGACTCCAGAGGTTCGAAGGGGGCCTCGACCAGCCCTTCGAGAACCACTGCCAGGTCCCATGTGGGAACTCTGGTACGAGCCGCATGTCTCATCCTCCGAGCCCCACGGAGGAAACATACGACCAGCTGATGTCTCCCCAGAAGCCCATCACCCAGAGGAGTGTGGAAAGCCGCAATGGCAGGCACGTACACCTTGAGTGTGGACGGGGTAAGACCAGCCAAGAAGTGATCTTGGAGGAGCTCCAGCACTGAAAGCCAACCGGGCAGTTAACTGGGTCCACCTCACGCTCTCTACACCAAGTGGAAACACATTCCACTTTAGGCTGTACAATCTCCTCGTGGAAGGAGCTCTGTAACTGAGTATGGTCTCAACCACTCCAGCCGACAAGCCAGCCTCTAGGTACTGAGACCCCTCAGGGGCCAGGCCCAAAGTTTCCACAGGTCTGGTCGAGGGTGACTATTGGCAGGTTCCTCCTCAGAGGGATCTGCCAAGGCTGGCCTGCCAGGAGTGCTATGATGTCTGAAAACCATACCCGGGCCGGCCAGTATGGGGCAACTAGAAGTAGGCTGATCCCGTCTCGATGGACCCTCTCCAGAACTCCCGGGAACGATCGGGGGAAAAGCATACAGGCGTAGCCTCAGCCACGTCTGTGCCATGGCATCTCTACACCAATGGGGCTGGATGGGTGAGAGAAAACCACAGTGGACAGTGGGACGTCCCTCGGGATGCGAACAAATCCACTTCCACTGGTCCGAACCTCTCGCATATCGACTTCACCACCTCGGTGTGAAGTGTCTATTCCCAAGCCTCAGCCCCTGCCTCGACAGAATGTCTGCTCTCTGATTCTCGTCCCCTGGGATGTGCATTGCTCTGAGAGATAACAGTTTCCCCTGGGACCACAGGAGGATCTGATGCGACACTATCTATCTGCAACACGAGATCCGAGCCACTAGATTGCAATGCAGATCTTTATTTGGGACAATTCTTATGGGACAAACAACTCCAAATAGGACAGACATTTGACACAGAGCGCTTGCTGAAGAGAAAAAAGCTAACTATGTTGTGTGCCGGCGTCCCTTAGCTTCTGTGTATGCCGTCACATGTTACATCATGATGCAGCACCAATCAGGATTGGATTAGTTTCATTCATACTTCAGATGCATTACGCTAAGGGCGTTCCCCAAAGTGCAGTCGACGCAGTTCGAGTTCCCTCGAAAGGGAACTGCCGTGGTGGTTGTTTAGAGACCCAAAGTTTTTGGACTCTGTCGCCCCACTTAATGAATCACTGTATTATAGGCCTATACAAAATATCAAAACAATATTTTTTTTTTAATTCAATTCACATTTATTTGTATAACACTTTTCATAATACACATAGTTTCAAAGCAGCTTTACAGAAAATGGCCACATTACAGTTTAGAGTGATCTGTTATCAGAGGAGACTGTCTTAGGGCGTTTTCACACCTGAAAATCCGCACCAAGGTCCGAACCAAAGTTCACGTTTTGATACATTTTATATTTTCAGAAAGTTTTGGTTTGGATTCACACTGCAATTATGCGAGCGCACTAAAGAACTTTACGTGACATACTTGCGTCCTGTCGTCATCATCTATGTGGGCTGCATCTTGACATTGATTGGTTTGTAAATCGACGTGCGTCTGACGTCAACGTGTTGTCAATTCTGCGGGTAACTTTGACAACATGAATGAACAGACGCATATCGTTCCAACTATATTTGGAAAGTGTCTGCATTTTTGTGCGTTTTTTCCAGTTGACTTCTTATTACCATACTTCAATTAAAAACCTCGTCTCCTCCTCTCCCCATGTGCTACCACGGCTGATTTTTCCTGCCACCTTCTTTTTTTTCGGCTATGCGGGAACCACCGGAACTTCCTGTAAAAGGTCTGAAAGTCCGAACCATACAGAAATGCTTTCACACTAGAAACGAACCAAACCTTTGTTCAGTTTGATCCGGACCGAGACTACCTCTTTTCATCGGACCAAATTTCATCTGTTTGGTCCGGACCGTGGTGATTCGGACCAAACTGAAAAGTCCGAAAGTCCGGACCAAACAAGGTAGGTGTGAAAGGGCCCTTAGTAACAGGGCTCTCAAGTTTTATCAAAAGTTTAGAGTGAGATTTAGGGGAGGAGCCACCCAAATATTTGCAGCAGCGGTCATTCGACCCAACCAAATTCGCTTCAATTTTTGCTAGCAGTTCAATTTTGCCTATTGTTCATAATTGACCAGCACAAATGGAAATTATAACAATTGTTAAATCTGATAAAAAGACAAATTCATCCAAATAAAATAAATAGTTATATTTAAAAAATACAAATTTATTGAAAAATAAAAATAAATTTGACCCCAAACAAGCCAACTGAACATCAGTGCTCAATGTACATAACATTGTGTCATAACAACTTGCCCTGAGCATGTATGTCAAGACCCAAACCGGTCACCTTTACAGGGGTCATCGGATGCCCATTTTCCACAAATTGGTATGATTCTTTAGGTCTTCATGTAAAGTTTGTAACATGCTTTGGTTAAAATTTCTCAATGGTTGTGTAAAACAACACCCTTTTTACCTCCTCAAAAACAGCTCTGTTCACAGTGACCCGTTTCGGTGCATGTCTCTTTAAATGATAATGAGCAACAACTTTTTGGCTTTTTGAGGATTAAAAAAAAGTGAATGGATTTTTTTCATTGCATGGTGATTGTGTCCACACACTGCAAAGACACATTTATTTGCAAACACCATATAAAAGTGTATTTTGCATCCGATGACCCCTTTAAACGCAGTTGGAGAGTTTTTGAATGCATCAAAAATAATTTAGCACGAATTTGGCTATAGGCTACTCCTCAACATCAGCTCTCACTGTCTTTGATCACAGGCAAGAGATATCCAGGAATCGTAAAATCAAAATGCTAAAAAAAAATAAAAAAATAAATGAAGATGTCCGCAAACCGCATTCATCAGATCGTGCTCTTTCAACTTCCACTCTGTGTGTGCGCGTGTTGTCTAGTAACGAACGTGCTTGCAGCGGGAACACATAATTTACCCGGAAACAACTAATTCTAATTTCTGATTGGCTGGTAGCTAGCATTTAACTCGGTATAACTCGAGACAGATGCTATGAACCAGTGTTGCCAGATGTACGATAATTATCGTATTTGTACGATATTTTTGACCTCTGTACGATGTACGATCAATAATGAAAAAAATCCCATAATGTACGATAATTTCAGAGTTTTCAGTTGTTCGTCCAAACACACATCCTACCGCTTCTCTCTCTGACCCAGAATCATTTTGCAGGCTCGCCTGCCTGCACGCAAGCACGCAAGCACGTATACACACACACACACACACACACACACACAGGCACCACACGGCGTCGCCCGGCCCGCACGTCAACACTACAACCCATCCCATCCCCCATCCCCCCCCCCCCCCCATTAAAAAAACCAAACAATCCGCCCTACATGTGGGGATAAATAACTGTATTCTGTACGGTTACGTCGTGTACGATCATTTTCTTCCAAATACGATAATTTTGAACTACTGGTACGATAATTGGACATTTCCAATCTGGCAACACTGCTATGAACTCGGCAGAGAACTTCCCTCCGTTTGCCTGCGCCTCGTCCATTAATTGTATAGCGGGACAAGTTCCCTTACTCCTCAGCGTGAGAAATACAAGGTGTGGCGTGTGAGCGTGTGAATGGGTTGAAATGCGTGTGTCTCACGCCCAATGCGTGAGACTTGAGAGCCCTGTAGTAATGTATTTCAGAAATGTACATATACAAATCACAGTTAGCTAACAATTTACCAATTTAAATAATGTAATAATTTAAGGCAGAAAAAAGTATCAGTTATTGTAAAAAAAGATAACAGAAACACTTTTCAAGAAGTGACGGTAGTGAGGAGAAATGTTCTAGTTTTAGTTAATGATCATAATTCCTCTCTGTCTAGTTTGTGTGTGTGGAGAGTCTTGTGACTGCCATCATCGACATGTATCCCAAAACCTTCCGCGTGGGATATCGGAGAGAGCTTCTCATCCTGGGAATGTCGGTGGTCTCCTTCTTCCTGGGTCTAATAATGTTGACAGAGGTAAAGTTATAATTTTATGTTCATTCCAGTGGTATCAGTATTTCCTTTGATTTGTGCTGATATTTAGTACGACACAACCCAACACCCAATAGCCGTCATTTCTCCATCTAGATTAACTATAGACCCGATATAGTTCAGCAATGAGTAACACACTTCTAGCCAAAATAACCTTGAATTTGGTTACATGTCGTTTTTGCCTAAATAACTTGTGAGATGAGGTGTATGATATTCCATCATGTAAGCAAAGTCAACAGTGATTACAAGCTGTTTGGTTTCATTTCTTTGTTATCTAATTGATGACGAGTCTATTCCTAGGCGATGGTTCAGACATCTATTAAATTTTCACTGACAGCCCAAATTTTGCCTTGTTTTAGCCAGACGTCAGGGCTGTTTGGACGGCTATTAGACAGCTTTTAAACGCAAAATTGCTTGCTGGGAATCTTCCATCACAGATGGATGAACATAGATTTGTTGTAAGCACGCTTCGACACAATAATTAATCTCTTAAAATAAGCATAATACATGATAATGACAAATCCAGGTGTCTTGTTCGTCAAGGACAAGCAGATTTGCTGTTTACATGATCATGTTGGTTTGACATGCCCTGGTTCATTTAGTTAATTGTTAACCTATACCCCCTGATGCTGGTAAACCAATTTTAATGTGTAAAAAAAGCGAGATTTGTAGTGGATTTTCCCTGTAATGACAGAGACAGAGTCTTTGCATATTGCTGTTGGCATGTTGCTGCTTGCGTTTATGGCTGGAGTGAGTGTAAAAATAGACAGGAGACGCTCTCCACCAGTAATGTGCAGTCAGGTGAACGCTTTCACTCTGCGTTTCATGAATAAAGCCATCCGACTGTGGAACGAAGCCTCTCCAGTGTGACATTCTCTGTTACTAGGATGAGAGGGAGACGAAGATGCTTTGAAAGCCGTTTTCTATATGGCAGTAGTGCTCTCAATGCTCTGTAAAATACAGTGAGCATGTGATCGTATAACCATAGTTTAGTGATATTGTCACTAGCTGTGTTTCCATCCAAAGTTGTGAGAATGGGCAGAATTGGAATATCGCATAAAACATTTGTGAATAAAGCAGTGTTCCCGTCACATGTGTTCAAGAGAGCAAATTAAGAAATTGGTGCAAAAGTTCTGCAATCATGCTCTTTTTCCCTCCATCATAAACGAGTGTCTCAGAGTGTCAGACGAACCACAATAAACGCTGTCATGTTCTCTAGC
The DNA here is from genome assembly GCA_026230005.1 of Gila orcuttii. NCBI lineage: Eukaryota > Metazoa > Chordata > Actinopteri > Cypriniformes > Leuciscidae > Gila > Gila orcuttii. The sequence continues at coordinate 2,382,154 of JAPDVR010000022.1, read as the reverse complement.
GTTCGGATACTGGTGTTCGGGAACACACTCGTGTGTGTTAGACGCTTCTGGAGGGAATTAAACCAAATCATTCTGATCACACACTTTTGCTGCATCTCAATTCGCTTACTTATACTACGCCCTAGAATTATTTACTCTTTTTCTGAAGGAAAAGTAGATCCTTTTGAGTGTGTAGCAGAAGAGTAGACAAGCTTTGGGACATACTATCAAGTAAAATGACCTGTCAATCATCTTGTCACAGTAAAAATCCTCCACATTTCATTTCCTACCGTATCGAAGAGAAATGCAGAAGCTCGTTGATCTGCAGTCATGCGGAGACTCTCCTCATTTTAATGATGCATTTAAAAGTTAATGGCCAAACGGATCTTTATAAAAGTCCACAATGTTATTGCAGATTAAAGGGACAATGTGTAGTTCTTTAAGTATTTTATTATCTAAAATCAATATTTTTATTCATAAATATGTCCTCAATGGTGTACAAATACCTCTGCCAATTATCTGACTTATCCTCGTAAACGAAGAATATATTATCTTTATATACATGTGACGGGTAGATCCACGGAGGCTTCCATGTCGTTCCGCCATCTTGAAAAACTATAATAGCAGAGAGGGTCAAAAAGTACTAGGCCAACGCGTTTCCACAACGCGTTTTCGTTCAGAGTCAGCGTCACGTGACTGAAAGCAGCAGAAACGGACAAGCCCCGTCAAGTTTAAAAGGCTCTGCACGGTTATTTATAATGGAGGACCATACTTATGTGTGGAGCCACAGGACCGGAGATTGCAAAAAACAAGGTTTAATGTCGGGATAGCTTTTTCCAGGTGGAAAGAGTTGATGCAGGAGAAAGCTTTCAAAAGAGACGCTGAACTTGCCTGCTTTCTTCTCAACAGGTAACGTTAAGTCAATGTTACGGTCTGAATTACAAGCTTTTTTTGGTTGCTTCTCTGCCTTTGGAAACTTTCAATTCTATCAAACATTCGTTTGTTCGTTGTGTCAAGTTGCAGTTTGTTTGAAATAACAAACCTGTTCACCCCAAGGAAAAGTCGATGAAGTGCTATTAGAAGACATCCTGTCATAGCTTTTTGGTACATAACAGCTACCGTAGATGCAACACGCATTTGAAAAAGCGAGGCGCTGGAGAGCACAATTCGTTTGAATGCAAAATACAATTTCACCGCTAGATGGGCTAAATTCCTACACATTGTCCCTTTAAATATAACACGGATAACATTAAAGAATTTTTTTTTTTAATCAGGTTATACTTTTATTAGTCACTCACACCAATCTAAATCTCTCACCGTTGGTTGCGCAAATCCAGTGTGTTTTGTAGTTTTGAAACACTTTTTAGTCGTGTTTGTAATGCGAATTTTCTTAAGGATTCTTGAGGGTTTTTTACTAAAGCATGGTGCATTGGAATGTTTTAATACTGTATGTAGATGTGTATGTGGAATATGAATGTTTTTTATTGTTTTTAATGTATGGGTTTTTTGTTGTTGTTGGTTTGTGATGTGATGCCACTGCTCTAATATAATTGCCCGGTAATAGTAGACGATCCGGTAACTTCTGGCATACTTTATTCAACATACTATGCTTTGGGACACACTTACTCTCTTACACACTGTTTAGGGTGGATAGTATGGACATTGGGATGAAGGGTTTGACTCCGGCGTTTCAGAACCACCAAATCAACATTTGAGATCCTGCGATGCTATTGGTCAAGTCAAGTCACTTTCATTAATAAAGCGCTTGTAACAGTATGGATTGTTTAAAGCAGCTTTACAATGATAATAGAAATTACCGTAACAGATTGTTTAGGCTTTACCACAGCTCTAGGATAAAGTTGTTGTCCAGCTTAAGATAGTCTTGATTGATTCACTTCCATTGCGAAAATCATTAGTTATTAACTTAGTAATTAGTAATTAGTCCAGTTATCCAATCACAACCTCTGCTGAGGCATCAAGGGATTTATTCAGTAAATGTGTTTCCATCGCATTTTAAGTGCATCAATGTTTATCTGCCTCAATTGAGCCATACGTTTTTTTATCCACATTTGTATAATTTATGCACATCTTGGCATTACCGTCCAGCGTTTTTGTTGCAGCATCACAGAATTTGGTTTTGTGCTAAACATATCATGCTACACCGGCAGTGTCTGTTGTGTTTCACGTGTGTCCTGTGTTTGCTCTGACTGTGGCTTTGCTCTGTTAGGGTGGCATGTACGTGTTCCAGCTCTTTGACGCGTATGCAGCCAGTGGCATGTGTCTGCTGTTCGTGGCCATCTTTGAGTCCATCTGCATTGGCTGGATCTATGGTAAAACATTGCTTCGTTTCTGATTATAACAATATTCATCAATTAATATTCACATCGTCTGTACTAAGCATCTATAGTCGCCATCCGCTGACGAGTAATATCTCTCTAATGCAGTTTTTACTCTTTAACTTCCAAATGTTATCTGGTATTTAATGTCCTGGTAGTTAAGTGTTACAGAGCAAAAACAAAGATTGATTCCAACGTATAAAAAGGCCACTAATCAGATGCTAGCGCTTTCGTTAAGAGTACAAAGTCACAAAATACAAAAACTTAAAAGTCTCTCCCTAATGCAGTTTTTACTCCTTAACTTCCAAATGTTATCTGGTATTTAATTTCCTGGGAAACGTTACACTGCAAAAACAATGTTCTTCCTCAGTATTTTTGTTTTGTTTTCCAGTACAAATATCTAAACATTCTTGAATCAAGATACATTTACTTGAGAAGGAGATCAAGAAGAAAATCATCAAAATGAAGTGAGAAAAAATATCTGTCAGTGGGATCAGAAAAATAATATTTTAAATAAATAAAAAATTCTGACCCAACTGGCATAATTGGCCATTAGCACTTATTTTGAGGAATAAAATATTTTTTTTGCAGTAATGTGTAGCATATCTTTATGAATAACCTCCCATAGAAACAAGGTCTATGGCGATAATAAATCCATTACATTTCTATCAAACAATGTCACATTTAGTCATGCAAGACCCGCTGAAATCCATCAGAATCTGTCATTATTAGACATGCATGATGTGCCAGCAGATGCTTTTTTGTCTGAATTATTAATGTCAATGTTTACAGTATTATCAGATTTCTGTAACCGTAATGCCACCTTCTGGCAAGAGTCAGGCAATGCATGTAATGAATCATTGAAATATGTTTTCAAGCAGAGAGAAACATCCATCTCAGTGTCCAGTAAATGAAAGTGTTATATGTGTAGTATATATAATACATAGTGTATTTTTGCTGAGAGACATTTTAAGTGAATAACAGAATCACTGATCTTCATCCTCAGGTGCCGACAGATTTTATTCGAACATTGAGGACATGATTGGATATAAGCCCATCTTCTTCATCAAATGGTGCTGGAAGTATTTCACACCCGGCATCTGTGCTGTGAGTTGAGTTTGATGTACCAAGAGTCGAGATATTTACAGTCTGTGAGGGATAAATGCTAAGTTCTTGGTCATATGATTTTTTTTAGGGCATCTTTCTGTTCTTCTTGATCAAGTACAAACCGCTGAAGTATAATAATGTGTACACGTATCCAGACTGGGGTTATGGGATCGGCTGGATGATGGCCATGTCCTCTATGGTTTGCATTCCTGTGGGAATCATAGTCCAGATCTGGAAAACGAAAGGAACTTTCCGTGAGGTAAAAGCCTTTTTTTTTTATTCTAGCTTTTTTTGTGAACCTGGTCTTTGTGTTTGTGCGTGTGTGTGCGCACGTTTGTGTGTGTGTGTGTGTGTGTGTGTGCGTGTGTGTGTGTGTGTGTGTGTTTTATGTTATAGTTTAAGTTTGCACAGCATGGTTTCAGAATAACAGATTAAGTTGCATTGAAAAATTAACATGAACGTGAAAATGTCTTGATATTTGATTTGTCTTTTGCTTTAATGACATCTAGAAATAGAGCACGATCTGAACACATTTTTCTTCATTTTGCATAACGTTTCAGCAGCAGCTATTTGCACAAAAACCAAAGTCCAAATAGCGATAGATGCAATTTACACTAAGTGTAAGTACAGCAACAAAAAGTATTTTCTTTGCACTAAGAAAGATGCTGTTTGCACTCAGTGTAAATAGTTGTTAGATGCTATTTATACAATGTTTATGCAAACTACTTGCACCTTATTGTAGTATATTATAAAACAGTATGCAGTAATAACAACATATTCAGTGTATATGATTATATTTATTAAAATTATAAATGGCTATTTTATTGGGACATTACTTGTCTCTGTCCCTAAAGCCCTATCGGACCCCAGACCCATCCGATAAACACTTTATTTCCACTATTAAACACCCGTCAGGCATTTTATTACCACTTTTCGAAAAAAAAAAATTAAATGCTACTCAGGGGTAATATGCAATGAGAAAAGGGAGAAGAATGAGTTAAGTAAATGGTGAATTTGAACTTGGGTCGTTGACGTCAAAAGCTAACATCACCCGTTACTCACTGTTATCAGACAGGTTTCTTTTGTCATTTTATCTGGTTCAATCAGACAAAAGTGGGCGGAGTTAGTATAAATAGCCTCTGCCAACAAGGCGGCCTATTTGCACTTGGTGTAAATAGACACTTTGTAACGTTTCTTTGTTTTCAGTTTTTCAAAATACAATCTGTTTATTTTCAGGTTTAAATTAAATTTGTTTTTCTTTATTTATTATTATGATCAAGTCAAGCTATACTGTCAGTTATGAGTATGGTTTCTTCAATCTGTTTATTTAGCATATTCAACATTGCTGATAAACAACCTCTCATACAGTATGTCTGCCAATGATTTTAGATAGGAGGTAGAAAGTATTTTTCAGCCTGTACTCGAGAAACAAACATCACATCTCTTGAGTTGCCGTGACATGCCGAAGATGAAAGTTGTTCTGGCACTGCGGTGTAGAGATATAGTGAGCGGAGCGCAGACTTGATGGCACAGTGTGGGTGTGACGCGGGCAATGCCCTGACGTGACCCCATTGTGCCATGTCGTATTGATTGTGTCTGCTTCAAAAAAACACACAGAGCTGTGTGATGAGGTTAGTGTACAACACTGGAGAAATCTTTTTCTTAATCAGTAATTTTCCACAAACATATCTGAACAGTGTTTTGCTTGTTTCTTGTTTTAAAGCTGAGTAAGGAGCCGGTCACACAGAATGCGTTTTTTCCATTCCGCTGCACTACCTTTCCGTTGTTTTCCATGTAAATCAAGCGGCAACGTTATGGTCTCTCTCTTGAATCAACACGGAAGTGACTTAAACTTCAGTTCATCGACTGGCCACTAGAGACCGGCTGCAGAAGAAACTCAATCCCATAGACCCGCATGTTAAAATGCCCAACTTTACAGCAGAAAAAAACATGATTACAGCCTGGTGCAAAAAGTGGTTTTGGTCTATAAAGCTAATTTTGCCCTTCATGAAAACTGAGGGGGCTGCATTTTTTTTTATATCTGTTTAAATTATATTAAGCCTTAAAGTTAAGCCTTAAAGTAAAAAATAATTAAGGGTGTGGCCACTTGAGTGACAGATGGATTCCCGCTGAAGTCACTACTAGCAGTTTGTCTGCTGTCTGTTAGCATCATGTCACCTCAGCTAATCCGCCTCTTGCCTACTTTTGTTTATCCGGGAGTGACACGCTTACAAGCGACGGCCGGCTCCGCCCACTTTGGACTTCAAAAATGCTCTTCAGAAACACTACAGGTGACGTCACGGACACTACGACCATATATTTTTTTTACAGTCTATAATGTAAACATGCACTATACGAACGCATTTAAACATCGCTCATGTCCTGCGTGTTTTGCAGCGTCTCGCACATGACACTGCATTTAGAAAACACGGCGCTCAAGTTACATTTAGTTCATCTGGAAAAGAGGAGTCATATGACATACCTGTTGTCAGTGATGTTTTGAAAACCCTGCCACAACCGCCGTAAGTCTCTGTCATTCATGAAGTGGCTGTTTAGTTTTCATGCGTAACTCTTAGCCTTCTGACAGATTATTCCTTGCCAGTCTGCATGCTGCACTATCCCCAGATTTAAATGCCCTCAAAAGTGAATAGACTTCTCCTTTTAGCCATGGTTTTTGGCGCGCCTCTTGATGGGCTTAACCCCTGTCACGTCATCTATGCATTTATTGACATAACCAATGACGGATTCTGTATATTCACGTAGGTCAGTAATGTCACCTTGTGTTGCTGCCTTTCTAATAATGTCCCACTGTGTGTTTTTAAAACAGTCTTGTATTGCTGAAGTGGCTTCCTGAGGCCACCTCTTAATTTCTCTTTATTTATGAGCTTTATATAAGTCCTTAATGTTTGTATACACTAGATCTAGTGTGTTCCTATTTTCGTGCTGATAGAATTTAGGTAGAATAGACTTGTCTGGTTGAAATCTCCAGCTGCAATGAAGAAAGTGTCAGGATGGTTCATCTGTTGCTCACTGATGTTATAGTAGACCTCTGACATTGCCTCTTCACGTTAGCGCTCGGTGGGTCATAAACAGCCCAGGCATGGGCCGACATGATGTTGCTGTCTTGGAGCCGTTATGATGACTGCTGTTATCATGTAGAAGGGTCTGCATTTTACAGTCATTAGCTCTACTTTCGGAGAGCAAAAAGTAGAAACCACCACGGCATCTTGACACCACGATTTGTTGGCGTACACAGCCAGACCGCCTCCCCTTAAGCTTACCGGCTAGCAAGGTTATTCTGTCCGCTCTGTATATTGATAGCCCCTCCAGCTGTATTGAGGTGTCTGTAATGTTTTGATTAATCGAGTCTCAATGTCAACCACAATTAAATTGTGTTTGTTACATAGGGACTGAATAGACATTTTAAAGCTTATTTTAAAGAGTAGCCAATTAAAAATCAAAATGTGTAAATAAATCTCTTGCATTTTTACAACTCTATGTTGTAAGTGTGTACCATCTGTTAATCAAAAGTAGTGGTCTTGCAGACTTTGTGCCCTCTTGAACAGGGGCCAAATACAGGAAATGCGGCATGCAAGTAGACAAGCTGTCAAGAGCAAAGAGCACAAGTGTGGGGATTGAGACAGGGACTCTGAGGGTACGTTTACACAACAACAATATGCTTACAACAGAGAAGTTTTTCCTTTGTGTTCCCTTTCGAGGGAACTCGCACTGCGTCGATACGACACTTTGGGGAATGTACCCAGCGTAGCATGTCTGAAGCATGAATGAAACTATTCCAATCCTGATTGGCGTTGCGTCATGACGTAACAAGTGAGGGCATACACGGAAGCTACAAAGGGACACCGTAACCCAACAGAGTTAGCTTTTTGCTCTTCAGCAAGCACTCTGTGTACAACTGTCTGTCCTATTTGGTGTTGTTTGTACTGTGGGAACTTGAATTGTTACCATTAGCACAGCTGTCTTCCTGCCCATGTTAAATTTTGGGAGGTGACACACGCGATTGGTGTGTGTGATACTGTTTGGATGTGAGGCATGCACTGTCAGCTCTTGAGGTTGCTGGCTGTGTTCATTGAGAATTATCTTGAAGCGTACAGCAAAAGAAAAAGACGTGTGCTTTTGGGTGTTTCAGCCTCGCACCTATTGACTTTCTTCTCGAGGGAAGAAAGCCGATATGTATTATGAACGGCTCGTATCTCGCATTGTCAAGGCAACGTGTAGATTACGAGACTGGTATACATGTATAAATACATTATCTGGCTTTGAGGAGTTAGATATTTTTATTCAGCCTATCATTCAGACTGTGTTTCACTTGTCTTTTTGTTATGGCTGCTTTTCATTCAGATTAATTAAAATGGTTGAATATCTGACTTTGAGCTAAATATTTCCGCCTACCATTCATACCATGTTTTACTTGTCTGGTTATTATGGCTGCATTTAATTCTGAGGAATTAAAAAAGATGAACTAATCAATTGACTAAGCTGGGAGCAGAGCATGCATGGGCAGTTCTCGAGGGGAGCCGAGCTCCTAGTTTAAGAGGCAGCAAATGAGTGGTTGCCTCTCGAGTCCCCCCTGAGGAAGCCTGGGGGTCGAAGCAACACTCTTGCCCGATGCTTTCCAAAGAGAAAACATATCTGAGGACTGTTATTCTCTTGAACATGGCTTCGGGTAAGGTCCTGTCTCTATGTGCAGACCTCTGAAGTTTTCGCTCCTCCATGGAGCCCTCAGGAAATCAATGTTTGTATCCAGCATCAAGTGCGCTTCGGGACCAAACCCTGCCGGAGAGCCGCTTCAGGGGATCGAGAACGAATATTGATTAATACCCGAAATCAACCTCGAGAGGTGGTTGAAAACCAAGGGGTTTGCCTGAGGGGGAACCCGTTCCGCATGATCAGGGTTACGCACAGATGCCGTCGTTCCCTATCTATGTGGAAGAAATCTTGGTTCCTGTCCCGTGCTGGGAGCGTCATGTCGCCAGGAAGCCGTTTCGACAGACGCCTCCCTCACGGGCTGGGGCGCGGTCATGGACGGACGCTTTACGAGAGGTCTATGGCAGGACCATCATTCTTCCTGAACAGACAATATGTCAGTGGTGTCCTATCTAAATCATCAGGGAAGACTGAAACCACGCCCTCTATGAGGCGGTGGAGTCGATATGCGAGAGGTTCAGCTGAGTGGAAGTGGATCTGTTCGCGTCTAAAGAGGCAACACACTGTCCACTGTGGTTTTCTCTCACACATCCAGCCCCACTGGGGTTGGATGCCATGGTGCAGGCCGGGCCGAGGCGGCACATGTACGCATTTCCCCAGATCGCTCTGCTCCCGGGAGTTCTGGAGAGGGTCCGTCGCGATGGGGTCTGTCTACTACTTGTAGCCCCATTGTGGCCGGCCCAAATATGGTTCTCAGATATAATATCACTCCTAAAGGACCCTCCATGGAATATCTCCATCAGGAGGGGCCTGCTGTTGCAGGCAGAGGGGGCACAGTACAGAGAGACCGGCCTGTCAGCAGGAGTAGTCGAGACCATACTCAGCTGTAGAGCTCCCTCCACAAGGAACTTGTACAACCTAAAATTATATGTTCCACCATTTGGTGTAGAGAGCGTGAGGTGGACCCAGTTAACTGCCCGGTGGCTTCAGTGCTGAAGTTCCTCCAGGATTGCTTCCCTGCTGGTTTTACCTCGTCCACACTCAAGGTGTACGTGGCTGCCATTACAACTTTCCACGTTCTAGATCTGCCTGCAAACACATCGTTATCTATTGGGCTCAGCTGATTGGTTCCTTCTGTATCAGTAGCTCAACCTTCAAATACTTGGTCAGTGTTTGCTGCAGTATCTTTCAGAAACCCTCCACCTTCCCCAGCTCCACCTGTATATCTCTGCTATGGGTTATTCATGCATGCTATATTGAACAGCAGCAGTGTGTCATGTATCTATTGACTTCCAAACATTTAAACTTTAAACTACTTCAAACTGAAAATCTTCAAACTTCAAGCTTTTAACACTTTTTCAAACTTTCTGGTATGGTTTTCTCAAGCCAACTTGTGAGTGAGTGAGTGAGTGAGTGAGTGAGTGAGTGAGTGAGTGAGTGAGTGAGTGAGTGAGTGAGTGAGTGAGTGAGTGAGTGAGTGAGTGAGTGAGTGAGTGAGTGAGTGAGTGAGTGAGTGAGTGAGTGAGTGAGTGAGTGAGTGAGTGAGTGAGTGAGTGAGTGAGTGAGCGAGCGAGCAAGTGTAGCATGTGTACGAGTGAATGTGTGCGAGTGAGACGGCATGCGATGACCGGTCGGAAAGCAATGTGTAGTCTGACATGTTTCTTGTCCACGACACGACAAGATTTTAGGAGTCAAAATCTTGTAATCTGACTCAGTGACTATCGTAACAGACAAAACAATTGTGTAATCTGAAGCCGGCATTAAAGTTTGTCTCGATTAAATGTTTCATCTAGATAAAAAAAAGTTTGCAGACAAACTTTAAGTTGGCTTGAAAAAACTTAGCCAGAAAGTTTGAAGTAGTTTTAAAAGCTTGAAGTTTGAAGGTTTTCAAGTCCTGTTCTTGCTCTGCTGCAGAAGCGTGATCTATTCTGCCAAGACCAAACATATCAATATTGTCATAACCATTACCATGCCAAACACTAAGGGAGTTTTTATGACAGAACTAATGATGCCAATAATGAACCTTTTTCAAATATATTGTAAGTAGAGATTCAGTAACCCAACTGTGAGTAAATGTTCCACAAATGCACTCAGACTGCTTATTATAATGCGGGTGTAATTTTGCAGAGGATCAAGAAGCTGACCACACCCAGCGCTGATCTGAAAATGAGGGGACGCGTCGCCTCCAGGGGTCCTTGCGCTATTAATGATGCTGATGCCAAAATGAGGACCGATGGCAAGATCTCCACCATCACAGAGAAGGAGACACATTTCTAAACCCAAGACACGGACATCACTGGCACAACAAACAGAAATGTGAAGAAACAAATATCTTTGCCTTTATTTTTAAAGAGAGAAAACTATTATCACATTTGTAGTGTTGCTTTTTTTGCACAAACAGGTAACACATCACAATTTAACGTCATGATTTGTATCAAGAGTGTATCTAAATCTAGATTAAACTGTCGTGTTGCGTAAATCTTTGTCACTTTAGTCATTTCTGTACGTGTAGAATGAAGCCGAGGTATAATGTGCTGTGAAATGTTTTTACACATTGCCTGTCGGCTCAGTGCAGTTTACTGTAGTTCTGTTTTAATGGATAGGAGATGTATTGATGACCACTCCAAACGTTGGCTGTATGTTTGTAGATGAGGCTCAGTGTTGTCAGATACGCTGTGATTCGTTGTCCTTCAGCTAGCATTGACTCGCGGGGCGAGCATGACGTAGCGAGCACATTCTCCACGCTGTCTTACACGGCTCGAATTCTTGGCCATTTCACACCAATTAAACTGAGTTTGATTGAAGGTGACAGACCAAACAGTTTATCACTATGATTTTTTCTTCTTCAGTCTGGTGAACCAGAGAGTCATCTCATCATGAACCCCTCATTAAAGTTCATGAACATTTAGTCTTAATAGTATGATGTGTTTTTGTCTGATGGTTTGCATGTGAGGACAACATGAAGGGGGTCATACTGCACATATTAAACAGAATTAAAGTGCACATATTAAACAGTTCATTCAGTTATTTTCAGGTGCCATTAAAGTAAACCAGAAAACTCACTATATTCATGACAAAATGGTATTGATGCACCATTATTTAATGTACACAAATGTGGGCTAGATGTCAGGGTGAGTACATGATGACAGTGTAGAAAATATTCAAGTCAAATGTTCTTGTAAATGTAGTAATGAATAGATTTGCTATGGAAAGATTGATACCATCCAACGTATAAAAGGCCACTAATTGGATGCTAGCGCTTTCGTTAAGAGTACAAAGTCACAAAGTAGTACACTACAAAAAACGATTTTCTTCCTCAGTATTTTTGTCTTGTTTTCCAGTACAAATACCTACATTCTTAAATCAAGATACATTTACTGGAGAAGACATAAAATATTAAGTATTGTTTACTGAAAAATTTGGCAAAAATGAAGTGTTTATGCTTAAAACAAGAACAAATATCTGTCTGTGGGGTCAGAAAATCAACTTAATCCAAAAGGAAAACAAGATTATTTTGTGGATCCCATTGGCAGATATTTGTTCTTGTTTAAAGCACACACTCATTTTGATACATTTATCAGAAGAAAGCAATGTTTTGCAGTGTAGTTCTTTCATGTCTATTTGAGGGATTGTAGCCCGGTTATTGACATCCATTAAGTCATTAGGAAGCAGTGGAAATGTGTTCGAATAACCCATGCAATTCAACAGCCATGAGTCCTTAAATCAATCTGCACTGGATCTGTAATGTGCTATCACAGTGAAGAGCACTTTTTGTCCGTAGTTCACTCACTGTGAGCCCTGTGCACATGCATGCAATCTTTGGTCTGGTCTGTTCCATCGTGACATCATCAGTTTGTGCAAGTAAACTTGTGTGTGTTTTAATATCCGGTTAACTTTTCAGATAAATGTATATTTTTACACTTCTTTAGTTTTTTGTGTACTATTTCTTGATGAAAAAAAAAATTCTCTGAGGATTTTTGATATGTCATTCAACAATCAAGTTCTAGGTATATGATGGAATTGTTATATGTACTGTTTACACAGATTTTGGTATTCACAGAACATATGAATTGTGTGCTTACTCATTTTTAAAAATAAAACTTAAAAAGGGACAGATCAGTTTGAGTGTCTCATTCACTTTCGCTGCTGTTAAAGTCAACACCAGTCATTTCTGTAGTAAAGTATGTTAGTCATTAGGAAAGTGTATTAGATGGTGGTGTAATTTTTTCTCTCAACATGCTTACTCCAGTGAGCCCCTAAAACGCTATAAAATAGAAATAGTCGCATGACCTTATTTCCACCCACAAGGTCCCAGACAGTGCCTTTAAAAACATGAAGATTTAAACCACATACCAGTCGGTTAAACCATATACTGTATCATCAAAGTCATTGGATGACTAATGACTTATTTGAGAATATATAAAGAATATATAAAACATAATGGACAGAAATGAGTAGGAAAATTACTGTTTTAATAACATAAAGAAATATATTTTTTGATCTGTTAATCCCATTCCTAATCTGCAGTCCTCTCTGGTGCTATATAATAGTTTTGTAGGTACAGAGCAGAATTTAAGTTTTTATTCACTGAAAATCGTATCCACAGTTGCCAACCAATTTTCATGAGAAGTTGATAGAAGCAGGTCCATCAGTTGCTAAAAGCTGCTAAATGATGTTTTGATGTAATTTAGAAGACGTCATAACATAATAGCATTGTATTCGAAAAGCAATAGGTGAAAGTTAGCAGGGTGACTATTTCCTGCGAGAATACAAAGTGTGCATTCGATTGATACTTTACTATCAGAGAGGAGTTGTGAATGGCAGTGAAGTGATACAAATGACTGTGTTGGTCACATGACAATGACAACATGGAGGATGATATAATTTCATATGAAAGATTTTGTTTTCTGTTCAGCCTGATGTTTATTTCAGTTCAACTTTATTACTGTGTTTATAAATCTGTCCACAATACATACATTCCAGTGAATTCTCTGACTCCAAATTTCATGGAGTATGATTTATTCTCTTCCCTCCAAATTTCATTAAGCATGTTTAATTATCTTTCCCCAAATTTCATTAAGCATATTTAATTCTCTTCCCCCCCAAAATGTCATTGAACATATTTAATTCTCTTCCCCCAAATTTCATTAAACACATTTAATTCTCTTCCCCCAAATTTCATTGAAAAAATATAATTGAGGTAAAAGAAGACTTGAAGTCATTGAAAATGTATCAATGAAGCTAAAAAATGTATATTCAGGCCCAAAATTAATTAAAAACAAGTCGGTCAACCAAGTCGACAAAGTGTGGGTTGCTCTGCACAGAGCTTTTACAAGGGTTTGGAAGAGGGCTTGACGAAGTATTACCAAAGACTATAGAATTACACAAGATGTGTCACTCATATTGTTTTGAATGGGGAAAAGTGCAAGCTCAAAACTCTGGAATAAGTCCCGCCTTCTAAATAAGAGCCAATCGCAGATTGATAAAGTCATCGCTCCATTAGAAGCAGGAGTCAGTCAAACACGTGCCTCCACTGCGCATGCGCATTATCGTGATCCAGCCTGAAATTTTCATTTTCTGTCATGATTCGATAAACAAAATTTATGAGACAGTTGTTGCCAAATTTCATTTGTGATTTCAAATATGAAATTTAATTGTAAGCTTGGTGAACAGTTTTGGGGAGCTTGATGTTTCTCCATTCAAAAAGATAGGAGCTGCTTCACTTGCCCGAGAGGCGTTTCAAAGATGTTGTCTTGTCTTAAAGGGACTTTGTTATTACCTGGATGAAGCCTTGGAGGAGGACTTGGGCAATGACTTGGAGAACGCTTGGGTGAGGATGTTGAGGGGTTTTGGAGGTTCTGATTTTAAAATTGGAGAAAAAAGAGCGTGGTCTATGCGGATGAGATCTAGTGGGTAGATCAATCACCCCTAAAGCCTGCTTGTGCATTCTGTGGCTTTGCTGCATTTTTCCAGGCCTTTGAGAGCAGGGTCAAGAAGCTGGTCCTTCCACTATTCTCTCTGGTGTAGATCTGGCCCTCCAGGTTCCAGTGATACTTCAGGCTTTTGAAGAATGCCCTGTCAGTATGACAGTAGTACTCTCCTGCTGCATTGTGTCGTTGTTTCTCCTCTTTCATTTGCAGTGATTTCAAAGCGTGGCGATCCTACTTCAGCCACAACTCTTGCAGACACAGTTGTCCTGTAGGCCTGTTTCATCCCAGTTCCAGATGTGTCCTGGAAGGTCCTGGATCTCAAGCTCAGTAATAATAATCGCTATAAGAAGCAAACTATTTTCGCACAGAAAGAGTGCTGGGGTAGAAGAGAGAACCTCCAGCTTCCTCATACTGAGGCTTGGGTTTCTTCTTAGAAAGTGTTGAAACCAGTAGTGAACTGTATGGCGAAAAATCAATGTCAAAAAGAACCGAGCGCACAATTGATGGATTGACGCGAGAGGATAACAGATCTACACACGAGGAAACGGGAACTCACAAGCTCATTTATACCCTGCTTTTACTCGCTCGAACACTTTTATTTTTGGCAGTCGAGGGGTGGGACTTACTGTTTTAATAACCTCAAACCTCATTGGTTACTTCCCCTTTTCTGGAAGTCAGTTGTGATTGGACGCCTGTCCAATGACTTGTAATTCACTTGACTTGAGACAAGAGACATCACTTAATTTGTTTTATTTATTGTGGTTTATTAATGTGTAATGTGATTTAATGCAATGTTAATGTAGAATATATTCTTACCAGATACTTGATTAACAGAAAGTCTTACTAGTGAGTTGTTAAGAGAAATTTACAGACTGTAATGATGCATTTCCATTGTTATTAGCATTGTAAATCTACCATTATAGAACTGTAGAACTGCCTTTCTAGGGACAAGGCCTTTTATTCTATTGGCTTCTGCAAATTGGTTTGCAAGAACTTGTGTCTCTGGTTTTCTCATGGGGAACCCTCTCTTGCTCTGCTCTGCTAGCTGGACCATCCTCTTGGGGAATGCGGGACTTACTTCCAACATTGTGCTTGTAGCCCTTTACAAGTCCCTGCAGAGTTGATTTTGGCACGTTCAGGCTCTGGCCAAGAACCTTACCTTGGTCCCTGCCTCCACAATCTCCTTGTACTCTTCAATGGCCCCTCCTTTCCTCAATCAACTTCTTTTACTTTTTATAACTGTTTGTTTGTTCTTTCCATTTGCTCATCCTTTTGGTGTCTTCTTGCATCTATATTATTGTCTCACTGGTGCAATTCTACTCTGCAATAGATTAAATTAATCAGGATTAGTTAGGAATGCATTAAATGGTCAATGTGTAACTGTCATGGGTTGCATAGATTAAGAAGTTGAGAAGCACCAGTTTAGAGGACACAGAGCACACACAATGGTTATCTGTTGCCAGGTTAATCCTTTTCTTAATTAGCAAAGCTTTTAAGAACTGTTCCAATCACCCAAATTGTGTTCGGGTGGATGGGACATAATAAAAACCACCTGAAAATAGAAACATGATATTAACACATCCCTCAGAATTTATTGCAACTCAATTGGCCTTTCAATGGGTGAAAGGTTTGTTTGCATCAAGTTGTTATTTGCTCTGATTCTTTATCAAGCCTAAACTTTACAAATGGAAAATCTGACTCAAGACAGGATATTTCTCATAGAGACCCTCCAGACCCTGTTCCCAGATCTAGGAACAAAAGTCTTCTTTTTGTGGATTCCTGCTCAAGTGGGGATTTTGGGAAATTAAATAACAGATGAGCTGGCAAAACAGGCTTGAATATTACAGAAATATTAAAGGTATAAATGCAATGTTAAGATCACATCGTCTTTCAGCGGTTGAAACACTGATTACATGATACATGATACACAGTGCATTATTGTCGCGTTTTCTTTGACAGTCCTAAATTCAAGAGACAGTTTCTTCACACACAGTGTGAGTTGCAATCTGACATGTTTTCCAGCCCCCTTTTGATTGACAGGATACAGTCAGCCCTGATCATCGGCTGTTTTTAAACAATCGGCTGTTGGTGATACTGATTTTCTGCAATAAAGCATACTTGTCTCCCTTTTTGTGAGAATGCTAAAAGTAAACATTTTTGAATATGCATTTTTTTTCCCTTGTTCCATCAGAGTCAGTGTGCATTAGACTTAAAACAGATAATTTACACACTATTACACTATTTCACCAATTGATTACTGACAATTCCCAAGGTATTGCCTAAAGTTTTTGGCAATTTGTGCCTCATAAATATTCTAATTTCAGCCTGTTTCCCACACGATGATATGGCTTCAAGAGACAAGGAATACAATTTTAATTCCTATTGTGCCTCTGCATTACTTTTGAAGCTTAAACTTTGTAATTGCATAAAAAAGAGTGACCTGTGAGATCAATATGACCAGAGCGACCAATTCTTAAAATTTTCCCTTTGATTTCTATTTTTAAAAAATAAAAGAAAATAGGGTCAGTTATGACGATAACAGAATTTTTGGGTGAACTATATCTTTAACATCTAATATTATAACCAGGTTTGTATTTTTTAACAAATAATTAATTTGCATCTGCATTTGATATATTCAGCAGGCTTATGTGTTTCTTTGTTTAAATGTCTGTCACTTATGTTCAGGAAGGACGCTCCCTCTACATTTTACTGAAAAGCATCAAAATCCAGGCTCTAATCATACATAATCGCTAATCAGAGCATTTCCTCCCTTTTTTCCTCCGGAAACATGTGCTTGATTTGGCACTGCGTATTCGGAGCGGCTGGCATATGCAGAGGCGTATGAAATGATTCTGCTGCATAATGCGAGTGATGAGGCTTTGGCTGCAGAAAGAGGGAAAGAAAGGGAGAACGAGTGAGCTTTAATGGAATGCAAATGACATCCAGCAGAGATGATAAGCAGGCAGAGGGTCAACGGGACGAGTCTGTCCCAGCGTCTCACACACGCTGCCCTTCAGCTCAGCAAAGTTCACGGAGAACAGGAATTGTGTAGACGGACAGAAAGAGAACAGACAGAAACATGTAGAAAAGAAAATGTGATGGAGTAAGGTTTGTTTAGGGATAATAAGTAAAAGAACATGAATATCAAACGAATCCCATATATCAATATTTGCTGCAAAAAGGTCCTCAATTGCCCCGCCCCCTTTAGTTACTGTTGCTATGTCCGACAAGCCTCGCCGCTCTCACGCCACACATCATGTTCTTACACAGTGAAGAAATACAGAGAGGACACTGACAACGCACTGACCACTGACAGACAGGACAGACCAGGTTACTTTTGATATGAAACAAAGTCTCACCTTTCAAATTTGGTAATTTTTTAAAGAAATTTAAACAAACCGTTTTGTGGCTCTTTAATGTGTCTGACAGATCGCTGTAGCGCTGTAGCTGCTCGTGAACTGATCATCTCTTCCTTCTAGTTCATTTATAGCATCGGTTCCCAACAGGGGGGTCGCGGCCCACAAGGGGGCCTCAGCGAGCTCTGTGGGGGGTCGCGTCATATTTTGAAAGGTTTGAGCAATGAGCATTAAATAAAAGTCCTTAACTTTTTTCTGTTCAAAATTTACAAAATTTATATAATGAGCGAGTTCATCATGAATCCATTTTCCAATCCATGTTTTTGTCTTGTCCTGAACCACCATGGTACACCTATAATAAGTGTTTACATTGGGACTATTTTACACTGGTTCGGGATCGCTGCCGCTGCGGAGTAGCCCAGTACCTGCGTGACAACAGTCATTTAGTAATAGCCTTTCTTTCTTTCTTTTTTTACCTACACACCAGTGTGAATATTTTTGTTTTTGCATTTCATTTACAAAGGGCCTACTGATGTTTTTGTTATTGTATTTTCAATATTATAGGCTATTATTTGTGCATAAACATACCGTTTGTTTGAAAACAACATATTTTGTCATCCTTGCTGCAAGCTTACAAGAGCGATAATATCATTAAATGTGAAGGGGGGCCCTAAAATATTTTCTTGAGAAAAAGGGGGTCTCAGACAAAAAAAGGTTGGGAACCACTGATTTATAGCATCAAATAAACATGAATGAACATAAGAAGGAATATTATTTTAACCGCGGAAAGACGTCAGTACACTCCGTTTTTCAAGTTCAAATCCTCCAACGTTAATCTAAACTCTCCTGACCGCTTTGTCGGACAAAAATGGCGGATTCGTCGGATGGCGGGTTAGGATTGGTCAGATCGCCTGTCAATCAAACTCCCTGCGATGGGTCAATTGAAGATAATTTCATTATGAAGAATATTTTGACCATGCAATATTTCAAAAGAAATAACAGCCTCTGCTTCTACAAATTTTATTCGGTAACACTTTATTTTGATTGTCCCTTTCTGTTGACGAACATTCTGTTGACTATGAGTAACTTTGCAACTACATGTCAACTAACTTTCATTACAGTATTAGTAGACTGTCTGCTTAATATCTGCTAACTCTTTATTGTGATGCTCATCCAACAGACATTTTTTTTCTTTTTTAACACTTGACTGTGGGTAAGTTTCATTAAAAAAATGAAATAAAAAAAAACCTGAGAAAATTGTAATTTTGTCTAAGACTTTGTCCAGATGAAATTCAGAACAATTATCAATACACAGATGGAGTCGATCGAGTCAATCAACACCTAAAGTTTCACAGTCGTTTCCTCTTCATGGGTTCAACATTTCATTCAGTATTGTAAGGCAGTTTTTATTTACATGCTGTTGAATGTTTGATGATCAGCTTACATGTGTGCAAAAAACTTCTATCCGCTCATTTTGGAGTCAATAAGCAAGACCTCTGTCTTATCAATATTAAGACACAAAAAGTTTTGGGTCATCATCCATGTTTTGACCAAGCTTAGAGGGAATATAAATATGAGTTTCATCTGCATAAAAGTGATAATTAAGCCCAAGTGATTTTAAGAGCAATCCAAGATGGAAAATATAAATGCTAAAAAGTAAGGGGCCTAAAATTGAACCCTGAGGGACACCAGTAGTGACAAAGCCAATCTCAGACCTGAAGCCACTAAAAAAACAAACTGGCGGCGATCAGAGAGATAAGATCTAAACCAGGTTAAAGCAGTCTCAGAAACACCAAAGACTTGCTTGATAGGAGGTTGTGATTGACAGTATCAAAAGCGGAGCTAAGATCAAGAAGGATAAGGATGGAGAGGGAACCAGAATCTGAAGCTATTAACAGATCATTGGTGACCTTGACCAAAGCTGTCTCTTTAAGATACTTGTCAAGAAATTCAAATGTCAAGTCAGTGTCGTCACTTCAGTAACAAAATCTGCTTTTGCATCTTATTTCCAGAGCTGTAGTAGTAAAACATGCTGTAAAAAATGATTGTGATTTTAATGGTAAAAGACTGTAAAAATGCTACACTTTAAATTGGTTAACAGAAAGTTTCTGTACTATATATGGTGAATAACTGTGATAGATCTAACCGTACATTTAATGTAATTTTACAGTAAAATACCGTTAACAATTTTACAGTTTTACTGTTAACATTTACAGTTTTTGGAGTTATTGTATAATTTTCAGTGAAAACCTGTAAATCGACCTTCCCACAATTCCTTATAGACACTTCACATTTGATGTATTTTTGTTGAAATAACTTTTTCTTTTTTTCTTAGTTTTTTTTTTTTTATAATCAGTTATGTACATTAGGGTTTTATGTTACATTTGATGTTGTTAAATGAATGTTTATTGCATTTTTTAAAATTTCATGTGTGTTACCATGATGGTGTTTAGTGTTTGTGTAAATTACACTGTGCAGCTTCGGTTACACTTTATTTCGATTGTCACTTTAGACATTCTACTAACTATAAGTAACTTTTCAACTACATGTCAGCTAACTGTCATTAGAGTATTAGTAGAGTGTAGTAGACTGTCAGTAGACTGTTAGGTTATGGTTAGGTGTTAGGGTTCGGGTTAGGGATCATGTTGACTTGTAGTTGCAAAGTTACTTATAGTCAGTAGAATATCTGTTGGGGGACCAACAAAATAAAGTGTTAGCAGATATTAAGCAGACAGTCTACTAATACTCTAATGACAGTTAATTTACATGTAGCTGCAAAGTTACTTATAGTTAGTTGAATGTCTAAAGTGGACTATCGAAATAAAGTGTTACCGCAGCTTCTATATATTACTATTATATTTCTTGTGAAATAGCTGCTTGTGATGAGCTTTGATTCATCATGTGACTCTCACCACCGCTGTGATTGGTGGTTATCAGTGTATTACAATCATACAAAACAGATATTACTACTTCAATAGGTTGGTAAAATAACTGTATATCAGATAATGAAATACGTTTTTTTTTTACTGTAAATTTAAGTTAAGTCTGTAAAACCTAAAATGTTTCTACCGTATTTTCTATCGTATTTATCTAGATTTTTTTTTTTTACCGTAAATATAACGGAATCGTTTTTTCAGTTCTCTCAGACAATTTAAAGTGATCCCCTGATTTCGCATTCAGCAATTCAGTTGTTCCCTTAGACCCGTAACAGTAATATTTATCACATGGCTTCTGCAATTCTGTTTGGCCAATCTGTACAGTGAAATCTTTTTGTATAATCAACATTAAACCATAAATGTAACATTCAAGTGCTCCTTTTTAATGTTTCTTTCTGGCATTGCTCTGATCTCGCTTTTCATATCGCTTTTTCATTCCATATTTTATTATTTTTTATTTTTAATACTTTTCTGAAGAATTAAGGGTAAATAGTATCCACTGTTGCAGATTTTGATTCCCAGAGCTTGACCTAAATTCTCAGGAGGGCGAGATGATTCGTTTTTTGTAAGGATGCTGAAGCTGAATTAATTACATGAAGAACCTGAGTTAACAACGTTTGATTCATTCATACGCTAATGTCTGCTGGCAAACCAAAGACTGTGCA
The DNA here is from genome assembly GCA_026230005.1 of Gila orcuttii. Lineage (NCBI taxonomy): Eukaryota > Metazoa > Chordata > Actinopteri > Cypriniformes > Leuciscidae > Gila > Gila orcuttii. The sequence goes on along the minus strand of JAPDVR010000022.1, from coordinate 2,361,177 downwards.
AGTCTGACAGTAATATCTCTGCTCACCTCAGAAACGGGGCCAAGAGAGAGAGAGAGGGAGGACTTGCGTCAGCAAACTGAGAGAATAAGATTCAGTCTCTTTTGTTAATTAGCAATATCTCACAGAACGATGACTTGCCATTATTCCTATGATTATCATCCACTCATCATTATTATCTTTCAAAAACTATGATAATTACAGTAACATTTGCTGACAGTCACGTTGATTATGACTGAACGGCTACTGATAAACATTCCAGGATTGTCCAGATTTCATTTTCCTTTTTGGGAACCAAAATTAGCGTGATATTTTAATGACGAAAAGATCTTTGAAAAAGGTAATTTTACTAAATATGTTTTGCTACATTGAAAAAAATTGTATTCACATTTATTTGTTCAGCACATTTCACAATACACATCGTTTCAAAGCATTACACATTACAATTTAGAGTGTTCTGTTATCAGAGGTAACTGTCTAAATTATGTATTTCAGAAATGTAGATATACAAAATCACAGTTAGCTAAAAATGTAATAATGTAATAATAAATTATTACAATGTAATAATTTAAGGTAGAAACAATAAGCTCATTGAGCTTGTTGAAGTAATGAATACTTGTTTGGTAACAAATTATTATATATGAACATATAGAAAATTGTAGCATTGGTGCATGTTGATTCAAAAAAGAAAAGAAAATGAATAATAAAAGCTAAAGATATATCCAAATGTTCAAGACTGGATGGACCAAAAAAAAAAAAAAACGCTTATGATTGGTGTCAACGTCAACGACGTTCTAAATGTGCAGATTCTGATTCATTTTAACTCTGTTCTTCATTTTAGAAGAAAGACTGTAGACATGAGAGAGAGAGAGAGAGAGAGAGAGAGAGAGAGAGAGAGAGAGAGAGAGAGAGAGAGAGAGAGAGAGAGAGAGAGAGAGAGAGAGACATCAGCCAGCAGAGGGCAGCAAACACAAGAAAAGTTGTCAAAAAGCTTTTTATTTTTTTTGGTGCGCCAGTCTCTTCAAGCCTGCAGTGGCAACATCAAAGGCATAAACGCGATAGTATTTTCTCCAGTGACATCCTAAGTATTTTATTTCACATTAAAGCTTCCCTTAACGTGTCTGAAACTCTGAAATTATTCCTGGATTTCAAAGCCATGCATGTGAAGGACAGCACTATCTGTGCAGTGTTGCTATAGTAACTCCAGGGCTGGATAGTGTGTCAGGTAATGAAATGCTGATCAACAGCAGAACAGGAAAGCAAACTTGAATTTGGAGAGGGGCTTAACCAACCATGTAGGCTATAATCTTTCCTAGCAGTGTCCTGTAAATGCTAAGAGGGGAAAAAAGACTTCAGAATAAAAAATGTAAAAAAAAATCAGTGTTGATTTCTGTATAAAAAAAAATCCAAATGTGCAGTATGTGCAACATTAAGTCGACATAAATAACCATTTTGAGGCACTTTAGGTTGGTCGTCTAGCATTCAGTTTGCAGTGAATTCACCGCTCGGGTTTCTATAGTAACTGAACAATGTGTGGGGGGGAAATAGGGGAAAAAGACAATTTTCCACATAATGGAAAAAATGCTGAAACGTTGTGCATGTGCTTGAGATTTCAAATGGGCTCCTGAAGGCACATGTTCATAGAGATGGGCTGGAAGAAGAATGAATGCTTTTACTATAGCACGAATGAACACATGCAATTATTTACTAGCGAACTGTCAATGCACATCCAATCCATATCAGCTCAGGTGAACTACGGGTCATGATGGAGACGTTCGAGGTCGTTCAGTGTTTGTGAAGAGCAGGGTGAAATGTCCCCGGGCCCCGGAGCCTCCTGTGAGAAGTGTGGTGTCGCGGGTCAAAGGCAGAGCGGCCCCGGGGACACTAACTCTCTCCATACAAATCTGCAGCTCTGCCATGCTTTCTCAAGAGCTATTTTTAAGCAAATTAATACAAACGACTTCAAAGGGTCGCACAAAGAGGATAGACATCGTTGAGAGTACAGTAAGAAAGATCAGGAAAACCACGTTATAGTGACTGCATACCCAAAAAGTCTTCATACAGTGACTACCAGTAAAATTTATAAAAATTTGGGACCAAAAATTGTTCAGACACTTTGAGCTGATCATGTTTTGCTGAAGTGTTTTTTCTTTAATAACTAATGCACCTTTTTACACCACAGACTGAACAACATGAAGCATTGCTTGGTAACTGGTTGAGCTAAACTGGTATTATCTAATTGTGTAGTTAAATTTAACAGCTGACAGATATTCAACATAATTCATGTGTGAGACAGTCTAACAGAAGGATGGACAAAACCAGTCAAATATCAACTGAGTTCTTGTCATATTTTATGACAATTTTCGAAACTATAGCGAATAAACTGTGATAATGTGAGAAATGTTGAAGGTGTCTGAATAAACTTTGGTATGACTGTACAGTATATTAAAGAGGTCAAATGTTTAAATTCTTCCTTCTTGTGTTTATGAACCGTATAAATCAACACAAATGTCATTTAGATGTTTCAGTGTATAATAAAGAAAGTAACACTTTGGTTTAGCATCCAATTCTCACTATTAAGTTGCTTAGCTTGCATTATATTGGCTGTTTGTTCAAGCACATATTAATGCCTTATTCTGCATAACCATATACCTAAACATAACCACTACCACAACTGCCTTTATTAGGGGTGTAACGATACTCACATGTCACGATTCGATACATATCACGATACTGGACTCACGATACCATATCATTGCGATACTCAAAGACATATGATAAAAGGTTAACAAAAAATGACTGTTGATTAAAATGCTAAATTTGATATTATATTGTGTGTGTGTAAATGAATAGGATTGGACTTGGTGCTGAAACCCAAAGCACAGGACAATAGAGACACCAGAATAACAATATTCATGATTCTGAAGCTGAAATACTGAATTATTTTAGACAAATATGCTTTCACTGTCGCTGACTAGATATATTTAAAATAATGTAGGCCACTTTTACTGGTAACATCAGACATTTGGCATTATCAGGACACACAAATATTCCCCTATTGCATTACTATACAGTATATTCAACATTATTAAAACTCTTTATTTATTTATTTATTTATGTATTTATGTATTTATTTATTTATTTATTTATTTATTTATTTATTTATTTATTTATTTATTATTACACCCTTACTAACTATGTCTGAATTTCAGTCAGGATTCAGACCGCATCATAGCACAGAAACTGCGCTAGTTAAAATTACAAATGATTTACTCTTAGCTTCTGACCAAGGCTGTATCTCAATACTAGTTCTACTCGATCTTAGCGCTGCGTTCGACACTATAGATCATAAAATACTCTTGGATCGACTACAAAACTACACTGGTGTTCAGGGACAGGCACTAAGCTGGTTTAGATCGTACTTATCAGACCGTTACCATTTTGTTTGTTTAAATGGGGAAAAATCGAAGATAACGTCAGTAGACTATGGAGTGGCGCAAGGATCGGTGTTAGGCCCTCTGCTATTTTCAATATATATGCTGCCACTGGGTAATATTATAAGAAAACATGGAATTAATTTCCACTGTTATGCTGATGACACTCAATTATATATTTCATCACGACCAGATGAAAACACTAACTTATCTAAATTGACAGAGTGTCTTAAAGATATAAAATGCTGGATGACGTGTAATTTCCTGCTATTAAATTCAGATAAAACGGAGGTATTACTTATTGGTCCAAAAAACTACCCACAAAACCTCGTACAATACAACTTTAATTTAGAAGGATGTCCAGTTACTTTATCCACTACAGTAAAAGACCTGGGTGTTATACTAGACCGCAACTTGTCTTTCGAAAATCATATTTCATATGTTACAAGAACAGCCTTCTTCCACCTTAGAAATATTGCTAAGCTACGTAACATGCTATCTGTTTCTGATGCAGAAAAGTTAGTTCATGCATTCATGACCTCAAGACTAGATTACTGTAACGCTTTATTAGCTGGTTGTCCTACATCCTCAATAAACAAGCTACAGTTAGTGCAAAATGCAGCTGCTAGAGTTCTTACTAGGTCAAGAAAATATGATCATATAACACCAATTTTATCATCTCTGCACTGGTTACCTATTAAGTTCCGTATCAATTACAAAGTACTATTACTGACCTATAAAGCCCTAAATGGTCTAGCTCCTGTATATTTAATGGACCTTCTATCGCCCTACAATCCATCGCGTTCTTTAAGATCCCTAAATTCGAGGCTTCTGGTCATTCCTAGGATATCCAGATCCACTAAAGGAGGGAGGGCGTTCTCGCATTTCGCTCCTAAACTCTGGAATAGCCTTCCTGATACTGTTCGTTGCTCAGACTCGCTCTCCCAGTTCAAAACTAGATTAAAGACGCATCTCTTCAGCCAAGCATTCACATAATGCTTGCCTCTTATACTACTGTTGAATCAGATCGAATGCATTAATATTATGAACAGCAGCTACGCTAATTATTTCCCATCTGCTTTTCTGCTGTTATCTCGGGACGCTAATCCCGAGGTAAATAGCGTTCTTCAGCTACAGTCTGTATCCAGCCTCTCACGGAGACTTCAGAGTCCCCAACACCTGCGATGAGACGACTCGACGCCTGTGAAGAGACGACTCAACGCCGGCGATATGTTATGCCATAAATTAATACATGATGATTAACTAACTGTATTTTTTACGTACATTTCTGAAATGCACTTTCTGTAAAGCTGCTTTGAAACAATATGTATTGTGAAAAGCGCTATACAAATAAATTTGAATTGAATTGAATTGAATTATTAATGAGCAGTAAATTAGGAGTTTATTGAGAAAAAAGTCATAGATAATAGTGAATATATGTTCCCCAAACTAAAGTGTGACCGTGACAAATGCTTTATTATCTCTAACTTTAGCTTTAAAGTTCACGATAAGGTCCTATTAGTTAACATTAGATGATGTGTTAACCAGTGTTGGGTGTTATGCATTAATAAGTTATTAAATACTGTAATTTAATTACTTTTCTCTTTAAGAAGTAAAGTAAGGGATTTTTTAGCCATTTAATTACAGTTACTTCTGGTGTAATTACATTAAAAAATACTGTATAGACTATAGAACAATTCTAGATTAAACAATAGTGGATTGAATCGAATTTAATGTTAAAATGTTTGTTTTTAATTTAACCTTCTCTCTACATACTTTGGTCAGTTCAAGAATAATTTATGCAATTTAATATTATTTATTTGGAAGAATTAAAAGAGCCGTTTAATGTCTACGCTTGTGTTGTTCAACTGGTCGAGGTTAATGTAGCATTAACATGTAATGCGGTAGTTTTTAGCACAGTAAGAGTAATTTGCACAGTTACCCAACACGTGCATTAATTAACAACATTTGTCACAGTATTTTGTTAACATTAGTTAATAGAAAAAAGTTTATTGAATAATATAGACAGATTCAACTTTTGATTTTAATAATGTTATACTAAATTTTAAAATGAACATTAACTGATATTGTGAAATTCTTCAGAAGTATTTTTCATTGTTAGTTTCTTAATGTTTAATGGTAAAAAGTTAGTCACTCCTTCAGGTAATAAACAGCCTGTGATATTTTCGTATAATGATATAATTTCAGCTACTGATGACGAATCCCATTGATGTATATCTTTAACATCGTTAACCTTAATTTAAAAAAAAATTGTCATCATCATCTTTTTCACTTTTGTTCATGCTCATAAATAATGCCTGACCTGATGGCAATATTCATTATTGAATGCAGATATGGATATTGCACCACGTCATTGATTTAGGTTTTGATCCATTAAAAGCCCATTAAATGATTTTTCTTAGATTGTATGGGGGAGCATATTGATTTTTCTTCTGTTCAGATTGATTCACCTTGTGGTAATAAACAGTTTATCAGTGGTTGAGGATGGACAGATACTTGGAAACAAAGAACAAAAGAATCCAATTTCGAGTCTTTTGCTGTGGGGAATGAAGGCTTATTGTGTTGACTCAAACCGAATCCTCTCTGTTTCTGCTCTTAGGATCTTATCATGCTAATAATAACAGCGCACAGGTCAAACACTGTGACATCAGCACCTCTAATCCTCAACGAGAGACATTCAGATCTCTTGAAAAATACACACACACACAAAAATCATAAATGTCAGTCCTTATCGCCTTTTTAGTGTATTTGTGTGTGTTTGTGCGCTGAATTTGGAGTATATTTACCTCCGCTCTGCTGAAGTAATGGGCTTTGGCAGCTGTGTAATTCTTTTTGATTTACTCTTGACCTATGACGAGTTCTGCTGCACATCCAATCTCAAAAAAATGAATGTGGACCTCCGTCTGCAGTGTCACATTTTCCGTTGGATAGACACATCAGGGCCGACCCCTATGATAACACTGTCCTCTGTGTCTCTGTGGGCCGTGCTGTCATAAGAGATAAGGGCCGAGGGGAGAAACACGCACCAGACACGTGCCTTCAGACGGAAAACAGGGAATTATGCACTAATGATTAGCGGGATTTGCTGCATAAGCTTGGATATCTCTAATAAAATGGACGGAATGAGCAAGTTCATTCTCTGATGTGGACAGTGATTTTCTGTGAATGCAATTGAAGTCATGTTCTTCCTCCTCTCATGCTCAAATCACAGTCATTTGTCTTGCAGATATTTATGTCCACAACCTCATGATTTGCTACTGGCGTAATTAACAGGATACTGACGGTGTATAAATTATATATTTTTTTCTTTTGTGAGAAAATGTCTTTTGTTTTTTCTTTGTCCCTCACATCGGTCTCAACTTCTTTATATCTCTCTATATTTTTATGACACTATATTATACAAAGTGAGTGTTATGATATACTGTATTATATACAGTGGATATAAAAACTTTGATAAACAGCTGCTTTTAGTGATGTAAAAAAACATGTCAAATGGTTTAAATCTTACCTTATTGATCGTCCCCGGTTTGTTGTCTTAGGAAACAACAAATCTGAAATTGGACCGGGAAATAATAATGTAAATATGGCTTAGGGTATCAGTTGTATGCTTATGATACTCAAATAGCTACAAATCCAATATTACTGTCACCTCTACAAACATCTGGCAGTGTGTGCAGGAAATAAAAAACGTAATTGTTTAAAACTGAATTGTTCCAGCCGCTATTCACAAAGGGAGCAATTTTAATTTGATTATGGAAGATAGTGTTGTATTTCCATCTACTCAAGCTTGTAACCTTGTTGTGATTTGTGACGCTCATCTGACATTAGACTCACATTTTAAGAGAATCACAAAACCTGCATCCCATCATCTCAGAAACATTGCTAGAATTCAGCCTTACCTCACTCTGCCTGATGCTGAAAGGCTTATTCACGCACGTTTTACTTCCAGGATTGATGATTGTAATGCACTATTTGTTGGTTTACCTGCTGAATTAATCCAACAAATGCAGTATATCCAGAATTCAGAAGCACATGTTCTTACATATACATCTGCACATCACAGGCATGCTTTACAGTTTGCATTTCTTTTTTTAAATCGCTTACAAAGATCAAAGTGATGATTAGCATTCTATTGTGTTAATTAGTTGTATTGTAATGATTAGTATTTTAGATTTATTGTTTCTTTGTTTTGTATTATTTTTGTACTTCTGCATAAATGTTGTTTCTCATGCTTAAATAGCATTAAAAATAGCATACATTTTTCATGCTAGAACCGCCAGTGATGCGATGACTTTATGAATTAGCAACTGGCTCTTTTATTTGGAAGGCTGGACTGATTCTGCATCATTCATATTATTCATCAAGTTATATGAGTGCACCGTCTTTGTGTATATAAAGTTTTTGTGCTCTAACATACTGTGATGGGGTTGAAGTAATATAGCACAATGTGAAACAATGTAAAAATTTAAACAATGTGAAATTATCAATTACTATAGCACTATGCAAACCACAATTACGATAAGAAAGCCCATTTTTGTTGACCACTAATCTGAATTTTTAAAAGCTGTAGAATGAAAAAAATTTGGTTGTGTTAATACTGTAAATGTTGTGAGAATATATCCAGCCGCCTTACGACTCCAGGGATGAAACTCATTTTGTGTGTATTACCATTCATTCTCTCATACATTCCATTCACAAATGCAGATTGGCAAAAAGCATCATAGAGTCGTCATTGTGTTTTGACACGTGACCGTGTTGCTGCTTCCACATCAAGGGCTATTCATACCCGAGTGCATCCAATGCACAAGCCCTTTTCTATGATGAAACAATACTGGGGTAAGACACGTTAAAGTCTTTATGTTTAAGCGTCCTTTTGTGTCTTATCCATAAAGGTGTCATGGAAATGGTGGCGGTTTTGCTGTGGAAATGCAGTATCTGTCTGCCTCAAGAAATGGATTTGTGGTCTTTTATCTCACCGCAAAATCAATCAAATGGCAAGTGAGCAGAGGAAGAGTGCTTTGGTGACAGGTTTGTTTTCAGATACGGGTAGAAAACATTTCTACAGAAGATGCTACAGCAGCTGTCAGGTGGAAAATATATAAAACAAACACAAAAAAGAGCTTTATCAGATTACACATCTTATCCACCACTTAATGCATTGTGACCGTCCTGCTTTTTTAACAATAACATGACAAACTAATAAAACTGTTCAAATCGTTCAATGGTTCAAATCGTACCTCTCAGTAGGTTATTCAGGGTGTTTTGGATGGTCGAGGTCTTTAGGTCACAACTTCTTGCTACTGGGGTTCCTCAGGGCTCAGTGCTTGGACCACTTCTCTTCTCCATCTACATGTCATCACTAGGATCTGTCATTCAGAAACATGGCTTTTCCTATCACTGCTATGCTGAAGACCTCTCATTCCAGCCGGATGATCCAACGGTAGATACTCACATCTCAATCTGCCTGACAGACATTTCTGGCTGGATAAAGGACCACCACCTTCAACTCAACCTTGCTAATTGAGAAATGCTTGTGGTCTTGGCCAACCCAACACTTCAGCACAACTTCTCCATTCAGCTATAGGTTTATCATCCATAACTCCTTCCATGACAGCCAGGAATCTTGGAGTTGTGACTAGGGCTGTCACGATGTTAGATTTTTCACACCACGGTTATGGTAAATGGTAAATGGACTGCATTTATATAGCACTTTAACAGACCCATGGCCACCAAAGCACTTTACATATTGCCTCACATTCACCCATTCACTCACTCATTCATACACCGAAGGCGGTGTCAGCCATGCAAGGCGCCATCCAGCTCGTCGTATATCTATAGAGACCTTGGGGGGAAAAGGTTATCAGTCAAATTAATTTTTACTTTGTTTATTTAGTTTTTCTTTTTTACCCAACAAACATAAGGAATACTGATAAACACAAGGCACATGCATTTTTACTTCTTGCATTCTCAAACTATGGTAAAACATTTTTTCGTTTCCACAGACTCAAAAATCATCAGCTGACCTGAGACTCTGTCTCTGGCTTTCTCTGTCTTCTTTAAAGCTCCCTATGAAATAATAAGAGAGAAAATACTGTCAAGTTCCCTATCGGTCAGTCACTACAACGTAGGTCATGACTGACCAATAGGAATCTCGCTAGAGAGGCCAATCTACTTCGAGTGAAAACTAAAACAAGCCAATACACATTGGCGTGCAATCATTTGCATCAGCTGCGCGCCCTCGTTAGCGCGGGTATAAACGAGCAGCTGGTGCGATTGCACACTAGCTTTTTGCTTCGGAGCCAAACACTTCGATGTCTCTGCTACAGTTGAAACCAACTTTTACGAGCCTTCTGGACCTCTCCTTCCCGGTGCGGGCGTGACAGCACGGCAGCGCGAGCAGTTTCTCTTTCTCTCTCTTTCTTTTTTTTGTTTTGCTGTTTTAAAAACTGAGCAAAAAAAGAGCTGTTTTAACAGCTGGTGAGGTGCGCTTCAGAGCGCTCAAAAGCTGTTGTAACAGCTGGTAAGGTGCTCCTTGCAAGCGCTCAAAAGCTGTTATAACAGCTGGTAAGACCCCCAGCGAGAGAGATCCAGCGCACAGACGGGTGCACATTCCCGTCTGTGATCGCTGTGGCTGTTCCCCTGCGTGCTTCAGCACCAGTGAGAGTAGTCCCTAAAAGAGCATACACAGATAGTTCGCGTCTTTTTCAAGATGACGTTCTATCTGTGTGTTTCTGGATGCGGTCGTTACCTGGGGTCGCGGGATGGTCACGATCGCGGCCTCGTGTGTCTGGGCCTCGAACACGCACAGGCAGCGTTCGTGGATGAGTCATGTACCCATTGTGGGAAGATGACCATCTCGGAGCTAAGGTCGAGACTCACGTTCCTGCAAAGGGGCGGAGTGCCCGTGCCTGCACCTCGTTCCAACCCCCCTTCGCGGGTTGCTTCGGGCAGTGACACGGGTGACCTGAGGATCACAGTGAGCGCGCTTCCTTCGGGGAACCAACCCCCTAGGAACCCTCACTCCTCTCATGCTCCGCAACCAGTTGAGCTGCCAACGGAACGTTCTGGACCATCCTCGAGGTGTGTACCGGTCGTTTCGTTTGGCGCTCCCTGCGACGACCAGATGTCGATCGCTGCATCGGAGGGTGGGTCAGACCTCTCCGCGGATGACGGCTCAGAGCCGCTGCCTCCTTCGGGTGTGCCAGCAGTGCCCGAGTCGGACCCGGAGATGATGGCCATGCTTTCCCGGGCCGCCAACAGGATCGGGCTCGTGTGGAACCCTCCACCGTGTCCCGAGCCCTCGAGGTTGGACGATTGGTATCTCGGGGTGGCGCGCGCTGGTTCTCAGCAACCCACCCCAGTGCCTTTCTTCCCGGAGGTGCATGAGGAGCTCACAGGGACGTGGACGGCACCTTTTACTGCCAGAAACCGTCTCGGTGGCTCCTCCTCCCTCACCACCCTTGATGGCGGGGCAGCTAAGGGATACACGCGCATCCCACCAGTGGAACGGGCCGTTGCTATGCAACTGTGCCCTAACTCCACTTGGCGTGGAGAACCGTGTCTTCCTTCCCGGGCCTGTAAGTACTTGTCGGACCTGACCGGCAAGGCTTACAAGGCCTGTGGGGAAGCTGCCTCTGCCATACACGCTATGGCGTTGTTGCAGGTTCATCAGGCCAGGGCACTGAAGGACCTGCACGAGGGTGGTCATGACCCACAAGTTCTCCAAGAACTTCGTGCCGCAACTGACCTCGCGCTTCGTGCGACGAAGGTCACTGCGCGGTCAGTGGGTCGTGCGATGTCCACTCTGGTGGTCCAGGAACGCCATCTCTGGCTGTGTCTGGCTGACATGCGGGAGACCGACAAGATCAGGTTCCTTAACTCCCCCGTGTCCCAGACCGCGGCGACGCGGTCGAGAACTTCGCCCAGCAGTTCTCGGCTGTACAGAAGCAGACTGAGGCCATCAGAAACATCCTGCCGCGGCGGTCAGCTGCTGCCTCCACCCCACCGCCCGCGGCTCCTCGGTCTGCTCGTCGCTGTGGGCGTCCTCCTGCGTCTGCCCCTGCTCCCGTGCCGCAGCAGCAGCCTCCATCTAAACGGCGCCATGGAGCCAGTCGCAGGCAGGGCGCTCCGCCCGTCCAGGCCCCCGCCAAGAGGGGCGGCAAAGCCAAGGGTAAGCGGCCCTAGGACAGGCGACCCAGAGATGGAAGGGACTGCTCTCCAGGAGACGATGACTGCATCGCTCCCTCCCCCGGAAGAGGGCCGGGTGGTAAATCCTTTGTTTCATTTTGTTTGTGTTCCGCCGCTGGCCTTAAAACCAGCGGTACCCAAATTCTCAATAAAAGAGCAGTTTCTATCATCTCTGGGTCCGAAGAAGACCCGGAGAGCAGTGGGGGGTTGGAATCCTCACCACTTTCATCCGCCTCTTCTTTCGCCAGACGGCAGCTGTGTACGGTCCGAGAACGCCACCGAGCCGCCTCCCGCACCTCCTGCCCCGTGGAACCAGGTAAGTGCTGCACAGCACACTCAGACCCCGCTACGGGCCGCCTCCCAGAGAGAGCCTCCCGAGCAGCGTCCCTGTGTTCCACCACGCTGCCCCACTCCGGGTACGCCTACGGTCCCTTTGGTCCCGCTTATACGGTCTCTGCGAGCCTGGTTAGCGCTCCCCAGTCCGTCTCGCTGGCTCATTCGAACCATCAGGCTCGGCTATGCGATTCAGTTCGCCCGGCGTCCCCCCAAGTTTCGGGCCATCCACTCCACTACAGTGAGAGCAGCCGATGCCCATGTCTTGCGTGCGGAGATCGCAGTCCTACTGGCGAAGGATGCGATAGAGCCGGTCCCTCCAGCCGATATGAGGTCAGGGCACTACAGTCCCTACTTCATTGTACCCCTCATTGTACAACCCTTCGGGTTGTCCCTGTCCCCCCGTGTCTTCACGAAAGTCACGGAGGGGGCCCTTGTTCCCATGAGAGAACAGGGCGTTCGCATCCTCAACTATCTCGACGACTGGCTCATACTAGCACACTCTCGAGATCAGCTATGCGAACACAGGGACCTAGTGCTCAGGCACCTCAGCCAGTTGGGTCTTCAGGTCAACTGGGAAAAGAGCAAACTCTCCCCTGTGCAGAGGATCTCTTATCTCGGTATGGAGTTGGATTCGGTCGCCCAGACAGCGCGCCTCACAGAGCAGCGTGCTCAGTCGGTGCTGAACTGCTTGAACACGTTCAAAGGCAGGACAGCGGTCCCACTGAAATTCTTTCAGAGGCTCCTGGGGCATATGGCAGCAGCAGCAGCGGTAACCCCGTTCGGCCTGCTTCATATGAGACCGCTTCAGCATTGGCTTCACGGCCGAGTCCCGAGATGGGCGTGGCATCACGGCACTCACCGGGTGGTAATCACACCGGCATGCCGCCAGACCTTCAGCCCATGGTCAGACCTCTTGTTCCTGCGGGCAGGAGTCCCCTTGGAACAGGTGTCCAGGCATGCTGTGGTATTCACAGATGCCTCTGCCACCGGCTGGGGTGCCACGTACAACGGGCATGCAGTGTCAGGGGTGTGGACGGACCCCCAACTGCATTGGCACATCAATTGCCTCGAGTTGCTAGCAGTACATCTCGCTCTGAGCCGCTTGAAAAGGCCGCTACGGGGCAGGGACGTGCTGGTCCGTACGGACAACACGGCGACCGTTGCGTACATCAACCGACAAGGTGGTCTACGCTCCCGTCGCATGTCGCAACTCGCCCGCCATCTCCTCCTCTGGAGTCAGAAGCATCTGAGGTCGCTTCAAGCCATGTATGTCCCCGGCGTGCTCAATCGTGTGGCCGACGAGCCTTCACGAGCTGTGCTTCCGGGAGAACGGCGACTCCACCCCCAGGCGGTTCAGCTGATATGGAGAGAGTTCGGGAGGCTCAGGTAGACCTGTTTGCCTCCTCAGAGACCTCCCACTGCCAGCTGTTTTACTCCCTGACCGAGGGAACACTCGGCACGGACGCACTGGCACACAGCTGGCCCCGGGGCCTTCGCAAATATGCGTTTCCCCCAGTGAGCCTACTTGCACAGACACTGTGCAAAGTCAGGGAGGACGAGGAGCAGGTCCTTCTGGTGGCTCCCTATTGGCCCACCCGGACTTGGTTCCCAGAATGCACCCTATGGCACCCGCGCCCAGACCTCTGGAAACTCCATGTCTGGTCCCTGGACGGGACGGGGAGGTTCTAGGTGACTTACCCCCAGAGGTACTTAACACCATCACTTCAGCACGGGCGCCGTCCACGAGACGTGCTTACGCCATGAAGTGGAACCTGTTCGTCGAGTGGTGTTCTTCTCGCCGAGAAGACCCCCGAAGATGTTCGATAGGTTCTGTGCTTTCCTTCTTGCAGCAGGGGTTGGAGCGTAGACTGTCTCCCTCCACCCTCAAAGTACATGCTGCCGCTATTTCAGCTTATCACGACCACATAGATGGCAGAACAGTTGGAAAGCACGACCTGGTCGTCAGGTTTCTTAGGGGGGCGAGACGATTAAATCCTCCTCGACCCCCCTCCATACCCTCTTGGGATCTTTCCCTGGTGCTTCGAGCACTTCAGGATGTTCCCTTTGAGCCTCTGCAGTCAGTAGACTTAAAGCTTCTTTCCATGAAGACTTTGCTGCTGGTTGCACTGGCCTCTGTCAAGAGGGTAGGAGACCTGCATGCATTTTCGGTCGACGAGTCGTGCCTAGAGTTCGGGCCGGGTGACAGCCATGTGGTACTAAGACCCCGGCCTGGCTATGTCCCCAAGGTTCCTACCACTCCCTTCAAAGACCAGGTAGTGAACCTGCAAGCGCTGCCTTTGGAGGAGGCAGACCCAGCCCTGGCTTTGTTCTGTCCCTTTCGCGCTCTGCGTATGTACGTGGACAGAACTCAAAGCGTCAGGACCTCAGATCAGCTCTTCGTCTGTTACGGAGGCCAGCAGAAGGGAAAGGCTGTCTCCAAGCAGAGGATGGCCCACTGGATAGTGGATGCCATCGTCTTGGCTTACCAAGCCCAAGGCGTGCCCTGCCCGCTCAGGTTGCATGCACACTCCACGAGAGGCATTGCATCCTCCTGGGCGCTGGCACGTGGCTCCTCGCTAACAGATATATGTAGAGCTGCGGGCTGGGCGACACCTAACACGTTCGCTAGATACTATAGCCTACGTGTAGAGCCGGTCTCCTCCCGTGTTCTCACCCTAGACGGGTAGAAGCACTGAGAGGCCTGGCTCCGTCGGCTTGCTGCACCCTACTGTGCACCCTTATTGCTCCAGAGTAAAACCTGTCGAGTCCTCCAAACCACTCGGCCCGGACTTGGCGGAGCGTCCGGCGCCAGGCCCTTATCCGCTGAATCCTTGAGAACCGGATCTGGGCTGGGTTCCATATGTGTGACCCTACGGGGATCCCATATGTGTATACTTCCACGGACACTCCTATCGGAAGCCCGTGTCTTTCCCTTGGGCTAAGTCACCCATTATTTCGTATGCAGTACAACCTCGGGTTAGTCCATACGTATTTTCCACATAACTCTTTGAAGAAGTGGCTTCCGCAGCGTTCTCCTTCCTAAACGGAGAGGGCACGCTTTCCCAGTGTTCCAATATCTCACTGTATGGGTTATCACCAGTGATGGGAATAACGGCTTTATAAATAACGCCGTTACTAACGGCATTACTTTTTCCAGTAACGAGTAATCTAATTGATTACTCTTCTCATCTTAATAACGCCGTTACCGTTACTGCCAAAAAATGCGGCGCGTTACTATAACTGATGAGGCTGTTTTTTTTTTTCATCAGACCAACTAGATCTCTGAGCGAGAGGCAAATACTTTTTTTACTGTTCTTCCTTGGTTAGTGGGCAGAGCACGAGACAAGCGCATAAATGCTGACGATTGGCTATAAGGTAGAGTAAAATGTCATTGTAAGCCAATCAGAGGTAGAGTTGGGCGGGTGTTCGAAAGCACGCATAGTAGTGATGGGCATTCGGCTCTTTTGACTCAGCTCACTGAAAAGAGCCGGCTCTTTTGGCTCACTTAACAAGCTTAATTTAATTTTGCCCAGTTGTGGCCTGTTGAGGGGCAATAAATATCAAAATTTCCAAAACATCTATTGTGTTATTTGCATTGATCCACTATATAAACATAATATCTACATACATGGCGTTTGATTGGAGGCTAGTCTCACTTTGTCCCACAGCAACATTTTTTTTTTAGATGCGTGTACAATGTTTCATGTTTCTGTTCATAATGTATTGTATTAAGTGTCCATTTCATTATAATATTCAAATTTATCATAAATAATTGAACATGCACATGTATTTTAAGTTCCGTTAAAGAGGGGTAGAGGTGGGGTCACATTTGAGCATTTAAAATTTAATTTTACTTGAAAGTAACGCAATAGTTACTTTCATAAGTAACTAGTTACTTTTAAAATTTGTAACTGAGTTACTAATTTAGTTACTTTTTGGAAGAAGTAACTAGTAACTGTAACTAATTACTTTTTAAAAGTAACTTGCCCAACACTGGTTATCACGGAACAACAGTGTCAGACTCACTCTGTGTAAGCCTCCTCCTATCGTCCTTCCAGGCAAGGAGGTGTAGAGGCTCGCACAGGGGCGCTGGATGGGGTGCAGCGGCTGTGGTGCTTTGGTAGGGATTCCTATTGGTCAGTCATGACCTACGTTGTAGTGACTGACCGATAGGGAACGTCTCGGTTACATATGGTAACCCTCGTTCCCTGAGGGAGGGAACGGAGACGTAGGTCCCGTCGCCACATCCGTTGCCGCCCGCCGGGGCGGCCAGCTTTCTCAGGCTTGGCTCCTCAGCAAAAAACTAGTGTGCAATCGCACCAGCTGCTCGTTTATACCCGCGCTAACGAGGGCGCGCAGCTGATGCAAATGATTGCACGCCAATGTGTATTGGCTTGTTTTAGTTTTCACTCGAAGTAGATTGGCCTCTCTAGCGAGATTCCTATTGGTCAGTCATGACCTACGTCTCCGTTCCCTCCCTCAGGGAACGAGGGTTGCCATATGTAACCGAGACGTTCAACAGTATGATGAATTAATATTAACTACACTGATACTTTAACCTGTTAACTTGCGTAACGTTACCCATATTTTAAGCTCTTAAACCTATCGTTGCACCGGCGCCAATAAAGTCATGCAGATTTGAAAAAACAAAATCATGTGCAAATACAACATACAAAAATAAGACAAGTAAAGAAATCGAGGTACTTAATAATCACCCTTTATTTAAATATATGAACACAGAAACACGCTGTTAACAGGTTAATGTCACATTTACCATTCCATCACTAGTAAAATAAATCACAACTTACTCTCTGCAAAATGGCGTAATCCGCAGGGTGATGGACACGGAGATGGATAAAAAGGTTGGTGGTGTTGCCCCCCTTCACACTGACCGTAGCCCGACACATTCTGCAGATTGGGCTGTCTAAGGTGCTGTTTTCTTTTAAGCCAAAAAACTCCCATACTGGCGAGCTTACTTTTTTCGGGTGTGGATCGAGCATTTCACTCTCTCGCTAAAACGACATGGTTCTTCTCAGAATAGCGGCCGCGGGCGCGCGCTGCGTCTTCTTCTTGTTTGATAGGTGTCAGTGGGTGCAATACTGCCACCTGAGAGGTCAACCAGGTACTGGCGCTGGATTATTTACGTGTCATGTTATCATAAGAGTCCTATTCATTTTAAACATTGTGGTTATCACCAATACCGGTATATTGTCACACTCTAAATTGACACAATGTCAATATTTCATGCTTTGAATATCATGATTATTGTCAATACCGGTATATTGCGACACCCCTAGTTGTGACTGATGATCAGTTAAGCTTCCCAGACCATCTTACTACAACGGCCCGGTCCTGCAGATTTGCTTTATACAACATCAGAAAGATCAGACCCTTCCTATCAGAGGAGGCCACACAACTCCTTGTCCAAGCTCTTGTTCTATCCAGACTGAACTTTTGTAATGCTCTCTTAGCGGGCCTTCTGGCATGTACAATACTATCAAGCCTTTGCAACTGATCCAGAATGCAGCAGCGAGGGTGGTCTTCAACGAGCTGAAGAAAGCCCACGTCACACCTCTCTTCATCAGTTTGCACTGGCTGCCAATAGCCGCTGGCATCAAATTCAAGGCACTGATGTTTGCCTATAAGATAACCACTGGGTCTGCACCAATATAACTAAACTCGCTAGTTCAGACTTATGTGCCCTCCAGAAGCTTGTGTTCTACAAGTGAATGCAATCCCAAAGTGACACAAAATCACTCTCACGGACCCTTTCCTGGACTGTTCCCAGCTGGAGGAATTGAGGAATGATCTCAATTTGTGCAGCCATTTTCAAAAAATGTCTAAAGACACATAATTTTCGCCAGCACCTGACCAATTAATACTAGCACGTGCCTATTCTATTCTATTTGTTTTACTGATATAAAATAATAATAATAATAAAAAAAACTTGCGATGTTTTAACTGTGCTAGACTGACTGAGACTTGTTACAGCACTTGTATACTGTTGCCCTCTTGCTGGTCTGATTGCTTCTATTCTTCTCCTCAGTTGTAAGTCGCTTTGGATAAAAGTGTCTGCTAAATGAATTATTGTTTTTAGTGGGGTGCTACATGGTTGTTCTGCATGTCATTCAAGAAAATAGCACAAACAGCACAATTAACACACTAATAGAAAAGGATTGGGAAATTATAAAAGAGGATGTTCCATCCTCCGATGCTACAATTATCTATTTCCATCTTGACTTTATTATTAATCATACACTACAAAAACAATTTTCTACACCAGTATTTTTGTCTAATTTTCCAGTACAAATATATAAACATTCTTAAATCAAGAAACATTTACTGGAGAAGCAAAATTACTTATGATATTAAAGGAGTAGTTCACTTCAGAATTAAAATTTCCTGATTATTTACTCTCCCCCACGGCATCCAAGATGTTCATGTCTTTCTTTCTTCAGTGGAAAATAAATGAAGGTTGTTGAGGAAAACACTCCAGGATTTTCTCCATATAGTGACTTCAATGGAGTCCAACGGGTTGAAGGTCCAAATGTGAGTTTCAGTGCAGCTTCAAAGTCTCGACACGATGGGGTTTTAACAGGTTTTAAAGTGCACGTTTTTGAAAATGGTCTCCATGTAAACAACAAAAACGCAAATCTCTGAAGACGATGACGTTATGCACATGCGTATTACGTGTTCAGTCTATAGTGTTTCATCGCCATCTAATGGCCTGGCTGCAGAATACAGCGTTTTTAGTAGTTTTCGCGGATCTGTGTGAATGAGGGTCGTTTTGATAATGGTGTCGTCTGTACGCGGAAAACTCAAAGGAAAAACTTCTCAGTTTTAAACATATCATTGTCGTGTAAACGTAACCTAAGTCAAACACCATTTACAAAATAAATAAAATAAAAGGTAAAACAACGATGTCGTACGATTTTGAAGTTGGAGGAGAACATTTTTTTTTTCGCCCTTCCTTGGGTTACCGCCGGGCATTTCCAACCTGATTATGTAATGTGTGGCGCATTAGTACTAGTGCAAGACGAGCATTTGTGGTTAAAAAGTATATGAATGTTTTTTTTATATATATATAAAATCGCCAATGGTTTTGTCTTTGGCTGGGATCGTGTCGAGACTTTGAAGCTGCTTTGAACCGCACATTTGGACCTTCAACCTGTTGGACTCCATTGACGTCACTATATGGAGAAAATCCTGGAATGTTTTCCTCAAAAACCTTTATTTCTTTTCCACTGAAGAAAGAAAGACATGAAAATCTTGGATGACATGGGGGTGAGTAAATTATCAGGAAATTTTAATTCTGAAGTGAACTACTTCTTTAAGTCTTGTTTTCTGAAAAATGTATAAAAATTAAGGGAGCTTAAAGACATACATTATACATTAACATTGTCACTTAGTTTGTTACTATATTATATAATGATACTCAATTACTTCAACATGATATCTGACTCTCATTAGACAAAAAAGCATAAATTAATATGACTATTAATATGCAGTGCTCGTTATAAAGTGAAAGTTTGTTCATAGATGGCTGACTGGTCCCCTCGTTTCATCGCTTAAGGCAAGTCTAGTATTAAACTAGCCTGTATTTGTTTATCCAAATCCTCATGGTATATGTTGTGTGTGTATTTTAATCTTCAAGTGCCTCTTTCCTTGGCTGACACCCTCTCCTACTCAAGTGTGAAATGTTATTAATCTCTTGCAGATTCCATCCCACTAGACTAAGAGGATAATGTAACAAACGCAACCCCATCGCAGTTAAAAGCGCTCTGAAAGCATCTCAGAAAAGCCTGTGGCGTGTTATTAAGTTTGGCAAGAGGGCTGTTTGATTAACTTTGGATTATTTGAAGGTGTGAGCTGGCTTTTGTATTAACGAACCCCAATTTGACATTCAGTGCACTGGCATATTCATAGACATTTGAAGACTATGGTTTAACAGAAAGTCCATTAAACATCTGTCGGTCATATCCCAACCAATTGTACTTTGCCAGTGTAGGCATATGTATGTTTTTATTTCTCTACACTGTTTTTCCTCCTTAGTATTTTTGTCTTGTTTTCCAGTACAAATATCTAACCATTCTTAAATCAAGATACATTTACTGGAGAATCAACATGACTTAAAATATTAAGTATTGTTTTCTGATAAATGTGTCAAAATGAGTTTACACTAAAAACCAGAACAAATATGTGCCTGTGGGGTCAGAAAAATAATCTTGTTTTCCCTTTGAATTCAGATTTTTTTTTCTTGCTTTAAAGGGACAATGTGTAGTTTTTTAGGTATTGTATTATCTAAAATCAATATTTTTATTCATAAATATGTCCTCAATGGTGTACAAATACCTCTGCCAATTATCTGACTTATCCTCGTAAACGAAGAATTTATTATCATTATATACATGTGACGGGTAGGTCCATGGAGGCTTCCATGTCTTTCCGCCATCTTGAAAAACTATAATAGCAGAGAGGGTCAAAAAGTACTAGGCCAACGCGTTTCCACAACGCGTTTTCGTTCAGAGCTAGCGTCACGTGACTGAAAGCAGCAGAAACGGAGGAGCAGAGCAGTGAGAGGCGCTTGTCACGGCCTCGACAAGTTTGAAAGGCTGCATTGCACTGTTATTATTCATACTGTAACATTCGTTTGTTCGTTGTGTCAAGTTGCAGTTTGTTTGAAATAAAAACCTGTTCACCTGAAGGAAAACTCGACGAAGTGCTGTTAGAAGACATCCTGTCATAGCTTTTTGGTACATAACAGCTACCGTAGATGCAACACGCATTTGAAAAAGCGAGGCGCTGGAGAGCACAATTCATTTGAATGCAAAATACAATTTCACCACTAGATGGGAGAAATTCCTAGCCTGGCTCCGCCCTCCTACGCACTTCCGCTCAATTTCATTTTCCTTCAGTACTACGTCTGGGATTGTGCTGTAGACTTTGGTTTTCTCCGATCAATTTTTTACCGGGCCAATCAGCGAACAGAGGGAGTGGCTGAGAACGATGACGTTGATGTCGACTCATGCGTTATTTTGAATTGTAGTTCAAAATAAGAAAGATGCGAGCGAAGCCATTCGGTCCGTTGTGGCAACGCTGCCGAATATCAAGAAGTTAAAGCCGGAGCAAGAACAATCTTTGCTTAGTTTTGTGTTTATGGCCATCCTCCCACGGGGTTCGGGAAAAGACATATGTCATGAGCAAACGTTAGCGATTGGTTATGGCAGATAGAGTGACTCTGGGCAGATCCAATAGTTTTAGACTTCAATAGAATACCCGCCTACAAGGAAGTTAACGCTTGTCAATGGAGCGGTGCCAGACTCTCTGTACAAATGAAATGTACGAGAGTCTGGTAGAACCAGGCTAAGAAATTCCTACACAATGTCCCTTTAAGCATAAACTCACTTAATTCTGATTATTTATTTTATTTTATTTTTTTTAGTTAACAAGACAATGTCTAATGTCATTTTGCTTCTCTTGATTTAATAATGTTTAGATATTTGTACTGGAAAACTAGGCAAAAATACTAAGCAAGAAAAAAAATAGCAACCTTTGGCATGGACTAGATATACATTCAATCCGGTGACAATATTTTGTTCATAGTGACTTCAAATGCAAAAAGATTGTATGTATGCATGAACAGATGCCTGGTCTTGATCTGAAATCGCAACTCTTCAAAAAAAAAAAAATAAATTGAACCCAAACAATGTGAACATAGGAGGCCAGCTGAATGCATTTGAAGCGAAGACAATGGTTTTGTTCAAATGCATCTTGGCAGATGATTTAATCGAAAAAGTCTGCTTCTCATGAATCATCTTGGTCGGTCAGCCTTGTGTAACAAACAGGACTGGGGGAGGGCAGATAATGTAGGAGACAGACTGTGGCTGGGAGCACAGGGTGTGTGTGTGGGGTGAGGTGTACTCGACAGGACAGTTCAAAGACTAAGCCTTAAGGAATTGAAGTCTACAATGTTGTTCTACAGTGCTCTTCACAATACAAATCGTTTCACTGACTGTATAGAGTAAAGCCCTGTTTCAAAACCTACTGAGCTGCCTTGATGTCTACACTGTTTTTCTTCCTCGTTATTGTTGTCTTGTCCAGTACAAATATCTAAGCATTCTTATGTCAAGTTAAATTTACTGGAGAAGCAAAATTACTTTTGAATTTTTTTTTATTAAGTGTTGTTTACTGAAAAATGGATAAAAAATGAAATGAGTGCTTAAAACATGAACACATATTATCCATATTTTCCAATGGGGCATACAATTTTATTTTGTTCTTATTTTAAGCATAAACTGTTATTTCTGTTTTTGGTTTGGTTTTACATTCATGTTTCAATTTCTTTTACTTTGAAATTTGCCATAGGCATGTCATTTCCCTGTTGTTGTGTCATGTAATTTCTTGTTAGCTTCATGTGATCTAGTCATGTGGTTCCTTTATTTCATGTGTTATGTTTCCATTGGTTTGTTCTTGTTCTTTGTCCTCTCAGTTCATTGGTTTATCATTACTCACAGGCAGAGGGGGGTGGAGTCTCCAAAAACTGTACCCAAGTAAAAGACAAACAGTAAACAATACAATAGCAATTTAGATAGATAGTTAATTAAAATAATTATTGTTATCATAATTAGATATCTTTGCAACAAAGTCTTTGAACAGAATCAACTCAAAAGAGTGATTCATTTGTGAATGAGGCATAGCTCATGCCCCATAAAAAAGAGACAGCATGCTTGGAATAACCTACGTATTTCTTAACATGTATTACATTAAAATAAAGTAACTGGAGAAACAGTTGTTTCATTATAAATGTACTCGAGTTAAAGTAAAAGTACCCATTTAAATCTACTCTTAAATGTAGAAATTTTCCATAAAAATACTCAAGTAAATGTAACAAAGTAAATGTACTTTGTTACTACCCACCTCTGCTCACAGGTGTATCTTGTTAGTCATTAGTCTTTGTGTATATATAGCTCTCATATTTCTGTTGTCTTTTGTCTTGATTTGTCTTTGTCTTTTTGTTTAGTCTGGTCTAGTCAAGTCATGTTATGTCATGGCAAGACCATAGTCAAGTCAAGTCACATCAAGGCCCTAGTCAAGTCAAGTCACGTCAAGGCCCTAGTCAAGTCAAGTCACATCAAGGCCCTAGTCAAGTCAAGTCACGTCAAGGCCCTAGTCAAGTCAAGTCAAGTCAAGGCCCTAGTCAAGTCAAGTTAAGCCAAGGCCCTAGTCAAGTCAAGGCAAGGCCATAGTCAAGTCAAATCAAGGCAAGGCCATAGTCAAGTCAAGGCATGGCAAGGCCATAGTCAAGTCAAGTCAAGTCAAGTCAAGGCAAGGCCATAGTCAAGTCAAATCAAATCAAGGCAAGGCAAGTCAAGTCAAGTCAAGGCAAGGCCATAGTCAAGTCAAATCACGGCAAGTCAAGGCAAGGCCATAGTCAAGTCAAGTCAAGGCATGGCAAGGCAAGGCAAGGCAAGGCAAGGCAAGGCAAGGCAAGGCAAGGCAAGGCCATAGTCAAGGCAAGTCAAGTCAAGTCAAGTCAAGTCAAGTCAAGTCAAGGCAAGGCAAGGCCATAGTCAAGTCAAATCAAGGCAAGTCAAGGCAAGGCCATAGTCAAGTCAAGGCAAGGCAAGGCAAGGCAAGGCAAGGCAAGGCAAGGCAAGGCAAGGCCATAGTCAAGTCAAATCAAGGCAAGTCAAGGCAAGGCCATAGTCAAGTCAAGTCAAGTCAAGGCATGGCGAGGCAAGGCAAGGCAAGGCCATAGTCAAGGCAAGTCAAATCAAGTCAAGGCAAGGCAAGGCAAGGCCATAGTCAAGTCAAATCAAGTCAAGTCAAGTCAAGTCAAGTCAAGGCAAGGCCATAGTCAAGTCAAGTCAAGTCAAGTCAAGTCAAGTCAAGGCCATAGTCAAGTCAAGTCAAGGCATGGTAAGGCAAGGCAAGGCCATAGTCAAGTCAAGTCAAGGCAAGGCAAGGCCATAGTCAAGTCAAATCAAGGCAAGGCAAGGCCATAGTCAAGTCAAGTCAAGTCAAGTCAAGGCATGGCAAGGCAAGGCAAGGCAAGGCAAGCCCATAGTCAAGTCAAGTCAAGGCAAGGCAAGGCCATAGTTAAGTCAAATCAAATCAAGGCATGGCAAGACAAGGCAAGGCAAGGCAAGGCAAGGCAAGGCAAGGCAAGGCAAAGCAAAGCAAGTCAAGTCAAGTCAAGTCAAGTCAAGGCAAGGCAAGGCAAGGCCATAGTCAAGTCAAGTCAAGGCAAGTTATTACTATGGTATATATATATATTTTTATTATTATTATTATTATATTTTTTTGGATTGTACTATATGTGTAGCATCATAACTCAAATGAAACGTCATAAGTGAGTGATTTGGATTATTCTAAATAGACAGTGACTCAAATAAAGCACAAACTTTCATTTGATTCATTTGAGTTCGATGTTAGAAGTTATTTTCATGTTAGCGGTACACTAAGCATAAAACTGTCACGACGCACACACAAAAGGTTAGGATCCAAGTGCAGTATTTATGTGGGGCAATCCAAAATCGTAGTCAGCCAGGCAAGGGTCAAAATCATACAAAGCAGTCCAAAAACAAGAAACAAAACATGATCAGAACTCCGAAGTGCAAGTGACATTTAACAAGGACTCGACGACAATCACAGAAACAAACAGGGTATATATACACACAGATACTAACAAGGTGACGGGAAACAGCTGTGTGCAATAATCAATGAGTGACAAACAGGATGATGGGAAATGTAGTCTGAGTGAAGGACACCGTGGTGGAAGAGGACCTCTGGTGGACACCCAGTACACAATATTTGCACAAAAACCTTGATTTGATCATTTACGTAAAATGTATTTCCCCTGCTGTGCTTTTTGCCATGCATTCTGGGATTGCCTTATCCACAAAGGAAACATGCAATGCATCCCTAGATTTTGCATAAAATGGAAATGTTAAAAGGCGTCATCATGTTGCTGCCTACTTTTTGGAGCAGCCTCCATGTTAAGATCGTGACTATGATGCCTTAAAAAGTCTTTCAGTTTTTGTTAAACCATTGCTTTGCAAAGGGTATAAATGATTTGACTTGCAAAATGATCTAGCTGATCCTGCTTTACAAGTCCCTTGGCCTCACCTCAAGTTAAATGCCTTGCTCAAAGTCTCAGTGGTGATAGAGAATGTCAGATCTACTGGGCATTCAGCCCACAACCAATGCATTACCATTGCAGACACTTACCCACTACTCTACTACCTGCATCATAATGCATTCTGCGATTCTTACTGTTTTTACCTTAGTTTCTGTTATAGATGTTGTTTGTTTGTGTGCTGTTAGACAAATGTGTACATGCACATTGTAGAAATGTCTGCTATAAGGCTTTGTATTATAGAATATAAGTCTGAACAGATGCTTCCCTGAGCAAGCGCCACTAATGACATTAACAACTATCCTTCACTCTGTGCACATCAGTATTTATTGTGTATTGAGCATACTGAAACATTTACCTAATATGAACATAAAGTTCATTATAATCGCCAAAAAAGACCCAGGTGGATTCCTCTGTTAAAATCCCAGCACTCTGAATCTATCTTTTTGTCCTATTTAATTTCCTGGTTATAAGGGAGCTATTTGCAAGCCTGCCAGGAGAGATTGTCACAACCCATCATGTTAACCTTTCCCTGATGGAGACATGTGATGACTGCGGCCGCCAGCACTTCCAGCTCTCTATGTCCTCCCCTTCTTCATTCCTCTGCCTCCTCCTTCTTCCTCTTTTGGCAATGTGGCATTGCTTAAATAGCTTTATCAAGTGACTGTCCTGATATTTAGATGTTAACAAAGAGAAATGGCGATGTGAGCGTAGAGGAAGGAGTGAATTATGGAGGAATTATGAAGTCGGCTCAGTAAATGCATCATGCTGTTGTGCGGTACACTGCCGCAAATGAGCCTTTTCCACTGAAAGGATTAATTATTGTCATCAATCACCTGTATGATAACTAGAGTGGAAAAATGCCTCTGTTAAGGGAGTTTGGAGAGAACATTTGTACAGAACTTGCATTTTGCATAATAAATGAAGTTGTATGAACCTCGGTCAATTGTGTAAACCAAACACAATTAATCATGACATCGCCTCCAAAGCTAATCAAATCCCTAAAGGCATATTTTGATATCAGGGACAACATATGCAACAGATCAATTGAGTGTTCTATTTTTTTATTTGGCTTAAAAACACTAAGTGTAATTTTGCATAACAGGTTAATATTCAGTGACTAAATGTGTTTTAATGATGCAGAAAAACTATTGAATGATCCAGAGTATGGGTCAGAATTATTCAAAAATACATCTGTTACAGATTTAATTACTATTGTAATTATTGTGCCTTAGAACAGCTGTGCCATGTGGTATTTTGGTCAATTAATTACATTTAACAATTCACAAAGACAACAAAACAGATTTTGGTTACACTTTATTTTAAGGTGTCCTTACAGTGTAATTACACAAATAAGTACTGGGTAAAAATAATTAACTGCATTACTTATTATAGGCCTAAGGTTAGGGTTTGCTTTAGGGTTAATAACTTGTATACTTTACTGTAGTAAGTACATATAACATGTAAAATACCTTAAAATAAATGTCACCTTAAAATAAAGTGTTACCCAGATTTAATAAATGTCAACTGCTTTATTAAATCAGAAATTGGGAAAAAATGTAGAGCACTCCTGGAAATTAAGTGTTCTTCCAGCATGACCCATTGATTATTATTAACATCATCTGAAAATATTTCATATGTAGTGTGTACTGTATAATATTGTGTAAAATTCCACATAAAAACAATTACGGCTTCAGCTTTGAATTTGTTTGAATTTAATTTGATTTTAATTCTAATTCATTCAAATTTGAATTACAATTCTTAATCCTACCAACTCAATTCAAACTGAATTTAAAAGTAATTCTAAATTAAATTTTGAAAGATTCACAACTTGTTCCAATGAACCTATCAAAGAACTATTGCCTCAGTGCAAATGTTCATTGGAATTTATAATTAATTATGCATATGTCAGTTTGGTTACACTTTAAGGTGTCATTGCTACAGTGTAATGTTATATTTAAGTACTGAGTAATATTAATGAACTACATGTACTTACTATAGGGTTAGGGTAGGATTAGGGTTTGGTTTAGGGTTAGTTGCATGTAATTATGCATAATTTTCTGTTATTACTATGGTAAGTACATGTAACATATGTATCAAGGACACTTACTATTGAGTTTGCTGCTGTCAGTGGAGGAGCTCTCCAATCACATACACTGAGACAAAATAAATGTCCTTTCAGAAAGACATTATTGTCTAGGCCCTCGGTGGCTGGACGTCCTCGGGCATCATGGGATGGATATATGGCGTCCATGGCAGCTGCTCTGCCTCTGTTATATCTCAGTTAGCTCTCTCATTTATCTGCAGATGACATCCTGAATTACACTGAGATCAGAAACCTGACAGCGACGTCAAATCAAATCTGTCTCAATAATCAATGTAGTGCCCCCCCACCTTGACAAACACGCAACATTATCGAGAAGACACAGTCTCTCTCTCTCTCTCTATCTCTCTCTCACACACACACTTGCTCTATTCAGCTCAGTGCACTAATGTACGCATCTTTATGTGTTCCTCATCCAGTGCTGTCTTGTACTGGACACGCTAGAGTTCTCTGGATGATGTTGGTTCTTTGTGGGTCACATGGAGAGTTGACTTCACTGATTCCCCTGAAAAGCCCTTTGAGGCTGTCCTCTTTCACTGCCCTGGAGTGGGGGAGCCGGGGTCATTTCATTACTGGAGCTGTCATTATCACCCTGGGTATCAGAACCAGAGGATGTGTGCTGTAGCATGCTTGTTTTTAGGGCATCTGACTCATGTTCTTTCTGTTTAGCAGTCGCATCGGTTTGATTGAACATGGCTCATGTCAGTGGACACATTTCTATCAAAATTTCTTTTATTTCTCTGTTGTTAAATAGGTCATTTTTTAGAGGGCATATTATTGATTTTGATTTTGTTTTTAGGCTCTACTAGAGTAGGTTTTCACGCATGAATGTTCCCAAAATCATCGTTAGCCAACTATGATCACAAGTTATGTCATTGCCAACATAGTACAACAATTCGGTCAACCATAGTTCCAACAAACAGCATTGGACATTTACTTGGTTGGAACTACAGCTCTCGACCTGTAGTTAGAAGCATATTGTTAAATGACATGTGGACCTAAATAGATCATGCTCTTGGGCAAAATATGCAAGCTAACTTGCAGTGCATTCTAGATCACTAATTAAATTTGAATATGGATACGTTTCAGTCTATATTTTTTTTTTTAGCGTGTCAACAATCAACGCTGTTTTTGAGGAGTGCGCATGTGCATAAATGTGCAAGGGAACCCCAGAGTATGACGTATGAGGAAACCCGCGATGAATCAATCATCAAATAAAGCTAAATGACAGGGAACAAAAAAGGGTAAAGTAATCATCAAGTGCCATGTTCATCACAGAGGCATCTCAGCGATCTCGAATAGATTATTTTGAAGAAGTTATTACTCCTGATGACATTAACGACAGTCGTAGGCCGACGGTATATTGTTGAACCAATGTGGTTCAAACGACAGAGGTGCGACCATATTACTACGGTTTCGGGAAACAGTTGGTTAGTTTCTCCAACAATGCATTGTTCAATGGTACTGTAGTTAATCAGTGAGTTACATCGTTGTATGGGAAATGCACCCTTGTTTAGTTCCTGTCTCTATGAAGCTCCTCCTTCTGAAAAACACACTGTGCTCTGATTGGTCGCCTGGAGCAGTGTGTTGTGATTGGTCGAGCGCTTCGAGTGTGTTTGGGAAATGTCCCGCCCCTTACCATAACCGCCAGTTTAACACACTAATAACTAACTCAACCAGGCCCCGCAACGTTTATTCTGCGTATTAATTATTATAATGAGGAATGTTGTGACGTGTTCGTTCCCGGAAGAAACTCAAGATACAATGGAGGCATTTCAGGAGTTCAGAAACACTGACACTGATATTGTCACGATAACAGGGGTTTGGACTTTGTTTTCTGCATTATTTCCCTGCTTGTTTGTCGTCATAGTCACTGATTTGATTTCATCATTACGTTCAGGTGTGTTTGTCATTATCACCTTTTTTGTCTGTGTATTTAAGTCCTGTGCTTTCAGTTCACCTTTGTCTGTTCTTGTTCATGTATATAGACCAATATAGACTGATATAGACAATATCTCCCGCTTGAGGAGCTTTTTCATGCTCAAACAGCAACATTACACACTAAAGAAAGATGAACAGGCAAAAAAGCATAATAGGTTCTCTTTAATATATTGTATAAAATATTAATCTCAAAATTTTAAAAGATGGAAATCATATTAAGATTCACAATATCACAATTAACTGAACTTAAGGAATAATTTCACTATTTTTTGTTTGAGTGAATGCTGTGAAATAGAGCCATGTATGTTTTCAGAATGTCTCTTTACAGAAATATTGTATTAAAAGAAAAAATCATATTGTCTCATTTTATTTGGACAGCAATACATTAAGTCATGTATGGCAACTGACAAATAGATACATATGTTTTCAGTATCATTAGGATATATGTAAATTGAAGGTACTATTTAATGATCAATAATCATGTTGGAGATCACAGATTTTTGTGCAAACTAATTATGTCACACTTAGGATATACTGTAAGTGTACTATGGTTGTGTTTGTGTTTACAACAAATAGGCAAATTACTCCAAATATAATGGCCTAAACAATAAATTAATCTAAATTATTGTAGTGTCTGACATACAGTACCAAATTTTGTGAAATCAGACAAACAGCAAATGACGAGTTAGAAAAAGTAGTTTAAAAAAATAAAT
The DNA here is from genome assembly GCA_026230005.1 of Gila orcuttii. Lineage (NCBI taxonomy): Eukaryota > Metazoa > Chordata > Actinopteri > Cypriniformes > Leuciscidae > Gila > Gila orcuttii. The sequence goes on along the minus strand of JAPDVR010000022.1, from coordinate 2,331,306 downwards.
ATGAAAACAAACTTTGGCAAAACTTTGGGAGTACTGAATGATTCAGAGGAAAGATTAATTTTAATCTAGCCATCAAGATTTGAGGGTTATTAGCAAAAATGTAAATGAGCTTTTTATAGTAGCATACTTGCTGAATTTCATAACATTTTTTTTATTCACAATGTAAGTTATTAGCTGCTGAAAACTGATTGGCTGCTGGCAGCCAGTGAGCACTTGCCCTGAAGAAGATAGACTACACATCAAATGACAATTTCCTTGATCGCACTCTTGCAGAGATATGAAAGGTTCCCTTTCGAGGGAACTCGCGATGCGTCGATGACGCTTTGGGAACGCCTTTGCGTGACTGAGTCTGAAGCACTACTGTCAACTAGTCCAATGGAATGAATGAAGCGTCACGGGCGGGTGACGTCATGACCAGGAAGATATAAAAGCACATCCGTGCAATGCTCGCGTTAGCTTTTGTGCCTCAGCAAAGCGCTCTGTGTCAAAACTGTCTGTTATATCTATTGTTGTCTGTCTCTCATTATATTGTATTATGGCGAAACAACTATTTAAAGCCTGTGCTTCTCCTTGCCCTCGTTATATCACGGGTGGAGATACACATGAGCTTTGTGTAGTTTGTTTGGGAGTGGAGCATGCGATGTCAGGGGGGCTGACTGTCAGCATTGTGAGCATCTCCCGCTCCGCATGCTCCGCTCCCGTCTGTCCACATTTGAGGATAATGGACAGGCTCGCGAACCTCGGGGTTCTGGACCCGCGGCTGCCGAGGCAGCTCGGAGAAGGCTCACTTGGGGTTCGCAAATGGATCTCTCGGCGGGGTTGGAGACGGGCTCTGCCTTATCTCCTCCTTTACCCGAGGGATCCATTACTCTCTTGCCGGTGTCGGAAGCCCGCGCTGCGGCTTCTTCCGCCCGGGAAGAGAGCCCGATGCTTCAGTGCTCTAGCTCTGAGGAGGTAGAGTTACTGAGCATCGGTGAGAGTGACACAAACACTAATAAAGAATCAATAAGGGGAGAGGATTCCCCATCCCTCTCCCCAGCATATGAGGAGCTTATTGAGGTGATAACTCGTGCTGTAGATAAATTAAGTATTGACTGGCCAGCAGAAAAAAGAGATTCTCGTCCTAAAAGCAAATTAGACGAGCGTTTTCTCACATCTAATGTTTCATCTCAATCACGGGCACTTCCATTCTTTCCTGATATACATAGTGAGCTATGTAGATCATGGAATAAACCATATTCGACACGTCTTTTTAGTCCCCATGTTCACACATATTCAAATATAAGGGGGCTGAAAGATTTTGGTTATGGGTCGATGCCCCCAGCGGAACAGACGCTCGCGAGCTATCTGTCTCCTGGGTCAGCATCGTCCCTGAAGGATCCCGTGTTGCCAAATAAACCATTAAAAACCACATCTAATTTAGTGGGTAAGGCTTATACGGCAGCAGGTCAAGCTGGAGCCTGTCTGCACACGATGGCAGTACTCCAAGCCTATCAGGCAGATCTGCTGGGGGATATCGATAAGAGTGAGGGAGTTAGTCCCGACGAAATTCGAGAACTTCGTCGGGCTACAGATCTTTCTCTCAGAGCTACGAAGGAGACCGCCCGTGCTATTGGGCGGTCTATGGCAGGTCTATGGCCCGTGGCTATTGGGCGGTCAACCGAATTCACTCTGTGAATTCGGTTGTTGAAAGATTTCAAGAAAATAAAAAACAATCTGAGGCTTTTAAAAAATTCCTTCCTCGCCGAGTCCATCCCCCTGGGGATGCTGGGCGTGAGCATCCCCAGCCATGCTCCTCGCACCGTGTGCAACAGAAAATGAGTGTTGCGTCGGGTGCTCCCCCGAATAAATCTTGGGGATCGAGCCAACACTCTCAGCCGAAGTTGGCTAAGTCTAAGCCGGATCTGAGGACCGTACTTATGGCTAGGACGGCTTCGGCTCAGAAAAGATCCTGACGCTATGTACGTCAGACCATCGAGGACAGCCGCAACTGGGGTGGAGCGGTGTACACCTCAGAATACGGTGCCCGCTCCACTTCGGGGTCCTCATGGGACCGGACTGCCAACCCCGCCACCCTTGGTGCTTTGGGGCGCAGTGGTATCCAGCGAAAGTTCGGCGCAGTGTCAACTCGACATTGCGTCGGACGTGAGCCCTCTGAGGGGGGTTCAAAAACAGTCAGTTCGGTTGTTTCCTGCCAACATGCTTCAGGTCGCCGAAGTGGCTGTTCCTTTAACACCAGAGGCCAGTCTCGAGAGACTGGTACCCTTAGTAGATTTTCTAACAGAATGGAAGAATCTGGCGAATATATCTCCTTGGGTCCTGCAGATAATAGAGAAAGGTTACAGAATCCAATTCGGTTCTCCTCCGCCTCGTTACAACGGGGTGTTACTCACGGTAGTACATCCCGAGCAGGCTCTGGTAATGGAGCAAGAAGTACAGTCACTCTTAGCAAAGGGAGCTATAGAACAGGTGTACTCCCCCGACAGAGAATCGGGGTTTTACAGCCGATACTTCATTGTTCCAAAAAAGGATGGGGGGTTGCGTCCAATTTTAGATCTCTGTTTGCTGAATCGTGCAGTCATGAAATTGAAATTCAAGATGCTCACACTCAAACAGATAGTGACTCAAATCAGATCCGAGGACTGGTTTGTCACGATAGATTTGAAGGACGCCTACTTCCATATCTCCATCCTCCCTCAACACAGGAAGTTCCTGAGGTTTTCTTTCAGGGGCAAAGAATACCAATATCGGGTGCTTCCATTCGGCCTAGCTCTGTCACCCCGCACGTTCACGAAGTGCGTAGATGCAGCTCTGGCCTCGCTCAGGCTGCAGGGCATACGCATTCTGAACTACATCGACGACTGGCTGATTCTGGCGGAATCAGAGCAGTCAGCGGTTCGGCATCGAGATGTCGTTCTCGCTCATATGAAGAAATTGGGGTTGGGACTCAATGCCAAGAAGAGTGTGCTTTCTCCACTACAGAGAACCACTTTCCTTGGTGTGGTATGGGATTCAGTCACGATGCGGGCCACACTATCGCCCGTTCGTGTAGCTGCTATCATCGCAGCCACAAAAGAGTTGAAGCTAGGCCAGTCACGCACTGCAAAACAGTTCGAGAGACTGTTAGGCCTCATGGCAGCGGCGTCCAATGTGATCCCCTTTGGCCTGCTGTACATGAGACCTTTGCAGTGGTGGCTCAGGACCAGAGGGTTCTCCCCGAGGGGAAACCCACTTCGTATGATCAAGATCACGCGGCGGTGCATCCGTGCCTTGATTATATGGAGGAAACGTTGGTTCCTGTCCCAGGGTCCAGTGTTGGGAGCTCTTTGCCATCGAGTTGCTATCTCGACAGACGCTTCTCTCACCGGCTTGGGAGCGGTAATGGAAGGCCGCTCAGCTCAGGGTCTGTGGGGGAACCATCATCTCTCTTGGCACATAAATTGCCTGGAGATGATGGCCGTCTTCAATGCGTTGAGACATTTCCTCCCAGATCTGAGGGGCCATCATGTGCGCGTCCGTACAGACAACACATCGGTGGTCTCTTATTTAAATCGACAGGGGGGTCTGCGTTCGCGTCCACTCTGCAAACTGGCGCACCAGATCCTCTTGTGGTCCCTCGGGAAGATACTCTCCCTGAGAGCAGTGTATATCCCAGGGTACCAGAATATAGGAGCAGACACCCTGTCGAGGCAGGGGCTGAGGCCAGGGGAATGGAGACTCCACCCCGAGGCGGTGGAGCTCATTTAGGAATTTTACGGCCAAGCAGAAGTGGATCTGTTTGCGTCTCAGCATACAACGCACTGTCCACTTTGGTTCTCCCTCACGCAACCAGCCCCCTTGGGGTTGGACGCTATGGTACAGACGTGGCCGAGGCTACGTCTGTACACATTTCCCCCTGTTGCTCTGCTCCCAGGAGTTCTGGAGAGAGTCCGCCAGGACGGAGTAAGTCTATTATTAGTAGCTCCACGCTGGCCGAGTCGAATTTGGTTTTCGGACCTAATTCATCTCCTCGACGGCCCTCCTTTCGAGATACCTGTCAGGAGAGACCTTCTGTCTCAGGCAGGGGGCACAGTATTTCACCCCCAACCGGAGATTTGGAACCTATGGGTTTGGCCTCTGAGGGGGCCCAACTTTTAGAGAGTGGTCTCTCGACTGAGGTCGTTGAGACCATTCTTAGCTCCAGAGCTCCAGCCACGAGGAAATTATATATACTTAAGTGGAAAGTTTTCACGTCTTGGTGTCACCAACATCAGCGAGATCCAGTTAACTGTTCAGTCAACACAGTACTTGAGTTTCTCCAGTCTCGTTTCACGTCAGGTTTATGTCCTTCTACCTTAAAGGTTTACGTGGCGGCCATTGCGGCTTTCCATGCCCCTGTGGGTATTACATCTTTGGGTCGAGACCCCCTGATTATTCGTTTCCTTCGTGGCACCTTGAGGCTGAGGCCTGCAGTTCGAACTAGGATGCCGGCATGGGATCTGGCGATAGTTTTGGAAGGCTTGTCTGGGGCTCCCTTCGAGCCAATAGAGTTAGTTTCAGAAAAATTTCTGACGTTCAAGACTATCTTTCTGTTAGCCATTTCGTCCCTAAAAAGAGTCGGAGACCTTCAGGCTCTTTCTGTGTCTCCCACCTGTTTGGAATTTGCACCGGGTATGGTTAAGGCGTTCTTATACCCTAAGCAGGGTTACGTTCCTAAGGTGCCAACCGATATTCCAAGGCCTATTGTACTGCAGGCATTCTGTCCTCCTCCGTTTACATCTTCGGACCAGGAAAAACTGAATCTCTTGTGTCCAGTGCGAGCACTGGACACTTATGTCCACAGGACTGCCCCGTGGAGGAGATCTGATCAGTTGTTTGTCTGTTTTGGTTCACCTAAGAAAGGTCTTCCTGCTTCTAAACAGACAATCAGTAAGTGGATAGTCGAGGCTATTTCTCTTGCATATGAGTCCTCTGGCCAGCCATGCCCTTTGGTGGTCAGAGCTCACTCTACCCGAAGTATGGCGGCCTCTAAAGCCCTCTTATCAGGAGTTTCCCTTCAGGAGGTTTGGTCCTCGCCGCTAACATTTGTGAGGTTTTATAGCCTGGACCTGGAAGCTGCCCCAGGATCCCAGGTGCTTTTTACTTAATTTGCCGACAGTTTTATCATCTGGCATTTTGTAATTATGGCGTATTGGGTATTATCGTTCCCAAAGCGTCATCGACGCATCGCGAGTTCCCTCGAAAGGGAACGTCTCGGGTTACGACTGTAACCCTAGTTCCCTGATAAGGGAACGAGACAATGCGTCTCCCTGCCATACTTCCTGCATCCCTGCGATCGTCTTTGCTTCGGCTCTATAAGCTAACGCGAGCATTGCACCGGATGTGCTTTTATATCTTCCTGGTCATGACGTCACCCGCCCGTGACGCTTCATTCATTCCATTGGACTAGTTGACAGTAGTGCTTCAGACTCAGTCACGCAAAGGCGTTCCCAAAGCGTCATCGACGCATCGTCTCGTTCCCTTCTCAGGGAACTAGGGATACAGTCGTAACCCGAGACGTTTTTTTAGTTGTAGCGCCACCTATTGGCAGATTTTAACGCAACTTGGTGTGCATCAACATAATGACCTGTAGTCTATTTGTGTCAAGTTTCGTTTAGTTTGGACCGTGCATTGAGCAGATACAGAATACTGTAGTTCAAATAGTCAAAATGGATAATGCCGGACTGATTAAGTGGCTTATATCTTTGCAACGCTTATATAAATCAATATTCTTTTGAAAAAAACTGTCATAAGGTTCTCGGGAGGCTGTATGTCAAAATTTGTTCGAATCGAACAAACTACCTAGATTTTTCATAACATTCAAAATGGTGGAAAAATGTCCTCTGGCGCATGGACACGTAATAAAAATAATCTGTAAGTATTAGCAATTGATGTGTTTTTTTGGTGTGTATTTTTTTTGTGGTAGTTGTTTTGTCTGCTTCTATAGTATTCCATCCTGTCTGTTAGAATCACCAAAAATTGTTTAATAAAAAGATAAGAATGAAGTCTCAGTCCCTCACTGAGCAATGCCTTTAGCTCTTTATTTACATCCTGATAATCTTCTTGCCATTGTGTAAATTATTATAATTAATAAAATATCTGAGCTTGATCAAAGCATATTTCTGAAAATCTGACATATGCTTACATATATCCTTAAATGACAATTCAAGCATGTTGCAAAGTTTAAAAGATACCACAGAACAGGAAAGACCCATTTCACGTTTACTATAATACAATATGTTATATGAATGGTGATGCAATATGTGTTGCGTGGAATAAATGTTATGTGGAATCTGCAGACTTTTGACATCAACTTTGAGAAAAAGTAGTAATTTTTGTTGTTGCTCTGAGGCATCTTCCACGTTGTTTTTGCTGACTGTTCAACATTACCTACAGATTAGGAAAACTGTCATGGTCTTTATACTTGTTAACAGTTTGAGAACCATTATGCAGCAACCATTTAAAATGAAACTATTTGTTTATACATAGATAAGCATTTACATTCTAAACAATCAAATTATTATTTCTTGAGTTTGACATTCCAATTTTTTTAATCATTGTCAAACATCATGCATGAATGCATTAATTCAAATGTCTTTGAATTAATGTATTTGTATTTTCTTTAATCCTTTACACCCTGAGTGACCTTATCTGCATCCTCTGGGTTGCATTTCATGGGTATCTCTTATATTACTCATTCGAGAGTTTATATCCCATGGCTACTAGAAAAAGTGGCAAAAAGCAATTAAAATCTATCGATCTTGAGATAGTGTCACCAGTGGCAGCAAAATGTACATGAATATACTGTGCATTGTGACAGCTGAAGGATGGTGATGATAGCGTTTTTCTGTGTTCTACAACCATACTAATTAGTGCAGCTGGTCGCGTTAGTTCCTGCAAGGCTAGATTGTTACACTGGGATCTTCAATTGCCTCTGCCACAGCTTATCAATCAACGACAAAGACCTGTAATTGACCTGGCAGAAATCACGGCAGTCAATTGTTGTAATTTTAAGTGTTCTCTAATTTTGAAGGGTTATGTAAAACTTTGGGTTTAAAGGGTTTAAAGTAAAAGTTTGTTGCGCTAAAAGTCTCGGTTAGAACAATAAAACACAATCTGTAGATGTTTTTTCCTTCCCTCCCTTGCTAGTCCCTTAAATGTTGAATGTAGCAAGTCATGATCTTGCACTGTCATTTGTGGCGTCATACCAATCACTGAGCAGTCAAGCTATCCATCCAGTCCGTTTCCATGGCGATGAATGGACTGAAAGCAGGATGAGTGGAGGAAAGTGAAGAACAGATTGCCGAGACCTGTGCTTGAAAAAAGAGCTTAATTGCAGTACTGCATATGTCTGCATTCTGTTAATTATGTCCTTGTGACATGACACTAATCAATTTGAATCTTAAAATCTTGAAAAATACAATAGGTTCTCTACAACACAGCATGATTTGTAATAAAACGTCAATTCAATTTCAATTCAATTCAAATTTATTTGTATAGCGCTTTTCACAATACATATTGTTTCAAAGCAGCTTTACAGAAAGTGCATTTCAGAAATGTACGTAAAAAATACAGTTAGTTAATCATCATGTATTAATTTATGGCATAACATATCGCCGGCGTTGAGTCGTCTCTTCACAGGCGTCGAGTCGTCTCATCGCAGGTGTTGGGTGTCTCCGCGAGAGGCTGGATACAGACTGTAGCTGAAGAACGCTATTTACCTCGGGATTAGCGTCCCGAGATAACAGCAGAAAAGCAGATGGGAAATAATTAGCGTAGCTGCTGTTCATAATATTAATGCATTCGATCTGGTTCAACAGTAGTATAAGAGGCAAGCATTATGTGAATGCTTGGCTGAAGAGATGCGTCTTTAATCTAGTTTTGAACTGGGAGAGCGAGTCTGAGCAACGAACAGTATCAGGAAGGCTATTCCAGAGTTTAGGAGCGAAATGCGAGAACGCCCTCCCTCCTTTAGTGGATCTGGATATCCTAGGAATGACCAGAAGCCTCGAATTTAGGGATCTTAAAGAACGCGATGGATTGTAGGGCGATAGAAGGTCCATTAAATATACAGGAGCTAGACCATTTAGGGCTTTATAGGTCAGTAATAGTACTTTGTAATTGATACGGAACTTAATAGGTAACCAGTTCAGAGATGATAAAATTGGTGTTATATGATCATATTTTCTTGACCTAGTAAGAACTCTAGCGGCTGCATTTTGCACTAACTGTAGCTTGTTTATTGAGGATGTAGGACAACCAGCTAATAAAGCGTTACAGTAATCTAGTCTTGAGGTCATGAATGCATGAACTAACTTTTCTGCATCAGAAACAGATAGCATGTTACGTAGCTTAGCAATATTTCTAAGGTGGAAAAAGGCTGTTCTTGTGACATATGAAATATGATTTTCGAAAGACAAGTTGCGGTCTAGTATAACACCCAGGTCTTTTACTGTAGTGGATAAAGTAACTGGACATCCTTCTAAATTAAAGTTGTATTGTACGAGGTTTTGTGGGTAGTTTTTTGGACCAATAAGTAATACCTCCGTTTTATCTGAATTTAATAGCAGGAAATTACACGTCATCCAGCATTTTATATCTTTAAGACACTCTGTCAATTTAGATAAGTTAGTGTTTTCATCTGGTCTTGATGAAATATATAATTGAGTGTCATCAGCATAACAGTGGAAATTAATTCCATGTTTTCTTATAATATTACCCAGTGGCAGCATATATATTGAGAATAGCAGAGGGCCTAACACCGATCCTTGCGCCACTCCATAGTCTACTGACGTTATCTTCGATTTTTCACCATTTAAACAGACAAAATGGTAACGGTCTGATAAGTACGATCTAAACCAGCTTAATGCCTGTCCCTGAACACCAGTGTAGTTTTGTAGTCGATCTAAGAGTATTTTATGATCTATAGTGTCGAACGCAGCGCTAAGATCGAGTAGAACTAGTATTGAGATACAGCCTTGGTCAGAAGCTAAAAGTAAATCATTTGTAATTTTAACTAGCGCAGTTTCTGTGCTATGATGCGGTCTGAATCCTGACTGAAATTTTTCATAGATATCATTTTCTTGCAAGAAAGAGCACAATTGAGCGGACACAATTTTTTCTAGTATTTTAGATATAAATGGAAGATTTGAAATGGGTCTGTAATTTGCTAAGTTATTTTGATCTAATTGCGGTTTCTTAATAATAGGTTTTATTACTGCCAGCTTAAATATTTTTGGAACATGACCTAAAGATAAAGACGAGTTAATAATATTGAGAAGAGGCTCTTCCACTACAGGTAACACTTCTTTCAGTAGTTTAGTGGGTATTGGGTCTAATAAACATGTTGTTGGTTTCGCTGCAAAGATAAGTTTATTTAGCTTTTCCTGTCCTATAGTTGTAAAGCGGTGTAGTTGTTCTTGAGGGGCGATAATTGTGGCTGAATCATAAGACACCATAGAGGATTGTACATTTACAATTGTATTTCTGATGCTTTCTATTTTCTCATTGAAGTAATTCATAAAATCATTACAACTATACTGTAACGGAATATTTTGCTCTGGTGATGTCTGTTTATTTGTTAGTCTAGCCACGGTGTTAAATAAAAACCTTGGATTATTTTGGTTATTTTCTATTAGTTTGCGGAGATGCTCAGCCCTGGCTGCTTTTAGAGCCTTTTTATAACGTGACATACTGTCTTTCCACGCGATTCTAAAGACCTCTAAATTAGTTTGTTTCCATTTACGCTCTAAGTTACGAGTTTCTCTCTTGATAACATGTGTAGTACTATTGTACCATGGTGCTTTAGTTTTCTCTCTAACCTTTTTTAATCTAATTGGTGCAACAATATCTAATGTACTAGAGAAAATGGTGCTCAAACTGCTAGTCATTTCCTCTAGTTCATCTGTTTGTTGGGGTTCACTGAGCAGCTGAGATAGATCAGGTAAGCTATTTGTGAATCTATCTATAGTGGTTGGAACGATTGTTCTGCCTGGTCGATAACGTGGCGCAACATGGCAAATTTCAGCAGTACGTAATATGCACGTTACCATACAATGATCAGTGAGATCGTCACTTTGCGCTATAATATCTATATCGGTTGGATTGGTTCCATATGATATAATTAAATCTAGTGTATGATTTAGACGATGAGTGGGACCACTGACGTTTTGCTTGACCCCAAATGAGTTTAATAAATCTGTAAACGCAGCCCCTAACGCATCATTTGTGTTATCTACGTGTATGTTAAAATCTCCAACAATTATTGCTTTATCGGCATTGACCAATAGATCTGAGAGAAAGTCTGAAAACTCTTTTAGGAAATCAGCATAGGGCCCTGGAGGTCTATATACGGTCGCTAAGGCTAGAGATAATAGGGATTTCTTTCTTACATCTAAGAGCGTAACATTTAGCACAAGTACTTCGAACGAATTAAACCTGTGACCTGTTTTCTGAGTAACATTTAGGATATCTCTATAGATTGTTGCAACAACGCCGCCACGACCGATCGGACGGGGCTCATGCTTATAACAGTATCCTGGCGGAGTAGACTCATTTAGACCGAAATAATCATTTGGTTTAAGCCAGGTTTCAGTAAGGCACAGAACATCGAAATTATTATCTGTGACCATTTCATTTACAATAACCGCCTTAGGTGTGAGCGATCTAATGTTTAGAAGACCTAGTTTTAGAAATTCTTTTTGTTCACTGAGATTTAGATTTTCTGGTTTAATTACAATAAGATTTTTCCTAGATCCTAAACTAGATTTATTGTTTGGCCTCACTAGACGAGGAATAGACACAGTTTCTATATAATGCTCTACACTACTTGTATCAATTAAGTTGGGACAGCAGAGATTGTGATTTGGACTTTGACTTACTAGTCAGATGGTGTGTAACGTCTTGGAGATGTTGTCCGACAGCACAGCCGCTCCGATTCTGCTGGGGTGCAGGCCATCAGCACGGTAGAGCCTAGGTCGCTCCCAGAACAGATTCCAATTATTTACAAAGAGCAGTTTCTGTTCATTACACCATGATATTAACCATTCATTTAGAGCAAATAGTCTACTGAACCTTTCTTGTCCTAGTCGGTACGTGGGAAGCGGTCCAGACACGATGATCGTTGCCTCAGGCGCTGTGCTGCGTACCGTCTCGATCAGGCTCCTGTAGTCCTTCTTCAGAACCTCCGTCTGCCGCAGCCGGATGTCGTTCGTTCCCGCGTGCAGCACCACAGCTCCGACGCGCTCGTCACCGTTCAGGATCTCGGGAACATGTGCAGCGACATCTAGAACACGAGCACCAGGAAAGCAGTGAGTGCGCACATTACCCTTACCTGAGGTAGCGCGGACATGACGGACGATGGAACTGCCGATGATCACGGCGTCGTCACGTTCCGACTCGCGAAGAGGGGAGAAGCGGTTCCGGGTGGAGATCTCGAAGACCGGGAGTGGCGGAGAGGTTCTTGGTCTGGTCCTGGCTCGTGTCTTCCGCTGAGGGATCACCCAGGGTCCATGGCTTTGTGTCGGTGCCGGAGTGAATGAAGCCAGAGATGATCGCGTCCTCCTGGGCAGAGAAACGCACGGAGTAGACGAAGTCGGAGTCAAAAAGTTACTAACCACTGACTTGTGAGCATCGGCGCGTGATGTTTCAAGCGCTGATCGCCGATCTCGCAGCTCGGCTTGCCTCTCTAGCAGACCACGGATCTGCTTCTCCACGGACTCCAGCTCCAACAGCACCGAATGCAGCTCGAATGTGTCCTCACCTGCACTCAGAGGTAGCGTTAGACACACATCCGATATATTCGCCATTATAACAGATGAACAGTAAATTAGTAGTGATACTACCAATATCACTACTAATTTAGGACTGAAATCCTGGATATAACCCGTATCCTTTCAGTGAAACGGGTGTAAAATCCGACGGTCGATTGGCGCGAGGCCACGCGTGAAATGCTAGTGGGCTAAAAGGCTAGTAGCTGGGATTCGCAAAGTTGGATCTAAGTAGCGATATCAAAGCAATCCGATTGTTTTTTATAGGGAATAGTATCGAGGATAAGTTCACACGATATAAAAATAGAAAGTACTTGTTTATAAATGAGTGGTAAAGAAGAAAATCAAGGATTAATGAATCAATTCGACGGAGCTCCAAACACAAACAATCACCGCACGCGCATGCGCTCTGAAATAACTTACTCCAGTCAATCAATGTCATTCAATTTAGCTGCATTCATTTAGTGACCTCTACACATTTAATTCCATGTAATATCTCAGACCTCTGGAACCCACAGTATTCCCATGAAAAAAATTGTCAAATGCAGCGTATTTAAGTATACCTATTTGGAACATGCATTATGCATGCTAACACTCTAACTAACTGTATTACAGATTAACTGTATCACATTCTCCTCATGCATGTCTTTGGTTCATTTGGATCACTCTCTGTGGCGTTGATCTGTGAAGCAGGCTCGGGTTGGATCATTACATGGCCAATTTATCAGACCAAGTGGAAACAACTGAAAACACCAAACACCTGTCCATGATGCTGCACATAAGAGAATGACATGGAAATGAACAGAATATTAGAGATAGAAACTGAAGCAATAATTATTTGGCAATGGGCAGATAATTGTTGAGGACATACCTGCACAGTACTAGATGATATAGCTTGTGGTGAAGGCTAAAATGTGTTTTTTTATGTATAACTTTCAAATGGCTATAAAGGTATTGTTTCCGCAACACGTTGTCCTCTTTAAAAGGGTTCTAAAAGGGCAATTAAGGAGTGGAAAGGGTCTTATGAGGACAGACCCTTCAACAAGACGACACAAGGGACATATAAGGCAAAGGATGCTCTTTTGTGTGAGAATGTATGACTGTAAGAATCAGTGAAATTTATCTTAGTTTTAATGCATGTCCTACAAGCAATTACTCAAGACGTCCATTAGCAGTGTGTTTTTGTTGTTGTTGTTGTTGTTGTTGTTTAAACTGAAACATTCATACATTAAATCTTACAAATGCAAATATTATATGAAAACTTGGCCATTATAATTGATTTAAATTATAATATTAAATTATAGCCAAAGAATATACCAAAATAACTGCAAATAATGTGTGTAGTCTTAGTTTAGCAAATAAATCAGTATACCAGCCTCAATATGCACTCCAAGCATACAGTGTTGGGTTTGATGGAAATTTGTCTTCAGTGAAATATCTTTTTATTTCTTTTTTTAATCATTTTTGAACATTGCTGTCAGAACAAGCTTGATGAACTTACATTGAACATGCAAAGCAAAGTTAGGACATTATATCTCAAATATGATAAAATCGACTTATTCTGTAAATAAAAAGTGGTCCCAGCTCTGAACCCTGGGGAATTCCTGACTGTTTACAACTTAAATGCAATTATTGTTTAATATGGAAATTTAACCAACTGTGGAATTACCAAAATCAATCAGGCTACATTGAACATTTTATTACAAATGTGCATTTTCCTAAAATATTATAACCTCTTCTTTTGGCATCCAGGCACCCATGTTTATTACACAATATTTTAATTTACTAGTGATTTGAAAATATATCACTGTTAGGGTGGAGCAGAGACAACAGGAACCCAAGAGCAGATCAACTGGAAATAGGATTTATTGTCCAAACAGGTTGAAGGAACACAATACAAAACAAAATAAATTGGTAGCCGAGCCACCAAGTAAGGGAGCGAGACAGAGGCGAAATCCAATGGACAGGCTGAGGTCAAAACCAGTAGCAGACCAACCGTTTCAGGGAAAAAGCCAAGGCAATAATCCAGGACGAGAGCAGGGGGTCACAAACCGGTTGAGGAAGCTGAGATGAGATAGGGAACAGGAACTAGGCAAATAAAACAGCAAAACAAAATAAATAATCAGGCAAGGCTTTAAAGGGTCTAGAAGCAACCAAAACAATACTTTCAGGCAAGGGGACAGTGGTGAAATGGACGGAAACCAAGACACACTGACAAAGAAACAAAAGAAAGAGAGAAGCATAAGTAGTGGAGAAAATCAGTGCAGAAAATCAGAAACAGGTGTGTGAGCACTGAGTGTGAGAGCACTAATTAGGATAGGATTCAGCTGTGATGGTAGAGTGAAGTGAACTGACAATCAAGACACAAGATAAACACAGCAGAAAGGCTGAAGATCAAACCAGAGTCCTGACAGTACCCCCCGCCCCAGGAACGCCACCAGGCTTCCCAGGACGAGGAGTGGATCGATGGTATTCATCAATAAGAGAACGGTCCAGAATGTCCCGGGTCGGGACCCAACATCTCTCCTCCGGACCGTACCCTTCCCAATCGACCAGGTACTGGTATCCTCTGCCCCGACGCCTAGAATCCAGAATCTTCCTAACAGTGAAGGCGGGGGCGCCATCAACCATCAAGGGGGGAGGGGGGGGGGGGGGGGGGTTGAAGGGATGGAGGGAGATGAAGAGGGGGAACTAATAAAAGGTTTGACACAAGACACATGAAACACCGGGTGCACTCGACGAAGGGGATGCGGGAGCCGAAGCCGAACCGCCACCGGGCTGACCACCTTAACAATGGGGTATGGCCCAATGAACCGTGGTGCCAACTTCTTGGATGGCACCTTAAGGGGCAGGTCTTTGGTGGAGAGCCACACCTTCTGTCCACAAAACATATCTGGGTGCCTCAGCCCGACGGCGGTCCGCCAATCTCTTGGTGCGGTCCCTAGTTCTTAGAAGTGCTTCCCTGGCCCTCCTCCAGGTTTGCCTGCACCGATTGATAAACGCCTGAACTGAGGGAACCGCAGCTTCAGGACCCTGTGAAGGAAACAGAGGAGGTTGGTACCCAAGACAGCAAGAAAACGGGGATAACCCAGTAGACGACACCGGCAAGGTGTTGTGAGCATACTCAACCCACGTAAGCTGCTGGCACCAGGAAGAAGGGTTATGAGAGGCCTCCCGAGGTCCTGGTTCGCACGCTCGGTCTGGCCGTTGGTTTGTGGATGGAATCCTGACGATAAACTAGCGGTAGCGCCAATCTGTCGACAGAACTCCCTCCAGAAATGGGAGATGAACTGGGGCCCCCGGTCGGACACCACGTCCTCCGGAAGACCATGGATCCGAAAGACGTGGTCGACGACCTTTTGGGCGGTCTCCTTGGCTGAGGGGAGTTTGGGAAGGGGAATGAAGTGGACCGCCTTGGAAAAGCAATCCACTACAGTAAGGACAACCGTATTGCCACTGGACTCTGGTAACCCTGACACAAAGTCCAGCGCAATGTGGGACCAGGGACGGGAGGGAACGGGAAGGGGTTGGAGCAAACCAGCGGGTACAGAATTAGAGGACTTGTTTTGGGCACAGACCGAGCAAGCAACTACAAAACCACGGACATCCCCCCCCATGCCAGGCCACCAGAAACGCTGGCGAATGGAAGCCAACGTTCTCCTTACTCCCGGGTGGCAGACCAGCCTGGAAGAGTGGCCCCACTCCAGAACCCCCGGCCGAACCGACTCCGGAACGAACAGCAGGCCCGCCGGGACCCTCTCTGGTACCTCAGCCCCCGACTGGGCCTGCCTGACGCGTCTCTCGATGTCCCAGGTGACGGACCCCACCACACGACCTGGAGGGAGGATGGTGTCTGGAGGGGCTACGCCCTCCGGGACAGGAAACTGACGAGAGAGCGCATCAGGCTTGACATTTTTAGAGCCCGGCCGGTAAGACAGGGTAAAATTAAAGCGACCGAAGAAAAGTGCCCAGTGAGCCTGCCTGGAATTCAACCGTTTGGCGGTCTGGATATACTCCAAGTTCCGGTGATCGGTCCAAACCAGAAAAGGCTCTGCTGCACCCTCCAACCAGTGGCGCCACTCCCCCAAAGCCAGCCGCACTGCCAACAGCTCACGGTTGCCGATGTCGCAGTTCCGTTCTGTGGGAGACAATCGGTGAGAGAAGTATGCACAAGGGTGCAATTTGTCGTCAAGGGAAGATCGCTGGGAAAGAACCGCTCCGACACCTATCTCTGATGCATCAACTTCCACAATGAACTGCCGGGTGGGGTCTGGAGTAATTAATATAGGGGCGGATGAAAACCTCTTCTTGAGTTCATCAAAGGCCGCCTGAGCGGACGAGGACCAGCAAAACGGCGTCCTTGTGGAGGTTAACGCAGTCAGAGGGGCCGCCACCTGGCCAAAATTACGGATAAACCGCCTGTAAAAATTAGCAAACCCAATAAAACTTTGTAGTGATTTTCGATTGCCAGGTGTGGGCCAGTCTGAGACGGCTCTTACCTTAGCGGGATCCACACAAATCCCCTCCACCGAGACGATGTGTCCCAAGAACGGAACCGACTGGTTGTGGAAGGAGCACTTCTCCGCCTTAGCAAACAGTTGATTCTCCAGCAGCCGCTGCAGCACCCGTCTGACGTGCTGAATGTGTACCTGGAGTGAATGAGAAAAGATCAAGATGTCATCCAGATACACAAAGACAAACTTGTTGATCATGTCTCTCAGCACGTCGTTGACGAGTGCCTGGAAGACGGCTGGGGCATTAGTCAAACCGAAGGGAAGAACCCGGTATTCGAAGTGCCCCGTGGGGGTGTTAAAGGCTGTCTTCCACTCGTCCCCCTCCCTGATCCGAACCAAATGGTATGCGTTGCGGAGATCCAGCTTCGTGAAGAACCTTGCCCCTGCAGGATCTCGAAGGCCGACAACATCAATGGCAGGGGGTACCGGTTCTTTATGGTGATGTCGTTCAGCCCCCGATAATCAACGCAGGGGCGCAAAGAACCATCCTTCTTCACGAAGAAGAACCCCGCCCCCGCCGGAGAGGAAGAAGGACGAATAATGTCGGCCACCAGAGACTCTGATAGATATTTCTCCATGGCCGCCCGTTCGGGGGCGGACATGGAGAACAACCGCCCCTTAGGCGGAGAAGTGCCAGGAAGAAGGTTGATGGCGCAATCATAGGGACGGTGCGGAGGAATAGATGCGGCCCGGGAGTGGCTGAAGACCGCCCTCAGATCGTGGTAGACCTCAGGAACTCTGGAAAGATCGATCGGCTCCTCCTGCAACACAGGGACAGAGGAGACAGGAGACAAGGCAGACACAACACAATGGGCATGGCAATGTGGACTCCATGATAAGATAGTGCTCTCAGACCAGTTTATGTGAGGATTGTGAGTGGTTAACCAGGGGTGGCCAAGGATCACGGGCGTGAGGGGTGAGTGACAAACAAAAAACACTATTTCTTCTCGGTGATTACCAGAGGTGATAAGCTCTAAAGGAACAGAGGTCTGAGAAATAGTGGTCAGTACCCTGCCATCTAAGGCAAGAGCAGTAAGAATAGGAGAGAGAGACTGAAAAGAAATGCCTCTTTTTGAGGCCCAAGAAAAATCAATAAAATTCCCTTCGGCCCCCGAATCAATGAGGGCAGAGAGTTGGTGGACAGCACCTTTATGAATGACTGAGGCTGAAAGCATGGAGCGTGAACCAGTGGATGGGGTGGTGGAAGTAGCGCTCGCCAGTATCCCCACGTTTACTGGCGAGCGTTGGCTTTTGCCGGGCAGGAAGAAGCAAAATGTCCGGGTCGACCACAATAAAGAAATTAGTCCCTTGGACAGCCGTTTCTGTTTCTCCTCTGCAGACAAACGGTACCTGCCCAACTGCATAGCTTCCGGAGCGGATGGATGGTCTGGAGCAGCTGACATGGAGGAGGTAGGTGTGAGGTCGACTAATGATGGGGATGGAGGGAACCGAACTCTCCTACGAAGATCCCGACGGTTGTCTAAGCGAATGGCCATGTCAACAAGATCATCCAGGTGTTCAGGGAGTTCACGGGCATATACCTCATCCTTTATGTCGTCCTCCAGCGCCTCCGTAAACCTGGCCACCAGTGCTGCTTCATTCCACATACTTGAGGCCACGAGGGTGCGGAACTCAACGGCGAAGTCCGCCACTGAGCGTCTCCCCTGACGCAAAGCTGCCAACAGCCGCGATGCCTCCTTACCGAGCGCTGAGCGGTCAAATATCTTGACAAATTCTGCCTTGAAGCTGAAAAAGTCCTCGCAGCACGCTGCCTCTGCAGCCCAGACGGAAGTGGCCCATTCCCGGGCCCGACCAGCGAGAAGGGAGATGACGAACGCCACTCTGGCAGTGTCTGAGGCATACGTGAGGGGTTGCAGGGAAAAAATCACCTCACATTGAATCATGAATGCACGACACATTGTAGGCTCACCGGAATAAATGGGAGGGTTGTTGATACATGGTTCGGGAGTGACAAGAGGGCGTTCGATGACCGGTGACACAGGGTTGCGATCAATCTGCATCCGGCGAATAGTCTCTGTAAGTTCAGTGACCTGGTTGACTAGCGAGTCCATGGTTTGATGAGCGGCCACCAGCTCCCCTTGATGCTGTCCTAGTAGCACACCCTGGGCCTCCACAGCTGAGCGTAGCTGAGACTGATCTGCTGGGTCCATCCTGGTCAGTGTGTACTGTTAGGGTGGAGCAGAGACAACAGGAACCCAAGAGCAGATCAACTGAAAATAGGATTTATTGTCCAAACAGGTTGAAGGAACACAATACAAAACAAAATAAATTGGTAGCCGAGCCACCAAGTAAGGGAGCGAGACAGAGGCGAAATCCAATGGACAGGCTGAGGTCAAAACCAGTAGCAGACCAACCGTTTCAGGGAAAAAGCCAAGGCAATAATCCAGGACGAGAGCAGGGGGTCACAAACCGGTTGAGGAAGCTGAGATGAGATAGGGAACAGGAACTAGGCAAATAAAACAGCAAAACAAAATAAATAATCAGGCAAGGCTTTAAAGGGTCTAGAAGCAACCAAAACAATACTTTCAGGCAAGGGGACAGTGGTGAAACGGACGGAAACCAAGACACACTGACAAAGAAACAAAAGAAAGAGAGAAGCATAAGTAGTGGAGAAAATCAGTGCAGAAAATCAGAAACAGGTGTGTGAGCACTGAGTGTGAGAGCACTAATTAGGATAGGATTCAGCTGTGATGGTAGAGTGAAGTGAACTGACAATCAAGACACAAGATAAACACAGCAGAAAGGCTGAAGATCAAACCTGACAGTCCTGACAATCACAAGCTATGTTTCCATCCACTTATTTTTAGGTGAATTTTGGGATGACAAAATGCACATAAAAACCTTATTTGTTCAATTGAGGCAGAAAAGTTTTTTATCCGATAAGAAGACGTGCATTAACTATGACGGAAATGAATTTACCAAATAAATCATTCGATGCGCAACAAAAACCTCAGGTGACTTTACTTTAGCAGAGGATGTGATTGGATGATTCTATAATTCAAATCATGTAAAATTATTATTAGGCTGCATAAACTAGGTCAGCCAGATACGGGAATACTTCCCATAACACCTGATCTACTCTTACATCATAAGAATAATTGCATCTATGCTGATATTAGTCTCTCTGTTAATCCCAAGGTTCACCGTACTCAGCCTGATCCGGGCCGTATCCAGAACAGATGGAGGACCTGCACCGAGACATAAACCACAACACAGCCCTGAAGTGTCAGCAGAGACCATGTCAACTAAACTCTCCCCTATCGACACAACAACGGAGATGATAACGGTATCGCTTTTAAAACTTGTTTTCAAAAACTGGCACTTTGAAACCTACTTTAAAGTTTGCGTTCTCGGGCCACCAAAGCGTCGTTGTAATGTAAATGAATGGCCAGAATGCATTAAAAGTTTTTATTCTTATTCAACTCAGTCGGTCTCAAACTCCGATCACCGGCATGTGAGGCAAGTGCACTAACAATAACGCTAAACGCTGCACTCTCCAGCAGTCATCAGCATGACTCTCACTAACTGGCCTCCGTTACGCACGCAATCCAAGAGTGGATGTCTGTTTATCATAGCAGAAGCGCAACAAAATAATGCTTCACCAAAAATAAAGCGCAGATGATGAACGAATGACAAGGAAACAAAATAAAGAAATGTAGAGTACACAATAGTAATTACAAACAAGAGTTGGTTGTTAGTTGCCAACGGCACAGCAGCTCCAGATAAACAATGACACTCATACCCAGTGTTACTCAGTGTTACCCAGAGTTACTCAGTGTTACTCAGTGCTACCCAGTGTTACTCAGTGTTACTCAGTGCTAACCAGTGTTACTCAGTGTTACTCAGTGTTACCCAGAGTTACTCAGTGTTACTCAGTGTCACCCAGTGTTACCCAGTGTTACTTAGTGTTACCCAGTGTTACTCAGTGTTACCCAGTGTTACCCAGTGTTATAGAGTGTTACCCAGTGTTACTCAGTGTTACTCAGTGTTACCCAGTGTTACCCAGTGTTACTCAGTGTTAATCAGTGTTACCCAGTGTTACTTAGTGTTACTCAGTGTTCCCTTTCGTTGTCACTCCGAGTTACGTCGGATGATGACGAATGGGGTTTCGCTTAGAAAGCCTATTGACTTTGAGTATTACAAAACGAGCCAATAACAAAGAAATGCCATGGGTCTGTGGAATTTGCATGGCGCAACTCCGCCCCACCTCGTGGGTATAAAAGGAGGACGCCGACAACATGCAGATATGTTTTCGCTTCGGAGCCAAGAGTATCTCTTCACTCCACAGCCATTTCTGACTTCACTCTACGAGACGAGACACTCTCCGGTGTTGGTGTGACAGCGATCTCCAGCGAGTTCACACTGCCTGCTGATCTGTGAAGTGATCTGCCAATGAATGTGTTTCTCCCTGCTCGCTTCAACATCACAGAGTTTTTTCCTCTCACAAAAGAGCTCGCACGCGGCACGTCTTTTTAAAGTGCATGCTCGTGCATTTCTGGTTGCGGTCGACTCATTTCCGATTTTGATGGGTACATTCTCTGCTCTGCGTGCTTGGGCTTGATAACGCTAGAGCAGCGTTTGTGGATGACTCACGTTCTCCCCGTGGGAACGTGACCATCGCGTCATTACGGTCGAGACTCAATGATCTCGTTAGAGAGTCCCCTCATCCACACCCCAATCTAACACTCTCCACGTGAGGTGCTACTTCGGCTGGTGGCCAGGGTGACCTGAGGGTGATGGTGTGGAACAAGGCGCCGACTATCCGTCCGTGCCCCTCGCCCCCCTCTTCATTGACGCAACCCATGAGCGATCACGGGACGCCCGCGGACCCGTCTTCGGACCCCCTGCGGGTTTCCTTTGACGTTCCATTATCGGATCTGTTCTCCATCGCAGCATCACAGGGCGGGCAAGAATCTTCAGGAAGTGAAGATTCGACAGTGCTGCCACTTTCGGGTGTGCATATGGCATTTGTCGAGTCAGATCCTGAGATGGCGGCCATGCTTTCCCGGGCCGCTGCGAGCATCGGACTAGAGTGGAACCTTCCACCCTGTCCTGAGCGCTCGCTGCTGGACGATTGGTTTTTGGGTGCGGCCACTGACATCTGTCAGCGTCCAGTCCAATACCTTTCTTCCCGGATGTGCATCAGGAGATCTCGAAATCCTCGAAGACCCCCATGTCTTCCAGCGATCCCTCGTTGATCTCCTCCGCCTTTCCTCCCCTCGACGGGGCCGCTGCCCATGGGTACACTGGGGTCCCCCCGGTTGAACACTCTGTAGCGATGCTACTGTGTCCTCAGAGTGCTTCTTCTTGGCGCAATCCTAATCACCCGTCCGAAACCTATAGTTTTTTGTCTACACTTGTGGCGAAATCCAATAGGGCCACAGGACAGGCAGCTGCCTCACTGCATGCCATGGCCATTCTGCTGGTCTACCAGACCAAGATGCTCACGGACATGCACGAGGGCAGGACTGACCCAGGGCTCTTTCTCAGAAAGAACTGACACTCCCGTCTCTGAGCACACGGAGTTCACGGACGACACGTGCGCCGCCCCCGAGCCGTGCACCCCTCACCCCCCTCTGTCTCAGAGCCGGATGACAGTGCGTGCCGTCCCTGGACCGTAGCGCTCTCATCCCCCTCTGTCGCCAGACCCCTGGCAGAGCAGGCCCCCGCGGAACACTGGTCCTTCTCTGGCCTCCTTTGTCAGGGTGCGGTTATGACCGTGCCCCCACACCGGGCCGCTATGCCGTCCACGTCCGGGCCGGTCATTCCGCTTTGCTGCACCACCGAGGGGACATCTGTGGTTCGCATGACTCCGCTGGCACAGTTCTTGGGAGCCTGGCTAGAGCTTCCCAATCTGTTCCGCTGGGTTGCGCGAACCATCGGCTCGGCTATGCGATTCAGTTTGCACGGTCTCCTCCCCGCTTCAGGGGAGTCCGCTCCATTATGGTCTGTGGCTATGCCCCTATCATGAGAGCGGAGGTTGCTAACCTACTGGCGAAGGGTACGATCGAGACTGTCCGTGTTTTACAGCCCATACTTCAATGTCCCGGAGAAATCCGGTGGGTTACGACCAATCCTGGACCTGCGCATCTGAACCGCCCACTTCACAGGCTGTCGTTCAAGATGATCCTGGCCAAACGCATTTTCGAATGTGTGCGGCCACTGGATTGGTTTGCAGCGATCGACCTGAAGGACGCCTACTTTTATGTCTCCGTTCTACTTCGACTCAGATCGTACCTACGGTTTGCTGTTAAGGGGCGCGCATATCAGTACGCTGTTCTCCCATTCGGGCTAGCCTTATCTGCTCGCACCTTCACGAAGGTTGTCGAGGCAGCCCTTGTTCCTCCATGGGAACATGGGGTTCGCATCCTGCACTATCTCGGCGACTGGCTATCCTAGCTCACTCTCGAGACCAGGTTTGCGAACGCAGAGACCCAGTGCTCCGGCATCTAGCTCGTCTGGGCCTTCGGGTCAACTGGGAAAAGAGTAAACTTTGCCCCGTGCAGAGGATCTCTTTTCTCGGTATCGATTCGGTCGCCTTCTCCACTCAGCCACTGCTGACTTGCCTGAGACAATCAAGCGCAAGAGTGCGGTTCCACTGAAGTTATTTCAGAGGCTCCTGGGGCATATGGCATCCACAGCCACAACATCGCCGCTCGGATTGCTCATATGAGACCGCTTTAGCTTTGGCTCTGCAACCGAGTTCCGAGGTGGGCATGGCAACACGGCACGCTCCGAGTACCAGCTACTCCGACCTGCCATCAAACCTTCACCCCGTGGTCAAACCTCTGTTTTCTACGGGCTAGTGCCCCTGGAACGAGCTTCCAGGCATGTTGTTCTCTCTACACATGCCTCCACCACGGGCTGGGGCGCCATGCGCAATGGACACAATGCCGCCAGCTCCTGGACAGGACCTAGCGCCCTAAGCATGTCTACTGCCTCGAGTTGCTAGCAGTACGCCTTGTTCTGCACCACTCTTGCGTTGCTCAAAGGTCAACACGTACTAGTCCACTCTGACATTACCGCGTCAGTAGCGTACATTTACCATCAAGGTGGTCTACGCTTCCGCCGTATGTCGCAACTCGCCCGCCACCTCCTATTATGGAGTCAGAAGCATCTGAGGTCGCTTCGAGCCATTATTCCTGGAGCCCTGAACTGTGCAGCCTACGAGTTCCCACGACTTCAGCCCCTCCCTGGAGAATGGTGACTCCATCCCCAGCGGTTCAGCTGGTTTGAGACCAGTTCGGGGATGCACAGATAGATCTGTTTGCCTCCCACGACTCGACTCATTGCGCCCTGTATTACTCCCAGTCCGAGGGCACGCTTGGCACGGACGCACTGGCGCACAGCTGGCCGCGGGGCCTCCGCAAATATGCGTTTCCCCCAGTGAGCTTTCTTGCACCAACCCTGTGCAAGATCAGGGAGGACGAGGAGCAGGTCATATTGGTCACGCCTACTGGCCCACCCGGACCTGGTTCTCCGAACTTCTACTCCTCACGACAGCACCTCACTTCCTCTGAGGAAGCACCTCCTTTCTCAGGGGCGGGGCACCCTAATGGCACCCTCGTCCCATTCCTTGAACCTCCACATGTGGTTCCTGGACGGAATGAGGCAGGTTGAGTATCCTACCACCAGCGGTGGTGGTTACCATTACTTCCGCTTAGCATCGTCCACGAGACATGTCTACGCGTTGAAGTGGAACCTCTTCGTCAACTGGGCTCTTCTCACCAAGAAGTGTCGATCAGTGTCGTGCTTTCCTTCCTTCAAGCAGGGTTGGAGCAAAGGCTGTCTCCCTCCACCCTGAAAATATGAGTTGCCGTTATTGCCGCACACCATGATACAGTGGAAGGTAAGTCCGTAGGGAAGCACGACCTGATCATCAGGTTCCTGAGGGGAGCGAGGAGACTGAATCCTCCTCGCCCTCCTCTCGTTCCCTCTTTGGACCTCTCAGTGGTTCTAACTGCCCTGCAGAGTGCTCCCTTTGAGCCTCTTGCAATCAGTGGAGCTTAAGTTCCTGTCAATGAAGACAGCGCTCCTGGTTGCATTGGCCTCCATCAAGAGGGTAGGGGACCTGCACCCATTCTCCGTTTACGAAGCATGCCTGGAATTCGGGCCGGCTTACTCTCACGTGATCCTGAGACCCCGGCCTGGATATGTGCCCAAGGTTCCTACCACTCCCTTCCGGGACCATGTGGTAAACCTGCAAGCGCTGCCCCTGGAGGAGGCAGACCCAGCCTTGGCACTGCTCTGTCCAGTATGCGCTCTCCGCGCCTATGTAGACAGGACGCAGTGTTTCAGGACCTCAAACCAGATCTTTGTCTGTTATGGTGGGAAGCTGAAGGGAAAGGCTCTCTCCAAGCAAAGGTTGTCTCACTGGAAAGTGGACGCCATTGCTTTGGCATACCAGCAGCAAGGTCGACCGTGCCCCCTTGGTGTGACTGCCCACTCCACCCGGAGTGTGGCGTCCTCTTGGGCTCTAGCGCATGGCGCCTCGCTAACAGACATCTGCAGAGCTGCAGGCTGGGCGAGACCTAACACATTCGCCAGATTCTACAATCTCCGAGTGGAGCCTGTGTCCTCTCATGTACTCGCTTCAACCAGCTAGTACCGGACCCGCTCAGGTGTCTTCACTTGCTCGCCATTCCACTCCACGGACTGGATACGTGCGATATTTTCCTCAGGTGAGCTTCCCCGAAAGCCCTGAGTTCCTCCAGCACTGCTGACATCGGCGCGAGTGTCTATTGCCTGCGCGTCGGCTAGGTGCCTCCCGTGTGCATGGTCCCTCCTCTGAGCGACCCCCACATGTGTATTTCCACTGTAAGCCTCTCTGAGCATCTTGTCTTTCCCTTGGCAAGCCACCTTGCCACCCCTGGGGTTGAAATATTCCACCTGAGGCTGGACACCCCAGTGTTCTCCATATGCATCCCTCTGGGTCATATGTGTATTCTCTAAGTCTCACCCCACAGCGAGACGTTACTCAGTTACCCCTTTTCCACCAAAGCATTTTGAGAGCCGGTTCGGAGCCGGTACCTACTCGCGAACCAGTTCTTTGTGTTTCGACAGCCAAAGAACCGGTTCTCGGCCAGGAAAACTGGTTCCAAAGCGGCACCAACTCTTTGCTGGACTAGAACCGTTCTTTTACCACGTCATGCTCACGTCGGGGGCTGGGGGTGGGTTTAGATGTGTTCTAAACATCTTTTGTAGTCCGATGTAGATGTAGTATGTAAACACGATGTAGTCCGCCATTGTAATTGTTATGCTTGAAGTTGGCGCAAGCGTTTCTTGCTTTTATTATTATTATTATTTTTTATTGAAAACATTATGTAAGCAAAGAAGAAAACAGTCACAATATAGAACAAATAAACGGAAAGAAAAAAAAGACACAAGACAGGGGTACATAACTAATCAGAAAAGATTACATATCAAAGGAAAAGATTAAAAGACTTACATATTTCAATTGTTTTTAAAGCCTTCTTGGTACACGAGTTAGAGATAATCCCAAAGTAATGTTGTACTTGCAAGTGTTTCTAGCTAAGACGTATAACGACGTACACAGTGGCGTAACGACGTCGTTCGCTGGGCGCTCTAGTCAGTGGAAAAACAAACAGGTTCTGAGAAGGTTCGCAAGTTGAACCAACTCCGAACCAACTTTGAACCAGCACCAGTTCCGAACCAGTTCTTTTTTGGTGGAAAAGGGGTAAGTGTTAGTCAGTGTTACCCAGTGTTACTCAGTGTTACCCAGTGTTACTCACTTGTGGAGTGAATCAAACATCAGCGTCTGTTTTCAGGCCTTCTCGCTTCTCTCTCCAGCGCTTCACAGCTTTTCTAATATTAACGCGGGTCCTAAAGCTCTTTCCTGAGTTTTTTCCTGAGAATTTTGTCTTATCTCTATTTCTGCAGTCTTTCTTCAAATCTCCCTCTTGCTCGTTCTCTCTCCTCCACCGTCATACGCCCCTAATGCTGATTGGCTACACGTTTGTTGTTGTTTGTTTGTGTGTCGGTCCGGCTAACTTCCAAACAGCGTTTTTTTAAATATTGCTTACCCCACCTTTGAGCTAGACAATGACTTTTTTCCAGAGCTGCAGTCCAGCCAAAACAATCTTTGTTGCATTAATTTCTATTATCTCTGTAAAGCTGCTTTGAAACAATCTGTTTCGTAAAAAGCTCTATATAAATGAAGGTGACTTGATTTGACTTGATAACTGGAGTAACCAGTGGACCAATGGCATCACAGCATCTCAAATGTTGGTTTGGTGTTTCTGAAATGCCGGAGTCGAAGTGTGTGATCAGAATGATTTGGTTTAATTCCCTCCAGAAGCATCTCACACACACGAGTGTGTTCCCGAACACCAGCATCCGAACGCAAGAGAACATGACAGTGTTTATTGCGTTTCGTCTGACGCTCGAGACACACTAATTTTTGATGGAAGGAAAAAAAGAGCCCAATTGCAGCAACTTCCATTTTTATTACTGATATTTTGAGCCAATTTCTCTGGAAGTGATGATTGTTTTCTCTTGAACACATGGAATGGAAGTGGTACTTTATTCAAATCTTTCATGCAATATTCCAATTTTTTACGTAATTTAAACTCTCAGCTTTGGATGGAAACAGCTAGTGACAATCTCCTTTTACTCGGTTATTCAAGGGAACCAAGTCCCAAGTAAACCTCACAGGTTCTGTATAGGTTAAAGAGAGCCTAAAGACTGTGCTGTTCTCTGGAGATCTGCCAGTCAGACGCCTCTGGCTGCTTGTCTTTGCCTGAGCGCTCAGTCACTTGCCGGAGCTGATGATAATGCTGATGGTCAATGGGTGGTGTAACTGCAAAAAAAAGAAGCTTCCTCACAGAGGCAGTGACCTAAAATGGTTGCACAAAAGATTATGTGGACACCTCTAGCCAAGGCATCTGAGCTCTGGACAACTTCTAAACTGGCTAAAGGTTCAGACCTACTTTTGCATTGCAAATATTGTAAAATATTATTTTTACTGTACAAATTAGCTTGAAAGCTGGAGGAGAAATTGAAGTAATTTTGTTCCCAGAATAAGCTTAAATACAATATCAGTGCATTGGCTTTGTCAAGACAACAAAAGCAGTCTCACACAGTACATTTCCAAACTGGCACAAAAGGATGATATTTAAAGATCTCCAGATCTCTTGTGGTCATTAAATCGTATTACAAAAGAAAATTAATGCATATCGCCAAGATGATTAATTGCAAATTGAAGAAAGACAAAAACGTACATGTGTCAATTTACTGCTGAAGTATGAGCAAGTATTTCAAAGGCTTATCTGAATGTGCATTAACCTCTGAGCTCTAATCTAGGCATTTAGTGGGATTCTATAAAACTTAATGAACCTATTTGAGCAGCTGCAGTGGAGTCCATCCACAGGAGGCCATAGATATCACAACACTGAAGTTGAGTCTGTTTCCTAGCAACCCAGCCACAAATATTTCAAATGTAGTGTCTACTCTTGTGTGTGTTTTGGTAGTAGATTTTATTTTATATTTTATTTTACTTTATTTTATTTTACTTTATTTTTTATTGTTATTTTATTTTATTACAATTGTTTTATTTTTTTGTTTTTTATTATTATTTTAATGTTTTAATTTGTATTATTATTTAATTATATTATTTAATTTTATTATTATTGTTTTTTTTTTTTTTTATTGTTTTTTTTTTTTTGTTTTTTTTTTAATTTTTTTCATTGTGAACACCTAAAGTTTAGCTATTATAAGCCATAATGCTTTAATTTAAAAAAATATATATAAGTAAAATAATATAATAATTTCTTTCAAAATAAAAATCTACCAGGAAAGAGCAGCGTTTTCCCCGCCTGCTGTGTCTGTTTCCCTCTATCAAGCTGTGAGGGCAGGGGATGTGGGGAGGATCTGGAAAAGTCATTAACTCCTGATATTCGCCTTGACTGCTGAATTTATTTCTGCCCACCTCCATTACCCCACATAGAGCAACCAGACAAGACTCACTCAAGGGAAGCTCTGTGTCAACCAATCAAATATGCACATGCATTCTGAGGAAAACAGCAGTTATTGCAGCATGGCAGACTGATTGACAAAAAAACATGAACTAAATGATTTCAGAAAAACCAAAAGATTTGTCATTGCCTTTGGCCTCACCCAAGAAGGTGGTAATTCACAAATCACATACAAAAGCAGGACAAAGATACAAATCATCCTTGGATTAACCTCCTCCTCTCCCTTTGTGGCATGAGATTTGAGAATTAAATTAATAAGACACTTTAGATGATAAATACAGCAGGATGCAATAATCTATGGGTGCTGTAGGGTAATAAGGTCTAAATTAATCAGCTGAGAAAAAAAATAACCAAAATCCATAAGAAATTAGACAATTACCAATCCGTTTGATTGAGGTGCAGTGCTGAGTGTGTGACATTTTGTAAAAAAAAATTCCTAATAACACTGTCACTTAATAAACAAGGCTATACCTGTGTGGTTAAAGGAACGCAAATAATGTCCCATATCCCAACACTCACTATAAATATAATTCACATTTAGATTTATTACTTTACTACATACTTTAATTCAATAATCTTACAAATGAGGAATACAGCAAGATTTAGCCAAAGTTTCATCCAGATCTGTGCAGATACCATGAGATAGTCACGCAGGAACTCGATGTACAGCAGTGGTTTCAAATTCTGGTGTGGATGATCTTGTCCTGGACAAAGGCCAGACCGAACCCAGAACAGAACAGGCTCTGGCTCCAGAACACAAACCATTCTGGTGGAAAAGGGGTAATAATGGCTGTGATCACAGTTTGTAATGTTTATAGGTTAACTATTTTCCTTAATTCTTAATGGTCTTGTAACACCAAAGGCCAGATTTACTAACAGCTTGCGACATGCAGGATACTGTCAGGATTTACTAAAGAGACGCAGCGAAAGATTAGCACTGAAAAGGCGTGGGCACAGTTATTTTTGTGACTGACCTTATTGCATACCCAGACAGCAAAATAGTGTCGGCCCAGATCCGGCCCACATCTGGTGCGCGTGAAGTCCACATGTACCAGATGTGGCTCAGATCTGAGCCAACACTATGTTGCTGTCTGGGAATGCATTTGTAGGAGTTTCCCTTTCAGACGCAAAATTTATGGGAGAGTATTTAAATGAATCATGCAAGGTCATTTACTTTGCTCTAGTCAATTTACTGGTGTTTGCGCCATTATTTACAGCCCACCAAAAGCATGTCTTAAACCAGACGCTAACTTGCGTTATTATTGGTAGATGCGTTGGTCATTATGGAAATGATCCGACTGCGTATGCGTTCTTTAATTTGCACTTCGTCAGTAGATCACGAGCAGAGCTTTCCACTCCTATCAGTGTAACTATAAGTGTTTGGGTTAACACATTACAAGAAACGCAATTAAGTAATCGGATTACTTTCTTCAAGTAACATAAAGTAACACATTTCTTTTAAATGTGAATATTATAAATTGTATAAATTTCATATGTGAGCAGGCATTTAATCAGAATACTACGCAAACCTCCAATAATTAAATGTGGTATAAATAATACAATTATACTTTATGTATTTAATTTCACTTTATTAAACAATGTCTTTGCTGCTGACCTTCGATGATCCAATTTAACCATAATAATAAGCAAAAATGACTTTAAATAAACCATATTTGTTTAACCATGTGAAGTAAGAGACTTTCTTCTCCTGCGTCTTATTCTTCTGCAATCCAGAACGGCAGCACAGCTGAAAGATTTGTTTGAGCTTTTTTGATTCTTATTCATTTCACTTTTGGTGTGAAAGGGCCTTTACATTTGCCCAAACCTTTTTGTTATTAAAAACAAACAAGCAAGCAAGTTGAGAAAAAGTAACGCACAAGTAACGTAACGCATTTCTTGCCATAAAAACTAACTAAATAACACAAGTAGTAACTTTTTTAGGGGGTAGCACAATATTGTAATGTGTTACTTTTAAAAGTAACTTTCCTCAACACTGATATTATTAAATGAAGAAATCACACTGCATGCCACTTTTGTAACTTTTGTAGTGGAGACATCCCAAAGTCAAAAGAAAAACATCTTTAAAACAAGTTCACCATCACATTCATATTCCCATTCCTATTCCTGCATTGTGGGAAGAGGTATCTGTTTGTTTTGTGCCCATTCCCAGTTTTTTTTCTCTCTCTCTCTATTGAACTGGGCCCAGACCACCTTGTTGATCACCCAGCAACAGACACGCCAGTCTGTCCCAGTCTTTCAGGCCGAGCGGAAACCCAGCGCTGAGCCTCTTCTGCAGGACTCATGCAAGCCTACCTGACTGCCCTACCAATGAACACCGCACACATTCTGGGGCCCGGTGTCACACATAAGGAGATGTGACATCTCAAGCCTTGCTTTCTGCGCCTGAATGGATGAAAGAAGTAATGTTGTCTCCCCTCGCAAACTTCCCAAACATATATCGTGTATGACTGGATGAGAAAAGGACAAATGCAATGAATCATTGTTCCCTCGATCATTGTTCCTGATGCATTTTATCAGTTGGCCTTAACCATCTTAATTCTGTTGATTACAAATTTCTCTTGCTGGCAAATTCATTAAATCAAGTATTATTTTGATTTTATGAATGGTTTTATTTCAATCAAAAATATTATTACTAACTGAATCAGCCTAAATACAGTAATATATGCCAACAAAACATTTTTTATGAGCTAAATCAAGTAGAAATAGTTATATAATGTATCAGTTGCAAGTCAACATTACACGCAGTTAAAGGATGGAAACAAATATGTTATAGTTAGACAAAGCGATTTCTTGAGAGGTATTTGCTTTTAATGACCTTACAAGTTCAATTAGACCATCAATATATGAGGAAAATATTTTATATTTTTTTGAAGAGCAAAACATTAAACTTTGTTAAGTTATGACACAGTTATTTGGCTAAAAAAGGCAAACTACAGCTACAGGTTTTATCTGACTATATGCAATAAAAAAAATGCATAGAAATGCAAAAAGCAGTCAGGAAAAAGCATACAACATGATTAGTTATTAATATTGCATTGGATCTCTCTTGTTTTCGCGTGTGTTCATAATTTCCAAAAATGATGTCTGCACAATTTGGCATGTTTCATTGCATTATCACAAATTGACACCAAGGACAAATACGCAATATGCTAACAAAATCTTTAACATATCTTTACTAATATTTGAATAAATTATGAAGTCATACATAACTTTTGGCCACTACTGTACACCTTGTACATATGTTTTATAAGAACACAGAAACAAGAGCACATTGAAGGAATCAGTCTTTTCTTACTGAGAATATCAGATCAAGCACAGCACACGTTGTTGATTAGCATTAAAAACAAATTAATAGAGGATATAAACATAAATAATGTCATGAAACACAATAAAAACCCGCTTGACAATATTTTACATATTTTTCCAGTCTGGTTTTGGAGTTTTTGTCTTTTTAGAGCTAAGCTTCGCATTCAACATCTCAACAATTTTGCAACTAAATCGCTCATTAATGATCAAGTGTTAGATAAAAGATTACATAATTACAAGGGTATAATTTGGGACCCAAACTGTATACAGTAGAAACCATTTCCCTTGTATGAACTGGTCCACAATGCAGAGAGATATATAGCCGGTCCAGAAGGTGGAAATTACTGCCACCCTTTGCTGTTATGAGATTCATTGCACAGTTGAGTAATCATGTGTGCCACCAACAATCAGCAGACACTCTGATTCTCACTACAGGTCCACAAATGTGTGGCTGCGTCTGAGCTCTCTTTCCCCAGAGGGAGAATAAACCAGATGGGTTCTAAATGCAAAATTTCATTTTGTATCATTAGTAGGTTAGTTCACCCCTCATTGGCTCACCATCTGCCATCAGCTCAGGCTTTTCATCCCTCCACTATGATACTGTTGAGAATGAAACGCAGAAGTTTGATCTTTGATGCCTCTCAAATGACAGCAATGGTTTGTGCAACTGCACTGATGCTTTACTGAAGAGGAACAAGATGGCGTGGCCATGGATATGAAGTCATGCTGCTAGAGGTAATTGGTGAACAGTTGCGTGTTTAATGTTAGTCATAAATTAGCTTTACAACAGTTTTTCCTCTCTTTTGAATTGGCCCTTGTGGTATAAGGGAAATTTTATTCATGAATTAGCACAATTCTGATCATTTATCAAGTACCAAGATATTGTTAATTAGTTGGCCATATTTAGCCTAATAGTAATAATTTTCCAAATTTCTATATTCAAATTGTGTTATATTTAATACTTTAATCTCGTGAAATTATTTATGCAATTGTCATTTCAGTGTAAATGGATTTTGATCATTCGTAAGATGGATTTTTATTATTTATTTATGCAGATGTTTGAACAGCTTGTAGTGTTGGGAAAAGTTACCTTAAAAATAAATCCATTACAATATTCTATTACTCCCAAAAAAAGTTACTAATTGTGTTACTTAATAACTGTTTATGAAAAGTAATGTGTTAATTTACTTTTGCGTTGCTTTTTCTCACCTGGGCTGGGCTTGCTCTTTTGTTTTTAATAACAAAAAAAACCTTTCACTCCAAAAGTGAAATGAATTAGACTCAAAACAGTCTAAACAAACCGTTTGGATTGCAGAAGAATAAGATGCAGGAGAATAAAGTTCAACACTTTTACTTCAGCAGGGTAAATAAAAAAGAAAGACAAGTGTGGTTTATTTAAAGTCATTTTTGCTTATTAGTTTGGTTGAATTGGATCATCGAAGGTCAGCAGCAAAGACATTGGTTAATAAAGTGAGATTAAATACATAAAGTGTATTTGTGCTATTTAAAATTTTAACTATTGCATGTTTGTGTAATTTTCAGAGTTTGCATTTCACTATTTTTATCATTTTTTCTCTCAACATGAGGACAGGAGAGCTGTCAGTCAATAAATAGGAAAACAAAGTCAGTCCGTCACTTTTTTTAAAAAAGTAACTCAGATATTTTGCAGTACTTTACTCACTACTTGAAAAAAAATCTGATTGCATAACTCACATTGCTTTTAAAGCGTTACGCCCAATACTGACAGCTTGTAACAAAACTTGAAAAAATATGACCTTCCCAACTTCCTAGGTTGTCTATAAAAGCCTGTATAATGATTTCCTTTCAGTTGCTCACGTTCGAGGTAGACGACGTGTCGGCTGATTGGGATCAAGCTTAGGGAGCCTGTCATCTTCGAGTACTGTTAAAACGAGCCAATGCACATTGGAGTGCAAGATCTGTATCTCACACTCCGCCCCTGAGGAGCGGGTATAAATATGGAAGTGGATGCACGCACATGTTGTCTTTCACTTTGAAGCTGATTGGTCTTCATGTCGATGTCTCTGAAGAGTGTTGAAGTTTTCAACGAGCGAGTGTGTCGGTGCTTCTTCAGGAAGACTCTCCCAGTGCTGGTGGTTCTACAGCACGAGTGCAGCAGTGCATAGTGAGGTTTCCCCGCCCAGTAACCAATCCCTGTGGGCCCCTCAATCCTCTATCACACCACAGCCGGTGGAGCCCCCCGTTGAGTGCGCTGGTCCCTCTGTAATGGACCGACCAGCCATTTCATTCGGGGCCCCTTCTGAGAAGAGGATGCCGATTGCAGCACGGGAGGGTGAGCTGACCTCTGGAAATGATGACTCGGCTGCGTTATCTCCCTCTGGGAGTGTAACGTTGCCCGAGTCAGATCCAGTAATGTCAGCTGTGCTGAAACGGGCCGCCGAGGCTGTCGGGCTCGAGTGGAATCCTCCACCGTGTCCCAAACAGTCTCGGTGGGATAATTGGTATCTCGGGGCGGCCCGCACTGGTTCTCAGCTCACCACCCCAGTGCCTTTCTTTCCCAAAGTGCATGGAGAGCTTACCAGGTCGTGGACGGCACCTTTCTCTGCCAGAAACTGTAGTTCCTCCCCCCTAACTACCCTTGACGGAAGCTATCCCTCCAGTGGAGCGGTCTGTCGCCTGTGTCCGGCGGCCGCTGCCTTTTGGACAGATGATCCTCTTCTCCCTAAGGCCTGTGAGTTCTCATCCATTCTGATGGGCATTGCTTACAAATCCTGTGGGCAAGCCGCCTCCTCTTTGCAGGCCATGGCGTTCCTACAGGTCTATCAGGCCAGGGCACTCATGGACATGCATGAGTGTAGCCCAGACCGTGCGCTCATAGGTGAGCTCCGCACTGCAACCGACCTCGCCCTCCAGGGCACAAGCATTGTGGTGTGCACGATCGGTCTGGCGATGTCCACTCTAGTAGTCAAGGAGTGCCATTGTTGGCTCAGCCTGGTTGATATGGCGGATGCGGACAATGTTCATTTCCTGGACTGCCCAATTTCCCAGGTTGTGGGAACATGTGGTAGACGCCATCACTTCTGCGAGAGCACCCTCTACGAGGCATGCTTACGCCCTGAAGTGGAACCTGTTAGTTGAGTGGTGTTCTTCTCTCCGTGAAGACCCCCGAAGATGTTTGATCTCTTCCGTGCTTTCTTTCCTGCAAGATATGTCGGAGCGAGGGCTGTCTCTCTCCACCCTCAATTTGTATGTTGCCTCTATGAATTTAAGCACATCATGATGCAGTGGATACAATCCATGGGGAAGCACGCCTTGATCGTCAGGTTCCTGAGGGGAGCAAGGAGAGAATACTGCCTTGCGCCCCCTCTATACCCTCTTGGGACTTATCTCTGGTGCTACTGCACTCAGAGACCTCCCCTTGAGCCACTTCAGGCAGCTGAGTTAAAAACCTGTTTTTTAAAAGAACAGTTCTCCTGCTTGTTTGGCCTCTATCAAGAGGGTAGGGGACCTGCATGCATTTTCGGTCGACGAATCATGCCTGGAATGTGGGCCGACCAACTCTCACGGTTACCTGAGACTAAGCCTGGATATGTGTCTTAGGTTCATACCTCTCCCTTTAACGGGACCAAGTGGTGAGCCTGCAAGCGCTGCCCCGGAGGAGGCAGACCCAGCCCTGGCTTTTCTCTGTCCCTTCCACTCCTCGCTGTAATAGCTGGACTGAACGCAAAGCCTCAGGACCTGAGACCAGCTCTTGTCTAATGCGGAAACCAGCAGAAGGGAAGGCTGTTTCCAAACAGAGGTTAGCTAATTAGATAGTGGTTGCCATCATATTGATGTGTTTACCCAAGGTGCACCGTGCCCACCTGGGTAGTGAGCCTCTCCAAAGAGAGAGTGTAGCTCCTTGCTGGGCGTTGACACAGGGTGCCTTGCTGACAGATGTATTAGAGCTGCGGGCTGGGCGACACCAAACACGTTCGCTAGAAAATAGCCTATGTGTCGAGCCGGTTGTTTCCCGTGGGTTCGCTTCACATGAAGCCAGTTTCACTGTAAGCCCGGTTAGAAGTGTCAGCTTGCTGAGCCATTCCCTTCCTATGGACTGGATACACCTTGCGGCGAGCCCGTGTCTTCCCTTGGCAGAGCCTGCTCTGCCGTCACTGTCCATATGTGTATCCTCCACATGTTACTTCCCTACGGGCAGGATGTGGCTTCCGCAGCGTATTCCTTTCCAAAGAAAGGGAACGCTTTCCCAGTGGTCTTGTGGAACAGCAGTGACTTCCCTTGCCTAAGCCCTATCCCGTCTCCGCTTCAATAATACGGGGGTATCAGAAGACTTTTATCTAGGCACTGGAAGGTGGCAGCACTAGTGGCGTTTTAATTGGATCCCAATCAGACGACACGTCGACTATGTCAAACGTGAGCGACTGAAAGGGAACGTCTCGGTTATGTGTGTAACCCTAATTCCCTGATGGAGGGAACGGAGACGTAGTCCCGTCACCACTATTGCTGGACCACCGCTGTCTCCGGGCTCCACTCAGCTCTTCAGAGAAAAACAACTGGTGCGTGCATCCACTTCTGTATTTATAACCGCGCCGCAGGGGCGGAGTGTGAGATGCAGATCTCGCACGCCAATGTGCATTCGCTCGTTTTAACAGTACTCGAAGATGACAGTCTCCCTAAGCGTGATCCCAATCAGTCGACACGTCGACTATGTCTCCATTCCCTCCTTCAGGGAACGAGGGTTACATACGTAACCGAGACATTTCATGTGAAGGATTCAGGATGTTTTTGCCTGGAAATCAAAAGGATGTGACGCTTCCATTCAGTGACACATGAAACGAACAAATGCTTATACAATGTTCAGGATAATGCCGAAAGAGCCATTCTGGACTGTAATGTGAATCTGTCATGCTAAAAAAAAGGGATTCATTCAAACTGTAGTCTCACAGAGCCAGATATATAGAGAGTCTCAAATATACTTTATAATCAACCATAACGGTGTAATTTTAATGATCTGTGGACATGATGCCGGAGAATCGCAGAACTTGTGCAAACATCCACATCATGATCAGATGCTTTCTGAATTGCTGTTTTCTCACTGCTGTGCTTATTTAGTTATTGAGAGGAAAGTGTACAGCACATATTTACATATTCATCTAACCGTCGCTTTTAGCAGTTCGTTCGTTAACAGTATATGGCTGCAAAGTTATTTCCAACTTCTTTTTACTTCTGAGAGAAGAACGAAAATAACTTCAACTTGATTATGTCAGGGCATTGAATCACATTGAGTTATTACGAGCACGAGCAATAATCTGCTGCTGCAGTTCACTTAATGGCCACCGGTATCACTAATAACAAGGTTTTCTGAATTCTACAAATAGCACCTTTAATTCATGTAATTAAAAGATATTCAATAGTGCATAACTTTATTTTTAATAAATAATTATGAGAATGATGCCCTTTTTTCTACTTGAGCACCTGTCCCCCGAAATCTCTGTGCACTTCCCTGATAGTCATCATCCTTTACACCTTTATAGAATCAACCATTCTTATTGGGCTCAATTCTTATAGATCGATAGAAACTGTATTCCCTGAAAGCACTGTAAGTCAGGTTAGATAAAATACATAAATGCATGTGTTAGTTGTCTCTGCCAATTTAATTGGGATAGGAGAAAGTATTAACACTGAAGAAATGACACACTTCAGTACTATGTACTGTGTTCATGGGTATTTTTGTAGATTAAAAAGTTAAAAGCTCCAGCCAAATGTTCTTTATACCTTTCTGATTTGATTACCAACACTATGAAGCATCAAAAATGTTAGACGTGATCAACCGCACTGTTTGAGATGACGGTCCTAAAGACCTGTTTCTACCTTTCCATTGTCATCCTTAATCAATGTTTCTCATCTTGTCTGAAGATTTCTTGGTCTGTGAATGCTTTAACATCTAATTACAGACTACTAAATTATGGTTGTATAGGAGTTAACTTCTGTGCAGAATGTTCCTTTAGATTTCCCCGCAAGGGTATTTTGGGAGGCAGTCAGCTAAGAAGATTATAAGACCAGTTTTCAATTTATCTCCCACCCCCAGACTCTCCTTATTGACTGACTTCCTTATCACGGTTTACCAGAATCCAGAGAATGACTGGCATCGTCATCCCAATCTGACACTTTGGAAACTGCTGTTTTTTCAGAGAGTAAATTAGTTCAGGCCTTTTTCAACCCAAAAATTTGTTTTTTGCGGTGCATTGTTTTAGCTCTCTCCAGTTTTGAACTATGAACATATACAAAGAGAAGTAATTTCAGGTCAGGCAAGAATTTTTTTTTTTTTTTTTAAATAAAACCTGTTTGCTCACCCTTTGATCACATTGATGTTTATTTTGCAGAGTAAGTACTAAGTAATTCATATGCTCCGTATTGTTGCTATTGCACTTAATTAAAATCACATGTAACACGGACACTACATGTGTTACCGTCATTTTGTAACAGGTTTTTTAATGGCTGATAGCAATATGCATGCAATGCTAATCTGCTTTTTTTTCTTTTTCTTTCTTTTTTTTTTTTTTTTTTTTTTTTTTTTTTTGCTAACTTTGCTTAGATATATTTTACACCATATTAACACAATAATTCAGAATAGAACATGTATGAAGTTTATTATCTATTGACGAGGCTTGTTGGAAGATTTTGGAACTGACAGAATTACATGCGTCATGGATTTTCATCCATGCTGAAAAATAATCAGCCTGCATGGCTTTATTTGTGACGTCTATAAAATGTAGTCAAAGTTGCTCTTGTCTAGCAATTTTTTTTAATGACAAGAGGCTGTGCTTTAAAATTGTAACATTTCTTCTTGTATTTAAGTTAATAATAATTAAAAATAAAACTAATTTTGTCTGCGTCAAATGCATTTACATGTTTATTAGAGCAACGCATATGCATGCGACTTCCGAGAAGACTAACATTACACAATTAAAACATAATTACAGTGAGTGGGCAGTGTCCGTTAATTGATCAAACAAACACACGATCTCTCTCATACTCTCTCATAAAAAAAAGAAAGAAAGAAAGAAAGAAAGAAAGAAAGAAAGAAAGAAAGAAAGAAAGAAAGAAAGAAAGAAAGAAAGAAAGAAAGAAACAAATACAAAGCATATAAAAAGCGCTGAGGAGAGAAGGTGGCCATGCAGTGTCTGGGATTTCAGTGGTGGAGATGTTGTGTTCGGGGAGGGTCGACTTTGAGCTGACATTGAGAGTGACGGTGTGTGCTTCATGTAACATCTCTGGACGCTCACGGTAGAGGAGCTGCTCCTGTCTCTGGCTCTTTCCCCTGTCCTTCAGCACCACACAACTGGACAGCACCAGACAACCAGACCCTCACTCACCTTTCCCCTCAGGATAGCTGTTTGCTTCACTTGACTTTATGGAAACATTTAGGACAGGTTTGGACAAGTAAAATTCCAAGAGTTGGAATTTGAGAGGAACCCGCGAGGAATACGCGCCGCCGCAACCAAACTGGCAGGAAAACTGTTCCGGTGTAAGTAGATCATATTTAACTGCTATAAAACTAGTCATTTTAATGCTTTTGTTTTCATAGTTTTGGGAAAAATCTGAGTTATTTGAAAGTTGAACATCTAAAACGCATTGTTTTAACGCACATCTGCCTGACTTATATATGCTTGTAAAACGCGATGTTTGTGCGCGCATTTCAGACTTGCTTGTGCTTGTTAGTCGGATGTATTTTAGTTTTTGTTTTGCGTTTTTTTTTTTTTTTTGCAATATTTTAGACTCACACTCGTTTATCCCGATAAAAAAGCAAGTTGACCGTTTTGCGCGACTTTTTGAGCCCGTATTTCAGCGCGAGCTCACCGACGGTCTGTGTGCGTGAACTCTGGGCTTTTGCAAACGCGTCGCGCGCTTGGAACTTCGAACATTCTAAATTAGAATTTGACGAGATTATTCGAACGGTTTGACATAAAGTGTGATCTGTCATTTGGATTCGTGAGAAGATGATCTAAAATCCACCGTTTGAATAATTTGAATTCAGAAATTCATGCAAATAATTTGCCCTCTAACCAAACTATTTTGCAAACCACCGCAGATAAGTTTTAGATAACAGAAATGCACATAATCAATTATTTGAGTAATGTAAAAATAAAGAAATATGTACAGACGCGCTTTTAACGCCGCGCGCGCTAAACTCACATGCACCAATTTGTATTTTATTTAGTATGCTATTTCATCTTATTTTATTGAATGTGTTTTTCTTTTATCTTAATATTGTTGTATTGATTAAATGCAACAATTGATTAGATACAATAATGTGTATATCTAAATGTCACTTTCTCTCAATGGTTTCCAGGTCAGTGTCAAGCTTCATTGGCGTTTTTTGACTCTAATCGTTGGTTAATCGAACCGCGAAGCTGCTGTCTACGTGGACCGGTGCTGAACTCTTCCGTCCGACCGCCAGGACAAAACCCAGAGACATGGCCACGAACGGCACCAAAGCCTCCGATGGACACGTGTTAACAGAGGTCAACGAAGCGCCCACCGCCAATGACAAACCAAAAACTCTGGTGGTTAAAGTTCAGCAGAAAAAGGACATTCCTGACAGAGAAACGTGGCAGGGGAAATTTGACTTTCTTCTGTCATGTGTTGGCTATGCCATTGGACTTGGCAATGTCTGGAGATTTCCTTATCTATGCGGAAAAAACGGAGGAGGTAAAGAAAAAAATCCTGGTTGTTTTTACCAATTATTTCCCCCCTCGAAACAAACGGAGTAAAAAAAAAAATCTGATTTCGAAAATCACTCACAATAACATGTGCGCTGGATATGCGCAATCATTGGAAGCGCAAAGATCCTAAACAGTGGATTTTATAAACGGATGCATATTTTGAATGTGTCTCATTATATTGCTCTTCTGTCTGTATAGGGGCGTTCTTGATTCCCTACTTTTTGACCCTCATATTTGCTGGGGTCCCGTTGTTTCTTCTGGAAACGTCTCTCGGTCAGTACACGTCCATTGGTGGTCTTGGAGTGTGGAAACTGGCCCCTATGTTCAAAGGTAACCAACATGATTAACTACTAAAAACAATGTTTAGATGCGTTATAAATGATGCTGTATTTCAGTCGCACTGTGTCCTTGCCCAAAAAAAAAAAGAGATCTGAAATATGGAGTTATTATAGCGCATATGTTTCCGTAGGTGTTGGCCTGGCAGCAGCAGTCCTGTCGTTCTGGCTTAACATTTACTACATAGTCATAATTGCATGGGCAATTTACTATCTGTATAACTCATTCACCACAGTAAGTACATGCTGTCAGGTATCAAAATAGCTCATGACTATGACTAGACTACTGAATTGTCCTGTTTGAAATGTCCTGTTTCAGGAGCTCCCCTGGAAATCTTGTGAAAACCCTTGGAATACAGACAAATGTTTCTCAAACTACAGCCAGGCGAACACCATCAACATGACGAGCGCTGTCGTGGAGTTCTGGGAGTAAGGGCTTTTTTAAAAAAACGTTTTGGTATTCAAGCAACATGCAAACACTTTCCTTTTGTCCTCGGCCGTGTAAAAGAAGCAGTGTTGTTTCTCAAAAATGCGGCTATTGTGCTATTTTTGGCAAACAACCCTAGTTGTATGTTGTGCATCAGCAATTAGACTTGCTCTGTTTGTGGGTTACGTGGGTTGATAGATATGCATTATATTCATCTGAATTCTCTAATAACGTTTATTCTCTCTCAGACGGAACATGCATCAGATGACTGATGGTTTGGAGAAGCCAGGAGAGATTCGACTGCCACTAGCAATAACACTGGCCATCGCCTGGGTTCTGGTCTATTTCTGCATCTGGAAGGGCGTAGGCTGGACTGGAAAGGTAAGAAAGCCCAAAAATGTAAAAATTAAATTCACATTTATTTGTATAGCACTTTTCACAATACATGTCGTTTCAAAGCAGCTTTACAGAAAAAGCATGAGTCCACATTACAATTTAAAGTGATCTGTTATCAGAGGTATTGCTAAAATGTACTTATTTAAACAATGTAATAATTTAAGGCAGAAACAATGAGCTCATTGAAGTAATGAATTGTTTGTTAACATATGATTATGAAATTTAGAAAAATGTAGCATTGGTGCATGTTGATTCAGATTTGGAAAAAAAAAAAGCGAAAAGACTGACATTTAAATTTAGGCCTGCGATCGAGGCTTTGAGATCACAATCTATGCAAATAATGTCATGCTTTACGCAGCTCTCGAAATGCTTTTTCTTTAGATTATCGTTATCGCACAATATCAAAGCAGATGTGCTTTTTTCCTCAA
This sequence comes from Gila orcuttii, assembly GCA_026230005.1. NCBI lineage: Eukaryota > Metazoa > Chordata > Actinopteri > Cypriniformes > Leuciscidae > Gila > Gila orcuttii. Next base: position 2,289,374 of record JAPDVR010000022.1, on the reverse strand, counting down.
GGCTGTTTCTGTATTTCAGGTGGTATATTTCTCAGCGACGTACCCGTATTTCATGCTATTTATCCTGTTCATCCGTGGAGTGACGCTGCCTGGAGCGAAAGAGGGCATTTTGTTCTACATCACGCCTGAGTTCAGCAAGCTGAAGGAATCAGAGGTAGAGCGCTGTATAATTATCATACCGTAATAGACATGTTCTTACAGCCGTATAACCTGCTGATTTTCTTTTCTTAGGTGTGGTTGGACGCTGCCACTCAGATCTTCTTCTCATACGGTCTGGGTTTGGGTTCTCTCATCGCTCTCGGGAGCTACAACCCTTTCAACAACAATGTTTACAAGTATGCAGCAATTGTAAGATTTATTAAGGGGCATTCAAAATGGCAACTCTAATTTGATCTGTACAGACACAAGCTTGACAAGTCGTTTTTTTCTGTGTTTTGTATTTCAAAACAGCCAAGCATTTCTGAAACAGTTTTTGCCTACACAAAATGCTTCCTCAGTGTGATAGATAGATAATGCTCTCTTAAAAATAAAGGGTTTTCGCTGTGATGCCATAGAAGAACCATTTACGGTTCCACAAAGAACCTTTCAGTGATCAGTTCTTGCAATAATAACTTTTTTTTTCCACTTGGTATGAATTTATTTCTTTATTTTATTTTGATTTTGCAATGGGTTCTTCATGGAACCATCAATGCCAATAAAGAACCTTTATTTTTGAGAGTGTAGGATAAAAACTAAACTTGCTTCCATGCTTTCGTCTGCTTCTCAGAGATTCGATCATCGTCTGCTGCATCAATTCCTTCACCAGTATGTTCGCTGGATTCGTCATTTTCTCTATCGTAGGTTTCATGGCTCACATCACACAGCGGCCCATAGCAGACGTGGCTGCGTCAGGTAATTATGATGGATTTCAGTTTTAATCACTGGATAAAGATCTACTTCTAGAAGTTACATAGTGTTTTGGCATCTGGTGTCCATCAATGAGCAATTATAAGCAGTCTTGCATTTCATGGTAGCACATTACTGTACAAAGAAATGGCACTTTCCAAGAATATGTGCATGATTTATTTTTATTTTTTTTGCATTGAAGTCACAAATTATTATAAATTATCCTAGCACAGTAATTAGTAACAAAAACAAATCGTGATTATGGCCTGCCTCAACCTGCAGAAATTGATATTATCTGCTGAACTGTTCAGTTCATTGTTATAAAATGTATTTTTAATTATTAATTAAAAGAAGCAAAATATATATTTTCAGCTCTGTGCAACATTTTGCACATCACCCTGTTATATTATTTATTCCCATTATAATATAAATAAATATATAACATCTCTTAAAATTGTGAGACAGAAAGCCCATCATTTAGACCCTTAATTTCTGCAACATGAAATGAAGACAATAAACAAACTCAATTTTGCATTTTGCAAGATCAACCATCAACCCTGCTAATCAGAAACATCAGAAACATTTTTTTAATTACTTGTAGATACATTTTGATCATTTATTGTTTATTTTATAATATATATATATATATATTGAATGAAACAATGATATGAAAATACTAGGTGTCAGATATATCAGGGTTTTTAGTAACAGGGTTGCAAATATTACAAACCTCATAAAAAATCTTATATAATGCATAGTAAATGAAACAGCAATTTTTTACATTTAGTTTGAGGTTTACAGTTACGATATGCAAAGTGCTGTACAGAAAACTGACCAACTCTGACACATTAGAGATTTATTTTTTGAATATTATATTACTTTTGTCATGGCTTGAGTGGCTTTAATGAGTGCATGGCAGAGGAATATTTAATTCAATTCAATTCAATTTACATGTATTTGTATAGTGCTTTTCACAATACACATTTTTTAATCACTAATAAAGTCTTTAATTATAAATCAAACCAGGAACACGCTGGAGATAACAGAACCAATAATCATTCAAGCATAACCACGTTGACAGAGGCGATACCGGACAAAGAAACTGAATGAACAGAAGGTTTAAATACACAGGGATAAATAACATAACCAGAAACCCAATCAAAAACCATGAAGACAAACTAGCAAAGGGAACACAGGCTCACAGGAACAGAACACAGTGAAAACCAAGAGCAAACGTGAACATGTTACAGCCGTGTTCCTGTAAGTCTTTGCCACATACGGATGTTGTTTTCTCCAGGGCCGGGTCTGGCGTTCCTGGCGTATCCTGAGGCCGTCACACAGTTACCCATCTCACCGCTCTGGGCAATTCTCTTCTTCTCCATGTTGCTCATGCTTGGCATTGACAGTCAGGTAAAGAACATGCTTCACACATGCATACTACTGTACGTGTGGTTTTAGGCATGCATAGCCGTTCTACGTCTCTGTGAAGTAGCATTTCATTTCCATTCTTTTTTAAATAAAAACTAAGCTAGAGAAGGGAAGGCAAATTATATATTTTAATGAACTGTGATACTTTAAATATACCATACTTTTAGTGCATGTTCAATTTTATGACCCTTAAAATCACAGCTGTTGTAAGCTAATGTCCTAATGGGATAGTTCACACAAAAATGACTTTGTTCATCTTCAGAACACAAATGAAGATCTTTTTGATTATATCTGACAGATTATTGTCCCTTTATTGACAGTCTACGCAACTACCACTTTCAAACCCCAGAAAGGTAGAAAATGCATCATTAAAGTAATCCATGTGACTCCAGTGGTTTAACCTCAATTTTATGAAGCGCGCGAGTGATTTGTTTGTGCAAAATACATAATTTACCACTTTATTTACAAAATATTAATCACAAACATGCAATCATGAGAGCGCCACGATGCATGCATGTTGTGTTGACGCGAGAGAAGACATTGTTGTGTGAACTCGTGTTGGAGATTTTGCAAACAAAGAACTGATAAGAATGTAAATGTGTACGTTGAAATGCAATGTAAGTCGTTTTGGATAAAAGCGTCTGCCAAACGCATAAATGTAAAGGTAAAGTGGTAAATAATGGTTGTTGTTATGTTTTTTCTGCAAACAAATCATAAAATTGAGGTTAAAACACTGGAGTCACATGCATTATTTTAATACCTTACCTAAAGTGGTAGTTGCGTAGACTGTCAATGGAGGGACAGAAATCTCTCAGATTTCATTGAAAACATCTCCATTTGTGTTTCAAAGATGAACAAAAGTCTTAAGGGTTTGGAACGACATGAGGGAGAGTACATAATAACAGAATATTCATTTTTGGTCGAACTAACCCTTTAATGTGAAGCATGATATTCTGAATTCAGTATTTCTGACTTGAATAAAACCAGTGTATTTAGAGATGAGCATGTTTAGGTCATGTTTTAAAGCTCTTGTGTTGTGTGTAGTTCTGTACGGTGGAGGGATTCATCACGGCTCTTGTGGACGAGTTTCCCCGTGTGTTACGAGGAAGACGAGAGCTCTTCATCGCTGCTGTCTGTCTGGTGTCGTATCTGATCGGCCTGTCAAACATCACACAGGTAAATGCACACATCTCCATTTCACATCGCCTCTGAAAAGAGCTGGAGGATGCTTTTATTCTAAACCGTGTAATGGGATATATGGTAAAAATACATTAAAAGGGCAGGATAAGAGCTCTTGACGTTGCATTAATAGGACAGCAGCATTTGAGTGTGTTTTGCTGGGATATGTGATGAATCTGAAGTGTTCAATCACTATATAACCTCAAACTGTTATATAAAAGCTAGTGAAGACTTGGACACTGCAGAAAAAAGCAATCAATTATTATTATTTAATAGATAATAAAGTAAATAAAAACAGTTGTGTTAAAGTCCCTGATTTACATGTATTTAAATGAAACTTTAGGGTAAGATTAGATTCTGTACAGGAAAGTAATGGAATAAGACTTTTTGGGTTTGTCTTTTAAAGTCAGCATAAAGTAATGTTTGGATATGATTCGACAATGCAATGATCCAGTCTGTTTCTGTTGGGTTTTTTTCTTCTTGAACAGGCAGCTTAACTTAGAAATGCTTCACATCACAGAAGTAAAATGTGTTGTTAACATCACTTCATGTAGACTTAATAAAGAACACAAGTGCATGTGGTAATACAGCAACTCACTAAGATGCTCTGTTGGATATATGCAATAATGCTCAATCCTCAGCCATATACTGCATACATTCAGACCAGTCATGTGACTCAACGAAGCAGAGAAGACAAAGCTTGTTTTGGGGTTACCGTGTATCAACCGCCTTTGAAACCCACAAACACTGCTATCTAGACGAGAGAGCGGTTTTCTGAACCAATCTAATCCGCATGGCTTGCTCATGACGATTCTTCTGTCCACAGGGTGGTCTCTACGTGTTCAAACTGTTTGACTACTATTCTGCCAGTGGAATGTGTTTGCTGTTCCTGGTATTCTTTGAATGCGTCTCCATATCCTGGTTCTATGGTAAATATGCCAAAAAATCAGGTCCCACTTTATATTAAGTGGCTTTAAGTACTATGAACTTACATCGAAAAATAAGTACAATGTACTTATTGTGTTGATGTTGTATTGTAAAACACTTGTGCTGCTATTGAGGAGTGATACGGGTGAGGTTAGGGTCAGGTGTGTGTGATACGGGTAAGGTTAGGGTCAGGTGTGTGTGTGTGATACTGGTGAGGTTTGGGTCAGGTGTGTGTGATACGGGTAAGGTTAGGGTCAGATGTGTGTGATACGGGTAAGGTTAGGGTCAGGTGTGTGTGATACGGGTAAGGTTTGGGTCAGGTGTGTGTGATACAGGTAAGGTTTGGGTCAGGTGTGTGTGATACAGGTAAGGTTAGGGTCAGGTGTAAGGTTAGGGTCAGGTGTGTGTGATACAGGTAAGGTTAGGGTCAGGTGTGTGTGATACAGGTAAGGTTAGGGTCAGGTGTAAGGTTAGGGTCAGGTGTGTGTGATACAGGTAAGGTTAGGGTCAGGTGTGTGTGTGATACTGGTGAGGTTTGGGTCAGGTGTGTGTGATACGGGTAAGGTTAGGGTCAGGTGTGTATGATACGGGTGAGGTTGGGTCAGGTGTGTGTGATACAGGTAAGGTTTGGGTCAGGTGTGTGTGATACAGGTAAGGTTAGGGTCAGGTGTAAGGTTAGGGTCAGGTGTGTGTGATACAGGTAAGGTTAGGGTCAGGTGTGTGTGTGATACTGGTGAGGTTTGGGTCAGGTGTGTGTGATACGGGTAAGGTTAGGGTCAGGTGTGTATGATACGGGTGAGGTTGGGTCAGGTGTGTGTGATACGGGTAAGGTTAGGGTCAGGTGTGTGTGTGATACTGGTGAGGTTTGGGTCAGGTGTGTGTGATACGGGTAAGGTTAGGGTCAGGTGTGTATTATACGGGTGAGGTTGGGTCAGGTGTGTGTGATACGGGTAAGGTTAGGGTCAGGTGTGTGTGATACGGGTAAGGTTAGGGTCAGGTAAGGTTAGGGTCAGGTGTGTGTGATACGGGTAAGGTTAGGGTCAGGTGTGTGTGTGTGATAAGGGTAAGGTTAGGGTCAGGTGTGTGTGTGATAAGGGTAAGGTTAGGGTCAGGTGTGTATGATACGGGTGAGGTTGGGTCAGGTGTGTGTTATACGGGTAAGGTTAGGGTCAGGTGTGTGTGTGATACGAGTAAGGTTAGGGTGAGGTGTGTATGATACGGGTAAGGTTAGGGTCAGGTGTGTGTGATACGGGTAAGGTTAGGGTCAGGTGTGTGTGATATGGGTAAGGTTAGGGTCAGGTAAGGTTAGGGTCAGGTGTGTGTGATACGGGTAAGGTTAGGGTCAGGTGTGTGTGTGATAAGGGTAAGGTTAGGGTCAGGTGTGTATGATACGGGTGAGGTTGGGTCAGGTGTGTGTGATACGGGTAAGGTTAGGGTCAGGTGTGTGTGTGATACGAGTAAAGTTAGGGTCAGGTGTGTGTGATACGGGTAAGGTTAGGGTCAGGTGTGTGTGTGATACGAGTAAAGTTAGGGTCAGGTGTGTGTGATACGGGTAAGGTTAGGGTCAGGTGTGTGTGATACGGGTAAGGTTAGGGTCAGGTGTGTGTGTGATACGAGTAAAGGTAGGGTCAGGTGTGTGTGATACGGGTAAGGTTAGGGTCAGGTGTGTGTGATACGGGTAAGGTTAGGGTCAGGTGTGTGTGATACGGGTAAGGTTAGGGTCAGGTGTGTGTGTGATAAGGGTAAGGTTAGGGTCAGGTGTGTATGATACGGGTGAGGTTGGGTCAGGTGTGTGTGATACGGGTAAGGTTAGGGTCAGGTGTGTGTGTGATACGAGTAAAGTTAGGGTCAGGTGTGTGTGATAGGGGTAAGGTTAGGGTCAGGTGTGTGTGATACGGGTAAGGTTAGGGTCAGGTGTGTGTGATACGGGTAAGGTTAGGGTCAGGTGTGTGTGTGATAAGGGTAAGGTTAGGGTCAGGTGTGTATGATACGGGTGAGGTTGGGTCAGGTGTGTGTTATACGGGTAAGGTTAGGGTCAGGTGTGTGTGTGATACGAGTAAGGTTAGGGTCAGGTGTGTGTGATACGGGTAAGGTTAGGGTCAGGTGTGGTGGTATGGGTAAGGTTAGGGTCAGGCGTGTGTGATACGGGTAAGGTTAGGGTCAGGTGTGTGTGATACGGGTAAGGTTAGGGTCAGGTGTGTGTGATACGGGTAAGGTTAGGGTCAGGTGTGTGTGATACGGGTAAGGTGTGGTGGTATGGGTCGGTTTAAGGCTGGGTTTAGGTGTAAGGGAAGGGTCAATAGTGTAATTACAAATGTAATTAGATAAATTAATTACAGCTGTAATTACATGCAGGTATTTTCAAAATATAAGTACAATGTAAAAACATGTACACAATAAGTCCATTATATCAAATTATTAATTTCAATGTAAGTACATAGTACTTAAAGCCACTTAATATAAAGTGGGACCAAAAATCCTAATAAATCAATGCATTTCCTTTTTCCAAGCCGATATTACATTGTTGAGAAGTTGATATTTCAAGCAGTGACCTGACATTTAACATGCATTTTAAAATATTTTTTGAAAATGACGTAATTTATTAAGTGAATACATCTGAAATATGTAAATCTGTTTATCACACCATCATTGAAATCAAAGAATGCTTTGCTTATAGGTTTTTGTAATTATTAAATTAATTTGCTTTTTATTCTTCACATCCAGACATAACACACAACGCATGCTAATTATTATCATAGATAATATAATTCATGCTAATCTCAGTGCCAGACTCATTTCCACAGTCAGTTGATTTGAATGAATATGAACCTGTAGAATCTTAATTGTTGTGCATGGCAGGCTTGATTATGCAAACTACAGCACGATTCTCCATTTGCATTTATGAAGCGAGGCGCAGACCTCCAGTAATCCTCCACAAACTGCTCATGCATTGTAACTAGGAATGGGTCATTTTCACAAATATTGTATTCGAATATATAACCTCATAAAAATCTAATATTCGAATATTCGTTTATTTAAACGTTTAACTAGAAATATGTTCATGTTCAAGATGTATGTCGCCATTTCTGAACAAGTTTCCGATTAGCCAATATACACAACAAGTTTACATTATATCTTAAGGTTTTATTTTAGTTGAAAACATGAAACAATATGTGTAAACAAAAAATATAAAGAACGAAAGCATTTAAGCTCTGCGCGAACGGGGAAACGCTTAGAAAGCAAGCTTTAGTAAGATAATTTTTATCTAATTAGTAATTCCAAATTTCACAGGCAGAAGAAAACATTATGAGATCAAATATAATCCACTTGTTAAACACGCTCCACAGCGCCACCCAGTGCATTTAGTTATAACTGCGAGTTTTAGTGCTTGGGATTTATCATGGATTTATGACTAATAAAATTTTAATAGTATTTTTATTTTTCTAATAATAATGACTAGGGGTGTAACAATATATCGTGTTACAATATATTGCAATACAAAAATGCAACAATGTGTATTGTGGATATTGTCAATATGCAGGGGCGTAGCCATCATTTCAAAAGTGTGGGGGACAGAATGTCAAGTTTTTTTTTCAGACTTTTGTTGACAGGTTTTTGCTTAATTGGTTTAATATGCTATTTATTTTTAAAGCTTTATATTGCACATGCAGGGTTTTTCCTGGCGGAAAATAAGGCGGAGGTGGTAAAATCCCGACCATGTATTTAAATTAGATAATAAAATTTGTATTTTTCGTAGACCACCATATAGCCTACTGTGTTACCCACATTATTTTTGTAGGTGGATCTCGGTACTTCTAGGGGGGTCCGGGGGGGTCATGGGGGGTCATGCCCCCTGAAAACCTTCAAACTTCAAGCTTTTAAAACTACTTCAAACTTTCTAGTTAGGCTTTTTCAAGAGAACTCAGGGCTCGACATTAAGGCTTGTCCGCTTGTCCGGGACAAGTGGATTTTTTGTAGGACAAGTAGAAGAGAAAATTAGTTGTCCGACCGGACAAGTTAAATTTCAAACAAAATAAAATGCCATGTTACTTCACCTTATGTGCCACTCGTTACGTCTATGTTACAGATTTAATTTTACCGATTTGAAACGAAGACATTTTTCGTGCTGCCTGTGAATGTCCTGAATGTGACTCACAGAAAGACGCGCGTCAGTATGATGCGCATGCACAGACCTCGCGCCAGAATACAGTTCTCTTTCGCGCTTGAACGAACATCAACAACAGACACAATTAAGCCAAAATGTCATTTGTCGAGTATCTTCATAACATAAGAGCAGTCTTATGATGGACATAAAGAGTTGTGACTCGTGAGAGAATGAGGCGCGTGTGAGATCCGCGTCTCTGTCCACAGCGGCTGCTCTTAAAGGGCCAGCTACCAATAAAGCGTTCTGTCAGTAAAGTTAATGAAAGAACAAAGGGAACAGAGAAAATTACTCACTGCTCTTGACTAAAGAACTTGTGTAGCTTTAATAAGGAGTAGTCTATGTATAATTTATAATTTATGCAGCGCAGACTGTTTGATAACTTTATTCAATTTCTGTATATGTCCTACCTGTTAGACAGTTCATTTTTATCCAGACATCAATGGCTTATTGATCATTATAGGTGTTATCAATCATTTAGTTGTTATTGCTAATTTCAGAATTATCACTAATCTGTGTGTGCATTTGGTTTAGAACCAAACAAGTTGACTCATGAAACCATTTGTTTATTATATAGCAATCGCATATCACAACCGCAATATTGACCTCAATAATCGTAATATGACATTTTCCCCAAATCGTGCAGCCCTAGATAAAATTATAAATATTTACCCGGACAAGTGACTTTTGTGCATGGACAAGTGAAACATAAATTTACTTGTCCGAAGGACAAGTGCCTCAAAAAGTTAATGTCAAGCCCTGGAACTTAAAGTTTGTCTATAACTTTTTTATCTAATTGTAAAGTGTTACCGAATTATGGTAAACATCATCTACACATGTTATTGCCTGATTCAAGCAGATCGTGGCTAATAATGCATGAAAATACAAATTCAGCATTAACAATCACTATGTTTATTCTAATTTGAAGGGCTTTGATAACATATCTGTGAAAATAAAAGACATTACGAATAAAAAAAGATTGAAAACAGTGCACATTTTTTCGGGTAGTGAATATTTTCAATTTACAACAAAACTTCTTAATTATTCTATAGGCAGAGTTATTCATCATTGTGCAACACAATTCGGATACCACATGACAACTTACTTACAGTGCTTGACTTTTTCGTGAAAATGGAGTGAAGAGTTTTTTGCCGTTTTGAACTGAAACTGATGGATTCGGCGCGGGTGCGAGCATGGGCGTGTCGTAGGCTAATGCATGAGTGACTGATTACCATGGAAACGTGAAAGTCACGTATGTAGATAGACTATCCTTGACTCTTTGGATTTTAAATCTCGATGTAGGGCAGGCTATACACACCCGCGTAAACCTCAGCTTGTCATAGACACATTTTGCCCTATGAAAAAGTGCGGGGGACGAATTTACATTTTATAAAAAGTGCAGCGTAATCTACGCCCATGTCAATATGTATTGTGTATAGTTCACCCAAAATAAAAATTACTGTGTGAAAATTTACAGAGTTTTAGTGTCAGTACTACATCAAACTACAATATATAATATTGAATATAATGTATAATATAATATTTGTGTGTCCTGATAATGACCAATGTCTGATGTTACCAGTAAAAGTGGCCTACATTATTTTAAATATATCTAGTCAGTGACAGTGAAAGTGTGTTCGTCTAAAATAATTCAGTATTTTCAGCTTCAGAATCATGAATATTGTTATTCTGGTGTCTCTATTGTCCTGTGCTTTGGGTTTCAGCACCAAGTCCAATCCTATTCATTTACACACAATGTAATATCAAATTTAGCATTTTAATCAACAGAATAATAAATAAACAAATAAACAGTTCATTTTATTTGTTAACCTTTTACCAGATGTCTTAGAGTATCGCAATATCGTATCGTGAGTTCAGTATCATGATATGTATCGTATCGTGAGTTCAGTATCATGATATGTATCGTATCGTGAGTTCAGTATCATGATATGTATCGAATCGTGATATGAGGATATCGTTACACCTCTAATAATTACAGATCGAATATTCGTGCACACCCCTAATTATAACCGTATAACTCGCCTCTTAATTCTTATCTTGTGCCTGTTGCAGGTGTCAATAAATTCTATGGCAATATTGAGGAGATGATTGGCTACCAGCCCTGCATCTGGTGGAAGCTGTGCTGGGTCGTATTCACTCCTTTGATTGTGGGGGTAAGTTGATTCACGAGTCTTTGTGCGCTGGAAGCGTTTTCGAGATTAAATATCAGACTGACGGTTTGTTCCTTCTGTCGTAGGGTGTGTTTATCTTCAGCGCCGTTCAGATGGTCCCGCTTAAACTGAACAATTACGTGTTCCCGAAGTGGGGGCAAGGCGTGGGCTGGTGCATGGCCCTGTCATCCATGATTCTTATCCCAGGATACATGGGCTACATGTTCCTCACCCTGAAGGGCTCATATAAAGAGGTATCGCTACCGTTTGTATGTCCTCGCAGCCACAGGTGCAACTGTCAGGGAACATGAAAGTGTCTCCACTGACGACAGTGGGGTAATTGATTCAGACTGCATGCATTATTAATGCAGATGTTCCAGCATGGGGCGAAGCATGCACTGTTTCTATTTCGTGGCTATTGGATTAATTCTAATTGCATCAATTAGTCTTCACTTCTTGCCATTTGAGCATGCAATCAACAACTTGGACTGATTGTAGAAATGAGAGATTTTGCTGAAGGTGTTTTTCACTACCTCAGGTTTCTAAGACTGGTAATTAGGGACAAAAAGAGCACCAATCTCAATTCACTGTGAGATAATCCTGACACACTATTTTAGATTTGGCTTCAAATACATCCTAATTGTACCAATCAAGGTACAATCTGCTTTCACTCATGCATTTGTACGTTCTTTGCTGTACAGTCCCAAAAAATCCTGAGTTGATTCAACCCAAGTTTGGGTCAAATATGGAAAAACCCAACCGTTGGTTTAAATATTTTTTATTTAAAAATGAATTTGGCAACACTTGATCCACTAATACTAACACTTTATTTTCTCTTTACTTTCACTTATCTTCTATTCTATATCTATAAAAAAAAACTGAGTTAGATTAAACTGGGAAGGGTCATAGCACTTGCATATTGTTGTCCTATTGTTAGATCAACAGTTTCTATTGCTCTCCTCGTGTGTAAGTCACTTTGGATAAAAGCGTCTGCTAAATGATTAAACGTTAAAGTAAACCAATGGTTGGGTTTGTCCATATTTGCCCGAACCATGGCTTCAAACAACCCAGCATTTTTTAGTGTAGTTGTAATAAAAAATTGTTACACAAGTTTAAACAGAATTTACATTTTTCATTATAACTGGATAAATTAAATGGATAAAAAAATCCAACAAATAAAAAAACATACAGCAATAACATAGTCTATACACTCTCAATGTCCATCAATCCCACGAAGGATTTTAGAGTTAAGTTTGTCTTTCCTGAAATGGCAGCTGACGACTTTCCTTCCCGTTTGCAGCGCCTTCGGATAATGATTCAGCCCACATCGGTGGTTCGGACTCAAGAAAACGGACCCGAACAACAGCCGGAAAACCCCATCCCAGCCAACGACGAGGCCTACATCTAACCACCGTCCTCCTCTTCACCCGAATTATCAAAGGTCAGCGTTCAGAGAGAGAATTAAAGAGTCGATCACAACCAAGGACTTCTATGTCTAAAGTATATTCACCTACCTCCGAGGGAAAACCAACCTGATTACAGTTTGACTTCTTTTGGTACATATATATATATATATATATACGTATGGTCTAAAAAATCTATCCAGCAATGTTCTATGGTTAATCTGTATTTCATATGCAAGATATTAGTCTTTCTAAAAAAAAAAAAAACAAAGGGTCACAGTGTAAGCACAAGATTTAAATGATAATTCAAGATTTGGCGTCCCAATGTAATTCCAACAGCACAGTGTTAATTTGATATTACATGTAATTAATGTATTAAAATGCAGTTGTAGGTTAGAATCGAATTGTATCTGATTGTATCTGAAAAAAAATATATATATACTATATCTATATATAAAAGCAGAGAGTAAGAATTTGGGAGTGTGCAACGGGCCGAGACTGAACCTTGGACGCCAAGGTTAAATAGCCAGAATACACTTTTCAAGACTCTACCGTTTCAAACAGCCCTTTTCTCCCGTGCAGCCCTCGGGCCAAACCATGAAAAGCACAAGACCAGTGTGGATTTGGGTTTACAAACGCCCCGGGCCGTCATGCATTACCAGCCGCGGGGGCAAATTGACGTCAAAAAAGACTGTTACTATTTTTTTCATTTTTCTTCTAAGACAAAAAATAACTTTGTATGTGTTTTTTAGAATCATTTTAGTACATGTTTTCTATGTAAGAGTAAGAAGGACCAAATTCATGTTTATGCTACTGACAGATCTGAAAAACTGTTTTGCGTCGCACCGTATCACTGCACAGGGTCCGAAAAATCGTTTTTGGGGCAGACGTACCCCGCCAAAACACTGTTAATCCTGCTCACCACATTTGCGTGCCACTCCTCAGGAAAAATGGCGAAAGTGACCAAAATTTGCTCTCCTGGATGGAAAACGATTATAGCTGTGAGCAGCCTTCAGCGAATAATCAGTCCTGAGCAGAAGCTACAGTCTGTTGCCATGGTTTCTAGGGTCATTTTTTTCAGACATTGTTGAAAACCAGCACTATGTGTCAAAAACAGACAAGCCGTCGTTCGAATGAGGAAAATGTAAAGGAAAATTATGTTCTTTTTAAATCTACAAACTAGTTGGGCAATAAATCATTTAAATGAAATAATATAAAGGCATATATGTGTGTGTGTGTGTGTGTGTGTGTGTGTGTGTGTGTGTGTGTGTGTGTGTGTGTGTGTGTGTGTGTGTGTGTGTGTGTGTGTGTGTGTGTGTGTGTGTGTGAGAGAGAAAGAGAGAGACAGAGAGAAGTGAGTGTTTTATTTCCACTGTTTTATTTTAAAATGCCACTGGTGAAAAGCACAAAGCTTTAAGTTCACAAGCCACAAAGGTATCCGAAAATGAACACTGTTAGTTTGCTTCTATGGCAGCTACATGTGACAGAGATCTGGATTAATTAGTCAATTTATTCTCTGCAAGACGTCTGATGAAAATGTGCAATCAATAAGAATTTTTTTTTTTTTGTGAAATTGTATAAATTTACCATTCATCAGATTTCTCTCTGAAACAATGTTGTAAAACTGTACCGTGTAAAAGTACCTGTGGATGTCCGTTTTGAGGTTTTTGTCTTGTTGAAGAACCTTATATTATTTGCTGTTTACTGCAATAATGCATCGATCTCAGAAACTAAAGCACATATCTTTATGAAATGTAAAAAAGAATAGTAATAACAAATGAATAACAACGATGGAAGATTATAAGAGAATAGATAATATGTCTAGTCGAACAAAATATTGTTTTGTATATTTCTAACTGTTTGGGCCTAATGTAAAATATTATATGTAAAGAAAATATATATATATAATAAATGTCTTTAGATGGTGTTATATAAAAGCATGATTGCCATATGTTATCTGATTTTAAAAAAAATAAAGTATTATAGATTATAATGTGTGCTTTCTGTCTTGTGTCAAATAATTATTTGATGCTTGTCAAAATTTAATTTTATGGTTGTTAGTTTAATTTAAAAAAATAACATTTGATCCTTTTCTCTTGTTATGACATTGCTAAATACATTTTTAAAATTTAGAAAGTGTTTGGGTGCACAAACATTAAAGCTTTGATCATTAAAAATGTTATATAGATAAGCATTGTCTAGATTTTAAGTGGTGCTCAGATCTCACAGTATGAGCGATTATGTTGGAGAAGAAGCTTGATTATAATGGTTTCCTCTGACCTGTTCGTGGATTAATAGATGCCCTTGTGGATTCAATTGAGACCTCTGAATTGGACCTTTCAATTCAGAATGCAATCACAGATGTTATTTTATTGGAAGTCTGTTCCTCAATTATTTGATATTTATCTGATATCCATATGATTGAGCCTAGAGGTTACATTGTAGATTTCCATATTGTGACATTCCCCGTGGCCCACATTCACCACCGCTGTGATATAATAGCTTGTGCTTGTGGATCCAATTGGCATGTTAAATGTAGTCTGGTGGGGGGTTGATCAGGACGAGACATTAGGAGGAGTTTCTCCCTGGAGTCGTCAGGCCTGAACCAATGACAGATGTGCTGGAGGGAATTTACTTCAGGCACAGCGCAAACTATAATTGTAAATCTGTTCCAATAAAGCACTACTTCAGAGCCAAGCCTGGAAGCCTAATAACTAAGAGCCAAAATTCAACTGGCACTTTAAAAAAAAAAAGTATGGATTATTATTATTAATATTATTATTTGTACTGCCCTAAACCAAAATGTTAAGCCTTAATGTAGGTGTATGCCACATATCTGTGACATTTGTTCTATACTGACATTTAGCTTTCGTGAAATACAAATTTTAAGCTGCAATACTAGCCATTGACGATCAGTCCTAAATGTTGTTTAGATAAACAAATGTGTCCAAACACACACACACACCCGCACACTCACACACACACACACACACACACACACACACACACACAACGGGTTTATGCTCTTATCAGTGTTTTCCACATGGTAGGCCCGGATACGCATTGTTAGCTAAGGCATTTATTCAAATCATTTCAACTGTATCTTGATGTTACACACACATGTCTAGTAAAATATATTTATTTGAAATGTGTAAACTTGACAGGTGCTGAATATCTAATCTGTTCTTTTCTCTGTTACTTCTACTCATGAATTGGCCTGTAGAATTATGATGGCACTACAGGGGGAAAATGAGGAAAAACCAGATGAGAATTTAAGATCAATAATGGCAGAGCGTCATGATGAGACATGAAACATTGATTTTTTTTATTTTTTTATTTTTTGGCATGTCACATTTCTGCTAGTTTGTTGTATTAATTAGTATTTTGAATTGGTCTGTCATTTAATTTCTGATAGTTTCTTTGTTTCAGTCATTTTTTGGTTCTTATTTCTTTTGACAAATCTATTTCATGGCTTTTCACAGTCAATGCTGTAAAAGCTCGTATGAAATAATCTCTTTATTTTGTACTGCCTCTGTTGATGTTGAATGGTCTAATACTGTTTCATTTGTTATCTTACTTATTGCAGATTATATATTTTCTGTTAAATAGTCGTTGGTTTCATGTATCCATTCATTAATTATTATAAAGTCATTGTCATTTTAAAAGAGTGTGTATGGTGTATGAATATAGATGGTGTGTTAACCTGAAGGTGGCCCAGTTCCTTGCAATGCCTTTGTGTGTGTGTGTGTGTGTGTGTGTGTGTGTGTGTGTGTGTGTGTGTGTGTGTGTGTGTGTGTGTGTGTGTGTGTGTGTGTGTGTGTGTGTGTGTGTGTGTGTGTGTGTGTGTGTGTGTGTGTGTGTGTGTGTTTGTGTGTGTGTTTGTGTGTGTGTGAAAAATGACTCAATTTCATACATATTGAGGAAGAGTAAAACACTTCGAAAAATTTATATTCCAGGGAGCGCTCAACCACATTTTGAGAGGATCAGATTTCTGCTTTGTTGCTCACGTTGTTTCGTTTTTACAGACAATTAACTCACATTGTGATATCAGCTCATGCAATGACAGCCAATCAGAACAGTCACAACCTTTTGTAATTATTAAAGTCAGATGACCTAAGCACTTGGGGAGGATGAATCCAAACATGAGAAGAGTAGTATTTGTGGTATTTGTGGAACTATTTGTCATTTTTATAGCATGGCTGTTGCAGCCGAACAGAAGAAGAATATGGCTAATTTTTAAACAAGTATATGTTGGCCTAGATTTTATTTGAGCAATTGGCGAGAACAGAGAGACCAGCCTCTGTGATGTAAGCCTACAGTCCCGTTAGCTGGCTAGCATAAGAAGCACACAATAATAATAGTGTGGCTTAAAAGTGAAATCAGCTACACAGATTTGACAGTTTCAGTGTAAAAAAATAAAAAAAAGTGCAGGATTAGGACTGTGAATTACCAGTCTTGCTATGCACTGCAACTCACTAATATGGGATGTCTTTGTTTGAGTAACACTTTACAATAAGGTTCATAAGTTAACATTAGTTAATGTATTTACTAACATGAACTAACAATGAGCAATACATTTCTTAAAGTATTTATTCATTTTTGTTAATGTTAGTTAATAAAAATACAGCTGTTCATGTTAGTTCACAGTACATTAACTAATGTTAACAAATACGACCTTTGATTTTAATAACATAGTATTAGTAAATGTTGAAATTAATATTAACTCAAATTAATAAATGCTGAAGAAGTATTGGTCATTCTTAGATCATGTTAACTAAGGTAGTTAACTAATGTTAACTAATGAACCTTATTGTAAAGTGTTACTGTTTTTTTTTTGTTTTGTTTTTTGGCCAAGATTCTGCTTGGCCAGTATAGGATTCTGGTGCAGTGGTAAAAACCAACACTAGCCCTAAATAGCACAGTACAGAAAGTGTAATTGGGTATGTGTATGTGTGTAGCTTACAGTAAATTTATTTGAAATTAAAAAGTTAAAAGGTAAATTAAAAGCTTTAAAATCTAAATATGTATTAGATTTGCCAATGCAAACCAAATTAATTGACTTGTACAGCAAGGTACATTTGAAATAACAGTAGCTCAATGCTGGTAGATAATCCAGCTAAAACCAGCTTTAGTTTGTAGGTTTGTTGTATAACATGGTCTGGTATCTAGCTGGTCCAAGCCGGTGTAATGGAGGCCAGTTAGTAAAGCGTTGTGAACCTCACTCCCCTGGCCTCAGGGTGGGTGCGAGTCTGACCAGTAACATTAGTGCTGCGTGACCCAGATAGGAGTGAGATTTAGGGGAGAGTGTGCAATGGACTAGTGCACGAGTATATTCGGAGGGGTCTGGTATCTGTTTAAAAGATGGTCCACCAGCTCAGCAAGGTCCACATTAGTTGACAATCTAATTTGTAGGTTAGCTTGGGACAGCAACTTGAGCTGGTTTTAGTTGGACTGTCCACTAAGGTGTAAGGAAATAAGTAATTAAATAACGTGTCTGGGTTAGACAGGTCAATTTAGCTCAAAAGGAATTATTAATTAATTTATAGGGAATCTTAAAAGAATCAGTTATACGGCCGAGCAAATGACTTGTCCAGCGTTCATTCTAACGGGCCGAAACTATAACCTCTGCAGCGGATATAAATATCCAAACTATAGTGAAACACTATTTATCAGCAAGGTAACTTAGATTAGCAGTTTAAGACATTAAATCTGTAAGCACATAACACAAGACAATTATCTTTAAAATATAAAGACTTTATTGATTATTCTAAAACATAAAACTAATATCTAACACAATCAGATGCACACACACATTCATACGAGTTGCAGAAAGAAAGAGAGTGAGGAAAGAATGAGTTTTAAGAGTGAGATGATGAATTCCCAAGTTTCTATATGCACTTATAAGACATGACCTGAACGAACCATCAATCATTAATTTAACCCTTCTATCGTTTCTTAGGCGGGTTATTCACGTTTATCTCAATGCACCAGCTCAGCTAAGAGTCTGGAGGTAGGCTATACTTGCGTTTGTCTGTGCGTTTCTTTGGGAATTCCTTTTGTCGGCGTAAAAGGGTGTTTCCCGGGTTCGTTGACTGGCGGGTCCTCGTGCCTGGATAGATGTCTCTGGGCAGCCAATCACGTGGTGTGTTGGCGATGGATGAAAGTCTTACGTGTTGGAAAGCGGCTTTGCAGTCGAATCGCTTAACGAAACTTTGCAGCAAAACTTAACTTAGAATCGAGACTCTCGACGGAAAAGAAAAATAAAGCTAAGAAACAGAAAGAAAAGTGAGACGTGAGTAGTTATAGATGGCTTGCATGAAGCTGTTTAACCCATGGATGTTCTTCTGATCTTGTTTGGGTTCTTTTGTCTGCTGGTCTACATGGTTACTCGTCTGTCCGGTTACCAGTCATAGCTTCTCCATGACTTCTGTAAATTTGCTCTAGCGAACAAATTCACAAACCAAACCTCAACCCAACCTAACAAAATCTTCTACTAACCGAACTGACCGAACTGTTTGGGTCCTAAGATTTTAAACTCAGCTGTTTGTCCAGCCTCTTTGGATGAGTTCTGACCAATTAGGCACTGTCTTTATTTTAGAGGTGGCATTCTCTTCACCTCTTGTCGTAAATCATGCGTTATCTGTGATCTCCTTACTCTGAAGCTCTAGCAGAGAGTTTGGAGGGAACAGTTTAGACATTATTCCTATTATAAGAACACAAAACATTTTACACAGATTTCAATCAAGCCATATTCTAAATTAAGAACATATGATCGTACTGATAGGAAACAAGACACACTTTCATTCAAACATCTAATAGTTATAACAATTACATGACTTGTATGTGATCTAAGCATAATAGACGCATACAGAGGTTGTAGATACAATATAGGATTATGTAGTTGAACAATGTTTGATTAGAAGTCCGTCATTAATTGTTTTGGGATGATTTTATGTATTTTATATGTAAAGTCTCAGTCTCTGTGGTTTTAAGAGATTTCCACCCTGGGGTCGTCAAAAGGTCCTTAAAAAGGAGGAGGTCTGTTTTAAATCATTTGTCATGGGTTCAAACAATCTCTGCTGTTATCTTGGTGGGCCCCGAGCTGTGCCATCACTGAACCAATCTAACTTTGACCAGTTCTTCCTCTATTTAGGCTCATCCCTTTGAAGCTTGCAGGGCCATAAAGTCGTTTTGTTAATTTGGGGTCTGGAGTGTTGAGTTCTGTGTGGAATTCTGTTTCAGAATCAGAATCAGAATTTGAATGAATCACATGGAGGATTCATTTGTGTTTGGTTCGACCTCAATTCCTACAAGGGTTTTTTTTCTTACTCCTGACAAAATTTTTGATCACTATTCCAAAAAATTGGGGATTTAAATAAGGTTGATCGATAACTAATGAAGACAAAAGCTTGCAGAGTTCCACTCATCCTCATGCCCCTTAAGTGGGGGGAGAATGTACAGATAACATCACATGTCGCATATGAGACTGTCATTATATGGTTAAGTTAATGAACAAGCAAATGATTTGTTTTATTGAGCTGCAGTATTTTTTTCAACCCGACCTTTGTAAGTTATTCATTTCAGAGTGGGTTATGGCACAGTAAGATCAAAAAGGTCCTAATGGTAGTTTTTAAGTCGTCCCAAGTCGTTTTCGTCTCCATTGGCTCTGCCCAGTTCCAAGTCATTCAAGTTGCCCAGGTCGTCCAAGTCTTTGCTGATCAAACTTGGCTCCAAGTCTTTTTTGTCCAGCCCAAAGTCTCCTTCATCGTGGATGGTCCCGCCACCTCCGTTGTCAAAGACAGCCTATTCCTCTGTCTCCCTTCAGCCCGCGGGTCATCCAGTGGTTCCGCCATGCTGCTCGGATCCGCCTTGGGCTCCCAGTCATCAGCTTTGTCTTGGAGTGTAGATCCCTCAGCTCCACGTCTGCCTTCCGACCCATAGGCTTCACCTTGGCTCAATGCTCCCTGGGCTCCACATCTGCCTTCCGACCCATTGGCTCCACCTTGGCTCAATGCTCCCTCGGCTCCAACTTGGCCTTCTGACCCATCGGCTCCATCTTGGCTCAATGCTCCCTCGGCTCCAACTTGGCCTTCTTACCCATCGGCTCCAACTTGGCTCAATACTCCCTCGGCTCCAACTTGGCCTTCCGACCCATCGGCTCCACCTTGGCTCAATGCTCCTTCGGCTCCAACTTGGCCTTCCGACCCATCGGCTCCACCTTGGCTCAATGCTCCTTCGGCTCCAACTTGGCCTTCCGACCCATCGGCTCCACCTTGGCTCAATACTCCCTCGGCTCCACTTTGGCTCAGTACTCCCTCGGCTCCACCTTGGCTCAATACTCCCTCGGCTCCACCTTGGCTCAATACTCCCTCGGCTCCACATGGTCAGTTATCCATCAGACCCACCCAGGCTTCCTCCCTCATTTATATATATAAATTAACTAAATTAATAACTTTTTTACAACAAAAATTAACTCACTTAAGCTGGACTATGACACTATTTTCTTCCAAATCTCTGCTAGATTTTTCTGTTATCTTTGTAAAGCTGCTTTAAAACAATATGTATTGTAAAAAGCGCTATATAAATAAAGGTGATTTGACTTGACTTGACTGAGCCCCCTTACACCTCGACTCTCCAGTCCATCAGTGTCACCCCAGATCTTCGGCTCTGCCTGGATCTCCACCTCCATCAGCTCCACCTCAGTAGGGCTCCACCTTGGCTCTTCCCTCTCAATTTGCATTGTTTAAATGTTAATACACTTTTAAAGTTTGAATCACATTATAAGCATATATTCTGTATTGTGCATAATTTGTGTGAATAATAGGCTTAATTAATTCCAGTTACTCAACCCCAACTTTCCCCAAAACACAGCTAACACGGCTTTACACCTGTGCACTGGTGAACTGGCACAACTAACTAGGTAAAACATAATGATATATGTACTATTAGCAATCATATCAACTGCAAAGCCTTGGCTTGCTTTAAAGACCAGCCCGTATTTACAAGTGCCCCAGAATATGTGCTTGGTAAAAGGCTAATCCCACTAGACCAGTTCTTCGTTGTCCACTGGCTACCATATTACACTCAAAATCTTTCCATCAAATTAAACATGACAAGAAAAAAATACAGTAATTAACATATACGGTAATTAATACTGCTCTGAACTAGGCCATTAGAAAAGTTAAATATCAAGGTCGAATAAAACCACCATGGAGTTTATGGAGTCACCCCTATCATAAATAACACATCTTGCGAGACATTCTGCTCTCTTAATTAGATTTACAACATTAAAAAACTACAATTAGGATCTCCTTAATCTTAATGAGACATAAACCACTTTGTAATGAATTACTTATTTATTTACAAAGGTCTGGTTGAGCATAATTTGCATGTTCATAAATTTAACCTATTAATGACAGTCTCATATGCGATGCATGAATGTTATCGGTAATTTTTTCCCCCACTTAAAAAGTTAAACCTTTTTTCCACTGCCAGAGTCAATGTCAGTGTCAGACATCACAAGAAGATCATATTGAAGAGATAATATAATGTTTCGCACAAATGGTTCTTAATTTAGATCTTTATTTTCAGCACCCTCCAACTTGTGCAAAAGTTTCTGAAAAGCAGAGTGAAACATTATTACCATGTAAACACACCTATTGTATGGAAAAGCCTAAAATAATTATTTTAAAGACTGAATGTTGTAAATAAAGTTTTTGTCCTCACCACCTCCACTGGTACTTGATTACAACTGTGTGTCTAGCAAAGCATTTTTTCCTGATGCCAGCATATATTTTCGATTGTTTCTAATTGTAGCGCCACTTAATTAAATTAAATTAAAAGTCTAAAAGACGATAGGCCCCGATTGATTGATTGATTGATTGATTGATTGATTGATTGATTGATTGATTGATTGATTGATTGATTGATTGATTGATTTTTTGGGGGCATATGAACGCACTTTAAAGTGAAATTACAACACAAATGAGTTCATAATGGGGTGATCATTTCCTGTTCCACTTCTGATAATAAGACAAAACACTATCACAATCTCCCTAAGGGTGAGAGAAATCAGCTGAGAGCAAAGCACAGTCTCTGGCTGTCTAATCACTTGTGAGATTGAGTGATGACATCTCCATTTGCCTCCTACTATTCTGTTCTAGTGCTGCACACACACTGAGAGCCTTGGACATGCTACATTAGTCACCTAATATATAAGGAGCTCATAGTCAGAGAAAAAATGCAACTTTCACATTCATCTTCTCTTGCCGAAGGAGACTGGAAGCACAACATTTGAATACAAACAGGAAAATAATCCAAATGAATTAAGGATATTATTTAGTGATGCACGATATATCGGCCGCCGATATAATATCGGCCGATATGGTCAATTTTTTACACATCGGTATCGTTCCGATGTCAAAATAGGGCCGATGTGAACAGGCCGATAATCATTCCTGTGTATTTGACGTGTGTGTAGGCTTATGTGGGGCCGGCGGGGATGTTTGTTTTTGCACGCGCGCATACATTACACTCACATAATGTGCTGAAGCAGGTGCTGGAGGCGGCAAGTTGCGGCACTCTGCCTTGTTCTGACCGACCATCAAAGTATTGTCGCGCTGGAGTTACGGGGTTATGATGTAGCAATTAAATCACCTCAGACACACATGTAAGTTACATGTTTCACAGTGATTGCTTTTGTTAGATTACTGAATAATGGCATACTCTCGGGGGAAAATGATGATGAAAATGATCAAGGTAAGAATAACACACAACACGGGTGCATAAAAAAGATAATCTTTAAAATCCAGTAATAGCTAGCGGTAGCCTTTAGCTAGCGATGCTACTTCACAAACTAGACATAAACACGTTTCGAGACATAATCAACAACTTATCTAGTAACAAGCGCTGCATTAGAGCAGGCTTGTAGGATATCTTAATTCACAGCCCGTAAGGCTACATGTAGGCTACAACTGAAATAAAATGCTAGCTCTCGCCTGTCAATGACAGTCCACTGACTGAAAACTACGCGAGTTGGTCAGTTGGAGCCGCAACGACACACCCATTATACACCAGCAGCGGGAATGTAGTAATTTAAAGCCTACCTTTTGTTGAACCCTGGTTAAAATCCATGTCAAACAACCGACGAGAAAGCAAATCCATTACAATGCGGAGCTACTAACTGTTAGATAACGTTACAGTTCTTTAGGGACACCTAATCTGTAGCCTTGCCTTAACTCTGAAGCTCTGTGTCTATTATGAACTGTCTGCGACGTCAAGATTGCAATGCTGGAATATGTTGTGGTTGTGTGTGTGTGTGTGTGTGTGTGTGTGTGTGTGTGTGTGGCGCGCGCGTGTGAAAGAGAGAGAGAGAGAGAGAGAGAGAGAGAGAGAGAGAGAGAGAGAGAGGCGCGGGCGCGATCGAACAGTGGAAACAAAAACATACTCCGTCATTTTGTTCATACAGGACATTCCAACTATGCTCACTACTTCAACTTCTTGTTTATACATGTGAAGCCATTTTTATCATAGTGAGTCTAATAGGGTTAATATTGATTACATTTTAAGTGTTATCATAACATTGTGCTATAAAATAGAAGTTAAGGTCTTTTGCCTTAGTAGGACAGTACTGTACTTTAAAGTTTTGAACTGTTGTACAATGTTCACAGAATACAGTGACTTGGTCTCAAGTGAGTTAGATGTTTATTGAGAATACTCAGGGTTGGCTTATTCATAGTGTGAATTCAGGACACACTTGTATCCTTTATAAAAATGTATTTTTATATAAATATTTATTATTTCTTCTGAAAATCTGATGACATATTTTGCACACAGGTAAAGGTGCCCAATATCAGTCATTTCTGAAAATAAATGACAAAAGTAAAAAAAAAAAGTTTTTTTGGAAAATAGCTCTTTATTTGATTATCATAAAAATGTGTTTTCTATACAGAGATATCGACATCGGTAAATATCGGTATCGGCCATAAACAGCAATATTAATATCGGTTATCGGTATCGGCCAGAATTTTCACATCGGTGCATCACTAATATTATTTTTTCTGAATTTATCAAATAAATCCTTAATGTCGATTTACATGATCCTCTGGAATACTTTCTGATTAGTCAATCACACCACTGAATTTATTTATTTGTATATAATATGTATATTTGACTGTTGGTCTCTCTCTTTACATACAAGCACAAGTAAGGCCTCACACCACTCAAAGCCTTATATTAGTTATATAATATAATAGTTATATTATGTCTTCAGAATTTTATTCTCATGTTACTGACTACAAAGACAATGATAGCTGTGGTTCCCTTTCGTTGTCACTCCGAGTTACGTCGGATGACGACGAATGGGGTTTCGCTTAGAAAGCCTATCAACTTCGAGTATTACAAAACGAGCCAATGGCAAAGAAATGCCATGGGTCTGCGGAATTTGCATGACGTAACTCCGCCCCACCTCGTGGGTATAAAAGGAGGAAGTCTGCAACAGCAGTTTATGTTTTCGCTTCGGAGCCAAGTTTATTCTTCTTTCCACAAGCCATCTCTGAATTGTCAGCTTCACGAACGAGTGCCTCGAGTGTTGGTGTGACGGCGATCTATGGCGAGAGCGTGCTTCCTGCTGATCTGCTGCAGTGATCTGCCAGTCGGCGGCAGTCTTTCTCCCCGGGTGCTTCAACACTTGAGTTTTCTCACTAAAAGAGCTTACACGCGGCACGTCTTTTTAAAGATGCCTCGCCCGTGTACTTCTGGTTGCGGCAGATTGGTATCGGACTCTGATGGGCACGAGCGTTGCATAGTATGTTTGGGCATTGATCATGCTAGAGCAGCGCTCGTGGATGACTCATGTTCTCTCTGTGGGAACATGACCATCGCATCATTACGGTCGAGACTCGGTGAACTCGCAAGAGTGAGAGTCCCCTCATCCACCCCCCGTCCTGCGGCTGGTGGCCAGGGTGACCTGAGGGTGACGGTCTGGAACAAGGCGCCGACTATGTGTCCGCGACCCCAGCCCCCCTCTTCAATGACGGTGCCCGCTAGCGAGCGGCCGATTCCCGCGGGTCTACCCTCTGGTGGCCCGCGTGTTTCGGTTGAAGCTACAGAGGATGATGCCATGTCTGTTGCAGCATCACAAGGTGGGTTTGATTCTTCTGGAAGTGAGGGCTCGTCACAGCTGCCACCTTCCGGTGTGCATACGGCTGTGCTCGAGTCTGATCCGCAGATGACGGCCATGCTTTCCCGGGCAGCCGCGAGCATCGGGCTTGAGTGGAGGCCTCCACCCTGTCCTGAGCGCTCGCGACTGGACGATTGGTTTTTGGGTAAGGCCGCCGACCCTCGTCCTAGGCAAACCCCAATACCTTTCTTCCCGGACGTGCATGATGAGATCTCGAAGTCCTGGAGGACCCCGTTGTCTTCTCGGGACCGCTCGTTGATCTCATCCGCCTTTCCTCCCCTCGATGATGCAGCCGCCCGTGGGTACACTGGGCTCCCCCCGGTTGAACGCTCTGTTGCCATGTAACTATGTCCTCAGAGTGCTTCTTCTCTTGGCGAGCCTAAGCACCCATACAAAGCCTGTAGATTTTCGTCGACCCTGGTGGCGAAGTCTTACAGAGCGGCGGGACAGGCGGCTGCGTCACTGCATGCTATGGCCACTCTGCAGGTCTACCAGGCCCTGATGCTCAGAGACATGCACGAGGGTAGGACAGACCCAGGGCTCTTTGATGAGCTGCGCGCCGCTACGACCTCGCTCTACGGGCGACGAAGGTTACCGCGCGCTCCCTGGGTCTGGTGATGTCCACAGCTGTGGTCCAGGAGAGACACCTGTGGCTGAACCTGGCTGACATGCGGGACGCGGAGCAGACCCGTCTGCTTAACGCCCCCTTGTCCCAGGCCGGCCTCTTCGGCGGTGCGGTTGAAGACTTCACCCAACAGTTTTCAACCGCCCAGAAACAGACCGAGGCCATCAAACACATTCTGCCCCGCCGGCCAGCTGCTGCCTCCACCCAGCCGGCCGGGCAGACGCCTCGTCCTGTTTCCCGCCGAGGGCGCCCTCCTGCGGCTCCTGCGGCTCCCGCCCCTCCCACCCGGCCCACGCAGCAGCCTCCACTCCGGACCGGTCGCGGAGGAAGCCATAAGAAGGCGCCACAGCCCTCTCCCGCCCCGCCCCCCGCTAAACGCCGGGCCAAGCGGCGCTCCTGAGACGGGCTGCTCAGGGAAGATGGTAGTTTTTCAGGAGATGGTAGCAGGACCACTCCTTCCCCCGGTGGAGGGCCGGGGGAGAATCTTTTGTTCTCCGCTCCCCGCTGCTCACCCACGGATGGGCAGCAACCTAAAGTGGTTAAAGACAGAAACGACCCTCTCTTCCCTGAGCCCACAGAGTTCTCGGGCGACACAGAGCGCCGCCCACAAGCCGTGCTCTCCTCGCCCCCCTCTGTTCCAGAGGCGGTTGACACGGCGTGCCATCCACAGACCGCTTCGCCCCTGTCCCCCTCTGTCGCCAGACCCCAGGCAGAGCAAGCCCCCGCGGGACGATCAGCCTGGTCCTCCCCTGGCCCCCTCTGCTAGGGCGCGGTTGCTAACTGTGCCCCCACACCGGGCCGCTATGCCGTCCACGTCTGGGCCAGTTACTCCGCTTCGCTGCCCCTCCGGGGGGACGCCTGTCGTCCGCATGATCCCGCTGGTTCAGTTCCTGGGACCCTGGTTAGAGCTTCCCCGTCTGTCCCGCTGGATCGCGCTCACCATCAGGCTCGGCTATGCGATTCAGTTCGCACGGTCTCCTCCCCGCTTCAGGGGAGTCCGCTCCACTTTGGTCGGTGGCAATGCCCCCATCATGAGAGCAGAGATTGCCACCCTGCTGCCGAAGGGTGCTATCGAGACTGTCCCTCCAGCCAAGATGAGGTCCGGCTTCTACAGCCCTTACTTCATTGTCCCCAAGAAAACCGGTGGGTTACGGCCAATCCTGGACTTGCACGTGCTGAACCGCTCCCTTCACAGGCTGCCGTTCAAGATGCTCACCGCCAAACGCGTTTTCGAATGCGTGCGGCCCCGGGATTGGTTTGCAGCGATCGACCTGAAGGACGCCTACTTCCATGTCTCCATTCTTCCTCGCCACAGACCGTTCCTACGGTTTGCTTTCGAGGGGCAGGCATACCAGTACGCGGTCCTCCCTTTCGGGCTGGCCCTGTCTCCTCGCATCTTCACGAAGGTCGTTGAGGCTGCCCTTGTTCCCCTTCGGGAGCACGGGGTTCGCATCCTGAGTTATATAGACGATTGGCTGATCCTAGCTCACTCTCGAGATCAGGTTTGCGAACACAGGGACCTAGTGCTCCGGCACCTAGCTCGTCTGGGCCTTCGGGTCAACTGGGAGAAGAGCAAACTTTGCCCCGTGCAGAGGATCTCTTTTCTCGGTATGGACATCGACTCGGTCGCCATGTCCACGCAGCTTACGAGCGAGCGCGCGCAGTCACTGCTGACTTGCCTGAGACATCTCAAGAGCAAGAGTGCGGTTCCACTGAAACATTTTCAGAGGCTCCTGGGGCATATGGCATCTGCAGCCGCGGTCACGCCGCTCGGATTGCTTCATATGAGACCGCTTCAGCTTTGGCTTCGCGACCGAGTCCCGAGGTGGGCATGGCAACAAGGCACGCTCCGAGTACCAGTTACTCCGACCTGCCGTCAGTTCCTCACCCCGTGGTCGAACCTCAGTTTTCTCAGGGCGGGTGTCCCCCTGGAACGAGCTTCCCGGCATGTTGTTGTCTCAACAGATGCCTCCACCACGGGCTGGGGCGCCATGTGCAATGGACATGCTGCTGCGGGCTCCTGGACAGGACCCCAGCGGCTATGGCATGTCAATTGCCTCGAGTTGTTGGCAGTACGTCTTGCCCTGCACCGCTTCCGGGCGTTGCTCCGGGGTCAACACGTGCTAGTCCGTTCAGACAATACCGCCACTGTTGCGTACATCAACCATCAAGGTGGTCTACGCTCCCGCCGTATGTCACAACTCGCCCGCCACCTCCTCCTATGGAGTCAGAAGCATCTGAGGTCGCTTCGAGCCATTTTCATTCCCGGAGCGCTGAACTGTGCAGCCGACGAGCTCTCACGGCTTCAGCCCCTCCCTGGAGAATGGCGACTCCATCCCCAGTCGGTCCAGCTGATTTGGGACCAGTTCGGGGACGCACAGATAGATCTGTTTGCCTCTCACGACTCGACCCATTGCGCCCTGTATATTTCCCTGACCTAGGGCACGCTCGGCACGGATGCACTGGCGCACAGCTGGCGTTTCCCCCAGTGAGCCTTCTTGCGCAGACCTTGCGCAAGGTCAGGGAGGACGAGGAGAAGGTCATTCTGGTCGCGCCGTATTGGCCCAACCGGACCTGGTTCCCCGAACTCGTACTCCCCGCGACAGCACCTCCCTGGCCCATTCCTCTGAGGAAGGACCTTCTTTCTCAGGGACGGGGCACCCTGTGGCACCCTCGCCCCGATCTCTGGAGCCTCCACGTGTGGCTCCTGGACGGCTCGAGTTAGGTTTGAGTACCCTTCCACCAGCGGTGGCGGCTACCATCACTTCCGCTAGAGCGTCGTCCACGAGACACGTCTATGCGTTGAAGTGGAACCTCTTCATCGACTGGTGCTCTTCTCACCGAGAAGACCCCCGGAGATGCTCGATCAGCGTTGTGCTTTCCTTCCTTCAGCAAGGGTTGGAGCGAAGGCTGTCTCCCTCCACCCTTAAGGTCTATGTTGCCGCCATTGCCGCACATCATGACCCCTTCGAAGGTAAGTCGGTAGGGAAGCACGACCTGGTCATCAGGTTCCTGAGAGGAGCGAGGAGACTATATCCTCCTCACCCTCCTCTCGTTCCCTCTTGGGACCTCTCAGTGGTTCTAACTGCCCTGAAGAGTGCTCCTTTTGAGCCTCTGCAATCAGTCGAGCTTAAGTTCCTGTCAATGAAGACAGCGCTCCTGGTTGCACTGGCCTCCATCAAGAGGGTAGGGGACCTGCACGCATTCTCCGTCGACGAAGCGTGCCTGGAATTCGGACCGGCTTCTCTCACGTGATCCTGAGACGCTGGCCCGGATATGTGCCCAAGGTTCCCACCACTCCCTTTCGGGACCAGGTGGTGAACCTGCAAGCGCTGTCCCCGGAGGAGGCAGACCCAGCCTTGGCACTGCTCTGTCCAGTACGCGCTCTTCGCGCCTATGTAGACAGGACGCAGTGTTTCAGGACCTCAGACCAGCTCTTTGTCTGTTATGGTGGGAAGCTGAAGGGAAAGGCTCTCTCCAAGCAAAGGTTGTCTCACTGGATAGTGGACTCCATTGCCTTGGCATACCAGCAGCAAGGTCGACCGTGCCCCCTTGGTGTGACGGCCCACTCCACCCGGAGTGTGGCATCCTCTTGGGCTCTAGCGCATGGCGCCTCGCTAACAGACATCTGCAGAGCTGCAGGCTGGGCGACACCTAACACATTCGCCAGATTCTATAATCTCCGAGTGGAGCCAGTGTCCTCTCATGTACTCGCTTCAACTAGCTAGTACCGGACCCGCTCAGGTGTCTTCGCTTGCTCGCCATTCCACTCCACGGACTGGATACGTGCGATATTCTCCTCAGGTGAGCTTCCCCGAAAGCCCTGAGCTCCTCCAGCACTCCTGACGTCGGCGCCAGTGTCTCTTGCCTGTGCGTCGGCTAGGTGCCTCCCGTGTGCATGGTCCCTCCCCTGAGCGACCCCCACATGTGTATTTCCACTGTAAGCCTCTCTGAGCATGTGTCTTTCCCTTGGCAAGCCACCTTGCCACCCCTGGGGTTGAAATATTCCACCTGCGGCTGGACACCCCAGTGTTCTCCTTATGTTTCCTTCGGGTCATATGTGTATTCTCTAAGTCCCCCCCCCTCTGGGTTGGCATTAATTGCATACTTCCCCTAGCTTGGGATATGCTTCCCAGTGTACCTTGGTATTCCTGTGTTAAATGGAGTCCTTCGTCCAGTCTATGACAGGGATCTCGATTTACGCAGGGCACTGGAAGACAGCTGAGAAGGTGGCGTGATTAGACTTATAACCCCATTCGTCGTCATCCGACGTAACTCGGAGTGACAACGAAAGGGAACGTCTACGGTTACGTATTTAACCCTCGTTCCCTGAGTAGGGAACGGAGAGGTTAAGTCTGCCTGCCACTTTCCGCTGTACCGCGGGGATCGCCTGAGCTCAGTCTTGGCTCCTCAGCGAAGAAACATAAACTGCTGTTGCAGACTTCCTCCTTTTATACCCACGAGGTGGGGCGGAGTTACGTCATGCAAATTTGGCAGACCAATGGCATTTCTTTGCCATTGGCTCGTTTTGTAATACTCGAAGTTGATAGGCTTTCTAAGCGAAACCCCATTCGTCTTCATCCGACGTAACGTCTCCGTTCCCTACTCAGGGAACGAGGGTTACATACGTAACCGTAGACGTTTTATGCTGTTGCCTTGAAAAATCATATTGCAATAATTTTCCCTGCATCAATTTCAGCTGGAATTGCTCAGTCACTTAGAATTAGTTCATTTGACGATGAAATTAATGGCAAATTGTGCTGCTGATGTGAACACTGAACTAAAAATGTATAAGTACGAAAAATTGCTATAGTGAAGCTTTCTGCTGTCATCAACTAAACCAGCAGGGAATGCTGACTGATGGACACCACTGGCTTACGGAAAGGGGATAAATGAAAGTGTGGAAAGTAATAGATAAAAGTGTGCAGTTTCTAGAGACCTGTAAGAAACTAATGATGCAAGGTATATTGCTCAGTCTCGAAGTTAGGTATATGACAAACTGATTTTGTTTGCCTTTAATTGTATCTTCCCCAAGTGATTAAACACTATTATTTAAAGTTTATTGCATAATGTGAAGACACAAAGAAAGAGCAGAATGTTGCCAGACATTGCAATTAGAATCACTGATTAGAAACATGGAAAAAGTTAATATTTTTTATATTTGGTTGTTTGCATTCCACTCCATCTCACAGAGAGTGAGATATGATGTAAATGTTGCCATCATAAGTGCAGCTGCTATAAACTTTGTTGTTGTGCAGGTGAGTCAAAATTGTTTTCTTTAATAATCAATATTGTGCCACAAATGCTGTTGATAGAATTTGACATGAACCTAGAACATTATTGTTTTTATTAATGAAAACACACCTCTTTTCTGTCGATTGCAGCATCAGCTGTTTTCTCTGTGTCTGAAACGCTTCCTTTAAAGATTCAGTCTCTCTAAGCCCCGCCTCTCTGAGAGCTGCTCTGCTCTGATTGGTCAGAAAGCAAAGGGTCATTATCATATCTGAATCTCAGCTCTTGATCACAGTGATACGAACAGTAACAATGGTGTGGGTTTTATCGTATCAATGTCATCAAAGTGGATTTGCTTTGTCAGCAGAAAACAACGTCTTCTCGACACAAACCAAATTCTTCCAGTCTCAGATACACTAGTGTTTGAGGCACGGGCAAAGAGACGCTGCTCAGCCAATTAAGACCACAGGCTGGCATTATGCAAATTTATGGAAGTGAGACTGAAATTGCTGACGACTCATTTCAGGCAGCTCAGAATTGATTCTTTCTTTTAGCAGACAAGAACTTTACAGTTTGATCTTTAAAACTTTGCAGACCTTTTGCATTCACAAAAAGCTCTATTACACACTACATGAAAGATAATATCCTAAAAAAGCAATTAAATTGACACAATAAAAATTCTGCTTGAAATCGCTTTTGCAGTCCTTGCCAGAAAGTAATCAGCACAAATGTGTGGTCACAGTGCCTATTACACCTTCAGTATAGACTGCTCTCCAAATAGTGACCGGATCAATGTTTAAACACATCAGTCAGGGTCTGAATGGGAAAGGCATGTCAGGTCAGAGCACAGGGGTTGGTGAGAACATGGAGAGCTGGCGGCTCGCTGTAATTAGTGCTGCCAATCACTGAGATGTTGAGATGTTGAGATGTTGAGCACTGATCGCAGGTGAAAGCTCAGCTGATGAAGAAGACTGATGTATCCACAGCATGGGATATGTGAGACGGGAACCAGTGAAGTCATGCCTGTCAGAGCCGTCCCTCATCAGAAGACGTTGCACTGCCTTTAATTCTAATTACAGTCTGACGGCACAATTAAACTAGCAGCGAGACACACTATTGCCACAGTGTCAAGAACGGAAATAAACAAAATGGTACATCTGGGAAAAGGGAAGCTGAAAAAAATGGTTAGTTTTTTCAACTGCTTTCACACAAAATCCTTACTTGTCACACAATTTCTGAAACCTGACACTCAAACACCAGAATCACATACCAAATCTGCAAAACCCTACACAAATTTTCTCCCTTTGACTCAGTTTTCAATTTCATAAAACACTTTTTGCAAACCACAACACACAATTCTCTATATAACAAACAAAAATATAACAGAAAGTGATTTCCTTTTTCAAACACAACGTATCAAAATGCCACAGTAATTCATCAGTTCCTCACATGTGCAAACACTCATTGCTTTACTGAACACCAACCAATCATGACTTTAGAATAGGCCTATAAATAGACCAAATGTCAAGTTATAGGTTTTTCGTACTGTGTAATATTGTATTCACAACCACTAATGCTTACAGTAAAAAACAAAAATAGTTTGGTTTCAATCTTGCTTTCGTGTTTACCGTGAGTTTTTCAAAATCTCTCTGACAATTACTTTCAATCCTGTCCAGAAATGTACATAGGAGCTCATGAAAGAAGAGCTTTAGGTTTTGAATAACTCTGTGTATGTATATGTTATATCCAAAAATATAATATTATGGCAAAGGTGTTTGCAACGTAATACAAATGTTTGCTTTTGAGATGTGTTTGTGATATTTTGAATGCAGTGCTTCATTTTACAAGAGATGTGAGGCATCTTTGCATTTTGTGTGTGCAATTCTTGGATTTGTGTTTAAAGTTTTTAAAAAAAATGCAAAGTTTTGAAAATGTGTAAGCAGTTGAAAAAATCTGTAATTGTTAGTGTGGTTCTTGGTTCACTTTCATAACAGTCACTTCAAAGCTGCATAAGGTTGGAGTTTTGTTCTTTTGTCCGGACTCAAAAAGAAAAATTATACAAACGAATTTTTAACACCAGACCTAAAAATTTAAAACTAAAGAAAAAAACGTTTAATTGCCAATAAAAGTGAGATGCATTACTTTCTTTTTGGGTCCAGACCAAAAGAACCAATTAAGAGAACTGAGCTACAAGTTTGAATACACCATAAAACATCATAAAAACTTGATATTCTCTCTTTAAAAAAAAACTTTAAGCAACCCTTAAAATCGAAACAACAGTATGTTTGGATTCTTCTAGCAAAATGTTGAAAAGAGGAACTTGATAAAGGTGGCAGAGATGCATCAGGAAGTGTGCTAAACACCCTCTCTTCCCAGCACTCGTTCTCATGCTGAACCCTTGCTCTGTTTAGGGAAAATAAGAGAAAACAGTGAGTCAAGCCTCAGTGTTTGGGAGCTGCTGCCCAGACTGTTAATTAAGAAGGATGAATTAAAAACAGCCCTGTCTGGTCCTCCTCCCAAACTCCCGGCCCTTTGAACAACTTCGGCTTTGAAGGTTTTTTGAAAAAGAAATAGAAAAGGGAAAAAAAGAGCAAAAAATTGGGCATCCCTCTTTTCCACACACACACAAAAAGTTTACAATCATCCTGGGAACCCATGCTGTTTATTTTTAGATAAAGCAGGATTGTTTGTAGTAAAACATCTTCCAGTGCATTCATTCTTATTTAACATGTCAACACTCATTTATTTCCACTTCAATAAGAAAATGTCTTTAGAGATAAAAATCAATGTGAATAATTCATTATTTAAAGAATAGTTTATTCAGTAGTAGTTGCAGTAGAAGGTAGTTCCCTATTAAGGGAACTCGAGCTGCGTCAAGACGCTGTGGGAATGCCCCTGCATGATTGCGTTGTGAAGCACGTATATAATCAGTCCAATGGTGTGACAAGACGTCATAGGCGGGTGACGTCATAGACCAGGAATCTATAAAGCACACCTGAAAACAGACTGTGACTTCTGTTCCTTCAGCAAGCGCTCTTTGTATACTGTCTCTGTCTATTTGGTGTTATCTGTCATTGCAAGCACAATATTCACACAGTTATATATTCCACATTTCACATTCCATATTCAACATTCCACAGGCCACAGTCGACAACCTGATCAACTCTATGCGAAGGAGATGTGTTGCACTGCGTGAGGCAAATGGTGGTCACACCAGATACTGACTGGTTTTCGGCCCCCCACAATACAGTAAAACTGCACATTTTAGAGTGGCCTTTTATTGTGGCCAGCCTAAGGCACACCTGTGCAATAATTATGCTGTCTAATCAGCATCTTGATATGCCACACCTGTGAGGTGGATAGATTATCTCGGCAAAGGAGAAGTGCTCACTAACACAGATTTAGACAGATGTGTAAACAATATTTGAGAGAAGTAGGTCTTTTGTGTACATAGAAAAAGGCTTACATCTTTGAGTTCAGCTCATGAAAAATGGGGGCAAAAACAAAAGTGTTGCGTTTATAATTTTGTTCAGTGTATTTATATAAATGGCGAACAAGCAAGATTTTAAGCGGTGTGTTATTTCCTGCCCTCGTTTCATCACGGGTGGGGACACACACCAGCTTTGTGTTGCTTGTTTGGGAGTGGAGCACGCCCATTCAGGGCTGACTGTGGACATTTCGAGAAGCTGTCTGTGAGGATGCTCCGCTCCCGCCAGGCGTTCTTCGAGGAGGACGTGTGCGCTCCCCAGGGTGCAGGAGCCGCTGCTGCCGAGGCACAGCGGCGATGCACATCTTGGGGTTCGCAAATGGATCTGACAGCGGGGTTTGAGATGGGCCTTATCTCAGGGAAAAGCACACGGTTTCTTCTCCACGGGATGAAGCACCAGTGCTGCGATTGTCCAGTTCTGAGGAATTGGATGTCGTCAGCATTGATGCAGGGGATTATGAGAATTCCCCATCTCATACCCCTGTTGATGAGGAGCTTATTGAGGTTGTGACTCGTGCTGTGGCTACATCAAATATAGATTGGCCAGCCGAGAAACATGATGATTGTATAAAGAAAAGTTTGCTAGATGAAAGATTCCTACCATCTAGATCACAGACTCCTCGTCGGGGCTTGCCATTTTGGATTCATGGAAGAAACCGGTCTCATATCGTGTTTTTAATCCACAAACATCGAACTCAAGGAAGTCAGGAATTCAAAAATTCTCTCTCCGGGGAGACGGCCAAATCAGTAGTTTGGACTATGGCAGCCTTGGTGGCCACGGAACGTCATTTATGGTTAAATCTAGCTGATTTAGATAGAGACGGATCTGTTCTTTTGGATGCTCCCCTTTCGCCTTCGGGTCTATTTGGCGACGCTGTTAATACGTTCGTCGATAGATTTCAGGAGGCGAAGAAACAATCAGAGGCGTTCCAGAAGTTTCTTCCTCACTGATCTATTGGCCGTCTACGAGCTCCTTACAGCACAGAGTGCAACAAAAAAAAAAAGTCGCCACTCGGGCTCCTCCAAAATCAGGGGGGGCGGGGTGGCGGTCGCAGTCGAAACCATTTAGGGACAGGCAAGATCTGAAGACTGTCATTGTCTCTAAAAAGGTTTTGACAAAGAAGTCCTGAAGTCCTCCGAGGAGGATCGTAAAGCAGTCAGTTTGGTTGTTCACTGCCGGTTCGCCGCTTCAGGGCGCCGAGGTGCCTGCACATCTCAACGATCCTCCAAGGAGGGTCGTAGAACAGTCAGTTCGGTTGTTCCCTGCCGCTTCGCCGCTTCAGGGCACCCAAGTGACTGTTCGACCAAATCGAGAGGCCAGTCTCGAAAGACTTCCCTTAGTAGAATTTCTGGCAGCAAGAAAGTTACTGCCAAATATATCTCATTGGGTCCTGCATACAATAGAAAAGGGTTACAGAATTCAGTTCGGTTCTCGCCCGCCCAGATTTCTAGGGGTCCTCCCTACAGTGGTGGACCCCGAGCAGGCTCTGGTTATGGAGCAGGAAATACAGACTCTTCTACAAAAGGGGGCTATACAAAGGGTTCCTCCTTCCAGCAGGGAGTCAGGGTTTTACAACGGGTACTTCATTGTTCCAAAATAGGATGGGGGGTTGCGTCCTATTCTAGATCTGCGTCAACTAAACCACAGGGTTCAGAAACTCAAGTTCAAGATGCTTACACTCAAACAGATTGTGTCACAGATTCAGTTCCTGAGGATCGCTTTTGGGTGCGAAGCATACCAATATCAGGTTCTTCCGTTCTGCCTAGGTTTATCACCCCGCACTTTCACAAAATGCGTGGATGCAGCTCTGGCTCCCCTGAGACTCCAGGGCATCCGCGTGTTGAATTACATCGACAAATGGTTGATTTTAGCTCAATCCGAGCAGATGGCGGTTCGGCATTGAGATGTCCTTCTGTCCCACATAAAGATGCTGGGGTTGAGGCTCAATGCCAAGAAGAGTGTGCTCCTCCCGTCTCAGAGGACCACTTTTCTAGGTGTGGTATGGGATTCGACAACGATGCGGGCACAATTGTCACCTGCACATATTACTTCGATTCTCTCAGACAAAAATGGGGTAAAACTAGGCCAGTCACTCACCGTGAAACAGTTTCAGAGACTGTTGGGTCTCATGGCAGCTGCATCCAATGTAATAACTTTTGGCCTCCTGTACATGAGACCCTGCAGTGGTGGCTCAGGACCAAGGGGTTTTCTCTGAGGGGAAATCCGTTTCGCATGAACAAGGTCACGCTGCGATGCCTACGTGCCTTAGTCATGTGGAACAAACCTCGGTTCATCGCCCAAGGCCCAGTGCTGGGGGCTTCTTGTCTTCGCAGAAGGCTAACGACGGATCCTTCCCTCACAGGTTGGGGGGCGATCATGAGTTACAGGGCATCTAAATCAGGGAGCGGATATCCTGTCGAGGCAGGGGCTGAGGCCCGGGGAATGGAGACTTCACCCCGAGGTGGTGAAACTCCTTTGGGAGAAATTCAGGTCAAGCTCAAGTCGACCTTTTCGCATCGTCAGATACAACGCATTGTCCCATGTGGTTCTCTCGCTCCTCTAGGGCTGGATACGATGGTTCAGGTGTGGCCGAGGCCACGTCTCTCCTGATCAGAATTTGCCTCGGAGGGCCTGCTAGGAGGACCATGATGTCCGAAAACCATACCTGGGCCGGCTACTAGGAGTAAGCTAATCCCGTAACGCCGGACCCTCTCTAGAAACCCTGGGAGCAGAGCGATCGGGGGGAATGCGTACAGACGTTGCCTCGGCCACGTCTGCACCATGGCATCCAGCCCCAGTGGAGCTGGATGCGAGAGAGAGAACCAGAGTGGACAGTGAGTGTTCTCGTGAGAGGCAAATAAGTCCACTTCCGCCTGTCCAAACTTCTTCCATATTAGCTCCACCGACTCGGGGTGGAGTCTCCACTCCCCGGGCCTCAGCCCCTGCCTCGACAGGATGTCTGCTCCCACATTGCTGACCCCAGGGATAAACATCGCTCTGACTGAGAGAAGTTTGCCCTGGGACCACAGGAGGACCTGATGCGCCAATCTGCATAGAGGGCGCGATCTCAGGCCCCCCTGACGATTTAAATAAGAGACCACCGACGTATTGTCTGTCCGAATTAGGACATGATGGCCTAAGAGGTCTGGAAGGAAGTGTCTGAGAGCCAGAATCACAGCCAGCATCTCCAGGCAGTTGATGTGCCAAGAGAGATGGTGGTCCTTCCAGAGACCCCTGGTGTACCGGCCTTCCATAACCGCACCCCAGCCTGTGAGAGAAGCATCCGTAGTCACAATCTTTCTCTGACATGGTGCTCCCAACACAGGACCTAGGGACAGGAACCAAGGTTTCCTCCACATTACCAAAGAACGACGGCATCTGCGCGTTACTTTGATAGTGCAAAATGGGTTCCCCCTCGGGGAAAACCCTCTGGTCCTGAGCCACCACTGTAGGGCTCTCATATGCAGCAGGCCAAAAGGAATTACGTTGGATGCTGCCGCCAGGAGACCCAGCACCCTTTGAAAATGCTTGACCGTGATGGTTTGGCCTAGCCTGAGGCTCGAGATTGTAGTCAAGATGGTATTTATACGAGCGGGAGACAGCTGTGCCCGCATCGTAGTTGAGTCCCAAATTACCCCCAGAAAAGTAATTTTTGTAAGAGGCACCAAAGAACTCTTCTTGACATTGAGTCTTAGTCCCAAACACCTTAGATGGTACAGAACAACATCTCAATGTTGAACCGCCATCTCCTCTGACTGTGCCAGGATAAGCCAGTCGTCGATATAATTGAGGATGCGAATGTCTTGAAGTCTTAATGGAGCAAGGGCAGCATCCATGCATTTCGTGAAGGTGCGAGGTGACAATGCTAGGCCGAAAGGAAGAACCCTGTATTGGTAAGCCTTTCCCCCGAAAGCAAACCTTAGGAACTTGCTGTGTCGTGGAAGGATGGATATGTGGAAGTAAGCATCTTTTAGATCTATCGTGACAAACCAGTCCTCGGATCTGATCTGACTCAAGATAATAGGTATTGTTAACATTTTGAACCTGTATCTCCTCAGAGACCGGTTTAATACTCTGAGATCTATAATAGGACGTAATCCCCCATCCTTCTTGGGAACTATGATGTACCGGCTGTAGAACCCGGCTTCTCGCTCTTGGGGAGGAACATACTCTATGGCCTCTTTCGCTAAGAGGGACTGAACTTCCTGTTCCATAACCAGACCCTGCTCGGGGCTGACCTGTGTGTACTACCCCGCTGAACCTGGGAGGGCGATATTCGAACTGAATTTTGTACCCCCGTTCTGCAGGCCTTATGAGAGGAAGCAAACTCGACAGGGCCGCCAAATTTTTGGTCGGACAGTGTGATATGCTTTCGCTGGAAACCGATGCGTCCCGAGGCGCTCTTAGCGGCGGGAAGTAAACATCGATTTCCTGAGGGCTCCGCGAAGGAGTGAGTTGTTGATACTCGATCGCGGGGGGGACCACCCTCAGAGGCCTGCGCAACACGTCAGGGCCTCTTCGCCGAAGCCTTCCTAGCCTGAATGACAGTCCTCAGATCTGTCCTAGGCTTGGAAGGCTTTGGCTGAGAGTGTTGCCTCTGGCTCCAGGCCTTTTGCGGGGGAGTACGAGAAGAAACACTCTCTCTCTGCTGTTGCAGGTGTGAGGAGCTGGCGGCAGTCTCGAGGGACTGCCCCCTGGCAACAGCCCCACGAGACTTGGAACGACGGAGGGGGATAAGATGTTTTAATGCGGCTGACTGCCGTTTCGTCTCCTGAAACCTCTCGACGACAGTGCTGACTGCGTCGCCAAAGAGGCCAGAAGACGAAACCGGGGCATCGAGGAGGAAGGCCCTGTCCCTGTCCCCATCCCCAACGCCTGACAGATTCAGCCACAAATGTCCACCTCCTCGGAGGCAGATAATTCGAGCATCGGGTCTCGTTCAAGGGCGGAAGAAGCCGCTGGGCGGGCTTCCGAACCGTGAGCGAGACCACGAGAACTGACCGATGAATGTTGAGAAAGGGCCGAAGCCGTCTCAACATCCTCGGCCAGATCCCTCTGCGATCCTCATGAATGCAAGTGCTGCGTTGCCTCGGCAGACGCGGGACCTGATCCACGGGGAGCGCGTGCCTGGCCTGCCTCATCGAACAGGCTCAGGCGGGAGCGGAGCGTTCTCAGGGGCATGAGATCACAGTTAGCACAGACAGCGCCCTCGAGCGCTGCCCGTGCATGCTCCACTCCCAGACAAACAACACAGAGAGAGTGTGTGTCACCCTCGCTCAAAAAGCACAGACAAGGGGACGCACACTGTCTGAATTGTTTCTCTGCCATGCTTATATATATATATATATATATATATATATATATATATATATATATATAGGGAAGAGATAACGTACAATACAACAGTCACACAGAGCGCTTCGCTGAAGAACAGAAAGCTGACATTGTTATGATCCGGTTCCCTTTTATAGCTTCCGCTCACCGTCACATGCGACGTCACGGATGACGTCATGACGCAACACCAATCAAGATTGGACTAGTTCCATACAGGCTTCAGACGAGTCCCGCTGGAGGC
Organism: Gila orcuttii; assembly: GCA_026230005.1. Taxonomy (NCBI): domain Eukaryota; kingdom Metazoa; phylum Chordata; class Actinopteri; order Cypriniformes; family Leuciscidae; genus Gila; species Gila orcuttii. Next base: position 2,249,119 of record JAPDVR010000022.1, on the reverse strand, counting down.
GTTCCCCAAAGTGTCGATTCTCGACGCAGTGCGAGTTCCCTCGAAAGGGAACTGAATTTTTTCCCCTCAGAATAGTTTATATCTCACAATTCTGACTTTATAACACGCAATTGCGACTTTATAACACGCAATTCTGACTTTATAACATGCAATTGCGACTTTATATCTCACAATTCTGACTTTATATCACGCAATTCTGACTTTATATCTCGCAATTCTGACTTAATAACACGCAATTGCGACTTTATATCACGCAATTCTGACTTTATATCTCGCAATTCTGACGTTATAACACGCAATTGTGACTTTATTTCACGCAATTCTGACTTTATAGAATTGTGAGATAAAAAGTTGCAATTACCTTGTTTATTTTTCATTCTGTGGCGGAAACAAGCTTCCATAGCTTTGTATAAATGTGTCTGCTAAATGGAAATGCATTGTGTTATGAGTTCCAAAACAGGATCAGATTTAAACATTATTACCCAGCAATACTGCAGCCAAACCCCTGTTAACCAACAAGCTGTAATCACACCAAACTCCAAAGACTAGATACTGTGGTTCACTACATTTTAATTTCCACAAGTAATGTTTATTTATGTCTGTCTGTGGGTTTGGGAAATTGCCTTTATTAGAGAGACGCCATGCGTTTATATGCCTTTATATGCCTATATGCCTTTATATATAGAGATGCCTCTATATATATAAGTGGGCTTAAAGTGGCTTGGGGAAGAGACCTATGGATTATGATAAAGGAAGAAATGTGGAGGCAGGTAATTTCGAAATGGCATACTACTGTTCGTTAAAATTCAAATTTTTTAACAGATGCTACTGGACTTGAAGCAGATTGGCTAGACTTACACAAATAAATAATGCACTATGCTAGTGGTGTAACAAGGATGTTCATATGTAAGGTGTAACTGTGGTTTATATGTTATAATTTATATGAATGTGACACTAATTGTTATGAACTGTTATATTAATAATCTTTCAGTTAATAAAATATAAGATTTTTTACTGTAAATTTAATTAAATAAAATTATACTGTAAATTTAAGCTGTCAGCATTATCAAATTATATATCATGATAAATATCGATATTGATCAACGTGTAAAAACAATTTTGAGATAATATTTTAGTCATATCGCCCGGCCCTAATGCAAAGTATAATGATGATAATCTCAGGTATTATGTGCTTTATTTAATTTTTATTTGAGTTTAAATTTTGTGTGATCTTTGTAGTCATACTCAAAGCGAAAATGGATAATTCAGCTAAGATATTGAAAATAAATTAAAGGACATAAGAATGTTCAAACTGTGAACAAACAAGTGTATTCTGTGAAAAAGATAGTTTCAGTTACTCAGTTTGTATTTGTAATAATTTTACAAAGGTGTAATATTTATGATTTGATTAATTTGATTATGTACTTTTCTTTGCGAGTTCAGTACACTTGCAGAGAGACTCCGCCCACAAGCTCTTCTGATTGGCTGTGATTTTTTGATTGATTTGGTTGTGAGTGCAGTGCACTTGCAGAGAGACTCCGCCCACAAGCTCTTCTGATTGGCTGTGATTTTTGATTGATTTGGTTGTGAGTGCAGTGCACTTGCAGAGAGACTCCGCCCACACACTCTTCTGATTCGCTGTGATATTTGATCGATTTGTCGTGTTTTGTAGTCGTATCATTTGATCTGGTGTGGACAGACAAATCACTTGTAATCTTATACGTCTGTTTAGGACACGGTGTTATTGAAAGCATGACACAATCTCAGTGCTAACAGATCCTGGTAAAGCAGTATTGTGGGTGGTTGATAAATAAATGTGCTAAAGTGGTGCAACTGTTCAGTGAATTCCCTTCTGACTGTTTAGTATCTGTGCTTCACAAGACCCCACCTCACCCCAAAATGCATGGTTGATTTAAGTTTTAGGGGTGTTGAGAGTCCACTACTGTACTTTCAACAATCTACACAAACATTTTATTTTTGATATGACATAATCATGTTCTGTAGTTCAGACTGTGCTATGCTTCAAGTCAACAAGCTGTTTTGAGCTGCCAGATTAATCTTTTGTTTGGGACTTAAAGTCAAATGTCACATCTCAGGATATTATGTGAAAGCAGCAGAGATGACAGACTACACTTATGATTAAAGGTGAGAACATATTTTACTCTTTAGACGTGTGGGCTTTACTCAATTTCTTGTGAAAGTTACGTAAAACTTGGGGCAATAGAAAAATAAATCTGCAATTCCGCTAATTCACACATAACATTAGCATGCATTTTGTCTACAATTTTTTTTAATCATTTTTTTTTTTAAGCTGACTGCATTTACTCAGGCTATCTTCTATCTTTCAATTTCTTGTAAAAGTTACGTAAAACTTAAAAAAAAATCTGTAATTTTGAATTTGTGGCCAATTTACACACAATATTAGCATGCATTTTTTTACACAATATTTCGGGGTTATGTTTTTAGCTGATTGCATTTACACTGTGGTCATTCATATTCTATTTTGTTACTGGATATAGATCTGATAGAAATGCCTGGTTTACATGTGAATGACAGTTAGTCTATAAATGCCTACAAACACATATGTTTGAGTCAAAGTCTGATTTGGTTTAATTGCCTCGCAGAAGCTTCTCAAACGATGAATAGTACACATATGATAATATGAAACTTAAAAAATCCATCGCCAGTATGCTGCCTTTTTCTGGTAAAGATGCATAACCGGCACAAAATGAGTTTATGTGTATGATCCTGACCTAGTGAATACAGCATAATTGTACTCCATACTGGTTACAAATTATCTGGGCTCTGCAGATGTAGAATGCAAAGAAAGATGGGCTCCCCCACCCAACCCTACCCTCTGATTGTAATCAGCCCTGTCAATCTAAAGCCTCTCATTGTGTTTTCAGCTTGAGAGCGCTCTTCTCTCATTGGTCTACTGTGGCCGGGAGACTGAGCTATGGATGACATTGAATTCATGCCTGCCAAAAGCAGCTGCCTTTTTTGTTTTCCCCAATAATCTTCCAATGAATTTTCAAATTTCATGTGCTATAAGAGCCATTCAAGAGCTTGTGTCAACCTCAGTGAAAATGGGCTGAGATCGGGCTCTTTGCTGAGAGGATATTAAGTGCTACCAGACACAGGCTGCCTTGAGGCAGAGCAACTTAGCATGTCTAAAAGAGTGGGGGAGGAAAACGAAGACTGTGTGCTGGACAAATGGCTCTTTAGATCTTACATCATCGATCCAATGCACACACAGCGAGATGTCACATGAGGCTAACAAACACAAATGACATTTAATCTTGCACGAGAAACTAGTTTATCAGAAATTTCATGCTTCTCATAACCACTGTAGCTGAAAGAGGACTGGGAGTTATTAAAGGATTAATTCACCTAAAAATGTAAAAAAAAATTAAATACAATAAAAATTCATTCACACACCCTCATTTCATTCCAAACTCATATGACTTTCTTTCTTCTGTGGAATAATGTGCTGGTCAGTCTTTTTCATTCAATCGCACATTTACTGGATAAAATATACTCTAATAAAAAGTAATAAATAAATTAATAGAGTTTGACAATAAATTTGATTAATTTAAGTCTTCATGCTGTGCACATAGAACTTCTAAAAAATCTATGGAACAAAATGCATTTGAAAAAGGCCACAGCGCAAAGTTAACACTTTACTTCAAGGCTACACCTGTACGCTTTTCCTCCGATATCCATGCTTTAGTTCATTTTACTGTGTTATTTCTAATTTAAAGCAAGACCTCCATCGGTTGAAGCATAAAACAAGTTGCACAGGATCATTGTTTTGGTAATTGTGATTCAGCTCTGCTGTTCTGCACGAATGAGGCATATAGCATTTTTAATTAGCTTTTATTTTATATTTTTAGTTTTCATGTTAATTTTAGTAAAATGTTTTGTCATTTCATTATGTGCTTTTTTTTGCCATTTACACTTATTTTTGTGATTTTAGTTATTCATTTCCAATTAATAATTTTAGTACTTCAACTTTTTCAAATAGAATTTATATTTTATTTTATTCCAGCTATATTTCAACTAACAGAGAGGTTCTCTCGTACTGCGTAATATCTTACGCTAGGGGGAAAACCTCTTTTCCACGAGATATTGAAGCCAAAAATTATCCTTAATTTTGAATTAATGTAAAACGCGTTGCAGCAGCAATGCAGACATAGGCGAGACGGCTTGTGTGCCTATTGGCTGCCCTGCGGCAACTGCAGCAGCCTATCGAGAGAGGCCCCATGTGACGTTAGATCCAATGGGGGCGCTTCGCGCCCACTGCGTCACATCCCGCCGAAACGGGCGTGGTCTGGGCCTATAAATATAGCTCGATAGCTGATACAATCTGATTTTCATCTCTTCAACGAAGCTCACGCATCGTTGGATCCAGAGTGAGAAGCCGCGCCGTCGAGAAAAAGCCTTCAGCGGGACGAGCCCTCTGCATCTGAAGGCGCTGGCCTTGTCGCCTTCAGTCGACGTACCCGCTCTGCTTTCCGGCGCCTATATCCTTTTAAAACTCTGTTGAGTGTGCGTTCGCCGCTGCAACTCACACTCTCACAAAAAGAGCTAGCGGCTTTCTAAAGATGCCTTCCTGTGGCTCGTGCCGAGCCCCACTCATCGACGGGGACCGCCATGTAATCTGCGTTTCCTGCCTGGGTGAAGACCATGCAGCTCTCGTGCTCGCCGATAGCGGCTGCCATCATTGCGAGCTTCTGCTCATGGCGACTCTGAGGACTCGCCTGGCATCCTTCTCCGAGCCTGCACCCTTACCAGCTGTAGTGCCGCGCCGCAAAAAACGCCGCACACAGCAAGTTCCCGAGCCTTCTCCAGCCCGCAAAACCTCGCCGGTTCGCCCGCCAGCTTCGCCAGCTTCTCCTGAGTCGCTCACCGACGGACAACGGCCGCCGTCTGCCGCCGGTTCCGCCATCGATGTCGACGAGGCAGCTGTATCTGTGGAGGAGGCCAGCTGCTCTATCCTGGCGTCAGACAGCAAGGAATGGGCGAGCTTTGTGGATCTCCCCTCCACTGCCCGCGCGACGCCGGGAAAGCGGGCCAGCATCGAGTCTGAACTCATGCGTCTCCTCTCACAGGCCGTGGCGAGCCTCGCACAACAGATTGGACGGATGTTTCCTGAAGAAGGACCGCGCTCCACCACTGTCCAGGCCTGCGCCTTTTCTTCCTGAGCTTCACGAAGAAGTCGCAAAGTCCTGGAGCGCCCCGCTCTCCGCCAGAGTGCGCACCTCTGTCTTCCCAGCATTCTCCGAAGTGGATGGTGCTAAAGACAGAGGGTATCTCTCTCTTCCCCCAGTGGAAGCAGCTGTAGAAGCCCACCTTTGCCCGCCCTCAGCTGGACGCCGAGCAAAGACAGCGCTGCCTTCAAAAGCTTGCCGCGCCACCTCCGCTATGCACGGTCGCGCTTACGCCGCCACCGGGCAAGCTGTATCAGCACTGCATTCCATGGCCATCTTGCAGATCTTCCAAGCCAACCTCCTCTGCAAAATGGACGAGGAAGGGTCGGAAGCTATCAGCGTGCCGGATCTGAGAAGCGCTACGGACCTCGCCCTTCGCGCCGCGAAATCCGCTGCACAGGCCATGGGACGGACGATGGCTTCTCTCACCATTGCTGATGCCGGACTTGGAGCGCTCTGTGTTCCTCGACGCTCCCGTCTCCCCAACAGGCCTATTCGGATCTGCCGTCAAAGATCTTGCGAACAGATTCGCTGAGGCTCAGAAAACGTTGCAGGCTATGAAGCACTTCCTCCCGAAGCGCTCTAGCTCCGCAGCAGGCCGCCCAAAGCAGCCATCTGCTCGAAGCTCACAGCCGCAGCCTCCGCCCGCCGCCGCTTCACAGCGCCACCAGGCCCGGAACCAGAGACCACGCTCTCGCTCTTCTAGCCGCCGCCCCCCTCCGCGCGGGCCCCAGCCAAGGATTGAAGTCAAGCCCGAGGCCTCAAAGCCTTCCTAGCACTGCTAGGAAAACGACGGTGTTTAAGTCCCGCTGCGACCGGACTCCCGCCGAAACTTCTCGCTCGTCCAGTTCCAGAAAATGTGACTGTTCCCGTGTATTTTGCAGCCAACAAGCATGGACGCGGCTCTCGCACCCCTGAAACTTCGGGGCATGCGAGTATTGAACTACTTGGACGATTGGCTGATTCTAGCTCGATCACACTCAGAGCTCATAGAACACAGGACCTTATTACTCGAACATCTCGAGAATCTAGGTCTCACAGTCAATTGGGCGAAAAGTTAGCTGTCTCCCAGTCAGAGAATATCTTTTCTGGGCACGGAGCTGGACTCGCTGTCCACGACAGCGCGCCTGTCGCCGGAGCGCAGACTGAACATTCAGCGAGCCACGAAATCCTTCCGCTGCGGCACTGTAGTCCCGCTCAAAAGGTTTCAGAAAGTGCTGGGTCTCATGGCCTCAGCATCCTCAGTACTCCAGCTGGGTCTGCTTCGCATGCACCCGCTGCAGTTATGGCTAAAAGCGCGAGTACCGCCTCGGGCGTGGGCCTCTGGTCAGTTTCGCCTCAAGGTCGATCAGAAATGCGTCCTAGCTTTGAAACCGTGGAAAGCAACCGACTGGTACCAGTCGGGTGTAAACCTGGGAACTCCCTCGAGTGTAAAGGTGGTGTCCACGGACGCCTCCACCTCGGGATGGGGAGCACTGCTCGAGGACTGTAAACTGTCTGGAAATTATGGCAGTAGACAACGCGCTGAAGCGCTTTTGTCCCCAGATAAAGGGTCACCACGTCTTGGTCCGTTCGGACAACATGTCAGTGGTGGCCTATATAAATCGCCAGGGTGGCATCAGGTCCCGAAACCTTCACAGGCTGACGGAACGCCTCCTGATCTGGGCTCAGCACAATCTGCTATCACTGAGAGCAGCACACGTGCCTGGTCACCTCAATTTGGGATCAGACAGACTGTCCAGAAACAATATTCCAGCAGGGGAATGGTCTCTGCACCCGCAGACGGTCCTGCTGCTGTGGGAGATGCGCTGGCCCACATCTGGCCCCGCTGCCCACTCTATGCTTTTCTCCCCATCTCGCTCCTGCCTCAGGTGCTGGACCGGATCAGGGAAAACGGATGCTCAGTGCTGCTTGTGGCTCCGCTCTGGAAAAACCAGGCCTCGTTCCCAGTTCTGATGCAGCTGGCCAGCACTGCCCCATGGCCGATACCGTTGAGGAAAGACCTCCTCTCCCAGGCAAAGGGCTCGATTTGGCATCCTCGCCCGGAGCTGTGGTCCCTACATGTATGGGCCATCAACGGGTACCCGTTAACCTCCCGAAAGGAGTGTTAAACACGATCACACAGGCTAGAGCGCCGTCTACTAGGCGACTCTACTCCTCGAAATGGTCTGTGTTCTCTGGCTGGTGCGAGGCTCAAGGCCTTTCACCCCCAGACTGTGGAGTTACGGAAGTACTCTCCTTTCTTCAAGAGCTACTGGATAAGGGCAGAACCCTATCCACGCTCAAGGTCCATGTGGCGGCCATAGCAGCGTTTACTAAACCAGCCACTGGCCTATCACTGGGGAAGGACAATCTGGTCATCCGCTTCCTTAATGGAGCCAAGAGGCTAAACCCTCCCAGACCCCCTTCAGTCCCCATGTGGGACCTTTATACGGTGTTGGAAGCCATGAAAGGTGCCCCGTTCGAGCCAATCCATCTGTCAGACATGAAACATTTGTCATTCAAGACAGCGTTTTTGGTGGCTCTGGCTTCAGTGAAGCATGTAGGGGACTTACAAGCACTCTCAGTGAGTGCGACGTGTATGGAGTTTGGGCCAAATGACTCGAAAGTCATACTCAAACCCAGGCACGGATACGTGCCTAAGTCCCTCAACACACTATTCAGGGCTCAGGTTATCTCCCTGTCTGCCCTGCCGGTGTACAACGAGGAAGAGGATGCGGGCTTCCTTTGCCCTGTCAGGGCATTAAGAGCTTACGTGTCCCGCTCGTCTGTTTTCAGACAGACTGAGCAGCTCTTCGTTTCATTCAGCGGACGTGCCAAGGGGCTGGCCACTTCGAAACAGAGCCTATCCAGTTGGATAGTTGATGCCATAGCATTGGCTTACACTTCCAAGGGCCTGCAGTGTCCTTTGGGTGTCAGAGCGCACTCCACTGGAGGCATGGCCTCGTCGTGGACGTGGTCTAGTGGGATTACCTTGCAGGATATATTTATGGCGGCTGGCTGGGCCTCGCCGTCTACATTCATAAGGTTTTATAACCTAGAGGTTCCCGCCTTACAGGCTAAATTTTTGTCGGTCTAAAAATCAGTACTGTCTGCCCCGTTGCTTCGGCGCAGAATACTGGAACCGCTTGAGCATCGCTCGCTGATCGATGAAATTACAGGGGCATTTAATAAGACCCATACTGTTACTCAGATCAGGCCAAATATATTTTCACCCTGACTGTGTGGAACACTGTTGATGTGATTAGCTCCTTCGGGATGCTACTTGTGGAGAATGGCGCTTTTAGCCTCTCTTCTCAGACTCTCTGTGAGTTCCTGATGATTAAGCACTATATGTGCCCCAGGCACCTGCCCTTGGGACTTTGGTGTGGATCCCAGCACGCACAGCGTTTTGCATAGTGTTCCCCTAGCGTAAGATATTACGCAGTACGAGAGAACCTCTCGTAAGAGAACATACTCGGTTACTAACGTAACCTCGGTTTTCTCTAGAAGAGGGAACGAGTACTGCGTATCTTTGCCGTGCCTGCAACACGCTGGTTCGCTTCAGCAATGAAAACCAGATTGTATCAGCCATCAAGCTATATTTATAGGCCCAGACCACGGCCGTTTCGGCGGGATGTGACGCAGTGGGCGCGAAGCGCACCCATTGGATCTGACGTCACATGGGGCCTCTCTCGATAGGCTGCTGCAGTTGCTGCAGGGCAGCCAATAGGCACGCAAGCCATCTCGCCTATGTCTGCATTGCTGCTGCAACGGGTGTTACATTCATTCAAAATTAAGGATAATTTTTGGCTTCAATATCTCTTGGAAAAGAGGTTTCCCCCTAGCGTAAGATATTTCGCAGTACTCGTTCCCTCTTCTAGAGAGAGCCGAGGTTACGTTAGTAACCGAGTACGTTTTTAATGGTTTAAGGGTATGTTTACATGACAACAATGTACTAACGATGTTTCCTTTGCATTTTTCACGTACAGACAAAACTATCCCTGTTCACACGGATCCGTAAAAACGACTATAAACGTTGTATTCTGCTGCCAGGCCATTAGTTGGCGATGACACTTTGTAAAGAAACACTATGTGCCAGTAGATTGAACACGTAATACACATGTGCATGACATCACTGTTTTCACAAATTTACGTTTTCATAGTTTATACAGAGATGGTAACGGTATGATTTTCAAAAACTTGCACTTTTAAACCTATTTTCAAAAGTTTGAGTTTTCAGGACCCCAAAACGCCGTTGTCATGTAAATGAATGGCAAAAACACATAAAAAGTTTTCCATTTTAAGTTGAAAACGGTGTCATATAAACGGCCAGTTCAAGTCCATAGAAACAGAACATGACCTAACAATGTGTTTCTGAAATAATTTGTGTTTTTTTATGGACACAGTCACTTTCCCTATTCGGTTCTGGATTTCAGTATTTTTGTAATGGGTGTTTGCCCAGAGGGATGCGTTTTTTAATGATCCATGGGCTATGTTGCCCAATTGCTGTGGCAAAAAGCTTTCAGATTTAAGCTATCCAGGCGTGTCCTCAATAGCTATGTTTCCATCTAAAACAAATTTACCTTGTGCGCAAAATATCGCATAACACTATGCACTATTTCCATCGTATGTGTTAAAGATAAAAAAATCATCACTTCCTGGGAAATTGGTCCAAAATATCGGTAATAAAAATGGAAGTTGCTGCAATCGGGGAAGAAACCTGTGTGTTTGCCTGGATTATTCCCATTGCTGTTTGCTGCCTGTCCTGATATTCTGCCTGTTATGACCAAGTTTATACAAGAAAAATGGAAAAATTAGTCCAGATAAAAAAATAAATAAAAAAAACGTTAATTTTTTAAATTTGTATGTTTTGTCTGGCCGCGAAGAAATATAGAGCTGAGTATCAGCGTAACAGCGAAAACTAACACCATGCTTCCTAATGATATCTCCCAAGGGTAGCATGTACAGAGTGAACAGCAACGGTCCTAGTACTGAGCCTTGTGGTACTCCAGTCCATACTGAACTTGCGATCGATATGACTTCTCTTCTTTACTGCTACAAGTTGGTAACTCTTAGATAAATACGCTTTGGATAAACTATGCATTTTTTAACATGTATTGCATTAAACTAATAAGAGGAACGTCGCTCAGCGTAATTAATTATTTTTTCAGAAGAAATGTGTGTAAGGAACTCAGCTTTTTGGAAATATTAATAATCAATAATCTGGGAACTCCCTCCCTGGGAACTCCCTAAATCTTGTTATTATTAATTATAAATATTTGGGTCAGTTAATTGGATTAACTTGATGTGGCTGAATTAATATTACAATCAATTAATCAGTTCGGTATCTTCCATGGCCACAGAAGAATAATTATTTCTTCGCATATACCGCACGTTGAGCCAGTAGCAAAAACCGTGATCATAAAGTGACATTGTATTGCAAACAAAGCAGAACCAAATACATATTATGTACAAGTTTTATTAACTAAATATAGATTTTAATATGAATATAAATAAACTAAAAAACATACACACATGAATACATAAATAGGTTAGTGATAGGATGAAATTGGAAACCGGAAGAGGGTCTATGAGAAGAACCATCAGAATTTCATTTTCACATTTAATTGAATTGAATACTTGAATTTGTAATGGGAACAATTCTTGAAGTTGTTGAAAATTGAAGTCGTTGATGGTTCCGGCAGTGTCAAGTGGAAGTTGGTTGAGCGTTCTCTTTCTCCAGGAATGCATGATTGGTTTGGTCAAGGCCTGGGACTCTGTTGAGGCCACGCCGAGTACCCAGGAGAAGTGAGGAAGTCGGAAGGATGGGTGATTGGAGTCGTTGTTGGTTGGAGTCTTTGTTCCAAAACTCCTGAGATTGTCTTTGGTTCTTTGTGAGAGAGTCTCCTCTCTTTTCCATGAGGCCGGATCTGGTTGGGATCCAGGCCTGCTGGAAGGCCTCTTGGCCCCCATGGAGGGGGGAGGGGGGGTTTCCCCGTATCACCCGAGACAGTGTTTGCGGCAGGATGGAAAACCAAGAGAGAGCGGTCACTGTTGCCTGCCTCTGATATAGTCTGAAAAAGAACCACCCCTAAGGTTTGAATGGACCTATGAGTAAGGTGACATGTCCAAGAGGGGAAGCGGCTCTTAGTTGATTTATGGTCTTTGTCCCCAGCGTGCTTAGACTGTTCATTCAAGCTCAAATAGACATAACAAATTCAAACTGCATTCTAAGAGAAGGTTATGTACATCAAAGTATGTGTCATTAAATGAGGATTAATTAGGTAGGAAGAATGATACAGGTGAGGTTATATTGACCGTTGGGTGGTTGTGCAACCACATACACCCCAATCAAACATACCATGTTGTTATACCTAATAGTACACGAGACAGTAAATCATCACAGTTTCTGTGAGGTATGTTCCTTCATAGATCAGAGTAATACCGCAAAGTTTATTTAATTAAAGATTGTCTCTCTCTCTTAAGCATGTGGCGCATGTGGTCACATTCCTTTGAGGTCGTAAAAGTCTGTTATCAGTCTTAAAGTGTTCTGTAACCGGACACCCGGCTGACAAAGTAACTTCATTTGTGAGGTTAGTTTTGGGGGAGAGTTTCATAGACCTTTATATTCGTTAAATATAATGAATATGAATAATTAGTGTGTGTCTGATTGGTCCAGACCCTACATGTGTTAGAGCAAAAGTACCAACATTTAAATCTACTCTTAAAAGTACAAATTTCCCCCAAAAATCCTCAAGTAAATGTAACGGAGTAAATGTACTTCGTTACTACCTCTGCTAATGACATGGAAGTAATTGATTACTTGATACACTGCTAAATTAATACTAAAAATTGTGATTTAAAAAATTTAATCTATTGACATTCCTTATTTTTATAGATCATAATATCTAATATCAGTAAATATCAGTAAATGTCTAAATATTTCACCAGTTTTATTTCCAGTGAGAATCCGTCTTCCAGTCTCACCACAGGCATTCCTTGATTTTGAAAGGTATTGTGACTGAATTCTTTAGACTTTGGACTCTGTATACCATAAAAGGCACTAAATGCTAAAGAGTGAATGCTACTTGTTGTCTTTTAAAGGTTCTTTGCCGCTAGCATGTCTTGTATGTTTCTGAAACACAAAAGACTGGTGATGTGATATTATGTAAGGGAAAACCTGTTGGGGAACTATATAATATTTCTACAACGTTTAACAAACTGCAGAACATTTACTGGTTTACTACATTAGAACAAGAGTAAATTGATAGAATTTTCATTTTTGGGTGACTTTAGTTTAATGCAGTGACTCTCAAACCTGAGGCCTGTACCATGATGGTAGTTGAACAAACTCAGAGTTACAGGATTAGTTTGGAGTTGACAAAACCAAACCAATCCAACCAGGCTTTGTTGGTACCATGATGATGATCATCAACTTTCTCTGTCAACTCAGGCTTTGATTCTGGGTTTAGGAGTTTACGTGTGACATCAGTAGCGAACAGCCAATCACATGCTGAGAAAGAGTGAAACTGCGATTCATTTCTCGCAAGAGAAGCAGCGCAATTCACTTTTTAAATAAAAGTATCAAAATAGTACGAATTTAAACAAATTTACACAGCAAGAAGAAAATAGCTGTCTATGAAAGAGGAAAACTAAAAGAAAAAGTCTCGCTACTGTATATCAGTGGAAGTAAAAGTTGTGAAGTTAATTTATACAGTTGATAAAGGCATAGAGAGAGTTGAACATTTAAGCTCACATGTAGTCATTTTATAGCTTCATCTACTGATTCTAAAGCGTATTTATATTAGCTTTATATATTTATTAATTTAAACTCTGCGTAATAATAATTGATGAACTAAAAGTGTACATGTGTGATTGATTAAGGGTATAATAATTACATAAATTTAAATTATAAATTTTAAATAAAAATAAATGTATTATTCTAAATAAGCACTATTAAAAGCCAGACGATTTTGTCTTTAAAAATCATTTGCTATGTAGTGATGTTTAATTTGGAGTAGAAACAGGTGGAGTGACTTTATCGCATCAGACATGTGACACTTTGCTCACAGCTGATTGGTCCAAGTTCGGTTTCCAACCTCTCACCTGGAGCATCACCTGACCCGGACCCGGTTAGCCGTGGAGCGTTAGTTACTATGGCAATGAACACCGCTAAAAGCCAAAACACTTTCATGGTCCCTAAAACCCAGGGTTGGTGCAAACTAATCTAAACATATCTAGCTATCCAACTAAACCGGCTTCATGGTACAGGCCCCTGGTCTCTTCATATTTTGTATGTCTCTTTTATTTAACACACCTGATTCAGATCATCAGCTCATTAGAACAGAACTCCATGAACTGTGTTCTGATTGACAAGGTCCCTACACAGCCTACTCCCTACTACATGAAGTTCACTTCACTTCTGAACATTAATTTGTGGATTTCCGCTACAGCACTTACTGCAACTTGATCACACTCATGGTGAATTCAAGTCCTCCTGAGAAGTTTGTATTTACGAGGTAGGAAGTCGTGTTTACGATGACAGGTGCATTCAAGTCACTTTCGTCGGAGGAAGATGGCGGTGTACCTTCTCTTAATTAATTACACAAATACAGATACACAAATGCACAAATTATTAAACTCTACTTCTAGAAAACGAAGAACAAGAAATGTGCATCATGGTGTGTTTTGCTTTTTTATGTTTTTAATTAATTTATGAAGCCACTGTAAACTTTATTGTTACATATTATACTGTTATAATATAATGCTATCATATTTTGGCTTACTTCGCTGTAAAAAGAAAAGCCTTACAATTTCACTCCTAAATACCTTTAAATATTGTGGTATTCCACCATGTTTCTCACTGACACACCCCCAACTTATAAAGATCAAGGCTTAAAGAAAATCCAGAGCTTCCCACTCGTATTTACGACATTGTGGTGGCGTTCATGTGCGTTTAACTCATAAATACGATCTTTACGACATGACTTAAATGCACCAACAGACTCCAGAATCGCTTATTAGAGAAGTTTGAGGTATGAAATAATAAACATCTGCAAATACAATAAACATTACCATACTTTAGTTCAGTATGCATGTGTAGCCTATTATATTAAATCCCAGTACATTTATATAAATATAAAGTTATTATAAATTTAATACAAATTTAAAAGTGCTAAACTGTGTGATAAAAATCTGTTGTGATGTTTAATGTGAAAATAAATGTCATTAAATGTAATCTTATTTAATCTTAATCATGAGATTTGCACTAGTAACTGTCATGTATCACGCACTTTATATCCGCGAACAACCACACACAAACCACACATGGGGCTAATGAAAATAAATCCTGAAGCCACAAACTTTTTTTTACCGCCTTCATTTAATCGTAACTTCTTCAAGTGCTGGAGTGATATGCAATGATGTGTAAATTTCCCACTCCATTTCTCATGAAGTGATGTATCGATGTTCCCTGTGCCGTTAGCACTGCCCTTTGAACTGAACATATACGCTCCTTTCTGATTGAAATCTCACTTATGATGGTGGAATACCCTATGAAGTCCATTCGCAGGGCACTAACGGTCAAATTGAATGAATCTCTAGATACAAAACATACAAAATTTGCAGAGCGAGGGGGTGCGAGGAATGGGATTGGGAGCCACTGATTTATTACCTTATACCTAAGCACAGCTCAGACATATAGGCCCCTATTTTAACAATCTAAGCACATGGTCTAAAGTGAAGGTCCAATCAGGCTTCTATTGCCCATCATCTTAGACCTCCTGGCAGGTGATGAGGGAAAATGATTTCTCATCACTCATCCTTACACTGTGCTTGGGTTGACTGTGGTCATGGTTTCTTTGTTCTCTCCCAGGGAACGGTGAAAGGCAGCGGGTGGTAATGGCCCTTCAGCCGGCCCCTGCTGCCCACTCTCAAATCACTGAGGTAATTATCTACAATCAAAGGGACCAAAAAAAAATCTATTGACACTTCAGTGCCTTGTACAGTGGGAGATTTCCCTTCCTTTCAGTCAGGTTCTGTGACTGAGCTTGTTCACCTTGACTTTGACTCAATCATTGGTGGCTTAGACAATGCTAATGCCTCAACTTGGAGATAATAAGCCTCACGCTGACATAGAGATGCTGAAATAGTAAAGTATAACATGGGGAAAAGAATTTGGTAACACTTTATTTTGATGGCCCCTTTTGAAGATTCTGTTAACTATAAGTAACTTTGCAACTACATGTCAACTAACTCTCATTAGAGTATTAGTAGACTGTCTGCTTCATATCGGCAAACTCTTTATTGTGATGCTCCTCAACAGACACTCTACTGACTATAAGTAACTTTGCAACTACATGTCAACTTATTCCAACCCTAACCCTGCCAGTCTACTAATACTCTACTAACACTCTAATGAGAGTTAGTAGACATGTAGGTGCAATGTTACTTATAGACAACAGAATGTGATAAAGGGACCATCAAAATAAAGTGAAACCAAGAATTTTTTAAAAAGCTTAATTAATACTGTGGCGAGGGGGGCGTGGTCCCGCGAAGTCTGTAGCGAGGGACGAGTCAGCGAGCTGTGCGGTGAGTAAGTAGGTCAAGTGCAGTGATGAACACCTGTGTCTGATTGCAGTGATTGGCGTGGAGACCGCATATAAGCTGCCAGGAAGGAGAGAGCGGGGGAGAGAAGGGATTGGGACTTGCACGCGACCCGCAGTATACACCGGCAGAGTTAATGCACACAGAGGAAAGAGTTTTTGACCAAGTGGACGGTGTTTCGTTGCAACGGGAAAGAGTGATCGTTTGACTGAGAGCTGGTACAGCGGGAAGAGTGTTTGTTTATTTTTATGCTTTAGTGCTCTACTACGGTGAAGGCGCACGAGCGCACCTTTTGTTTCTTTGATTTTGTCTGAATAAAGTGCGAGTCCCAATTCCGCCGACCCTGTCTTCTTCTTCCTACACCCACACACGCGAAGCTTGACTACACTGGTGCCGAAACCCGGGAAGGAGAAGACTGCCGCCGCCATGCAGAACCCGCCAGGAACGCCATTTGCGGACCTCATTCAAACGCTCGCGGGTCTTCATCGGGAGCAACACCACGCCCTGCTGGCCGTGAAAGAGGAGCAGGATCAGCGGTTCCAGCTCCTGCTCCAAGGCCAGCAAGAAGACCGCGAGTTGTTCCGGAGCTGGCTCGACCGGGAGATTCGGGCCGTCCCCGACTCAGCTACGGCCTCGGCCCCGCCCCTGCCTCTCAATAAAATGGGTCCCCAGGACGATCCAGAGGCATTCCTGGACCTTTTTGAGAGGTCGGCCGAGGCCCGGGGATGGCCCCGAGCGGACTGGCCCATGCGGCTCATCCCTATACTATCAGGAGAGTCACAGATAGCCGCCCACCAACTGCCAGTCCTGATGGCCGACGGAGGCGACGTCGAGGATGTTATCAGCAAGGTGGTACTGGAGCAGTTCATCGCTAAACTGCCCAAGAAGACAGCGCAGTGGGTCCAGTGCCACCGCCCGACGTCGCTGGACCAGGCCATTCACCTGGCGGAGGATCACATGGTGGCGTGCCCAGGGGTCGGCGAGCCCCTCCCATCTGTCTCTCTCTCTCCCTCTCTCTCTCTCTCGTCCCCTTCTCTCCCCAAACCTGTCCCCCTTCCCAGGTCTCGTGGGGGGCTGATACCCCGGCCGGCGCCAAGGTGGAGAACGGGGCCTCCGGCGGAGCCTGTCCCGGCATCCAGGGCCCCGCCCAGGGGGACGGCGGCGGGTGACCACTCCTCCCCGGTTTCTGCAGCCTTGCGCTCTCCACGCCAATCCCTTGACCCGCTTCCCGCCACTGGGGCGGCGGGGAGGCCTGGGCCGGCCTGTTGGTGCTGCGGGGACCCTGGACACTTTATAGACCGGTGTCCGGTGATGGAGGTGGGGACACTGATCCGGGTCCCCGACGCGCCACAGGCTGCCCCCGATCAAGCTGGCCTGTACCAGATACTAGTGAGTATCAAGGGGGGTACTTATCAGGCTTTGGTGGATTCAGGCTGCAACCAAACCTCCATTCATCAAAGCCTGATTCAACCTGGGGCATTGGATAACAGCCGCATGGTTAAGGTGCGGTGTGTGCACGGGGTGGTGGTGAGTTATCCTAAAATGCCTGTGGTAATTCAATTTAGGGGACAAAAACATAGTGTGGAGGTAGCAGTTAACCCGCACCTCCGGCATCCGCTAATTCTGGGAACGAATTGGCCGGCTTTTAGTAAATTATTGGGGTCTTTGTGCGCGGATGCCTCTTGGGAAAAGAAAAACAAGGGGAAGACAGCGGTTGTTCAGGTGGGAGATGCTGAGCCGGGACCTCTGGCTTCTGCTGCGGGGGAACGGAGTGCTCTGGAGAGAACCATCCTCACAGAGCGCGATGATTTTCCCCTGGAGCAGTCCCAGGACGAGACGTTAAAACGTGTGTTTGACCAGGTCCGTTCTATCGACGGCCAGGTACTCCACCCAGACCAACCGCTCGCTTACCCTTACTTTGCTATTTTGGAAGATAAGTTGTATCGGGTGACCCAAGACGCCCAATCAAAAGAAGATACAACACAATTGTTAGTTCCTAAGAGCCGCCAGAAAATGCTTTTTCAGGCAGCTCACTGTAATCCAATGGCCGGGCATTTAGGTCAAACGGCGACACTAAACCGTCTCAAGGCCCGATTCTTTTGGCCGGGAATTCACGAGAACGTGCGCAGGTGGTGTGCGTCTTGTCGTGAATGTCAGTTGGTGAATGCACCGGCCAATCCAAAAGCACCATTGTGCCCCCTTCCATTAATGCAGGTCCCCTTCGAACGAATTGGTATGGACCTCATCGGGCCATTAGAACGGTCAGCACGTGGGCACCGCTTTGCGTTAGTCCTGGTGGATTACGCAACGCGGTACCCCGAAGCAGTCCCGCTCCGTAACATTTCTGCCAAAAGTGTTGCAAGCGCGCTCTTCTCGTTAATCTCCCGGGTGGGAATCCCTAAGGAGATTCTCACTGATCAGGGCACGGCGTTTATGTCACGAACTATTCGCGAACTTTACGAATTATTGGGCGTTAAATCGATTCGCACTAGCGTCTACCACCCACAGACAGACGGATTAGTGGAACGATTTAATCGCACCTTGAAGTCCATGATTCGGAAGTTCGTTCACGAAGACGCCAAAAATTGGGATAAGTGGCTAGAACCCCTCTTGTTTGCTGTACGCGAGGTCCCCCAAGCCTCCACAGGGTTTTCCCCCTTCGAGCTTCTCTATGGGCGTCAGCCCCGTGGGGTGTTGGACGTTCTTAGAGAAACTTGGGAGGACGGACCGTCCGCTAGTAAAAACGAAATTCAGTATGTCTTGGACCTGAGAACAAAACTCCACACTTTGGGGCGGCTATCAACGGAGAATTTGTTACAGGCCCAGGACAGGCAGAGTCAGCTATACAACAGGGGGGCTAGACTGTGTCAATTTGCACCGGGAGATAAAGTGCTTGTATTACTCCCTACCTCCAGCTCTAAATTACTCGCCAAGTGGCAAGGACCGTTTGAGGTCACACGGCGGGTTAGCGATCTCAATTATGAGGTGGTTCGAACAGATAGGGGCGGAGCACATCAAATTTATCACCTCAACCTCCTCAAAAAGTGGGTTGAGGCCGATTCAGTGATGCTGGTGACGGTAGTGAGCGGAGAGGAGGATCTCGGGCCAGAAGCGACCACAAAATCACAATCTCTCGCGCTGGCTCTTGGCGGAGATCACCTCTCACCCTCCCAGCTCACTGACATTAAAAATTTACAAGAGGAGTTTGCTGATGTGTTCTCGCCCCAGCCTGGCCGAACGGACCTCATTCAGCACCACATTGAGACGGAACCGGGTGTGGTGGTGCGCTGCCGCCCATATCGTCTACCTGAACACAAAAAAAAGGTAGTTCAGAACGAATTAGAGGCTATGCTGGATATGGGGGTAATAGAAGAGTCCAGCAGTGACTGGGCGAGCCCGATAGTTTTGGTGCCTAAAACCGACGGCTCGGTCCGGTTCTGTGTGGACTATAGAAAGGTGAACGCGGTGTCTAAGTTTGATGCTTATCCAATGCAGAGGGTTGACGAATTGCTTGATCGGCTGGGTACTGCTCGTTTTTATTCGACACTGGACTTAACAAAGGGTTATTGGCAGATCCCCTTGTCTCCTATGTCCAAAGAAAAATCAGCTTTCACAACGCCGTTCGGTTTACACCAATTTGTCACCCTTCCTTTCGGCTTGTTCGGGGCTCCTGCGACTTTTCAGCGTCTGATGGACAAAATTCTCCGGCCGCATGCTGCATATGCCGCTGCCTACTTGGATGATGTTATCATCTATAGTAACGATTGGCAGCGTCATATGCAGCATTTGCGTGCTGTCCTGAAGACGCTGAGAAGGGCGGGGCTCATGGCCAACCTGAAGAAGTGTGCGATTGGGCGTGTGGAAGTAAGGTATCTGGGCTTCCACTTGGGTCACGGACAGGTGCGTCCCCAAATTGATAAGACGGCAGCGGTTGCGACCTGTCCGAGACCCAAGACCAAAAAGGAGGTTAGACAGTTCCTGGGGCTAGCGGGTTATTACAGAAGGTTTGTGCCTAATTATTCGGACCTCGCAAGCCCGCTGACTGATCTAACTAAAAAGGAGGCACCAGATACGGTCCAGTGGACGGAGCAGTGTCAGCAGGCTTTCACCCGGATAAAGGCTGCTCTGTGTGGCGGGCCGCTTTTACATGCTCCTGACTTTTCTCTCCCTTTCATCCTACAGACGGACGCATCGGACAGGGGGCTGGGCGCGGTCCTGTCCCAGGAGGTGGAGGGTGAAGAGCGGCCGGTGCTGTACATCAGTCGAAAGCTCTCTAAGAGAGAGACGATGTACAGCACCATTGAGAAAGAGTGTTTAGCCATCCGGTGGGCTGTTATCACCCTCCGCTACTACCTCCTGGGGCGGGAGTTCACCCTCTGTTCGGACCATGCTCCCCTGCAGTGGCTCCACCGCATGAAGGATACCAACGCGCGGATCACCCGTTGGTATCTTGCATTACAGCCTTTTAAATTCCAGGTGGTCCACAGGCCGGGTGCACAGATGGCTGTGGCCGACTTCCTCTCCAGGAGGAGGGGGGAGAGGGGGGAGGCTACAGGCCGGACGGCTCCCCGGCCTGGGTCGGGCGGTGGGGGTATGTGGCGAGGGGGGCGTGGTCCCGCGAAGTCTGTAGCGAGGGACGAGTCAGCGAGCTGTGCGGTGAGTAAGTAGGTCAAGTGCAGATGATGAACACCTGTGTCTGATTGCAGTGATTGGCGTGGAGACCGCATATAAGCTGCCAGGAAGGAGAGAGCGGGGGAGAGAAGGGCTTGGGACTCGCACGCGACCCGCAGTAGACACCGGCAGAGTTAATGCACACAGAGGAAAGAGTTTTTGACCAAGTGGACGGTGTTTCGTTGCAACGGGAAAGAGTGATCGTTTGACTGAGAGCTGGTACAGCGGGAAGAGTGTTTGTTTATTTTTATGCTGTAGTGCTCTACTACGGTGAAGGCGCACAAGCGCACCTTTTGTTTCTTTGATTTTGTATGAATAAAGTGCGAGTCCCAAGAACAAAAGAACAAACTATTCAAAAGCGGCATCCCTTTCCGATGCACTCAGAGTCTGAATACCCTCACTCGTTTTCATTCACTCCCTAGGGAACTATATTAGTGAAGTAATGTAGGGAATAGTGAATGAGGGTAAATGGGGCGATTCAGACACAGCTAATCATGTTCCTAATCATGTTCACCTGCAGCTCATCAGCACCTGGTTTGGACTCAGTCGGCGGCTGGCATTGTTGTATCATTATAGGATTCACTATTCGCTCTGCTTCAAAGGAACTGTACTTACCAGTTTATCCATGATCTGCTCACTTTGTTCAAGATAAGTGATGCTTCTGTGGAAAGAAATGACCTGCATGTTTACTCTATTGTTTATTCACGATTGGCAATATAAGTGACTCTTTTATGACCTGTGATTATCTGAATAGCCTGTTAACCTGCTTTTGGGATGTTCTGAGTTGAATGTGAAAGTTACCTGTGTGTATGGCCTGGAAATACTTGTTTGCATTTCTGCTTATGGACGTTTCAAGCTTAAAGTATGGATTGAAGTTTATGCTTCCTGTTTAAAAGACAGTTATGGAGTTGATTTAAATATCTGAAATACTGTTCAGTGGATTTCAGTATGCCGATCGCTTCAAGCCTATGTTTTTCAAGTTTGCTGAAGTCAGTTTTAATACTTACCTGCATACTCACCAACTCGTGGTAAGTTCATTGCAAAAGTGGTTGCAAATGTTTTAAAGGTGGTTTTTATGGTACAAATTCAATAAATTTGAGAATTGGTTGATTGTGTCCGTAAAAAAAATCAATGAGGTCAGAGAGGCCATGCCTACAACCCCTTCAGCCATGGCTATATTCACAATACAAACAGCACGCCTCAAGTACCTTATTGCTTTCATAAAACGGTTACCACCCAATACAAATATTAAAGCCAAAATTCATTTCAAATAATATTCGCTCTGCACTGCGGGCTTCCACAATCCATGCACACATCAATATATCTCCCGCATGAGATGGTCTTTGACATGGGGAACGGTGTGGCCTCAAAAAAACAAAAACATAACATGGAACAGTATAAGGGTGCACAATAGGGTGGAATAAGTCCCGCTTTCTAAATAAAACAAAAAAGTAAATCGCTGATTGGTGAAGTCATCAAATCACTGCAGCAGCCATTGGAAGCTTCAGTTCCCATAGCATAGTAATTGATACACAGATCTGTTTGGTGAAGTGGTCATAGCCTTGCTTTATCGTATATAAAACATGACTACTGACCAATCAGCACTAAGGACCTGTTTTATAAAATGCCAACTGCTTGTCAAACTGCTTCTGCAGCAATACCCTCAGACAGTGTGACATAGTGTTTGTGTCTTGTTTTTTATAAAACAGTTGCTACAAATTAAATTATTAAGGATACAAATGTTCATTAAAACATTATTTTAAGCATTTTTAAATTCAATAAGTGCCATCCTTCCACTAGAAGATCTATTCCCTGACATAACCGAATGTTTCTATGCAACAAAATTAACAATCCACTGGATAAACAATCAATTTTTATTTATAGCAAACTAATTCCTTTTCAAAGATGAAAAGGCTGCAACAACACTTGTAAATAACCTATTAGTATTGTTAGACCCTTATTTCTGTGAAGAATAAAATGCATTTAACCCTCAGTCGATGTACTGGCCAGAAATAGCTCTCTTTCTCTGAACAACAGTTCTTGAGATGTTGAAGCTGATGGAGTAGTAGAACAAGACCATTACCACCACCACTTTAACCAAAGACAAGTAGTTTTGTTCTGCTGAGGTATATGATTCAGAAGTATAGTGTTATCTTGTATTGTGTGTAGATTTTTTTTTCTCCAAGGATAGAACTTTCAACTAACTTTTCAATCTTTCAGTTTAGCTTCCATTTAAGTTTATTAATTTAGCATACACAAGAAAATCACAAGTAAATTGCCATATGAACCGAAAATATTCATAGTACATACACTGAACAAAATTATAAACACAACACTTTTCTTTTTGCCCACATTTTTCATGAGCTGAACTCAAAGATCTAAGACTTTTTCTATGTACACAAAAGTCCTATTCCTGTCAAATATTGTTCACAAATCTGTCTAAATCTGTGTTAGTGAGCACTTCTCCTTAGCCAAGATAATCCATCCACCTCACAGGTGTGGCATATCAAGATATTGATTAGACAGCATGATTATTGCACAGGTGTGCCTTAGTTTCGTATATTACGATCAACTTCAAAAGAAAGAAAAAAAAAGAAAAACAATTTACAAGCAAACATAGAAACGAAAATTAAATTACGGTGTAAACAATATTTTTAAAAGTAAAATAATTTCTTCATCATCGAGACTATTCCACAGTTTAACCCCCTGAACAGACAGACATCAATGTTTGACGTTGGTTGATAGTGTCGCACACCGCCATCTTGGGACCTAGAGATAAAGGAAACTGCTCTTCCAGAAAGAATGGCCGTAGGATGGAGCGCTGAGAACCAGTGTGGGCTGCCCCGAGAAACCAGTGCGGGCCCCCCCAAAAACCAGTGCGGACCGCCCCGAGAAACCAGTGCGGCCCCCTCCGAGAAACCAGAGAACCAGTGCGGACCACTCGAGAAACCTGAGAACCAGTGCGGACCGCCCCGAGAACCAGTGTGGACCGCCCGAGAACCAGTGCGGACCGCCCGAGAACCAGTGCGGACAGCCCCCAGAACCAGTGCGGACAGCCCCGAGAACCAGTGCGGACAGCCCCGAGAACCAGTGCGGACAGCCCCGAGAACCAGTGCGGACAGCCCCTAAAACCAGTGCGGACAGCCCCAAGAACCAGTGCGGACAGCCCCGAGAACCAGTGCGGACAGCCCCTAGAACCAGTGCGGACAGCCCCAAGAACCAGTGCGGACAGCCCCGAGAACCAGTGCGGACAGCCCCGAGAACCAGTGCGGACAGCCCCTAGAACCAGTGCGGACAGCCCCAAGAACCAGTGCGGACAGCCCCGAGAACCAGTGCGGACAGCCCCTAGAACCAGTGCGGACAGCCCCAAGAACCAGTGCGGACAGCCCCGAGAACCAACCCGAGAACCAGTGCGGGCCACCCTGAGATACCAAACGATACAGATCGTGACTGTCAGCCTGGTGCCAGCTAACGGCCGCATCCAGAAACACATGGGTGGAAGGACATCTTTTAAAAAAACGCAGTGTCACACCAGTGTTTGCTCTTTCAGGGAAATTAGCTCCCTTATATTGCTGAAGCGCACAAGGGAAATGTCCACAGCACAGCTGGCAGGGAATAGTGCAGCCTGCAGTGTGCAGAAAGCTCGTTTAGGGCTGTATAAACCGCAAGAAAAGCTTGGGAGGTCGTGACCACCCCTGCAGCGCCGTCACACCAACACCATATAGCAGAGGCCTCTTCCCCAAGAACTCGCAGACACTCGTTATCTTCACTCTTGTAAATTGCAAATTGTCCAAAATCCTGCAGCGGGACTTCTTACTGGTACAAAAAAGAGAGATCACATTTCTCCTATTTTAGCGATTTTACATTGGCTTCCTGTTAAGTTCAGAATCGATTTTACATACGTGACCTTCTGATTCCGTACACTCCCCAAAGAACTCTTAGGTCTTGTAATCAGTTGCTTTTAACTGTCCCACGCTTTTGTTGTAGCACTAAGGGTGGTCGGGCCTTCTCTGATGAGCACCTAAACTATGCAACTGTCTGCCCTTCGCTGTGAGGTCTGCTCCTTCATTAGCCAGTTTTAATTTGTCTCTTAAAACGTATCTATTCTCTCTGGCTTTTAATTAGATCGCTATTGATAGATTTTATATATTTACTATTTGGATTGCATTGGGTGTAATGTGTTTATATTTGTATCTGCCTTGTTTCTTTTTATACTTTCTTTTTTATTTGCACATTGTCTTACTGTACAGCACTTTGGCGCAACTCTGTTGCTTTTAAATGTGCTATAGAAATAAAATTTGACTTGACTTGTGACTGGATAGAGCAGAAACAGAAGAACCGTTCGGCTACGAAGTGAAAAGCTGAATGTGTGTTGCATCTGCTTCTGTATTTATACCCGCGCTGCGATTCAAATCTCACACACCAATGTGCATTGGCTCGTTTAGTTAACACTCGAAGGTGATTGGGCTCTCAGGCGAGATCCCAATTCGTCAGTTCACGTCTGACGTAAAGTCAAACGTGACTGACTGATAGGGAACCCAGTAACGCATCAATAAAAATGAAGCCCCTAAAAATATAACTGTTCAATTTGTACACATTCATTTTTCAATTAAAATTAATAAGTTTAAAAAGTAAAATTGAATAGGTTCAAAAGGTATAGTACAAACAAATGGCGTTCGCATTCTCAACTACCTCCACGACTGGCTCATTCTGGCCCAGTCGCGAGAGCAGTTGTGCGAACACGATACGGTGCATTATGTAATGTTTTGACTGATACCAACTTGGACAGGTTGTGTGACATGCCTTCATTCTACACAAGGCAAATCAAAACAATCCAGACTACATTAAGTTAAACAATGATAAACATGGTTTAAGCACAATGTGTTTGAGTAGTCAATGACTGACTACAGAGATTATATTCATTTGAATATATTTCAGTATTTGATTTTAAAGGGGCTGTCACTTAGTTATTACATATTGTCTCATATATAGGCTTTATGTTTTTTCTAATTTACTGTATTATTTGTGGTATTGTGATGACAGTCTGGCTAAACCCCAGTTCCACAAATGGGATCAATTACGTGTCTGTCATTCGGTCAGCATGAGATTCCATCGCTTTCAGTTTAAAAGGTTCAAAAGGTGTAGTACAAACATAAGCAGGGTTGATAAATGGTACATTACGATGGCTATGATTTAAAAATATTTGTGGACAAGTTCATATTGAGTTATCTAACAGCTATATAGCCTTTGTTCTTTGTGGATCGTACTTGATTAAAATGCTTCGAGGTCTCTTTAAACAGATCTTTAGCGTCTATTTGAGCACTGCCAACCAAGGTACAAATGCCTGGCTTCACAACAACCACAACTAATTGAAATTCACAAAATATGTCAGGAGCTCTTCAGCCCAGATTTCATGGAACATATACCATGTGCCATATACCACGAGAGTTTCCTGGAAATCTTTTCTTTTTCTCAGGCAGATAAACAAGGGTTTATTTAGCCCCTGATGGAGGAGCATAATGTTTCATGCATGGGAAAAGCTACATTTGTCAGTGCCACTGTGCTTTTCTTCCTCAGATAATTGTGCTCCATTATGTTACGAGCACAGCAGAGGATCTCCTCAACTAAATAACATTCCTCTACATGGGTTTAAGTTGTAAAGAACCGAAAGCGATGGAAACTCATGCTGACTGACCGAATGACAGACATGTTATTAATCCCATGTGTGGGACAGGGTACGGTGGCACCAGCCGTTCGTAAGTTCTGTAATAAATACATAAATTCAGCCTTTCGTAAGTTCTGTAATGAATACATAAAGTCCACACTAGAGGCTTGGTAACTACTAGCTAGTTTGTAACTAACTCTGTTCTTTATTCCGTTGCACCATTTGTTCGGAAAGCAGAACGTAGCTAGGTCGTAAACTCTCTGTAAGGTAGTCGCATAATATGACGTTCAGCCTCTGATCCAATAGCAGCCTTCAAATACGTGAGCAGAAGTTGTTTAAGTGCTGTGAATTTCAGTTTATCCTTCATTCTATTTTCTTTTGCCTCACGTAACTAACAATAAAAATACGTTTCCATTTAAATACGACACTTAATCATGACAAGTTTTAATGTGTAAATAACATTCAGAAACTGTATTTAATTCTTTAATTTAATAAATAAATAATGATACAAAAAAACATAAGAAATAACATTTATTGATTATGACTGATTTTATTTGACATGTACAACACGGACCGATGGGACAGATACACACAGCGGCGCTGCAGGACGGGCTCGTGTTGATGAGCCGCTAACAAAGTAATCTATTCACATAATGTTCTCTCTCTTAAATGTAAGTGAGTGTAAATGTCAGCATTGTCATGTCTAAAGAATTGAAGTCTGTCAGGTAAAAGAAGAGCTTATTGGTGCAGTTCAGTCTGTCTGATATTTTAAGCCTGGTTCACACGGGACGATTTTAAAATTGTCGGCCGATTTACCAAACCTGAGAGACCCAACACACGGCGATAAAAAATCACGGGTCTAACAGTTTTGGTCGTACAGTGTGTGGTGCGCAGCCACACGGCAAAATCAACACATCACACACGAACCGATTTGACTCCCGAGCATTCCCAGGTCAGACGGAAAATCTCGCAAAATCCCTCGAGACCAAACGTGACTTCAGAGTAAACAATCATGGCGGACGAAGAGCATGCAATGGCGATAGTTTGTAGTTTGTGTTTAACCGAAAAAAATGGTCAAAGAAGTGGAGACAACACGAGCATGGACGGCTGTTTTGATTTTGTTTCCCGGTGCTTCCTCTGCGCCTCGTCACCTCGCTTTCTGATTGGCTACACGCCACAGTCCACAGGCTGCGTGCTCGTTTGTCCCCGGGGGACACCACACACGAGGAGAAATCGGGCCAAAATAATCCAACATGTTGGATATCCCCGATTTGAGATCGGAGCGGTCCCGATGTCCTTCCGAGCAGACGAGAGCACTCTTAACACACCACACACGGCAGGAATATCTGATCAGATTATTTTACGATAATCGGAGCATCCTTAAGATTGTCGGAAGGGGTAAATCGGGGCTAAAATCGGCCTAATTATTCTGCCGTGTGAACCAGGCTTAAGTCCAACCGTTACTCCCGATCCGAGGGTTCCGTAAATGTTTAGTTTATTCATGGAGTTAAGTTTAATGGTGCAACGCGAAAATATTTAGTAGTGCATAAGTTGTACCTTAGTGCCCATTTACATCAGAACTAGGCTAAATTGTAGGCTAACTTCCGCACAGCTGGTGCAAACGGCCCATCATCACAATACCACAAATAATACAGTAAATTAGAAAATACATACAGCATATATAAGAAAATATGTAATAAGTGACAGCGCCACAATCGTTCATGAGACGAAAATAAGCTAAATGTATTTAAAATTAAATACTTACGTAGGCTATATTCAAATGAATCTCTAGTCAGTCATTGACTACTCAAAACACATTGTGACCATGTGTATCATTGTTTAAACCATGTTTATCACTGTTTATCTTAATGAAGTTTGGATTGTTTTGATTTGCCTTGTGTAGAATGAAGTTATACATCACACAACCTATCCAAGTTGGTATCAGTCAAAACATTTCATAATGCACTGTATCGCAAAAAAAACAATTTGTGAAAACCCATACGGAAGTCACATATATTGAAATATATTAGTAATAAATACATTTCCATGTATTTAAATCTATTAATTCTAAATAGAAGAAAATATATGTTTTACTTGTATTTAAATACATTTTGAAATGTATGTTATAAATATATTTAAATATTTGATTTTGGCCCCTTTTTAATATTTTTCACATATATTAAGCATATGTAAATATATTTTTATTGCAAATATTTAAATATATTTATTTTCTTAATGTCAATATGTTTAGATATCCATCTATGTTGTAAATACATTAATGTTCAATATATGAGCATATATTAATTTATAATATATGTTAATATATTAGTTATATGTATATTTAAATATACTAATGTATAATATATGTTAATATATTAGTTATCTGTATATGTAAATATATTAATTTATAATATATGTTAATATATTAGTTATCTGTATATGTAAATATATTAATTTATAATATATGTTAATATATTAGTTATCTGTATATGTAAATATATTAATTTATAATATATGTTAATATATTAGTTATCTGTATATGTAAATATATTTAGAAATGTACTGTTCAAATATTTAAGTAATGCCCTATAGCATGAGTGTCTCCATATGTAAATATTTTCATATATATAAAATGTTACCCTCCCTGTAAATCAAACAGTCAAAATGCCATTTTCCAGGAATGCAAAGATGTTGACCCAGTGGACATAATCAAAATGTGCCAGTTATTGGACAATGCATTAAGGGGTTACAGAGAACACCTACGACACAAACATAATGTGGAATTTTTTTTTATGTTAACAAAAAGTAAAAGTACACAGCATATATACAATTTTCTGCACAATAACAAAATGATTATAAGTATACCAAAAAATAAAATAATAAATAAATAAATAAAATAGACTTTCTCAGGCTACTTTCCTGCTGGGACACTCAGTCGGAGGGGCAAAACATCCTTAAGCATTACTGGCTTTAATAAGGGAAATTGCAAAAACAGGATCAAAACAAGCAATAAAAATTGTAGCAGTTGGACTCGACACTTATACATAGGCACTAGGGATGTCCCGATCCAATCCACAGCATCGGTATCGTGCCGATACTGGCCCAGAACGCTAGATCGGAGATCGGAGGGGAGAAAAAATATGATCCGATACCTATCCAACAATGCTTGAATATAGCATTTCCCTTGCTGCGACATCCAATTAAGCGGCGCATATTGGGCGGTTTTGCAATCTATTTTGTGGGCAAAAAATGGGTTTGGGCGGGTGGATAAAAATTGGGCTGGTTTCAGATCAGTTCGGCGGGTTTTTGTAGCCGAAACACCGGCACTTCAGATCCTTCTTTCGGCGACCCTCTGTTCAGCAGGCAGTCTGTCTCACTCACTCACACACACACATCTCTGGCTGACGTGCCCTCTAAACTCACAACAGACACTCCATCCCACTACCTTCGGTGTACTATAAACACGGTTTTGCAATCCGTCTCCTCAGTTTATAAACCGTAGGCTGTAAACTGTATGCTACACAGGATTTTGACGCATATCCAAGAAAGGGTTTGTGCAGAGTGTGGAGCGCGCACTGCATGGCACGGAGCGCGGGCGCGAACACTTCCGTTTTTCTTTCAACAGTGGAAACAACTTAAAATACTTCATACTTCAACTACTTAAAATTTCAGGTCATACAGAAAATAACTTATTTATATATAACTTACGTCAATATTTATTTTTTTCCGCAGCTTATGGTCTGCATACAGTTCAAATTAAAATGTTGGTGTTCAACTTTGCGTTTTAAAAATACAACAACCGTGAATTTTTCGTTTTACGGGTTAAAAAGGAAAAAGGAATGGACGCAAAAGTACATGGACCAATGGGTAATTTTAAAGCTTGTTAATGATTAACTTTAAACCTGTTGGTAACTTAAGTAGCCTACTGAAGTAGCCTGCCTGCCTGTATTTTTTTTTTTTTTTTTTTTAATAAAGGGTGGCAGTCTTTCATAATCAACTGTTGTTGTGGACTATATACTGGAGAAGTATTTGTTCTCCATTTGAGTGAGATGTTTTTAGGTTGCTAATTCAGCAAAGTGCTTCCATATATTTTATTAGGCCTAGTATTAGTTCAAGAATAAAATAGAATAAAATAAAAATATCGGATTAATATCGGTATCGCAAATAGCCAAAGCTGCGGCATCGGAAGTGAAAAAGAGGTATCGGGACATCCCTAATAGGCACCTTCCAAAAAGACTGTGGTCAATGGACATTGACATATGCCCAGGAATCGGGTTCATAAAAACTGGCAAGAACTTTACAGTTATCCAAAATATTAGATGGTAAATATTTAACTGATGAGTTGCCAATACAATATATGATCCAGGATATGATTTTACCCCTAAATTTAACATAATTTTAACCCATTCACTCCATGTTTTGCTGCCTGGATCCCAGCCGTTTCTGCGAATTGCAGCAATCTATTTGCTTCTCTTTTCTGTAACTTTTGGCAGTCTGTAAAAAGATAGTTCTTGTTAAATCTATTTGTACAGTCGAACACACAGCTCTCAAGTGCATACCCTCTTATTCTGGAACCACAGGTCTGACAAATTATTCATGGCCTGGCCCAACTGTACAACAGTTGCCTTCTCATGCCGATTTATGGCAGCATCTGTAAAAGAAAACAAGAAAGAATGTTTGTCAGTGGTTACTTGAGGTGCTTCTGGTTAGATTGCTTCAGAAATACTACGTTCCATTGTTTCAACAGCATCAAAACAAGTGGATGGTTTATTTAAATGGCATCCCAGATAGCTTTGGAGGATTTTATGTTTGTTCAGAGCATTTTGTTTAGTAAAAAAGGCACAGTGTAATGGAAAGTTCACAAAGAAACTGTTATTAAAAGAAGCAGCGACTGTAGTAAATTAAGTAAATTATTAAGTAAATTATAAGTAATAATATAATAAAAAATAAGTAAATTATTAACATTATACTATAGGTGTTCATGTGACAGGCTATTTCAGGGTATACAGAGTATTTCTGTAAAGTTTCAGCTATAAATGTATATGAAGGACAACTCTAGGACCAAACTCTTTTTAAAAGGTTTAATGTAAAAAAACAATAATAGCTTACCGTGAAATATGTAGTCTTTCCTTCACAAACAAATCAATTTGTTCTAAAACATAAGTTTAACACATTTAGTACAACACATTTAATGTATGCATTTAATTACCAACATTGTAACAATACAAAGAGAGTTAAAAATCTGTGACCTTACCCTTAAGGCAATGATTATATAATATAGGGTTAGTTTTTGGCAGTTTTGTATGTCCATCTTGTGTTGGTGTCATCAGAAGTCTTCACAAGTGAGGCTGAATCCAAACTGGAAGTGGCTTAATATCTAATAACCTTGGGATGGGCATACCAAGATAAAAACAGGAAATCAAAAGAAGAAAGATTAGCATAGCTGGAGAGCTAAACAATTAATCATTAAAATATCACGATTTATGTGGTATAAAATTACAATCAGATTTTTTCAAGATCCCTTAGTAAATGTATTATTTGTCCTCATTGCTCAGAGAACAGACAGTCTCTTTGGAATAGACTACAAATGCTACAGTATCATTTAAGTGAGAAGAACATAAGCCATCATAAAATAATAATTTACCACCATAGGGATGGGTATCGTTAAAGCCCATGGTGCAGGTTAAACATCACTGTCGATTAATGGGTACATAAAGCAGTCAAGATATGTATATAACGTTAGAAATGTCTCCAAAATGGTGTTAAAATCCAGTTTTTGTAGTTTTTGGTTAGTAACGGTTATTTTTTACGCAATTCGCCGATGACGTCACATGAGGTAGACGTGGTGGAAGGTAGCCTCAGCCATTGAAAATGTTGTTTTGCAAACGTAGCCAACACAGAGTAGGCTGGTCATGTCTTCAGTGTGATTATTGTTGATAGTGCCAACTAGTTTTCCTCGTGATTGATTGTCATTGACACCGTCAGGCTTACCGGGAGAGGGAGTGAGTAGTAAGCGTCTGTGTCGCTGTGTTTGGCAGGTGTCTGTGTGGGCGGTGTCGTCCCATGGAAACTGTGGTGGAGAGCTTGTGTTGTAGGGAGGTGAGCGCGTTTTGCTCTCTGGTCGAGGATCTCACCCCGTACGCAGTACTTCTCCGTGCTGTCTCGCGGTTGGCATTGTGATTGTAATGCAGCGCCGCTAAGAGAAGCCTACAAAATAACACATTTGAGAATTTTTTGGAAACTTGGTGTATGTATGCCAAAATACTACAATAGGCATGCTAATAGGTACTATTATTACTATAAAAGGCATAATAATTTGCAGTATTATTCCATTGAATAGCACTGACCTGCTATACATCCCAAGGTATGAAAACCCTGTGTGCTTTTGCACGAAGTGCAAGATGAGGGAGTGGTAAGCCTCAAGGGAGAAGGTCTGGTGCTGTGGGACAGCTGTCCATCTTGGGCTTCAGGTTAACCTGCACAGCTGTGGAGAGGCAGTAAACATGCCCAAACATGTGACAATCATGGCAAATCTAAGCGGCTATGTTTTGGTGTAGGCTATGTATTAATTTAATCAATGTGTATGGAAATGTCCTGCTTGCATAGATACTGGCAATGTTTTAGACAGAATATCTACCCCTTAAAATACCCAAGATTTACCGTGAGACCATCGGGGGGGGGGGGGGGGGGGTGTTCAAATAACACTGTGTCCCAGCGTCAGAAGTGGAGGAGGGCAAGGGCTGATCCCCAGTATCGACACTCTCCACAGTGTCTACATTGTCCACGGTCTCCTGCTGTGAGGCTTCAGTCAACATCTTGCGAAAACAAATATAAAAAAGGGTCAGCGAAATGCAAGGGTGTAGTGGTGAAATAAGAGGTGGGTACACTATGAATACTTAGAACAGTGATTCGCAACCAAGGGTACACAAGCACACGAAATGTATTTCAATAAATCATAAAATGGCCCTGATATGTCACTAGACATTAAGAAATCATGTTAATTTCAAATACTTATATCACTGACAACAGTAGTCTGGCCAGGATATTGTCATTTAAAAAGTGAAGTTGCAGCCCTCAACTGATGTTGTCATGTTGTGTTTTGGTCTGATGTAGAGGGCTGCATTGGGATTGAGTCCCGACCCAACGCAAATCTCGCGGGAGCGGGCGGTTTGAACTTTGCTGCGGGCGGGAATGGGCGGCTAAAAAAAAAAACTGCGGGATCGGGAGGTAGCCTAGCGAGTCGACATGATGGAGAGATGTCAATAAATGATGTGGAAAAGAACTTCAAACAGGTATTTACAGCACAAAACCTAAGCAAGGCTGACATTTGGACTACTATTATTCATCTTCCTGATCAGTGCGTCAGAATACATGCAGGCCAGGGAAACGAAACAAACAACCCCATGAATCTCTTTACTAATAGCAATACAAATACGTGTTTTTTAACTCCGGGACAGGAGAAGACACAAAATCAATGCATCTCTATTATTGTGCGGGAATAAATTCTCAG
Source organism: Gila orcuttii (assembly GCA_026230005.1). Taxonomy (NCBI): domain Eukaryota; kingdom Metazoa; phylum Chordata; class Actinopteri; order Cypriniformes; family Leuciscidae; genus Gila; species Gila orcuttii. The sequence goes on along the minus strand of JAPDVR010000022.1, from coordinate 2,215,476 downwards.
AGTTTTGCGGGTGCGGGCGGGAGTGGACATGCATATTGCGGGAGCGGGCGGGAGTGTAGCACATACATTGCGGGAGCGGGCGGTAATGGTCAGAAATTCGGCGGGCGCGGGCGGGAGCGGGATGAAGAAAACAGTCCCGCGCAGGGCTCTAGTCTGATGCTCCACCCTCCACCTTTCTACCAATCACGAAGTCAGTAGTGTTGCGGCCTCCGGGTTGCCAGCTCTGCTCTAGTTACCACAGCTGCAGCTACGCTCTAGTTACCACAGCTGCAGCTACACACATTCCTGCTGGATCCTGCAGCCTATCTTGAAACCTCGAGTCAGGGGGGAGGGGGAGGGGATACACCGCTCTACAGTCATTTGAAAATGATTGCAGTACCAGTTTTGGCCACAATCTTACATACAGCTCCTTTAATAAAAGATACATATACAGGTGCTGGTCATATAATTAGAATATCATCAAAAAGTTTATTTATTTCAGTAATTACATTCACAAAGTGAAACTTGGATATTATTTTAATTATTTAATTATAATTATATACATTTTTATAAATTTAATTATTAATTTTGATGATTATAACTGACAACTAATGAAAACCCCAAAATCAGTATCTCAGAAAAGGTTCAATATTGAAAACACCTGGTCCCACACTCTAATAAGCTAATTAACTCAAAACACCTGCAAAGGCCTTTAAATGGTCTCTCAGTCTAGTTCTGTAGGCTTCACAATCATGGGGAAGACGACCATTGACATCTTGCACAAGGAGGGCACAAAAGGTCATTGCTAAAGAGGCTGGCTGTTGACAGAGCTCTGTCCAAGCACATTAATAGAGAGGCGAAGGGAAGTAAAAGATGTGGTAGAAAAAAGTGTACAAGCAATAGGGATAACCGCACCCTGGAGAGGATTGTGAAACAAAACCCATTCAAAAATGTGGGGGGGATTCACAAGGAGTGGACTGCAGCTGGAGTCAGTGCTTCAAGAGCCGCCACGCACAGACGTATGCAAGACATGGGTTTCAGCGGTCGCATTCCTTGTGTCAAGCCACTCTTGAACAAGACACCGTGTCAGAAGCGTCTTGAGACCAAAACGACTGGACTGCTGCTGAGTGGTCCAAAGTTATGTTCTCTGATGAAAGTAAGTTTTGCATTTCCTTTGGAAATCAAGGTCCCAGAGTCTGGAGGAAGAGAGGAGAGGCACAGAATCCACGTTGCTTGAAGTCCAGTGTAAAGTTTCCAGTCAGTGATGGTTTGGGGTGCCATGTCATCTGCTGGTGTTGGTCCCCTGTGTTTTCTGAGGTCCAAGGTCAACACAGCCATCTACAAGGAAGTTTTAGAGCACTTCATGCTTCCTGCTGCGGACCAACTTTATGGAGATGCAGATTTCATTTTCCAACAGGACTTGTCACCTGCACACAGTGCTAAAGCTACCAGTACCTGGTTTAAGGACCATGGTATCCCTGTTCTTAATTGGCCAGCAAACTCGCCTGACCTTAACCCTATAGAAAATCTATGGGGTATTGTGAAGAGGAAGATGCGATATGCCAGACCCAACAATGCAGAAGAGCTGAAGGCCACTCAGAGCAACCTGGGCTCTCATAACACCTGAGCAGTGCCACAGACTGAGCGACTCCATGCCACGCCGCATTGCTGCAGTAATTCAGGCAAAAACTAAGCATTGAGTGCTGTACATGCTCATACTTTTCATGCTCATACTTTTCATGTTCATACTTTTCAGTTGGCCAACATTTCTAAAAATCCTTTTTTTTTATTGGTCTTAAGAAATATTCTAATTTTCGGAGATACTGAACTTGGGATTTTCATTAGTTGTCTATTTTAATCATCACAATTAAATGAAATAAACATTTGAAATATTTTACATTTTCACATTTACATTTATTTATTTAGCTGACATTTGAAATATATCAGTCTGTGTGTAATGAATGAATATAATATCCAAGTTTCACTTTTTGAGTGGAATTACTGAAATAAATCAACTTTTTGATGATATTCTAATTATATGATCAGCACCTGTATATAGGCCTACAGAGTGCTTTAATTTCAGGAAGGTTTACTAACATTACTGTTCAGGTATGGTCTAAAAAGATATCTAACAAAGTAATCAAATGTAAAATAACACTGCATAATTTATCATAGATAGATTAATGTTTATTAAAGCTGAAGTTATTCATTCAATAGCTGAGTGATTTTCTCTTTGCCTTTTGTTGTTTGATTCGCAGTAATGGCTCAATCGTCAGCATGTTTATTAGACTGCTTCCTCTTTAAAGGGATACTCCACCGTTTTTTCATATTAAACTATGTTATTCCCTTAACTAAGACGAGTTGATACAATATCTCTCTCGTCTCAGTGCGTGCACTCAATCGCTCTGGCGTGTGAGACACTTTGATAGCACTTAACTTAGCCCAGTTCATTCATTAGGATCCAAGCAGAGAAGCGACCAAACACCCCCACGTTTTCCCTATTTAAATACAGTTACACGAGTAGTGTAACTCGACCAAGAATGGTGACACAAAATAAAATGTTGCGCTTTTCTAAGCGTGTAAAGTGGATAATTAATGTATGTAACATTTTATTTTGTGTCACCATTCTTGGTCGAGTTACACTACTCTTGTAACATAAACTGTGTGAAAGTGAATCTCCAAGCCGGTCATTTTGACATATTTCTGTGTACATTTGCTCGTTTAGACGTGCACACGAAACCCAAAGTATAATTTGCTCGTCTTGTTCGAGTCATTCCGGTCTGTTTTGTAGCGCGCCGCCATGGGAACAGCATCTCTTGTGCAGATTTTTGTGCTTTTAATATCTCTTTTCATTATTAAACGCGTCCCGCAATTTAGCAACAGTAGAGACTGCATTTTACAACAATCACCGATCATGCTAATTATGTCGTTAAATTTGAGTTTTAGGGAGAAATGACAGCGTACTGCTGCAAAGGGAAGGAAGTTGCGCTACACAGAATGTGGCTATAGTTTTTAATGGTTTTACCTCAATGTTTTTTTTCAATATGTTCCTTTTATAATCTTTAGAAGCTGAAATCTGAAATAAAATCAGGCTAATATAATAAATAATAATAATAAAAACAGATCTAAAGTGTAACCAGGCTACGTTTGAATTAGGGCAGTCACTTTTGTGAAAAAATCCTGTTCGATTTTTGAGACATAAGTGATCATTGAATCGATTGTAAAATCGATTTTCCATGTCTAAAGACGTTTCCATTTTCATCACCAAATATAGGCAAATCCAACTAACAGGCATTAGGACGAACGTAAAGAGGGCGCTTGAGATGCGCACAAGTCAGCAATAGTTCTGATGATTTATTGGCGTGAAATTTCGTGCACAATGACAAACAAGAGTGCAACATTCAGGGATTGAAATTAACACCCTCCGACCCGCCAAATGCGGGTAAAAATGAACTTTGGCAAGTAACGCTGTCAAATCACGAGCCAATCTGGCATGTTTCTATGTTTACTCACTTTGCTGGGGAAGTTCGTGTAAGCCAAATCCGCGTGGATTTAGCGCAAATACGCAACTCGTGATCCTCATGATATATTAAATACAGCGTATTGCAGAATCTACGCATTTCTGGCTTACTTGACCACACAAGTCACTAAGCAAAAAATAATGGGGCACTTGTTCACTTGCATTGAAGTAATAGCGAATATTAAAAAGCATTTGGTTAACAGAAAATACATTGTTATTTTCCAACATCCTACATGTTCTGTGTACTGTATTGATCTGTCCGCCTAAAACACATTTTTGGTCAAAAAAATAAAAAAATAAAAACAAAGGCAGGTAAAATCGATTCCCTATTTTCGTTTTCAAAAACTTGTGTTGGTTGGTCCGATCGATTGTAAATCGATTTTCGAACGTAAAGTGACAGTCGAACGTAAAGTTGAATGTTTAGTTCTGTCCTCCGTCGTCACTCATTAAGCAGGGCTTGTGTTGTGCGCGCTGTGGCACCGCGTGAGAGAGATCTCTCTCTCTCGGACTGCGAATAGCAAAAATGCATCACATATTATTGTACATAGAAATGGCTGGCGAGATTTTTAAAAAATTGTCTTTATAGCAATAATAAATAGTAGCCTATGTGTATTTTCTTAATTTCTACAGTACCGACAGCAGAACCGATAACGTCCGAGCTTATCGATCCAGCGGTCTTTCAAAATTCAGCCCCGGTGCCCGTTTAATACCGGGTTTTGGTACCCATCCCTAACCATAATAAAAGTTAGGGGTCAGTAAGATTTTTCCTCTTTGAAAGAAATCTCTAATGTACACCAAGAAGACTGCATTTATTTGATCAAAAATAAAGTAAAAACACTAATATTGTGAAATATTACACTTTAAAATAACTTTTTTCTATGTGAATATATTGTAAAATGTAATTTATTTCGGTTTTGGTAAAGCTGCTGAACTTTCAGCACCATGGATCAAGGATCATGTGACACTGAAGACTGGAGTAATGATGCTGAAAATTCAGCTTTGATCACAAGAATGAGTTACTTTTTAAAATAGAAAATACAAAAAAAAAATCATTAACTGTACTGTTTTATGGTATTTTTAAATAAATGCAGCTGTGGTGGGCATAAGAGGAGAGTTCAAGAGATGTCCACGACGCATGCGCGAGAACTGAACAAGAAGTATTAGAAAAAGAACGTCCTCTTCTCAGTTCTCGCGCATGCGTCGTGGAAATCTCTTGAACTCTCGTCTCAGGCCCACAAGGAAGAAAAGGAATAGTTCGAATAAAGTCGTTATTTATGTTTTTTCTTTTCGGGAAAAAAGTAGTCTCGTCGCTTGATAAACTTATAGTTGAGCCACTGTAGGCACATGGAATATTTAAACATTTCCTTTAATGACTTTCTGGGCCGTCAAGTTTCATTCCCTTAGGAAGCCTATGGAGGAGTGATCCACCTCTCAGATTTAATCAAAAATATCTTCATTTGTGTTCCGAAGATGAACGAAGGTCTTACGAGGTTGGTACAGCATGGGGGTGAGTAATTAATGACTTAATTTTCATTTTTGGGTGAACTAACCCTTTAAGCTTTATGTTATAAGCATTTTAAAAATATATTTTAAAAATATATTTCAATATATTTAACAGTGTACCACATACAGGTCATTCTCAAAAAATTAGCATATTGTGATAAAGTGCATTATTTTCCATAATGTAATGATAAAAATTAAACTTTCATATATTTTAGATTCACTGCACACCAACTGAAATATTTCAGGTCTTTTATTGTTTTAATACTGATGATTTTGGCATACAGCTCATGAAAACCCCAAATTCCTGTCTCAAAAAATTAGCATATCATGAAAAGGGTCTCTAAACGAGCTATTAACCTAATCATCTGAATCAACTAACTAACTCTAAACACCTGCAAAAGATTCCTGAGGCTTTTAAAAACTCCCAGCCTGTTTCGTTACTCAAAACCGCAATCATGGGTAAGACTGCCGACCTGACTGCTGTCCAGAAGGCCATCATTGACACCCTCAAGCAAGAGGGTAAGACACAGAAAGAAATTTCTGAACAAATAGGCTGTTCCCAGAGTGCTTTATCAAGGCACCTCAGTGGGAAGTCTGTGGGAAGGAAAAAGTGTGGCAAAAAACGCTGCACAACGAGAAGAGGTGACCGGACCCTGAGGAAGATTGTGGAGAAGGACCGATTCCAGACCTTGAGTAGACTCCAGTCTGGAGTAGAAACATCCAGAGCCACCGTGCACAGGCGTGTGCAGGAAATGGGCTACAGGTGCCGCATTCCCCAGGTCAAGCCACTTTTGAACCAGAAACAGCGGCAGAAGCGCCTGACCTGGGCTACAGAGAAGCAGCACTGGACTGTTGCTCAGTTTTGCATGTCATTCGGAAATCAAGGTGCCAGAGTCTGGAGGAAGACTGGGGAGAAGGAAATGCCAAAATGCCTGAAGTCCAGTGTCAAATACCCACAGTCAGTGATGGTCTGGGGTGCCATGTCAGCTGCTGGTGTTGGTCCACTGTGTTTTATCAAGGGCAGGGTCAATGCAGCTAGCTATCAGGAGATTTTGGAGCACTTCATGCTTCCATCTGCTGAAAAGCTTTATAGAGATGAAGATTTCATTTTTCAGCACGACCTGGCACCTGCTCACAGTGCCAAAACCACTGGTAAATGGTTTACTGACCATGGCATTACTGTGCTCAATTGGCCTGCCAACTCTCCTGACCTGAACCCCATAGAGAATCTGTGGGATATTGTGAAGAGAAAGTTGAGAGACGCAAGACCCAACACTCTGGATGAGCTTAAAGCCGCTATCGAAGCATCCTGGGCCTCCATAACACCTCAGCAGTGCCACAAGCTGATTGCCTCCATGCCACACCGCATTGAAGCAGTCATTTCTGCAAAAGGATTCCCGACCAAGTATTGACTATTGAGTGCATAACTGAACATAATTATTTGAAGGTTGACTTTTTTTTTTTGCATTAAAAACACTTCTTTTATTGGTCGGATGAAATATGCTAATTTTTTGAGACAGGAATTTTGGGTTTTCATGTATGCCATTCATAATCCTATGCCAAAATCATCAGTATTAAAACCAGAAAAGACCTGAAATATTTCAGTTTGTGTGCAATGAATCTAAAATATATGAAAGTTTAATTTTTATCATTACATTATGGAAAATAATGAACTTTATCACAATATGCTAATTTTTTTAGAAGGACCTGTATATGTGAATATATTACATTTCTGTATGGGAAGCCAGAGGCTGTTGGAATTAAATTGCACAGAGATTACTATAGCAAGTTTTAATAATCATTCTAATTCTACTTTCTTAGAAGAATAGGTATGAAACCATAAAGGGTTCTGTCAGGTGCTTCATTTATATAGAACCTTTTAGGGGTTCCCAAATTCTTAAATTGGGAGTACAGTAAATGTTTCCGGCCTTGTGAAAATGAAATTTACCCAGACAAAGTAATAATACAGTATTATCAAGATTAACATCCTTAGAATAAAAATCTGACAAAAACTAACTACTTGTCTTGCATGCATAATATAGTATTATTAGTCGTTTTCGTGGATCCATGTGAACGGGGATCGTTTTGATATCGTTGTCATCTCTACAAAGAAAAAACCTTTCCGTTTTAGCACATCGTTGTCATTTAAACGTACCCTCAGTTTGCTTTCACTAAGTTTCTGTCTCCCTTTGTTCATTTTCCCGCCACTTCTTGGTTGTCATGGTTTCTGTCATTATGAGTTCTGACATCTTCCTCTGTTTACCTGCAGTCACCCGTGACAATTTGATCATTTTACGGATTTATGGATACATGTTTAATTTGAATTAAATTTCATGAATTTAAATAACTTGTAAACACATTGTGGCGAGGGGGGCGTGGTTTTGCGAAGTCTGTAGCGAGAGATGAGTCAGCGGGCTGTGCGGTGAGTAAGTAGGTCAAGTGCAGATGATGAACACCTGTGTCTGATTGCAGTGATTGGCGTGGAGACCGCATATAAGCTGCTGGGAACAAGTGAGTGGTGAGAGAGGCCTGGGACTCGCACGCGACTGCAGCAGCGCACCCTGCCAAACGGACTGAGTCGAGTCGAGCTGAACGAGTGTTTTGTTTCTGTGCTGTAGTGGTTCACTACGGTGAAGGCCCCAAGATTATCCGGAGTCATTCCTGGACCTTTTTGAGAGGTCGGCCGAGGCCCGGGGATGGCCCCGAACGGACTGGCCCATGCGACTCATCCCACTGCTTTCGGGAGAGTCGCAGATAGCCGCCCACCAACTGCCAGTCCAGAATCTCCTGGTCTATGAAGACCTGAGGCGCGCCATCCTTCAGCGGGTCGGCCGGACCCCTGAACAACATCGCCAGCGGTTCCGATCCTTGAGCCTGGAAGAGTCCGGCCGACCCTTCGTCATGGCGCAACAGCTCCGGGACTCCTGCCGCAGATGGCTGATGGCCGATGGAGGCGACGTCGAGGACATGATCAGCAAGGTGGTACTGGAACAATTCATCTCCAAACTACCCACGAAGACCGCCCAGTGGGTCCAGTGCCACCGCCCGACGTCGCTGGACCAGGCCATCCACCTGGCGGAGGACCACATGGTGGCGTGCCCAGGGGTCGCCGAACCCCTTCCATCTGCCTCTCTCTCTCCCTATCTCTCTCTCTCGTCCCCTTCTCTCCCCAAACCTGTTCCCCTTCCCAGGTCTCGTGGGGGGCTGATGCCCCGGCCGGCGCCGAGGTGGAAAACGGGGGCTCCGGCGGAGCCTGTCCCCGCATTCCGGGCCCCGCCCAGGGGGGCTGCGTCCGTCGGTCACTCCGCACCGATTCCGGCAGCCCTGCGCTCTCCACGCCAATCCCTTGACCCGCTTCCCGCCACTGGGGCGGCGGGGAGGCCTGGGCCGGCCTGTTGGCGCTGCGGGGACCCGGGACACTTTATCGACCGGTGTCCGGTGATGGAGGTGGGGACACTGATCCGGGTTCCCGACGCGCCACAGGCTGCCCCCGATCAAGCTGGCCTGTACCAGATACCAGTGAGTATCAAGGGGGGTACTTACCAGGCTTTGGTGGATTCAGGCTGCAACCAAACCTCCATTCATCAAAGCCTGATTCAATCTGGGGCATTGGATAACAGCCGCATGGTTAAGGTGCGGTGTGTGCACGGGGTGGTGGTTAGTTATCCTATAATGCCTGTGGTAATTCAATTTAGGGGACAAAAGCATAGTGTAGAGGTAGCAGTTAACCCGCACCTCCGGCATCCGCTAATTCTGGGAACGAATTGGCCTGCTTTTGGTAAATTATTGGGGTCTTTTTGGGCGGATGCCTCTTGGGGAAAGAAAAGCACGGCAAAGACAGCGGTTGTTCAGGTGGGAGATGCTGAGCCGGGACCTCTGGTGTCTGCTGCAGGGGAACGGAGCACTCTGGAGAGAACTATCCTCACAGAGCGCGATGATTTTCCCCTGGAGCAGTCCCAGGACGAGACGCTGAAGCATGCATTTAATCAGGTCCGCTCTATCGACGGCCAGGTACTCTACCCTGACCAACCGCTCTCTTATCCCTATTTTGCTATTTTAAAAGATAAGTTGTATCGGGTGACCCAAGACTCCCAGTCAAAAGAAGATACAACGCAGTTGTTAGTTCCTAAAAGCCGCCGGGAAATGCTTTTTCAGGCGGCTCACTGTAGTCCAATGGCCGGGCATTTAGGTCAAACGGCGACACTAAACCGTCTCATGGCCCGGTTCTTTTGGCCGGGCATTCACGAGAATGTGCGCAAGTGGTGCGCGTCCTGTCGTGAATGTCAGTTGGTGAATCCACCAGCCAATCCAAAAGCACCATTGTGCCCCCTTCCGCTAATGCAGGTCCCCTTCGAACGAATTGGTATGGACCTCATCGGGCCATTGGAACGGTCAGCACGTGGGCACCGCTTTGCGTTAGTCCTGGTGGACTACGCAACGCGGTATCCTGAAGCAGTCCCGCTCCGTAGCATTTCGGCCAAAAGTGTTGCGAGCGCGCTCTTCTCATTAATCTCCCGGGTGGGAATCCCCAAGGAGATTCTCACCGATCAGGGCACAGCGTTTATGTCACGAACGATTCGCGAACTCTATGAATTATTGGGCATTAAATCGATTCGCACTAGCGTCTACCACCCACAGACAGACGGACTAGTGGAACGGTTTAATCGCACTTTGAAATCCATGATTCGAAAGTTCGTTCACGAAGACGCCAAAAATTGGGATAAATGGCTAGAACCCCTCTTGTTCGCTGTACGCGAGGTTCCCCAAGCCTCCACGGGGTTTTCCCCCTTCGAGCTTCTCTATGGGCGTCAGCCCCGCGGGGTGTTAGACGTTCTTAGAGAAACTTGGGAGGACGGACCGTCCGCTAGTAAAAACGAAATTCAGTATGTCTTGGACCTGAGAAGAAAACTCCACACTTTGGGGCGGCTATCAATGGAGAATTTGTTACAGGCCCAGGGCAGACAGAGTCAGCTGTACAACAGGGGGGCTAGACTTCGTCAATTTGCACCGGGAGATAAGGTACTTGTATTGCTCCCTACCTCTAGCTCGAAATTACTCGCAAAGTGGCAAGGACCCTTTGAGGTCACACGGCGGGTTAACGATCTCAACTATGAGGTAGTTCGAACAGATAGGGGCGGGGCACATCAAATTTATCACCTCAATCTCCTCAAAAAGTGGGTTGAGGCAGAGTCAGTGATGCTGGCGACGGTAGTGAGCGGAGAGGAGGATCTCGGGCCAGAAGCGAACACAAAACCACAATCTCTCGCGCTGGCTTTTGGCGGAGATCACCTCTCACCCTCCCAGCTCACTGACATTAAAAATTTACAAGCTGAATTTGCTGATGTGTTCTCTCCCCTGCCTGGTCGAACGGACCTCATTCAGCACCACATTGAGACGGATCCGGGCGTGGTGGTGCGGTGCCGCCCGTATCGGTTACCTGAACACAAAAAAAAAGTGGTTCAGAATGAATTAGAGGCGATGCTGGATATGGGGGTAATAGAAGAGTCCAGCAGTGACTGGGCGAGCCCGATAGTTTTAGTTCCTAAAACTGACGGCTCGATCCGTTTCTGTGTGGACTATAGAAAGGTGAACGCGGTGTCTAAGTTTGATGCTTATCCAATGCCGAGGGTTGACGAATTGCTTGATCGGCTGGGTACTGCTCGTTTTTATTCGACACTGGACTTAACAAAGGGTTATTGGCAGATCCCCTTGTCTCCCATGTCCAAAGAAAAGTCAGCTTTCACAACGCCGTTTGGGTTACACCAATTTGTCACCCTTCCTTTCGGCTTGTTCGGGGCTCCAGCGACTTTTCAGCGTCTGATGGACAAAATTCTCCGGCCGCATGCTGCATATGCCGCTGCCTACTTGGATGATATTATCGTCTATAGTAACGATTGGCAGCGTCATATGCAGCATTTGCGGGCTGTCCTGAAGACGCTGGGAAGGGCCGGGCTCACGGCCAACCCAAAGAAGTGTGCGGTTGGGCGTGTGGAAGTAAGGTATCTGGGCTTCCACTTGGGTCACGGACAGGTGCGTCCTCAAATTGATAAGACGGCAGCGGTTGCGACCTGTCCGAGGCCTAAGACCAAAAAGGAGGTTAGACAGTTCCTGGGGCTAGCGGGATATTACAGGAGGTTTGTACCTAATTATTCGGACCTCGCTAGCCCGCTGACTGATCTAACTAAAAAGGAAGCACCAGATACGGTCCAGTGGACGGAGCAGTGTCAGCAGGCTTTCACCCAGATAAAGGCTGCTCTGTGTGGCGGGCCGCTTTTACATGCTCCTGACTTCTCTCTCCCTTTCATCCTACAGACGGACGCATCGGACAGGGGGCTGGGCGCAGTCCTGTCCCAGGAGGTGGAGGGTGAAGAGCGGCCGGTGCTGTACATCAGTCGGAAGCTCTCTAAGAGAGAGACGATGTACAGCACCATCGAAAAAGAATGCTTAGCCATCAGGTGGGCTGTTCTCACCCTCCGCTACTACCTCCTGGGGCGGGAGTTCACCCTCTGTTCGGACCACGCTCCCCTGCAGTGGCTCCACCGCATGAAGGATACCAACGCGCGGATCACCCGTTGGTATCTAGCTTTACAGCCTTTTAAATTCCAGGTGGTCCACAGACCGGGTGCACAGATGGCTGTGGCTGACTTCCTCTCCAGGAGGGGGGGAGGGAGGCTACAGGCCAGACGGCTCCCCGGCCTGAGTCGGGCGGTGGGGGTATGTGGCGAGGGGGGCGTGGTTTTGCGAAGTCTGTAGCGAGAGACGAGTCAGCGGGCTGTGCGGTGAGTAAGTAGGTCAAGTGCAGATGATGAACACCTGTGTCTGATTGCAGTGATTGGCGTGGAGACCGCATATAAGCTGCTGGGAACGAGTGAGTGGTGAGAGAGGCTGGGACTCGCACGCGACTGCAACAGCGCACCCTGCCAAACGGACTGAGTCGAGTCGAGCTGAACGAGTGTTTTGTTTCTGTGCTGTAGTGGTTCACTACAGTGAAGGCGCCCGAGCGCACCTTTTGTTTTTCTTTAGTTTGTGGCTAAATAAAGTGCGAGTCCCAATTCCGCCGACCCTGTCTTCTTCTTCCTACACCCACGCTGAACCTCACTACACACATTATCATTTGAAAAAAAAAAATTATAACATGAAAGTATTTTGCTATAATTTAAGACAATTTTCATACATAGAACCTTTTCTTTAAAACTTAGTCAAGAAACCTAGGGTAGAACCCAACTGAACCTTTTTTATTAAGAGTGATGAGAATCAAAACAGAGGAAAAATCAAAAATTCCGGTTGATAAACGATAAAAACATTGACAGCCAATCAGAGTCCACCCAAAAGAGCTTGAGCATTTAAAGCTTCAGATGACAGATGTGTGCTTCTAATAAACACAACGACATTGTCTATTGGTGTCAACGCTGATATAGTTATACAGTAGTTATCTTTATAGTTATCCTTCTTATTGGGCCTTAAGACTGTAATTAAAACCAGTGCAATCAAAATGTTAAAATATATGTGTGTAAACGGTTTCCAGTAACCAAATGGTGGAGAAGAAAGGGAAAGAGACTTGAACTAGATTTCTTCTATTTTGTGTGAGGTACTTTAACCAAACCGTTTATATTAAACATCAAAGTGTCCCAGTAATCCTGCGGCTATGAAAACATTATGAATGTGGGGATGCACTTTAAGGGGACAAGCAAACAAAAAATAATTCCTGAGGACTGTAATTTTCCAAGGGCTTTAATTCCCAATCTCTCCATCAAAAATACAAATAAATATTTTTTTCATTCTCTCTCTCTCTCTCTCTCTCTCTCTCTCTCTCATCAGTTGGGTTTGGGGTTTTAGAAATGTTTGCATTATGAATTACTAAGTGATTGTCTTAATGAACCATCACATGGCAATGAAATTTACAAAGCAATTACTTTGTGATCTTATGCCCCAAACATGAGTTTAACCATGTATGACATATTAAAATCTTCAAACCAGAAAACAGTCTTGTTTGACTCTTAATGTTAGTCAAGTGGGACTTTCTATTTGCAGTTCCCATTTTCACTAATATAAGTAATTGTTTACTTCATTAGTGTTTTTCAGCAAGAAACACATTTATAGATTTTTAAAAGAGTTCCTCTAATGTTTGAGTTCTCGCATTGCTTAAGGCAATGTTGGTGATATGTTAGCATTTCAATTATACTAATGGTTCTTCAAGAGCTCTAGGAATTCACCAAGGGCTAGTTAATATGAACCCAGGACGGCAGTGATGGTATAGAATATGAGACAGAGCTATACATGCCAAACGTTGCATGACATGCTTCATTATATACATACAACAGTGAAGGCAAAGTCATTTGAGTAGCTGTGAGCATCAACATACAATTGGTAGTCAACCAGAATGCCTATTAAATTCAAACCAGTCACATTAGGTGTGTTTCCATCCAAAGTTGTACATTTAACGCATGGGATGGAAACGCTGCTTTATTCGCAAATGTTTTATGCCATATTCCAATTTTGTGCATGTGTTCAAAAGAACATAATTGTCACTTCCTGGGAAATTGGTGCAAAATATCAGTAATAAAAATGTAAGTTTCTGCAATCGGACTGTTTTCCCTCATCATAAACGAGTGTCTCAGAGCGTCAGACGAAACACAATAAACGCTGTCATGTTCTCTAGCGTTCGGATGCTGGTGTTCGGGAACACACTCGTGTGTGTGAGACGCTTCTGGAGGGAATTAAACCAAATCAGTCTGATCACACACTTTGACTTTCAGAAACACCAAACCAACATTAGAGATGCTGCGATGCCATTGGTCCACTGGTTACTCCGGTTATCCAATCACAGCTGACACTGAGCCAAAGTCACAAAGTCGCGATTTATTTGGTAAATGTGTTTTACAGACAATCACAGAACATTTGCATAATCGACTAATTTTTGTTTTGTTTTAGAGGTTCATCGTACTGATCTGCAAACTAGGCACTATTTTAATGAAGCACTTGATGTATGATCCGTGTTAGCCGATGTTTAACACAGAGAAAGGCCATCCGACATGGACAGAAGGTGGCACACTCTATACGTCCCAAATATCAAAATCTATAGTAAGATTGGTATGGTATATTAACAATCTCTTGAAAACAACAGAGAAAGAGCCATTTACATGCCTTTATGGGAATAATGCAATAGATTAGAGTGAACATGATACAAACTGAACTGAGAGAAAACTGAAATATTTTGAGGACATGGTTAGATAACATAAACACTGAAACGTCATGTACTGACAACAGAAGAAACGAGACAATGTGCATGAGTGACATCACAGCAAAGCAGTCTGGAACATGATCACTGCTTTATCATTAGAAATATCTTTAGAATATGAAGAAACAGAAAGAAATGACATAACACAGGCCATCTCAATAAGCCAAGTATCTCACAGCATATGAAACAAACACACTCAGGAATAAATCAGCAATTGGCAAAGTTGGCAATTGCATCAATCTACATAGTAATGCAATCAGCGAGAGTATCACATGGCTATTTTGAATGAGGAGGACCGAAATAGCTCCGACAAGCTGAGCCTTTTACAAGAACTCAATGCTAATGGTACTTCATTTTAAATTTAAATGTCAGCTTAGATTATGTTATTTATGGAGTTTCAGTACTTCCATTATGCTACAGACTTTCCAATATTTTGACATTTTTTTGGATTTGGTGTGCAGCGTCCGCTGCTAAAACTGCAAGATATTCTGTTGTTTCAAGTATAAATCAGTTCTCGGTTCAGAATGATCTATCTGCAACCAGACAGTAGCATCTTAGATAAAGAGATTGCAGAAACCGATAAAAGAACGGCCGTTGGCTCAATTTCTCAGCTTATCAATATAGGGAAAAAGGTTTCCCGCTCTTTAGAAATGCTATCCTACACAGTGCATGCAAAGTCCATTCTGAAGAAGGACTTTTTAAATCATTTTTATATTTGCATTTATCCCAGTGAAAATACTGCGTGTGGAAGTCTAAACGCAGCATATTTATTTAGGCATTAGCGTCAAGTGTCTTTTGCATAACATAATGATGTTGCTGCCAGTTGCCTGAAGCAGCTAATTTCCGCTACGCTTTGCCTTGCGTGACCTCCCTCGTAAATCATTATGCTAATGTGTAGTGCCATGCGCTTTTTGTCCCGGCTTGAGCATAATTACCCAGACACACACTGATGCTAAGAAGTCCCGAAAGAGGGCACACTAAGATGAGGGGTGACAGAGGAAGGGTTTGGGAGAAGAGGGAAACAGCGTAAGCGGCGTAATTCAAACCACTAGTCGTGAGATTATCCCCATCTGTGGCGGTCAGAGAACTACACCAAATCACGGAGTAGGCATTAATGTAGTATAAAATAATTTATTTTATCAATAAAAAAAGTTTTGTGTGCTAAGGCCTTCGCGAAGAGAGTCCATTACATCCCTGTCATCTTCTGTTGTCTAGATATATTTATATAAGTCGATGGGAGTACGTTTTATAGTCCACCTTAATCAACTAATAGCTTAGTAAAGGAATAGCACAGATTGTAGATAGTCATTTGTCAAAAAATGGGCAATTTTAAGAAACTTCTAAAAACTACAAACATTGTTTTTACTACAAAATCTGTTAATTTGCCCATATTATGCCTTTTTTGTAGGGATGCACGATATATCTGCCATCATATCGGTATCGGCCGATATATGTTTATGTTATCGTTATCGGCCCAATAAAAAAATCTGGCAGATATTAAAGCTGATAAATAATGCATTATTTCCTTCAGCTGAGACTCTTCAGATGCGACTGTTCAACATGATGGTTTTGAACTGCTTGAAATATGATTGAAATCACTTCAAAAAAGGAAAATACAGTAAAGTGCAACACAAGTCTGTCATATCGGGTACATAACATCATTATAATTGTGTGCTTGAGACATGGATTTTAATGGTGAGACTTTTGTTTTTGTAATCAGGCTCTTAAAAATTATATAAGTACTCGGATTTAGATTTATCGGCCAATATATCGGTTATCAGCAATCAAATATTAAGAATTACAGATTATCGGTATTGGCCAAAAATGTCATATCGGTGCATCCCTACTTTTTTATTATTATTTTACCTTTCCTTTAGTGTGTAATATAGCTGTTTATGTAAACAGTCTGCAAAGTTACGGTAAGTTATGCTTCATTTGTATTGTAAGCGCACGATCACAAAGGATAACTTTAATAGTAAATTCCACTAGGAACATGTAGGAGAATCACACTTAACATTAAAGGGATAGTTCACCCAAAAATAAAATTCTGTCAGTAATTACTCTCCCTCATGTTGTTCAACCCCGTAAGACCTTCGTTCATCTTTGGAACACAAATTAAGATATTTTTTATTAAATCTGAGAGCTGGATCACTCCTCCATAGGCTCAGAGTAGGAAATGAATAGTTGAAATAAAGTCGTTATTTTTGTTTGTTTTTGCGCACAAAAAGTATTCTCGTCGCTTGATAAACTTAAGATTGAGCCACTGTAGTCACTTGGACTATTTTAACGATGTCTTTAATAACTTTTCGGGGAACAAGTTTCAATCCCTTAGAAGCCTATGGAGGAGTGATCCAGCTCTCAGATTTAATCAAAAATATCTTAATTTGTGTCCCGAAGATGAACGATGGTCTTACGGGGTTGAACAACATGAGGGTGAGTAATTACTGACAGAATTTACATTTTTGGGTGAACTATCCCTTTAACAACCTGACAATAAAGGGGCTTAAATACAAGAAGAGTAATCATCTGAACAGAAACAGGTGCGTAAACAACAGGATTTCTGATCATAAATATGCAACATGTTATTGAATATTGAGATCGGGTGGCTCCGACACTCTTCGAGCAGATTCAGTCACTCCTAACACACATGGGGTCTGATCCACAGGAAAATCTGATAAGATAATTTAAAGAACCATCAATATTTTACTTAGAATTGTCAAAAGGTGAAAAATCAGTCCAAAATCCCCCTGAATATCTTAGCGTAGTGTGTGGCGGGCTTTAGGATCACAGGCAAACTAGAATAGGGAAAACGTCTCAGGTTACGACTGTAACCTATGTTCCCTGAGAACAGGGAACGAGACAATACGTCAACGACGTTATGGGGAACGCCTCAGGCGTGACAGGTGTCTGAAATCACTATCAAATCACGTCAATCATATTGACCGGCGACAGCCCGTGAATCATTAGCGTGAATGATTAACGTGCGACCTGGAAGTATAAAGGGGCGCCTTGCACACATGACAAATCACCTTATCGTCTGAAGGGACTGTACGGTAGGCAAGCCCCGAGGCATGGCAGGGAGACGTATTGTCTCGTTCCCTGTTCTCAGGGAACATAGGTTACAGTCGTAACCTGAGACGTTCCCTTTCGAAGGGAACTCAACAATACGTCAACGACGTTATGGGGAACGATATACCAACTCCGCCATGCTAAGGGGAGTGCATGCCAAGTGGCAGTGACAACTGTCAGAACCAGCAACTTCAAATGAAACGCTAGAACCACTCACCCTCAGGTCACACTGGGCTGTCAGTGACAGCATTCCCTACGGTCATAGCCCAAGCTACAGCCTCACAGAAAAACCTTCATAAACATGGTTAAATAAAAAGGTCTACCTGGGCCGGCTCCGGGCCTGGAATCACAGCTTCCGATTAGAAGGGGTCCCTTCTAGGGAATGTGGCTAGGGAACCCGAAGGAACCCCAGCCAGTCACTATTCAGGGGAACGTACTCCCGAAATGCCACC
This sequence comes from Gila orcuttii, assembly GCA_026230005.1. Classification (NCBI taxonomy): domain Eukaryota; kingdom Metazoa; phylum Chordata; class Actinopteri; order Cypriniformes; family Leuciscidae; genus Gila; species Gila orcuttii. The sequence continues at coordinate 2,197,715 of JAPDVR010000022.1, read as the reverse complement.
AGGACGGCCTGACCTGGCGTCAGTACATAGACACTAGTCTGGCCAAATCCTGTCTGTCTGAAGACAGAGCCTCTGGACAACAAAGCCTTAAGAAAGGCATCCAACCCGAGGGACTGCGAAGCTGGCAGTGAACCACTCGGCCCGGATCTCAGAGACGGGATATCCCGGAGAGTATGACTCAGCATAGTGCTTTCCAACCCTTGCTAGCGAGGGGAGTTTCTCTACTCGATCCACGGATCAACCCAGTGTCTGTGTTTCAAAACACTGAGAAGGCCTGTGAAGGCCTAAGGGCTGATCTAACTGGGAGGCCTCACGAGAGGCCTACGACCGTCTGACCAGACTCAGGAAGCCGCATGCTCATAGAGACCCTCGGTGAGGGGAGCACAGGTCTGCCTGGTAGGCAAACCAGGCTGTAGGCAGAAAAAGTTCCGGGAGGGAACCAATAGCAGAGAATGAACACTTTAGCGAGCCAGGGCGCAAGCTCGCCTTCAGCAGCTGCCTATTAAGGCTAGCTGAAACTGATAGCAAGAGACCACTAGCTTCATAAACCCAGCACCACTAGGGAACGTTACAGGGAGGCCCGGAGAGGCCTACTACCTGATAGCCAACGTAAGTGGGGTGCTCACCTTCAGGGAGGCCCAGAGAGGCCTACTACCTGATAACCACAGTATGTGGGGTGCTCACCTTCAGAGAGGCCAAGAGAGGCCTACTACCTGATAACCACAGTACGTGGGAACTCACCTTCAGGGAGGCCCGGTGAGGCCTGCTACCTTACAACCACAGTATGTGGGGAGCTCACCTTCAGGGAGGCCTGGTGAGGCCTACTACCTGACCGTACTCATTCAAGGAGGCCTGGAGGAGCCTACTACCTGATAATCACAGCATGTGGGAACTCACCTTCAGGGAGGCCTGGTGAGGCCTACTACCTGACACCCAAAATATTTGGGCGCTCACATTCAGGGAGGCCCAGAGCGGCCTACTACCTGACAGCCACAATATTTGGGAGCTCACCTTCAGGGAGGCCCAGAGAGGCCTACTACCTGATAGCCAACTTAAGTGGGAATTCGCCTTCAGGGCGGCCGGCTGAGGCCTACTACCTGATAACCATCTTAAGTGGGAATTCACCTTCAGGGAGGCCTGAGTGGCCTACTACCTGATAACCACTGTTAGCTTTGAGCCCTGAGTCCGGGTGATAGTATAAGGTGGCCTGCTAAGGCCAGCCAGCTGGGGACTCGCCTATCAGGGAGGCCTGGTCGGGCCTACTAGCTAATAGCAAGTCATATTCTGCTATAAAGTACACTGTTGGGAACCATACTACACAAGCATAATTTACTAATGGGCTTCCAGTAGCGCTATAAGGTATGTCCCACAATGTTGGGACTCACCTCCGAGGAGGCCTGTTTAAGGCCTACTACCCATCAGTGAGTCAACTGCCCGAACCACCAAGGCCAACCACGTAAAGTGAGCTGGCCTACAGTGCCCTCTAGGGGGCTGTCCAATCAAGGAGGCCTGCTGAGGCCTACTACCTAATGGCGCAGCCTTCGTTGGCAGCAAAGCTGTTTACGCAGCGCCTACAGCATCCTGGTGCCTAATCACATTGCCCATGGCAGTGTACTCCGCAAAAAAGCTAGCACCCTTAAAACAAGGGGAGTACAACATACGCCACTCTGCCTCAACGGAGGCCCCATTAGTCAGGGGCCTACCATCTATGCATGGGCGTCAGCTCAGGGCAATGCTCTGGCTTCAGGGGAGCGTACTTCGACCAAAGAAGAAGTGAAGCTTACTTCATACTCGACCCGAGCCATAGTGGTGCGAGGTAGGATAAACAGAACTGGGAGTGAAGTGCTCAGACCTACCCTGTATCACAGGGGGATACTCACACCTCACCCTGAGGTTACCAGGGTCCGGGCCTGCCAGCGGCTCTAGGGGTGACAGAAATTTATCTGTGCCCAACCTAGGGGAGTGGGGCTTGAATGAAAGCCATCCACCTACAACCTAGCGCTCGAGCAGTAGCTCAGCGAGGTGAGTGAAGCCTAAACTGGCGGCCTAAATCCGTAGGCCAGTTCTGCATGGCAGGGTCGGGCAGAAAACCCAGTCTTCTTCGTGAAGCGAAAGACGGCCTAACCCTGCTCAATAAAGACATATATACCACGGAGGCCTGTTTGAGGCCTACCATGTCCTTACAAACCATCCTCTGCACCATGCTGCATTACTCTAGTCACCCCAGAATGCAGAGAAGGGGGCGGGCCTTGGCCTAACGACTCCCATGGGAGGAGGCTGTTTATACAGGGATGCTAGAAACCTACATTCACAAAGTGAAGGTTCAGAGGAAGCAATGCTAAATTTTAGCAGAGCACTTCTATTATCCCTGGCACAGCCTAGGCCAGCTACAGAGGCGGCCCTGGTGAGGGCCAGCCTGCAGGCATAGATCTATCTGAGGGCTCGGAGGAGCCACAGCCTTACTAAAGAATATAGTCTGTATTATTCCATACAAAGGGCTGCATGATCGCTCAGCCTAATGAAAACCCAAACAGAGCTCAAGGGGCGAAATACTCAGGAAGAAGTCAAACGGACCCGTGGGCCGGACATAAGATCTATCTGAAGCTCTAGCGTCAGTCAACACTCTAAGTAAAAAATTCTAAGAGAGAGACCAACTACTCTACCCTGAGGTGGCTAACAGCCCGAAGGCTAACATAGTTATCGTTCTGGCCACCTAATGGGGAACTTCAGGGCCCTAATAATCCAGGAAACTTCTCTTACCTTATTACCTGATGACATAGCAAATGACATGACCCCATAGCTCTATACAGGGAACGAGGTCTGTAGAGAGATACATTTCGGAATTTTAATTCACAAAATTGACTCTTGAAAAGACCAGACAGCTCACCTGCGGCGTGCGGAGTGAAGACTCGCCAGATAGTTCTTTATGAACCTGGGGTCCACCACTTTACATGCCTGAAAGAGGCGTTTCTACTAACCAAGCCTAGGCGGGCCATCGGAACATCGTTCTTATCATAGGCCCAGCGCCAGGCCTGATGTAATGCACGTCTGGGGAGTCAGAAGAGAGGAGAGGGCTGGATTTCTCTTTTTAATGAAGCCCTCCGGGGAGATTATCCATCAGCGACGCTGTATGCGCTTGTGCTGGATAACCTCCCTCAGATCCCTCTTCTAGCGGGAGTCACGCCTTTCCTGCGCCCTGTTCCTCCACAGAGGGGGCGCACGAGAGGCGACACTGGCTCTCTGGCCCTGTCTATGGTCCTCAGACCGTGAAGGGCCAGGCCCTCCCGCCTGCCTGGGCGTGGAATCGGATCTCAGCGGTATGCAGGTTTTTTCCTAAAAGCAGCTGAGCGCGCCTTCGCCACCCTGAACTTCCCAAGCCCCGCCTCCACGGAGGGGCCAAAGAGTTCAGAGGGCGAAACCGACGAATCGAGGAGAAAGGCCTTCTCTTTCTCCTCAACGTCGGCCAGGTTTAACCAAAGCTGTCTCTCCGTGGCCACCAGCGCCGCCATCGACCGACTGATCGTGGCAGCAGTCTGTTTGGTGGCCCGGAGCGCAAAAACCGTGGTTCGGCGCGGCTCAGTAACCGCCTCAGGGGACATCCCTGCCCCCTGGTCGAGATCCTGCAGCAGGTCGGCCTGGTATGCCTGCAGCACCGCCATGGTGTGCAGGGAAGCACCAGCCTGAACTGCTGCCGTGTATGCTCTGCCATTCAAACGCGCTGTTGTCTCTAGCGGTTTGGATGGCAGAAATGGAGCTCTCAGTGTCGACGCCTGCCCAGACATGAGATAGTTCGCAAACGACTCGTCAAATGGGCGGCATCGACACATACCCATGCTCTGCGATCCCCTCAACATCAGCGAAATTAACCCGCTGATGTCAGTGAATACTGGCAGAGAATGGGCTCTTCCATGCCCTCTAGATCTCTGTGTGAAGATCAGGAAGGAATGGATTAGGCTCACCTGAGCTGGTGGTGTATGGCCGGGGAGAAACCGATCGCCGAGCCTACGCGAGCGGTCTCTCCTCTAGTGCGTTGCCATGGCAGCTACAGCCTGTTGGCGGCGCGCTCCACAACATCCACCAGACCTGCATACACGGGGCAGGGTAGCTGAGAGGGTTCAGGATCTACCTGATTATAAACCTCCTCAGCCATCTCCTGCTCGTCCTGAAGAGCAGCAAGAGCACCTGCTTCGCCCTCGTCAGCCGTCGAATCATCTGAGAGGTTTACAGCACTCTCAAGATGATCGACGAGCTCTATCTGGAAGCCCATGATGCAAGTCGCCGCTCTGCCTCGGCACGAGCGGGACCACGAGAACCAGACGTTGAACCCCCTTCACTCGAGAAGAGGGCCAGACGAGAGCGAGCGTTTTAAAAGAAAAACGCTCACAGTTCACACAGAGGATTCCCTCGAGAATCTCCCGTGCGCGCTCTTCTCCCAGGCAGGAAAAGCACACTCGTGTGCTGTACATTTAATTTTCTTACCGTTTCATTGAGTAGCGTTTTCAAACAGACAGTCCCTGAAGACGATGAGATGATTTGTCATGTGTGCAAGGCGCCCCTTTATACTTCCAGGTCGCACGTTAATCATTCACGCTAATGATTCACGGGCTGTCGCCGGTCAATATGATTGACGTGATTTGATAGTGATTTCAGACACCTGTCACGCCTGAGGCGTTCCCCATAACGTCGTTGACGTATTGTTGAGTTCCCTTCGAAAGGGAACAGAACCAAACACCACGTGTCACGTCTGTTTTTTGTTTTTGTTTCAAGTTTATGTTTTCATGTATTTTATTTTGTTGTTTTACTCAATGTTCCTCTTTTTGTCGTGTGTTTCCCTTGCTCTCATAATGTGCTTCTCTTGTCTGCCGCATGATCTGATTCCCTTGTTTCATGTGCCGTGTTCTGATTGGTTCTCGTTTCATTGGTTTTGTTTGTTCATGGGGTTGTGATAGTCACGTGCTTCCCTGTATCATGTATTTAAGCCCTCATGTTTGCTTTGTCTAGTTGTCGTGTATTGAAGTACATATGCCGTTCCATGTTTCCATGCACCAGGTCTGTTCATAATCAAGTTTTTGTTCATGGTTTGTTTTATGTTTTGGATTTTTTTTATACTTTGTTTCATGTTTTTGGATCTTTGGACGCTGTAAATAAACTGCATTTTACCTGGTTAAACCATCGTCACCATCGTCTTTGTCTGCTTCCACGTCAGTATTATTACACCAAACAGACAGAAATACACATTACATCATGTCTACACATCTGCATAATGTCCATCTACTGTCTGCTGGCACTACATTTCTGACACGCGCTTTAAACAGTTGACCAATCAACAACAGACTGATCGGCTGACCAATCAGATCAAACTGGGTTTTTTAGAGTCATATGAAACACATTTATGGTACTTCTGTCATTTCAGCACTTGCCTGCTATTCTTTTTTTATTGCATGATGTTTTCTCACTTATATCTGTATAATAATCAGTTCTTTTCTTTTTATTTTACTGTTTTGGACTGTCTTTACATATTTTGGACTAGTTTATTCTGTGTTTTTGTGCAACCGGTCATGGATAACACTTCTGTGATTTTTTTTTTTTATTATTAAAAATTGTTTGTAATCTAATGTCCTTTTTTGTCCATTTATGCATGAACAGTCCAGCTAGGTTAGTCTTCAGTGTGTTTAATTATTTTTATTTGTCATAGCAGGGTAATTAATTGAATACAGTGGAGTAAACACACACTGTAAAGCTTAAGTTCATGTTTGATTACACAGAAAGTGTTAATTATGGATGCAGTATTAAGACAGTAATAGATGAAGTGCTTAAGTATTTCTGGCACACAGCCTCAAGAGGACTTCACTAGACCACTGTTTTGTTAAGGCTACATAACTTTTACTTTGACAAACTCTGTCCCAAATGTCTTTGTTTTCTTTTGTATGCATAGAAAAAAATAAACATTTTATTATTATTTAACTGTTTTATATCTTACTTGAAAGAGATATGAACAAAAGACATTTTGATCAGATTTTCTGTCCATCCAAATGTAACGGGTATTGATTATTTTACAGATATAACTCATAAAAACAAGTCATTTTTTAGTTCTGCTTGTGTCTGAAGCAAAACTATCCAAGGTTGCGTCTATCCAAGATTTGATATTATTATCCTTTCAAACTTTTATCCTTTTTTTTTTACATTGTCTTGTAAACACAACTGTATTCCAGGACCGAAGCAATACCTGTCAAAACTCCATGGTCAAATCCCAAACCGTTACACTGATTTCAGTCGATCTTCTTTCTAATACTGTGAGCTGTACTTGCTTGACTGGAAATAGCTGAATACGGGCAGCCATTTCATAACACTGAAATAAGAGATAAATCTAACATGTGCAAGACCAGGATTGAGAACCACTGTCTGCAATATGACATGCCAAATTATAAGGTGCAACATGATGAAATAATAGACCCTTTTCACTAGGGATGTGCTTGAAGCCAAATACCTCTTTTGGAAAGGCACAAATTGCATCAAAACGAATAATAAGTTCGGCAGGCACTTCTCATGTTGCAATGAGATACTGTAGCACAATATTTTAGCTATATAATAATCGCAATAATGAATGTGTGTATGAAGTGAATGAGTGTAAACGTCTCGGTTACATATGTAACCCTCGTTCCCTGAGTACAGGGAACGGAGACGTGTCGTCGGGGGAGTTCCCCTGACGAATTGGGATCACGCTAGGGAGACCAATTGCCTTCGAGTGAATTAAAACGAGCCAATGAAAATTGGCATGCAAGATTTGCATTCCGCGACCCGCCTACCAGCGCGGGTATAAAAGGCGGAAGTAAACATTGCGCAATGCTTTTCGCTGAGGAGCCGAACGGTGTCCAGTCCTCCGCGAAGGTACAGCAACATGGCGAAGGGACGACACGTCTCCGTTCCCTGTACACAGGGAACGAGGGTTACATACGTAACCGAGACGTTCCCTTTCGTCCTGGGAACTCCGACGTGTCGTCGGGGGAGTTCCCCTGACGAATTGGGATCCCTAATAACACGCCATGGTGCTGGCCCCTTCCAGCACCAAGCTAAGCTACCCTGCAGCAGTTTCCAGAAATTTTGCAGGTGCTAGCTAGGGAATCACACTGCTGTTCCGCAAGACCCGCACAGTGGATATTGGATAACACTGGGAAAGCGTAGCCCAAGAGAGGGGGAACGCTGCGGAAGCCCCAGCCTGACTGAGGAAGGCCAGGAATACACATATATACTAGCCCAAAGGAATAGTGAAACATATGGCAGTCCCTGAGGTAGTCCCAATCCAAGGGAAGTGGGAGCGTACTCAACAGGGACGACGAACGAGTCCGTCAAGGGGAAGACACGGCTGAACTGCACGTGGCATCATGGGTCACAATAGAAACCACTGGAGCACCCAGTCTACTAGCAACTCCTTACTAGAGGTAGCAGACCTGGTGCCGGGCGGTCCGCCACGCCCAGCACCGGAAGGGTGAAGGAGGAACTCACGAGGCTCACCGACGTAGGGCGCAATACGGAGCAAGAACGCACGTATCCGCTGCGAGGCGGAGTGGCGTAGCAAGCCGACACAACCTATTCCCTCGACCCACTGGCCGTAGCCAGAACTCGGGAGGAAACAGGTTCCACACGAAGGCTATAGAACCTAGCAAACGTGTTCGGTGTCGCCCAGCCCGCAGCTCTACAGACGTCTGTCAGCGAGGCGCCTTGAGCCAAAGCCCAGGAAGCGGCAACACCTCTAGTAGAGTGAGCACGCAACCTGGGAGGACAAGGCTCACCCAGAGATTCATACGCTCGGGTGATAGCATCCACTAGCCAGTGGGCTAACCTCTGCTTGGAGACGGCCTTCCCCTTCTGCTGGCCTCCGTAACAGACAAAGAGCTGATCTGAGGTTCTGAAGCTTTGCGTTCTGTCAATATAAACCCGCAGAGCGTGGACGGGACAGAGAAAAGCTAGGGCTGGGTCTGCCTCCTCCTGGGGCAGTGCTTGCAGGTTCACTACCTGGTCCACGAAGGGTGTGGTAGGAACCTTGGGCACATATCCGAGCCGGGGTCTCAATACAACGTGAGAAAGGCCCGGCCCGAACTCTAGGCACGATTCGTCGACCGAAAAAGCCTGCAGATCCCCGACCCTCTTGAAAGAGGCCAAAGCTAACAAGAGCGCTGTTTGATGGACAGGAAATTAAGCTCTACAGTCAGCAAAGGCTCAAAGGGAGGACCCTGAAGAGCTCTAAGTACCAGAGCTAGGTCCCAAGAGGGTACAGAGTGCAAAACACGAGGTGGATTTAACCTCCTAGCACCCTCAAGGAATCTGATGACCAGGTCGTGCTTCCCCAAGGACTTACCTTCTATTGCATCGTGATGTGCGGCCAAGAAGGCTCACTGGGGGAAATGCATACTTGCGTAGGTCCCGGGGCCAGCTGTGAGCCAGGGCGTCCGTGCCGAGGGTTCCCTCGGTCAGGGAGAAAAACCACTGGCAATGGGTCGTGTCTGGAGACGCAAACAGATCTACCTGTGCGGCTCCAAAGACACTCCAAATCAGCTGGACCGCCTGGGGATGGAGTCGCCATTCTCCTGGCAGGGGAGGCAACTGTGAGAGCTCGTCTGCCACACGGTTGAGCTCCCCTGGAATGTGAACGGCACGAAGCAACCTCAGATGCTTCTGACTCCATAGGAGGAGGTGGGAGGCGAGTCGCGACATGCGACGGGAGCGTAGACCACCTTGATGGTTGATGTACGCAACGGTCACAGTGCTGTCCGTACGGACCAGTACGTCCCTGTGTCTGAGAAACCCCTTGAGGCGACGCAGGGCTAGACGTACTGCTTGCAACTCTAGGCAGTTGATGTGCCAATGCAGTTGAGGCCCCGTCCACAGACCGGAACTGCATGTCCGTTGTACGTGGCCCCCCACCCGGTGGCAGAGGCATCTGTGAAAACCACAGTATGCCTGGAAACCTGGACTAGGGGCACTCCGGCCCGTAGAAACGCAGGATCTGACCACGGGGAGAAGGTTTGGCGACAGTGCGGGGTCACTTTGACCCGGAACGTGCCGCTGTGCCACGCCCACCTCGGGACTCGATCGTGGAGCCAGCGCTGAAGCGGTCTCATATGTAACAGGCCGAGCGGCGTTACTGCGGCTGCCATATGCCCCAGGAGCCTCTGAAATTGTTTCAGTGGAACCGCTGTCCTGCCTCGAAAAGACCTGAGGCAGGTGAGCACTGACTGGACGCGTTCCTCCGTGAGGCACGCAGTCTGGGCGACCGAGTCCAGCTCCATACCGAGATAAGAGATCCTCTGCATGGGGCAGAGTTTGCTCTTGTCCCAGTTGACCTGAAGCCCCAACTGGCTGAGGTGCCGAAGCACCATGTCCCTGTGATCGCACAACATATCTCGCGAGTGGGCTAGAATGAGCCAGTCGTCGAGATAGTTGAGAATGTGAACGCCTTGTTCTCTCATGGGAACAATGGCCGCCTCCGCGACTTCCGTGAAGACACGAGGCGACAGGGCCAGCCCGAAGGGTAAGACCTTGTACTGATACGCTCAACCCTCGAAAGCAAACCGAAGAAACGGTCTGTGTCGAGGGAGAATCGAGACGTGAAAGTACGCGTCCTTCAGGTCGATCGCTGCAAACCAATCCTGGGGACGGATGCACTCGAAAATGCGCTTCTACGTAAGCATTTTGAACGGGAGTTTGTGCAGGGCCCGATTCAAAACACGCAGGTCCAGGATTGGCCGTAACCCACCGCCTTTCTTGGGTACAATGAAGTAGGGGCTGTAAAACCCAGACCTCATCTCGGCAGGAGGGACCGGCTCGATCACGTCCTTCGCCAGCAGGACATCGATCTCTTTCCTCAAGACAGGGGCGTCCACCGACCGCACACGGGTGAAGTGGACGCCCCTGAACTTGGGAGGCCGGCGTGCACACTGAATTGCATAGCCGAACCGGACGGTGCGGATGAGCCATCGGGACGGACCCGGAAGCGTTTTTTAGCCAGGCTTCCAGATACGGTCTCAACAAACCCACCCGAACCACCGGCGTACCCGCGGAGGGGCAGCGAGGTGGAAGGCAGGGACCTGGCCCTGGTGGCACTGTAAAACCCAGACCTCATCTCGGCAGGAGGGACCGGCTCGATCACGTCCTTCGCCAGCAGGACATCGATCTCTTTCCTCAAGACAGGGGCGTCCACCGACCGCACACGGGTGAAGTGGACGCCCCTGAACTTGGGAGGCCGGCGTGCACACTGAATTGCATAGCCGAACCGGACGGTGCGGATGAGCCATCGGGACGGACCCGGAAGCGTTTTTTAGCCAGGCTTCCAGATACGGTCTCAACAAACCCACCCGAACCACCGGCGTACCCGCGGAGGGGCAGCGAGGTGGAAGGCAGGGACCTGGCCCTGGTGGCACTGTAGCGACCAAGAGCGGGGTCTGGGCGTTTTAACTTGACACCAACCTGCTTCCACCTGAGGGCAGACGACAGAGAAGGCCCGTGGGCATTCTGCTGCGGGCTGCCCGGTGGCGAAGGGAGGGGGAGAGACGAAGAACGAGGCCCTGACTCCTCGTGTCCTGGTCTCTGCGCCTCCGGGCCCAGCTGCAGACCGGAGCGACGCAGCCGAGGCTGCGTCACTGCTATCTGCAAGCTGGGGAGAGGGGAACGGGAGTGGTGCAGCTCGGGGTCGGCACGCACTGCCATTCTGACCCTCTCGGACGGAGGAAACTGGTCTTATTATACTGCCAGTCTCGACCGTGAGGGGAAACGAGGAACAAGGCCCGGGGGCATCGAGTCCTTGTTTCCCCTCACCCAGCGAGAGACGAGAGTGACAAGGCCGTAGCCCTCACTGCCATCTGAGCGCTGGGGCCCGTGAACGACTCAGAGGAAATGGACTGCTCAAACTTTGGGTACCGCTGATTACTGGATAACCAGCGGCGGAACAGAAGCGAAATTCTCCACCCGGCCCTCCCCCGGGGGAAGGAGTGGTGATGGCACGCACTCAAGAGCAGATCGTCACATACTCTGGGTCGCTCCTCTCAGGGTTGTTTCCCTTCCCTTTGCTGGGGGGAAAACAAACTCCGAGCGGGCTGGTTGTGAGGTGCTTCTGGACCACCAGTGTGGACATCGTCTAACCGAGGGCCAGCGCTGTGACTAATCACGGTCAGTCACTAAGCACAGCTCAACCCCGAGTTAGAACTACGCACCTGCAGTGGTAGCGAGAGAGGAAAAACTTCTGCAGATTTAGGCATGTTTGGCTTGCCATATTGGCACCAAAATGCTTCCATACTGCAAAAATTCTTCACACACATCCAGGCACTTTAGAACAGCCCAGGAAAGTGTGGCTGTTAAGTCTGAATCTTCAGCATGAGAAACACCATTATAGTAGGAACTCAGCATCATTTTCAGAGTATAACAGCCCTCTCTCCGATGTAGCGATCAACATCTGTCCTCCCTGGGGCCCCGAATGAAATGCTTGGTCCCTCATGAGAAGGACCAGAATCCCATCCGAAAGCCTCGACGGCACACGGCACCCTGAGCGGCTCAAGCCTTCACAAGAAAGGGGAGGCGAACAACGTGCCGACGTGGTCATGCACTCCTGAAAGAACATGAACCACCCACGAACGCAGTCTCAACACACTGATTAGGCATGTGAAACAGTGATCGTGGCCGTCAACCAGGCATGCAAGATAGTGAACGTGGCCATCGCTTCGATGACACACGGCACGCTGGGCGCTCAAGCCTTCAGGCAAGGCGAACAACGTGCCGACGTGGTCATGCTCTCATAAGAAAGCATAAACCACCCACGAACACAGTCTCAGCATGTTTGCGATGCGCTAGAGGAGTGAGTGGTTCGTGCTCACTGAAACCCTCAGATCACCAATGTTATTCGCCAAAGTAGCCCTCTTCTGGTGCACCAGAAGAGAACCTAGATCGGGAAATAAGCAAAGGGACTCACCTCATAGAGGCACATGAGTCTTGATCTTGACCGCGCATCTTGAGCGCCGAATGACGCACGCTGGGTTGCCGTGACAACCCGCGCTGTCAGCCGGCGCTCGACGGCACACGGCACGCTGAGCGGCTCAAGCCTTTACGAGAAAGGGGAGACGAACAACGTTCCGACGTGGTCATGCACTCCTGGGAGAACATGAACCACCCACGAACGTAGTCTCACACACTGATTAGGCATGTGAAACAATGAACGTGGCCGTCAAATAAGGACAGGAAACGATCGCATCCAGAAACACACGAGTGAAACGTCATCCTGAAAAGGACGCGATCTTCACTCGTGTTGCTCTTTCAGGGAGAAAGTACTCTCTCTATCGTGCTGAAGCACACAGGGACCCAACGCGGCAACACAGCGGGGAAACTGCAAGCCCGCTGTGCGCACTCAACCGTTTACCAGCTGTGAAAACAGCTTTTGAATGAACAGCATATAGACGCAGCCGGCAGACAGGAAACCGCGCGGTCGCTGAAACGCCATCTCACCAACACAGAGAGATCCCCTCCCGAAACAGCAGACTCGTTGAGCGTAAGAAAAATACAATCTTAAAGCTCACTCACTCAAAGAGGACACAATCGGTCGGCTCCGAAGCTAAAAGCATTGCGTAATGTTTACTTCCGCCTTTTATACCCGCGCTGGTAGGCGGGTCGCGGAATGCAAATCTTGCATGCCAATTTTCATTGGCTCGTTTTAATTCACTCGAAGGCAATTGGTCTCCCTAGCGTGATCCCAATTCGCCAGGGGAACTCCCCCGACGACACGTCGGAGTTCCCAGGACGAAAGGGAACTGTAGATATAAAGGTCCAGGAGGGTGGTGGAGGGGCCTGTGGGACAGAAGTGGACCCGGACTGTGCCTGAATTGTGAAACAACCATTGGCCTGAGCCATGGCTTGGATTGAAAAACAATTTAAAGGAAAATCTTATCCCCAATCAGTTAGAAAAGATAAAGCACACTAAGTCAGAGCAGTCTTATTTCATATGAATGCATTTACTAATGTACACATGAGACATTATTGTGAAGTGTTACCTAAATAACCAATGAAAACATTAAAAAAAGAAAAAGTTTTGTTCTGATAATATGTGCATGGTCATGATGACTGACAGAATTATTCTCTAATATCCTTTCAGGCAAAGTCTACCATCAAATCAAAGACTGAGTCCCTTTATCATGACAGCTCCAGCCCTGAAGCCCTGAAGTGTTCATGAAACCCAAACCCGGTTACAGCTGAGGATCACACACCTCAGCCCGACAGCTCTAGAAATCTGACAGCACCACATCACGCCGGGACAAGGTCACAAGCCAAGCTTCTGTCTCGCTCCTCGCCCGGCCGCTAGAGGAACTAGCCTGTTGCTCTCATTCAGCCGAGCTGGCACTGTTGTGCTGTTTCTCACAACACATGAGATGTGTTTGAGTCTCCGAGAAGCCTGTGCAATCCCTGCTGGAGTCCATACTGTCTCTATAGTCTTATGATTGCTAGACTGTATGCAATATAAGTAAGCAGAATAAAAAAATGTGTTATAATAAAATTACATTAACACTTTACAATAAGGTTCATTAGTTAACTACCTTAGTTAACATGAACAACATTTACATTTATGCATTTGGCAGGCACTTTTATCCAAAGCAACTTACATTGCATTTCAAGGTACACATTTACATTCTTATCAGTTCTTGATTTCTCTGGGAATCGAAACCATGACCACCAAGGCCACCAATTTCTGTGTAATCAAACATGAACTTAAGCTTTACAGTGTGTGTTTACTCCACTGTAGTCAATTAATTACCCTGCTATGACAAATAAAAATAATTAAACACACTGAAGACTAACCTAGCTGGACTGTTCATGCATAAATGGACAAAAAAGGACACCACTTGTTCATCATTGTAATATTCACAAATGAACACAACTTTAATGAATTTTGAAGCCTACATACAATCAGCAGAAGTCAAAAACTAAATAGGCTATAAACGAACTACGTCACAGTCACATCACTTCAAACAACATTACCACCATTAAGCTTCTTACAACTCTTACTGTCTTCATAGCAAACATTTTCCCTCAATGTTTGAGTTAGAAAAGTTTGATTATAAACATGAGGCTGAGAAAGCGACTTGTGAGTAGATGAGTTTACTTGTTCTGTCTGATGATGTTTAATGATGTTTAGTCCCATTTAGCCACTAGACAGCAACCGACTTTTTCAAGAGAAGTTAAACCTTTTAAAGTCCCCCTGTGGTGAAAATCCAGTTTTTAATGTTGTTTATATGTCTATGTGGTGTTTTTAATATGCTTTAAGACAAACCATGTGTAAATTCATAAGTCGACAGCATTGCTGAGTATTTTCTCCTTAAAACTGCAGTGAACCAAAGACAGTCTCAAAAACACGCTTTGAAATCGCTGGTGTTTCTGACGTCACAAACTACCTTGTAACCAATCAGATCAAAGTGTGATCGTCAACGAGTGGATCTCTGAGCTGAGTGAGTGAGTGAGTGGAGGTGGGGCTCATTTGCATATTCATAGAACTGCGCATACTAAATGAGTCAAGGGTGTTGAGTTACATTCAAGATATTTTAAGGCATGAAGACTTTTTTTCAAGGAAAAAACTTTTAAATATGTAATTTTGGTGATCAAAGATGAGTTTTAAGGAATAAAATTATTGACTACAGGGGGACTTTAAAGAAAATCATAAGGGAGTTGTGTAACTTATGTAGTATAATAAAACATGAAAATATGTTCAGCTTGTGTTCACCACAGACCATATTTCCGAGTTTTGTCCTACAAATGGGCATCCTCCCAGCAGTACTCTATACACTGATTTCACGCAGCCGCCATTTTGAAATCGAAAGCGAGGCTCGGGTGGGAAGAACCCTGGAAGTAAAGATAAACAACAATGCCTTGGACTACCAACCTGAAGCTGCTGCCGCGATTTACACTACGATGTTAATATCCAATATAGTCAAGTCAAGTCATATATATTTATATAGTGCTTTTCACAATACAGATTGTATCAAAGCTGCTTCACAGTATCAATCAAAACAACTTAACAATGTTTGTTTATTACTGGAAAAAAGACATCCAAGTTTGGTAGAGCTGATCAATGGTATGATTGGTTAATTAATTTGAATATCCCCAACTGAGCAAGCCAAAGGCAACAGTGGCAAGGAACCGAAAAACTCCATCCAGTGACCTAATGGTGTCCTAACACCCCATCAGATGACCCAATGGAGAAAAAAAAACCTTGGGAGAACCCAGGCTCAGTCGGGGGCCAGTTCTCCTCTGGCGTTTATGAACTAGAGGCCGAATTTATAGTAACTGTAAGATAAATTTATATGAATGCCTGGCTAAATAGATGCGTCTTCAGTCTAGTTTTAAACTGGGAGAGCGAGTCTGAGCAACAAACAATATCAGGAAGGCTATTCCAGAGCTTCGGAGCTAAATGTGAAAATGCTCTGCCTCCTTTGGTGGATCTGGATATCCTAGGAATGACCAGAAGCCTCGAATTTAGTGATCTTAAAGAGCACGATGGATTTTAAGGCGATAGAAGATCCGTTAAATAGACTGGAGCTAAACCATTTAGAGCTTTATAAGTCAAAAGCAATACCTTGTATTTAATACGGAACTTTATAGGTAACCAATGAAGTGATGATAAAATCGGTGTTATATGATCATATTTTCTTGATCTAGTAAGAACTCTAGCGGCTGCATTTTGGACTAACTGTAGCTTGTTTATTGAAGATGCAGGACAACCAGCTAATAAATCATTACAGTAATCTAGTCTCGAGGTCATGAATGCATGAACTAACTTTTCTGCATCAGAGACTGATAGCATATTACGTAGCTTAGCAATGTTTCTAAGGTGGAAAAAGGCAGTTTTTGTAACATATGAAATATGCTTTTCAAAAGACAGGTTGCAGTCTAATGTAACACCCAGGTCTTTTACTGTAGCTGATAAAGTAACAGGGCATCCTACAATGTTAAAGTCGTGCTGTGAAAGGTTTTGTGGACGGTTTTTAGAACCGATAAGTATTACCTCTGTCTTGTCTGGATTTAATAAAAGAAAATTACGCGTCATCCAATCTTTTATATCTTTAACACAATCTGTCAATTTGGATAATTTAGCGTATTCATCTGGCCATGATGAAATATATATTTGAGTGTCATCAGCATAACAATGGAAACTAATTCCATGTTTCCTTAGAATATTACCAAGTGGCAGCATATATATTGAGAATAATAAAGGGCCTAACACAGATCCCTGCGGCACTCCGTAGTTTGCCGAAGTTATAATCGATTTTTCTCCATTTAAGTAGACGAAATGGTAGCGGTCAGATAAGTATGACCTGAACCAGCTTAATGCTTGTCCTTGAACACCAGTGTAATTTTGTAGTCGATCTAAGAGTATTGTGTGATCTATAGTATCGAACGCAGCACTAAGATAAAACTAGTACTGAGATACAGCCTTGGTCGGAAGCTAAAAGTAAATCATTTGTGATTCTAACAAGCGCAGTTTCAGTGCTATGATGTGGCCTGAATCCAGACTGAAACTTTTCATAGATGTTGTTTTTCTTGCAAGAAAGAGCCGAGTTGAGCGGACACAACTTTTTTTAATATTTTTTACATAAATGGAAGATTCTAAATGGGTCTGTAATTTGCTAGGTTATTTGGATCTAATTGTGGTTTCTTAATAAGAGGTTTTATAACTGCCAGCTTGAACGTTCTTGGAACATGACCTAAAGATAAAGATGAGTTAATAATATTGAGAAGAGGCTCTTCCACTATAGGTAACACTTCTTTCAATAGTTCAGTTGGTATAGGATCTAATAAACATGTTGTTGTGTTAGATGAAGTGATAAGTTTATTTAACTCTTTTTGTTCTATGTTTGTAAAGCATTGTAATTGTTCTTGTGGGGTGATAATTGCGGCCGAATTATAAGGCGCGAGCAAAGATCAAACGTTTACGATTTTGATTCTGATGCTTTCAATTTTCTCGGTGAAGAAGTTCATGAAATCATTACTACTAAACTGTAACGAGGTATTTTGTTCAGACGACGTCTGTTTATTTGTTAGTCTAGCCACGGTATTAAATAAAAACCTTGGATTATTTCGGTTGTTTTCTATTAATTTGCTGAGGTGCTCAGTAGAGCCCTGCGCGGGACTGTTTTCTTCATCCCGCTCCCGCCCGCGCCCACCACATTTCTGACCATTACCACCCGCTCCCGCAACATATGTGTTACACTCCCGCCCGCTCCCGCAATATGTATGTCCACTCCCGCCCGCACCCGCAAAACTCTGAGAATTTATTTCCGCACAATAATAGAGATGCATTGACTTTGTCTCTTCTCCCATCCCGCGGGAAAAAACACGTATTTGTATTGCTGTTATTAAAGAGATTCATGGAGTTGTTTGTTTCGTTTCCCTGGCCTGCAAGTATTCTGACGCGCTGATCAGGAAGATGAATAGTAGTACAAATGTCAGACTTGCCTTGCTCAGGTTTTGTGCTGTAAATACCTTGTTTAAGGTTATTTTCCACATCATTGACATCTCTCCATCATGTCACTAGGCTACCTCCCGATCCCGCAGGTTTTTTTTTTTGACCGCCCATTCCCGCCCGCAGCAAAGTTCAAACCGCCCGCTCCCGCGAGATTTGCGTTGGGTCCCGCGGGACCCGGCAGGACTCAATCCCAATGCAGCCCTCTAGTGCTCAGCCCTGGCCGTTTTAAGTGCCTTTTTATAAAGTGACATACTGTCTTTCCACGCGATTCTAAAGACCTCTAAATTAGTTTTTTTCCATTTACGCTCTAAATTACGGGTTTCTCAGTGACATCATCACTTTGTGGAATGATATCTATATCGGTTGGATCGGTTCCATATGATATAATTAAATCGAGTGTGATTAAGGCGATGAGTTTGTCCGGTGACGTTTTGCTGGACCCCGAAGGAGTTTAATAAATCTGTAAACGCAGCCCCTAACGCATCATTTAAATTATCTACGTGTATGTTAAAATCTCCAACAATTAATGCTATATCGACGTTGACCAAAAGGTCTGATAGAAAGTCGGCAAACTCTTTTAGGAAATTGGCGTAAGGCCCTGGAGGTCTATATACGGTAGCCAATGCTAGAGATAATAGGGATTTTTTTCTTACATCTAAGAGCGTAACATTTAGCACAAGCACTTCAAATGAATTAAACCGATGACGAGTTTTCTGAGTAACATTAAGGATATCTCTGTAGATTGTTGCAACACCGCCGCCACGACCGATCAGACGGGGCTCATGCTTATAACAGTATCCTGGCGGAGTAGACTCATTTAGACCGAAATAATCATTTGGTTTAAGCCAGGTTTCAGTAAGGCACAGAACATTGAAATTATTATCTGTGACCATTTCATTTACAATAACCGCCTTAGGTGTGAGCGATCTAATGTTTAGAAGACCTAGCTTTAGAAATTGTTTTTGTTCACTAATAGCGAGATTTTTTGTTTTAATAACAATTCGATTTTTTCTAGATCCCGCAGTAGATTTATTATTTGATCTTAGTAAACGAGGAATAGACACAGTTTCTATGCAATGTTCTACACTAGTATTAATATCAATTAAATTGGTGCAGTAGAGACTGTGATTTGGATTTTTGGTTACTAGTCAAATGGTATTTAACATCTTGGATATGTTATCCGACAGAAGATTTACATTTATTCATTTAGCTGACGCTTTTATCCAAAGCGACTTACAATTGCTATATATGTCAGAGGTCGCACGCCTCTGGAGCAATTAGGGGTTAAGTGTCTTGCTCAGGGACACATTGGTGTCTCACCGTGGATTCGAACCCGGGTCTCTCACACCAAAGGCATGTGTCTTATCCACTGTGCCATCACCACCCCAGATTTGCCCCGATTCTACTTGGGTGTAAGCCATCAGCGCGGAAGAGCCTTGGTCGCTCCCAAAACAGATTCCAATTATTTACAAAGAGCAGTTTCTGCTCATTGCACCATGACAAAAACCATTCATTTAGCGCGAATAATCTACTGAACTTTTCATGCCCTCGTCGGTAAGTAGGAAGCGGTCCAGACACAATAATCGATGTTTCAGGCGATGTGCTGCGTACCGTATCGATAAGGCTCCTGAAGTCTTTCTTCAGAACCTCCGTCTGTCGCAGCCTAATGTCGTTAGCTCCCGCGTGCAGCACAACAGCTCCAACGCGCTCGTCACCGTTCAAGATCTTTGTTACCCGCGCAGTGATATCGAGAACACGAGAACCAGGAAAGCAGTGACTGTGTACCTTACTTTTAACTAACATAGCGTGGACGTGTCGGACGGTGGAATCACCGATGATCACAGCATCGCGTTCCGTTTCGCGAAGAGGGGAGAAGCGGTTCTGAGTGGAGATCTCGAAAACCGGGAGGGGCAAAAAGATTCTCGGCTTCCGCGGAACCACCCAGGCTTCGTGGTGGTGTGTTGGAGCCGGAGTGAATGAAATCATGGCTGATCGTGACCTGGACGCTCGGGACCAATGCTGAGAAACGCACGGAGTAGACGAGGTCAGCGTCAGCGGGTTACTAACGTTAATCACTGATCCGTGTGCATCAGCGCGTGATGTTTCAAGAGCTAAACGCCGGTCTCTCAGCTCAGCTTGTCTCTCTAGAAGGTCACGGATCTGCTTTTCTACAGCTTCTAATTCAGACTGCACCGCGAGCAATTCAGATTTGTTCTCATCTGCACCAAAAGGTAGATAAAATACACCTGATATATTCGCCATTTTAACAGATGGACAGTAAGTTAGCAATGATGCAACCAGTGATGCTATTAATATTTATATTCATTTATGACTCAAGTCTTGGGTAAAAACCGTCTTTGTAGTGGTATGGGTGTAATGTAGACGCACGATAGACGGGAAAACAAACAAACTCACAGCAGGCAACGAGGCTGACAAAAGCAGTCGATCGCAGAGCGAACAGCAGTGAAGCGGTGTCTCGCTCTACGACCAACAACCAATGTTCAAACCGTATTTTCACAAACAAACAAACGCAAACAAACAAACAAACTCACAGCGGGCAACGAGGCTGACAAAAGCAGTCGATCGCAGGGCGAACAGCAGTGAAGCGGTGTCTCGCTCTACGACCAACAACCAATGTTCAAACCGTATTTGCGCAAACAAACAAGCGCAAACAAACAAACTCACAGCGGGCAACGAGGCTGACAAAAGCAGTCGATCGCAGAGCAAACAGCAGTGAAGCGGTGTCTCGCTCTACGACCAACAACCAATGTTCAAACCGTATTTGCGCAAACAAACAAGCGCAAACAAACAAACTCACAGCGGGCAACGAGGCTGACAAAAGCAGTCGATCGCAGGGCGAACAGCAGTGAAGCGGTGTCTCGCTCTACGACCAACAACCAATGTCCCAACCGTATTTGCGGTTCCAGCCGTATAATGGCTTGAGACGCGTCTGGCCAACAGTCCGAGTTGTAATTATGAGTTAAATGATGGTTCAGAACAGAATAAAGAGAGAAATACGGAAAAACAGAAGGAAATACGAAGCTAATACGAGGCTTAGACAGCCACGACGCAAACAAACTCACAGCTCACAGCAGGCAGCGAGGCGGACAAAAGCAATTGAGCAAAGAGCAAAGCATGGAGGAAGCAATCCAAGCAAAGCATGGAGGAAGCATATAGGATGTGTATATAGTTCGTTCCTGCTTCTTTTTTTACTTTCTGAATTATATATAAAAAAAAATATTTTATTTATAAATGAATTTCATTGTATATAGTCTAAAGTATGAAAGACATGTATGTACAGTTTTAGAATAACTCATTTCTACATTAAACACAACAATACACCATCGCATTCGCGATCTCCTGTGATTAAAGGCGACACTTCCGGTTTTCTTCCCACCGGAGCCTCACTTTTGATTTCAAAATAACGGCTGCGTGAAATAAGCCTATACATCTACTTTGTTCTATTTTTAATTGGAAAAACATTGCAAAATAACAGCATCACTTCCTGTTTTTCCACTTCATAGTCAAATATATTAGTGCGTTACAGACCAGTGGTTTGATGTATATTATACCATGATTGCGGAATAAGTGTTGCAATAAAACTCAAAATTGCAAAAAATAAAAAAATAGATCAAATAAAAAACATTTTTGAACCTTTGTTCTGACTTTTACAAACCATTATGTGCTAAAAAGCATTGAAACACCAAAGCCTTGATAAGATTAATTTATAATGCATTTCAAAAGGCAATGTATAAGCCATAATGTTATAGGTATTTGAGCATATTTTATGTTTAATAATAGTAAAAAATATATATATATATATATATTATTTCATTAATTTGTTTTCAATGTAATGTTTCTGGACAATGTGTTTTGTATTTAACTTGATGTCTCTTTAAGAGAATATGATGGTGAGGTTTAGAGGATGTAGTATTTCAGCCAGTAGGGGGCATAACTTCCTTTGTGATCAGCTGTGGAAGAACATGAGGTGCTCCTCAATACTCAAACGGCTGATTCCTCGCTTCAGCCCCATGTCCCAGAAAACGATCCAATTCAGCCATCTTGAAGGACATCTCAATACTGTAATTGAGGCGAGGAACGAGGAGTGTCATGAGCGAGGACACACAGGTGTATCCTTCCCTCACATCCGAAGGGGTGGAGCTAAGACGTGAGGAAAGGTAAACAGAAATGAGGATGCATAAATAAGAAATGAGAAGCACCTGTAGATTTTCTACTGTGTCTTTAATAGTTTCTGATGTCTTTTTGGAAACAAGAATAAATCAGTTTTTGGTTAAAGGGATAGTTCACCCAAAAATGTAAATTCTGTCAGTAATTACTCTCCCTCATGTTGTTCAACCCTGTAAGACCTTCGTTCATCTTGGAACACGAATTAAGATATGTTTGATTAAATCTGAGAGCTGGATCACTCCTCCATAGGCTTCTAAGGGATTTAAACTTGTTCCCCGAAAAGTTATTAAAGACATCGTTAAAATAGTCCAAGTGATTACAGTGGCTACTTAGTACAGACTACGTAGTGTGTCTTGTTGTACGTCACACGTAGGCTCACTATTGGCCGACGCTGGTCATGTGTGTGATGCGTGTGACGTACAACACAGAAGCGCTGCGCTGTTACACTAGTGAACCACAGAGAAGGAAATTAATAGTTGAAATATTTAGGTGTTCAAGCACTTTAGTGCTGAAAACCTATTGTAATTGCTATTTGAAAAAAAAAATTCCCCTAAAACGCATCGTGCAGCCCAAACCGTAAATTAAAAAAAAAAAAATGAAATTTTGCATTTGGGTGGCTGTAACAGGGTCATTTAGAAAAGGGGCGGGGCAAAATACAGTCAAAAGCCTATAAATCATTGAATTAAACCAAAAATTGATGAGCATATGTGTCATAACATGGTGAAGAAGCATGCAAAGTTTCATGGAGATCGGACCATAGGTGGCGCTATAACTGTCAAAAAGGTATCATTCTTATTAGGTATTTAAGCACTTTAGTGCTGAAAACCTATTGTAATTGCTATTTGAAGAAAAAAAAATCCCCTAAAACGCATTGTGCAGCCCAAACCGTAAGGCCTAAAGACTTGAAACTCGGCCAGATGGTAGGCCACACTTTTGGGGAGAACCTATCAGAGTATGACCCCGATTGGCCCATAGGTGGCGCTACAGCAACCAAAAGTACTAAATTGCTCATAACTCCTAGACCGTTGACCCATCAAGCTTTTTACACCACTGTAATCCTTGGCTCAAGACGAACAAGATGTATATCTCAGATTTCGATTTGGGCCTAAAAATAAAAATGTACGTCCAATTTTGTCCAAAAATTGGAAGATTGAAATTTGGACAAATACTGCTGTCCCGAGAATTTTCGGTTTCTGTATAGCACCCCCCCCACTTCCACAATGGTTTCATAGGGGCACTGGAACAATCACACAAAAATCGCTGCAAAAGATGCTTTCCAACAGGTTTTATCATAGTTGTTGTCCAACTCCATTGACTTAAGTCAGGATAAAAACTACGATAAAACCTGTTGGAAAGCATCTTTTGCAGCGATTTTTGTGTGAGAATAATGAACACCCCAGACCACTCGGTGAGTTTCACGTCTTTGTAAACTAAACATTTCTTTGATGGGGAGAAATGTCAAATGGTGATGGAAAACACGTCAATTAGAGCGAAGAAGAGACCGTTTTATTTTTACCTTTATAGTAGAAAATCTATTGCGAAAAAAAATAGTATAGTAGGCAATGTATAATACGAGGATGCACATTTAAACTGGTTGCATGTAAACTAAATCTAAATATTGATAAAATTTAACTGGTATGCTGGAATAGTCTGATGATGATCAGTGATCCGTATGGATCGATATTTCCAGCGTCAGTCGAACAACTGACATTATTATGAAAAGGAAAGCTAACGAATATCCAGTTATTGTAGACCCAAAGGGCAGTGAGAGGACATCTTGGATTAGTTTATTAAATGTCAACCCTTTTTACACGATTCAAACCAAACTGCACTGAGTGCATCGTTTCAAGTTTCAAAGAATTGTTGCCAATTTTGATTAAGCCTTTCTGTGTCTTCTGTTTGTTGAGTTTAGGTAAAGTAAATTTCGCACTTTCTTCTACAGATCACAAGTTTTATTTGTTAAATCTTATCAGACATTACCTATCATCTAAACGTGCTCAGTGCCTTAATTATGAAGTTTCATTTCTGCAGATATTTAGTGATTTCAGTCTCAAAATTGTCTGTTTAATCAGGCGTTTAGTTGGTCTTATCAGCATGCCTGTTGTGCAAATCTGAGAGCAATTAACTTTGAGAGCGTCTGTTATTGCCATGACCTTTCCAGGCTTCTCCTTGAATGTGTTTGTCAGGAGAAGAGCTGGAGATGCTGTAACTCACCGTGTTCCTCTGAAGTGCTGTGTTGTGAACCGCTGCGTTTCCACTGCATTTGACAACCAGGATTATTGTGGTAGTTTACATGATGATGATGTAAGCAGTCCAGAAACAAACATGGATCATCACAGTGTTTGTATGTACATTTATGCATTTGGCAGACACTTTTATTGTATTGCATTAAAAGGTACACATTTTATGAGTTCACACTTTCCCTGAGAATCAAACCCATGATCTTGGAGTTTCTAGCGGCATTGTTGCTTGTTTTTTTTTACACCTTTTACCCTTTTTTCTCTTTTGCAAGCTCTCTAATTTCTTAATTTCCAGAGTTTCCTCCACAGATCACTCCTGAACTTTTGTTATTGGACATTTTAATGTTTGCAGTTGTATTTTTGATGTTCTCGCTTCACATGCAGGAGAAAAAAACTCACAACCACTATAACATGAAGAAAGAAAAACTAAAAGAAAATTAGAAAAACTAAGGGCTTAAATAAAGAGAGAGGTAATTAACTGAACTAAGAACAGGCGATGAACTAATCAGTAACCAAGGAAACTAACTAGTGGCGGGAAAATGGGAACAAAGGAAACAGGTACAAGAACTAGAACTAAACCAAAACAGAACAAACACGGGACACACGTACCGGACATTTTAAAGCTTTAACCTAAACATTTTCTGAGAAACTGATCAAAAACGTGTTACCGTTATCCCTGCTGTTTTTACTGCAAAGATAGCTTTCCTTCTTACAGTTCTCCCAGATTAAATTTAAAATCACCATGAAATTCTTGTTTTTTATGGAATATTGCAGTGTTTATTATAAATGATCATTATTGTGTCAAATTCATGTTCCTGGTAATCTTGAATCAGAATAACTTCCTCTTGCAGCTTCTCTTCTCTTCTCTGATCTCACATGAGATCAGCCAATAGCAAACCACAACCATCCAATCATCCAATCAATTCCCCACGGACAAAATCAAGCCCCGCCCACATTTGTTCTTGTTCCTGAAGCGTTGCAACAAAATAGGAAAGAAAAAACTACTGACCTCCGTCTCATGCTGACTTTTTAGCTGTGGGCTTCTCAATCACCTTCAAAAGTTAGTTACTACTATTTATCTGCACATTTTCTATTTCAATGGATGTCGTTTTCCCAATACAGGTTTCAGTGCTCATTTGTTATTTCTTATTGACATCTATCTTAGGGAAGATTGCAGGAAACAGAATGCATTTGGAGTAGTTTTTCCAGCGAGTCTAAAAATGTTGTATTAAAAAACAAATGTATGAAAGGATGAAGGCTTTGTTGAAACTAACTGCATGGATTTGTGTTTACCACTGTAGTCTTGTGTCTGGTTGAGAAGGATACAGTACATTCTCATTACACAGAAGGAAATCTATGTGGGCTCCAGCTGTCAGCAAGATGGATAGAACACATTACTGCACATTTACTTTACAATGAAGCTCTCTCATTTCTATAGGGCCATAGAGACATAAATGTCAAGATGAGGGAGTCAGGGTTTTTTAGGATTTTAAAAATCACACTGTTTGGCCATTTTCTGTTTGTGTGTGTTTTTATGGGGCGTCTTCAAGGAAGATCTTGTTTTCTGGGGTGTCTCTTTCTGATGTGACACATCATGGATATAAAAGCTAAAAACATGAGTAAAGTCTGCAATGCAACATAGATTCACTGCAACCATATGACCTAAGATAATCACTGAATTCTGTCATCTTTTAATTTAGTTTTTTCAAATCAACATGATTTTCTTCTTTAGGACACTTGTGCAGTATAATAGTGTTGTTATTTTCCATACTAAGAAAGTTGGGGACCGATGCTGCTGAGCTCCAAAATGACAGAGCACGATGAAATAATAAAATTGGTTAATGTGTGCTATATTCAACTTAATTTACTGGAAAGCTTCCTCTATAGAGCTATCAAATTTAACCAAATATGTGATTCCTTGATATGCCATATGAATATGCATGAATGCAAATTAGATTTGAGAGCTATAATATTTTTGAAATTTGGCTCCTTAAAAGTGCCCATTATGCTATCTTTAAGTTTTCTAATTTTGTTTTGAAATCTCAACAGGTTCACATTCATCCAAGGTCAAAAACACATTGATTTTCTCATAATCTCCACTGCAGCATCAGCTGTTTTCTCTCAGTGTCTGAAACGCTTCGATCAAAGATTCAGTCTCTCTAAGCCCCGCCTCTCTGAGAGCTGCTCTGCTCTGATTGGTCAGAAAGCAAATGCTCATTATCATATCTGAATCTCAGCTCTTGACACACAGTGATACGAACAGTAACGATGGCGTGGGTTTTATCGTATCAATCTCATCAAAGTGGATTTGCTTTGTCAGCAGAAAACAGCGTCTTCTCCACACGAACCAAACTCTTCCAGTCTCAGATACACTAGTGTTTGAGGGCGGAGCTAAGAGACGCTGCTCAGCCAATCAACACCAGATGCTGGCATCATGCAAATGAGTTACAAACCTATGCAGATTCAGCAGGAAGTGAGACTGGAATTACTGACGACTATATTAAATATAAAAAATATATTATTTAATATGCATGAAACATAACTAAAACTAAAAAATTGTATTAAAGTTATTTACACTCAAGTTATGCAAGTAATATAAATAAAAATGATTTGCATTCAAAATAAGATTTCTTAAGAATGTATAATATAATGTAGGTATTTGTAGTAGTGTTGATTCTGCCATATAAATCAAATATTATACTGTATATTTGAGAATATTATATATTTGATTTTTGCAATTATATTATTGTGAACTGCCTAAAAGATGTATAATTGTTTGGTTACACTTTAGTCCTTGTTACAGTGTAATTACACAAAGTATTAATTAACAACAATTATTTCGCAACACATAAGTAAACTATTTTCTGGGAATGTGGGAGAATTCTGGTTTACTACAGCCACTAAAGGGAAAAAACTGAAAGAAGTGCAGTAATTGGTAAACTATTTGCATTATATGATTATGATATTAAGTAAGGGCTAATGCTGTGCATTTATCGTTTTTAATGCACGACTTGAAGTTGAATGTAGTGATTCAGTAGTGAAGCCATTTCATTATTAAAAGTTGTGTGCTCCTCAATGTCTGTGTGTGTGCAGCGCAATCTCTGATCTCGATGTGCGAGTGACGTGTGTGTGTGTGTGTGTGTGTGTGTGTGCGTGCGTGTGTGTGTGTGTGTGTGTGTGTGTGTGTGTGTGTATGTGTGTGTGCGCGCGCGCTTCAATGATCAAGCATATTAATATAGAACCATGATTAAACTGACTGGAACTACATGTGCATTAAACTGTTTTAGTGTTTGAATGTATTGTATGAATAAATAATATAAAAGCAGCATAACGGGCTGTTTTTGTACAGCTAAAAATAACTGGGCGTGGATGTTTTTACTTGCCCATGCGCAGTTTTCCCGTGTATATGATAGCCTACGCACTTTATGGTGTGTAACATGCATGTACCCCACACTAATCCTACCCAAGGGGTATTGAAGCTTGTTTCCACCACGGAATAAAAAATAAAAAACGTAATTGTGACTTTTTATCTCACTCACAGTTCTGTCTGTTTTTCTCACAATTGCGAGTTTACATCTCGTAATTCTGACTTTATCTCAGAATTGCTTGATATAAAGTCGCAATTTCGTGTTATGAAGTCAGAGTTGTGAGATATGAACTGGCAATTGTGAGTTTATATCTTTTAATTCTGACTTTATAACACGCAATTATCTTTTACATTTTTTTTTATTTTTGGGTAGCCTATAAATTGCACGATAAATTACAATGCGTGATGCATTTCATGAGATCGGGTGGAAGCAGACGCATTCAATTTATAAATGGCCGCGCCGTTCTGACGTTAAAAATAAGGTGGATTGGATTAGTGTCACAATCATGTAAGTTTGGACTCGTTATGTATGTCATCATCGCCTGCCTTCGTCAGTCATCTGTTGTCACGGACACTAATTATGTTCAGCTGTGGACTCATCAATCACCATCATCATCACCTGTGTGTGTGTATATATATATATTTATATATATGTGTGTGTGTGTTCAGTTCGGTTTCAATTCAGTGTCGTCGATTGTGGAAGTGTTGTATTTCACTCTGTTCATGTTCGAATTACCTGTTGGATTTATTAAATATTACCTTATTGCATTCATCATATTCTTCTTTGTGTGTTTAGGCTATACAACCAGCCCTGTGACAATTAGGGTTTGTTTTAGAGTTAGTTATTAAAGTAACTACAGCACATTAAAATAAAGTGTTACACATGTTAAATTTAGTACCAGACTAGAATCCATGATCAAATCTGCCAGGGCTGGACTTGTTTTGAGACTCCTTCCACGTTCACATTGGTAAAGAAAGTGCATCCATCAAATAGAGTTTAATCTCTGGAACAAAGATGAATCTTGTCGCAGTGAATGAGATCTTTGACTCTTTGAGGCTGGGATGGAAATGAGAGCGCGTTTTCTTCGGCTGTGGAGCCATACCTCTCTCTTTGTGCTGCTGTTCCTGGACTCTCCAGGGAAGATGGATGTCTTTTCAACCCTTACATCTGACTTGTCAACATAAATCATGGAGAACTGGGCCAAACAGGGGCCATTGGCATCAAACTGATGGGAAAAAATTTACTCACGGCTGGACTGTGAAATGGACTCATTAGGACACGTTTAACTCCTGGAAGATTGAGACATATGCGTGATGTCACGTGTGACATATTAAAACGGATCTAAAGCAATTTGTCAGGTGCCTTGTAATTATTGCCTTTGAAAGTTCATAGCAGGAATCATTCAAAATAACTCATGCAGAAATGAGTGAGCACACGTATGGGACATCAGGAAAAATGTTGCTCTTTTAAATACAAAACACGACTGTGTGTCTTTTGAAGTCTTGTGATGATTTGTGTGAGGAAAAGATTGAAAGTTTAAATGTCATATTTAAATTCACCAGATCTGTCATCCCAGCCGACAAATGTTATTGGTTCTTACTGAACTAACAATTAACAGTTTCATTTTTATTAATACATACTGTTTAGTTGCATGTAAGTTAATGCATTAACTAACTAATTGTTATTATTGTATTACTATTGTATTATTCTGTCTTTTTACTGAGATGATGTAAAGCACATCGGTCAACATGGGTTGTTTTAATAGAGCTATGTAAATAAAAGTGACATTGACAACTAATGGGACCTTATAAGGCTTAAAAATGAGTTTGAGTCTGTTGGAAGTCTTGGAATGTAGAAAAGCAAGATGAATGCATTTCTTTTATGATGATTTTCCTGCTGAAAGAAACAAATGAAAAACATCTCAAATCTGCATAAGCTAGTTTGCTTTTCTCCAAGGCTGGCCTGGATTTAAAAGGTATTTGCTGCTAGTCCATCTGATCTCACAGCTAAACCAGTTAAACACCAGCGAGACAGGACCAGGCCAGTTTAAACCAGGCAAGACCAGCAAACCATCTTAGGCTGGTTTAAGCTGGTTTTTGGTAGCAGGGTTGTGCTTTTTGAAAGCTTTCCATCCACTGTAAAGATGACATTGACAAAAAAAGATTGTAAAAAAAGAAAGTGCCGATTTTTGGCTGAATGTTCCCTTGGTTTGTTTGTAATTGAATGCAATTGTTCTATGCTGAACAATTTTTGCAAAAAAAAATTTGCGTTTTTGCAAAATTTTTTTTTTTTTTTTTTTTAATCAACCTCATTTCTGCTCACAAGGTTTTCAGGCTCTATTATTTTCCTCCTCGTCCTTGCTTGTCTGGTTGCATGGTTTTTTTAAAAAAAATGTGAAATCAAAGGAGGGATTTAGTCCATTCTTTCAGCGGGAGCGCGCTCTCTCTCCCCCTCCCCCTCCAAGGTGCCGAGTGCGATAAAGCGCATGCATGTGTGTGTTTAGTGTTTGAGGCGCGCGGCTGAACACTGCCACGTGATGGACACTGCGCGCTATTGCAGATCACACTGTCTGAGTGTTTGTGTTTGAACACGTGTGTTTGACTGTGAGAAATGATGATGTTGTGATGTAGCGCGTGTTGTGAGCGCGAGGGTTGTGTGTGTCTTTCAAACTGCGCACGTTTGTGGATTTGTATATCTCCACGGTTAACACACATCGGTACGGTGGCCGAGAGAGCTCAACGCGCTGCAACTGAAGAAAATACATGCAAATAGAAAAAAACACCTGCAAATTAAGAAAACATCTTCATCAGTTTCACAACACACGTGTGCTCCAAATACTCACAACTCAACCAAGTAGGAAACATGCTGCAAAAGTTCACAACACAACCAAATACAGAATAATACTCGCCTTTGTTGCCTTTCTTCGTTTTGTCGCCGTTGGCTTTTGGCTTACTTAGGTGGGGACATTTAATTTTATATTTAACAATATTATTACAACATTATTTTCCTGTTATCTCTGTAAAGCTGCTTTGAAACAATCTGTATTGTAAAAAGCGCTATATAAATAAAGATGACTTGACGTGACTTGAATATATCATTGTCATCACTGTAATATAATAATAATAATAATAATGCATTGTAAATTATTTGCACATAATGGAAGTATTGTTTGTTCTATCTTTAAATTAAGCAGATTTTTTTTAGCCACAAGAATTTGAAGATATTGCTTAACTGTATTTTCTAAAATGTGCTTTAAAGTTTCTATTAAAAAATCCTCTCTGAATTTGGAGTAAAATTTGACCCAGACATTTCCAGACATATTTTGTCTTGAGAATGGTTGATACATACAAGACATGTCTCTTGTCTCTGTGTGTGTGTGTGTCTCTCTGTGTGTGTGTGTGTGTGTGTGTGTGTGTGTGTGTGTGTGTGTGTGTGTGTGTGTGTGTGTGTGTGTGTGTGTGTGTGAGAGAGAGAGTGTAGAGTGTGTGTCTGTGAGAGAGAGTGTGTCTGTGTGTGAGTGTGTGTGTGTGTGTGTGTGTGTGTGTGTGTGTGTGTGTGTGTGTGTGTGTGTGTGTGTGTGTGTGTGTGTGTGTGTGTGTGTGTGTGTGTGTTTGTGTGTGTGATGGGTAGGTTTAGGGGTTCGGAGTAAGTGGAGAGAATATACAGTTTGTACAGTATAAAAAAAATTACGTGTATGGAAATTCTCCATAAGACATGAAAACCCAACATGTTTGTTCAGTACAAGTGTCATCAGTACAAACGTGTATGTTTTAGTGATCACTCATATCTATTGTGACAGGCCAGCGGAGGAGATTCGGGATGCTGTTGATAATTTTAGATTTCTCAGAAAATCTCTGATTGAAGACAGAGTCAACCAGACAGGCATGAATGGAAGAGGAACAGTGTTGTTTCTCTACACTAAAACTAATGACCTCACGTCTCACGATCTTGACCACACAGACAGTCAAATCTCCCCACATGTGCCTTCCACAAACCAAAACACAACATAAAATACAGCAAGCCAT
The DNA here is from genome assembly GCA_026230005.1 of Gila orcuttii. NCBI lineage: Eukaryota > Metazoa > Chordata > Actinopteri > Cypriniformes > Leuciscidae > Gila > Gila orcuttii. Next base: position 2,166,400 of record JAPDVR010000022.1, on the reverse strand, counting down.
CATTCTTGCAGTGCAAATGCTCACGCACTCCCTTCAGCAGACAAAGAAACAGTCATGCATGTTTTGGCCCCGAGCATCAAGCGTGCTGTAGAGTCTGATTCCCTAAAGGGGATTTGAGTCACGCTGCCGTCTCATTATTATAATGCTGCATGGCCACGAACGGTAAAGACCGCTCCAAACATAATTAGCCCTGTTTATCACGCATAAGGTCAACTAACATCTCAAGAACCGGAAACACAATCTCTGCCAAATAAAAATAGAGCCATTTGAGCCACACTGCATCATTAAAACTGGCTTAGTTTGAGTAAAGAATCATGCATTTCAGTCATTTTTACTATTATTACGGTCACATTAGTGTCACAGTCTAATTTGTTAATTGTGTGTTGTGAGGTCAGTCGGTTGAAATTTATGTACAAAAATCTTTGCTTATTAAAATTCAAAATGACAGCTCCATATTGCAGTTAAACTTGCCTTGCAGTAATAGTTGAATTAAAATTTCTGCACGTTGCACAGACATCGCAAATGAAGTGAGAAAGATGAATCAGTACATCTTGAGTTATGACATGCGATGTACATTACAAAAGATGTCTGTTTCATATCAGCTGCCTGGACTAATTTTTGCTCTTGACACAGAGTGGGACTGTCAGATCATTTGAAGTGAAATTCCTAAACGTAATTTAGTGAAATGGCATGTGGCATGGAGAATCTTATTGAAAAAGATGTGCGTGACAATTCTGCGTTATGTCCAAAATGCTATATAAAATTTCGATATAGCTACAATAATACATCAAAAAACAATATTAATATATTAGTGGCAGAAAAGAAAGGGAAGCCATCCTGATTTAATGGGAAAACTTAACATAATGCATCCCTGAAGTGAGTAAGGACCGGAAGATCCTTTTTATAGTTCCTTGAACTATTGGCGAAAGATCCCGGATTTTGGCACCGCAGGAACTAGGAACAATTTTCTGGGAACTCCTTTTGGAGGAACTAATTTACTCCTACTTCAGAGTAGGGTTTAAACCAGCACTTTAGGAACTATCCGTGACGTTAGTGTTCACCGATTGGCAGAACGTACACGAAATCCCAGCACCCGCCATTATTAACACTGTAAACACACAGATTATAGCATATATATTTACTCCACAAACTAACTCTATGAACATGTAAAACAGTGATAGATGAAGCTCTTAATCTTTATGCTGAGGAGAAAATCCAACGCAACTTTGAGGGGACCAAGAGAAACATGATCATGTATTTCTGCTCAGCTAGTGACACTGAACATCAACCGCACGACATACGCTAATGCCTTTTCATTACTGTCTACTTTCTATGTGTAACAGTTCTATCTAATAACGTATTAGACAGGACTGTTAGACAGATTGTAAGCTAATGAGCACGGAGAATGTGAACGCTGTGAGCTCAGGCTCTGGCCTTCTCAGCACCGTCAAAAGAAAAGTCACAACAACTAGAGTGGCTTACGTCATTTCAGAGTTCCTACTGGCGCTGCGAATCCCACCAGGGAAATTTTCCTAAGGGAACCATTAGTTCTCGGGAAACCAACCTGCTGGCTAGTTCCTAGAACTACCCGTTGCGAATCCTTGTGTTTAGAGGTGGTGATTTTGTATGATTTGTACGATGTTGTCAGTGAAATAACAACAGGATCCAGAAGCGAATGCAATCAATAGAGCACATGTGTCAAACTCAGTTCCTGGGGGTCCACAGCCCTGCAGAGTTTAGTTCCAAACCAGCTCCAACACACACACAACTGTAGTTTTCAAATAAGCCTGAAGGAGTTTATTTATTAGCTGTATCAGGTGTTTAATTAGGGTTGAAGCAAAACTCTGCAGAGCTGTGGCCCTACAGGAACTGAGTTTGACACCCCTGCAATAGCGAGTTTATTCCTATAGTCCCGGGAACACGTCCTATAACATGATGTACTCGTTACAACATAAGAAGAATGGCATCTGCACTAATGTTAGTCTTTCTGTTTATTCTGAGGTTTACAGTAGTCAGCCATATCCAGATCAGATGGTGGACCTGCGCCTAGACACGACCACAACGCGTGATGTAGTCAGCCGGATCTGGGCCGTATCCAGACCAGATGGTGGACCTGCGCCTAGACACGACCACAACGCGTGATGTAGTCAGCCAGATCCGGGCCGTATCCAGACCAGATGGTGGACCTGCGCCTAGACACGACCACAACGCTTGATGTAGTCAGCCGGATCTGGGCCATATTCAGACCAGCTGGTGGACCTGCGCCTAGACACGACCACAACGCGTGATGTAGTCAGCCGGATCCGGGCCGTATCCAGACCAGATGGTGGACCTGCGCCTAGACACGACCACAACGCGTGATGTAGTCAGCCAGATCCGGGCCGTATCCAGACCAGATGGTGGACCTGCGCCTAGACACGACCATAACGCTTGATGTAGTCAGCCGGATCTGGGCCATATCCAGACCAGCTGGTGGACCTGCGCCTAGACACGACCACAACGCGTGATGTAGTCAGCCAGATCCGGCCATTTCCAGACCGGATGGAGGACCTGCGCCTAGACACGACCACAATGTGTGATGTAGTCAGCCGGATCCGGGCCATATCCAGACCAGATGGTGGACCTGCGCCTAGACACGACCACAACGCGTGGTGTAGTCAGCCGGATCTGGGCCATATCCAGACCATTATGGAGGACCTGCACCGAGACACGACCACAACACATCCCTGAAGTGTCAGCAGAGATTGTCAACTAGACTCTCCCCTGTGAAGGCCTCATCGACACGACAGCCACTGGCACTGATCCTCAACAAACCAGTCTCCATACCGGCGTGATGACTCTGATCTTCAACCAGATGGAACTGGATAAATATTCTGAATGTTCCAATCCAATCTGACTTCTGACCTGTAACCAAGGATCTCGGTGACAGGAAATGGGCAAATAAATATGGGAGCGAGTTTATTACAAATGGTGCGAAGAGGAATATTCTGAGATGAAAGCCAAATTTTTTAAACAACAATGTATATGGGAGGCTTCGACCGCTGGTGATCGGCCTGGGCTATAGTGTATGAATCCACCTGGAGGAGAGTCTGCCTGGGGCCAGGATTCCAGACAAGGAAATAATGGTGGCTGGTAACTTATGCTACACTCAAATGGAGACAGGCCCATTGATGACACTGGCAACGAGTTATGTGCGTACTCAACCAATGAAAGTTGCTGCAAATCTTGGTTCGCACTCTCAGTCTGACCATTGCTCTGAGGATGGAAACCAGAAGAAAGACTAACAGTCGCCCCAGTAACCAACAAAACTTGGAAACAAATTGGGGACCCCTGTCAGAGACCACGTCCGTAGGGAGGCCATGAATATGAAAGACGTGGTCAATAAAGCAAACGCCGTCTCTCTGGCAGAGGGTAATTTGTGCAGAGGGATGAAGTGTGTTGCCTTCGAGAACTGGTCCACAAAGTTCAAAACCACCATGATGCCCAGGGAGGGAAGGAGGGCCGTGACAAAATTGAGCTCAATGTGGAACCAGGGTCTCGAAGGGACAGACAGTGGCTGAAGGAGTCCAGCTGGAGGTCGACTGAAGGTCTTACAACTGGCACAAACTGAGCAGGCCAAAACAAAACAGCATTCGTCACTAGCCATAGATTGCCACCAGAACCACTGATTAGTGAGAAAAATGGTATGATTCGCCCCCAGATGACAAGCTACTTTAGAGCAATGGCCCCATCGGATGACATTGGTCTGTAAACTCTCATGCACAAACAAACGGTCACACTTTATTTTGATGGTCCCTTTTGAACATTCTGTTGTCTATAAGTAACTTTGCAACTACATGTCAACTAGCTCTCATTAGAGTATTAGTAGACTGTCTGCTTAAAGGGACCATCAAAATAAAGTGAAACCAAACAAACCCCTGAGCCTTCCAACCAAAGCGAGCTTGGCTGCCAGCAACTCTTTTACCAATGTCCTAATTGTGTTCAGCAGGAGACAAACAATGAGAGAAAAACACGCAAGGATGCATCTTGTCATCCGCAGAGGAGCGCTGGGAGAGAACCGCACCAACCCCAAACTCTGATGCATTGACCTCCACCAGAAATTGACAAGAAGGATCAGGCCCAACAAGAATGGGAGATAAATAGAAGTGGCTCTTGAAGTTGGAAAACCAGGACCACCTGAACACCGCTTTGGTGGAGGTCAAGGTGGTAAGAGGGTCAGCTAGTTGGCTGTAATTGCAAATAAAAAGGTGGTAGAAATTAGCAAAGGCCAGAAACCTCTGCAGGGCCTTGCGAGAATCTGGGATTGGCCAATCCACCACAGCCTGAATCTTACTGGTATCCATGCACACCCCCTCGGATGAGACGATGTAACCCAAAACGGACTATGCATGAAAAATGCATTTTCTCCGCCTTGACAAAAAGCCTGTTCTCTAGCAGCCTCTGAAGCACTGGTTTGAAAGTGTTCCTGGAGAGAAGCAGAAAAAAAAATCAAGTGAGTTCAGACTAAATTCTCAAATTATGTTGTACATTAAAATATTGACATTAATGATATCTGCAATACATTTATGTTGGTTCTGTTCTGTTAACCCTAAGGGGAGCTATTGCTGCTCTCCCTGCTCTTATCCATGCTACACGTTGCTTTCCGACCAGTCATCACGTGCCGTCTCACACGCACACATTCACTCGCACAAATATATACTCACACACGCACTCACTCACGTGCGTGCTCACTCACTCACGTGCGTGCTCACTCACGTGCGTGCTCACTCACTCACGTGAGTGCTCGCTCACTCACTCACATGAGTGCTCGCTCACTCACTCACTCGCTCGCTCACTCACTCACGTGCGTGCTCGCTCACTCACTCACTCACGTGCTCGCTCACTCACTCACTCACTCACTCACATGCGTGCTCGCTCACTCACGTGCGTGCTCGCTCACGAGTGTGCGTGCTCACTCACGTGCGTGCTCACTCGCTCACGTGCGTGCTCGCTCACTCACTCACTCACTCACTCACGTGCGTGCTCGCTCACTCACTCACTCAGTCACTCACGTGTGTGCTCGCTCACTCACTCACTCACGTGCGTGCTTGCTCACTCACTCACTCACTCACGTGCGTGCTCGCTCGCTCGCTCACTCACGTGCGTGCTCGCTCACTCACTCACGTGCGTGCTTGCTCACTCACGTGCGTGCTCGCTCACTCACTCACTCACTCACGTGCGTGCTCACTCACTCACTCACGTGCGTGCTCGCTCACTCACTCACTCACTCACTCACTCACTCACGTGCGTGCTCGCTCACTCGCTCACTCACTCACTCACGTGCGTGCTCGCTCACTCACTCACTCACTCACGTGCGTGCTCACTCACTCACTCACGTGCGTGCTCGCTCACTCACTCACTCACTCACTCACTCACTCACGTGCGTGCTCGCTCACTCGCTCACTCACTCACTCACGTGCGTGCTCGCTCACTCGCTCACTCACTCACGTGCGTGCTCGCTCACTCACTCACGTGCGTGCTCGCTCACTCACTCACTCACGTGCGTGCTCGCTCACTCACTCACTCACTCGCGTGCTCGCTCACTCACTCACTCACTCACTCACTCACTCACGTGCGTGCTCGCTCACTCACGTGCGTGCTCGCTCACTCACTCACTCACTCACGCGCTCGCTCACTCACTCACGTGCGTGCTCGCTCACTCACTCACGTGCGTGTTCGCTCACTCACTCACTCACGTGCGTGCTCGATCACTCACGTGCGTGCTCACTCACTCACTCACTCACGTTCGTGCTCGCTCACTCACTCACTCACTCACTCGCGTGTGTGCTCGCTCACTCACTCACTCACTCACGTGCGTGCTCGTTCACTCACGTGCATGCTCACTCACTCACTCACTCACTCACGTGCGTGCTCGCTCACTCACTCACTCACTCACTCACTCACTCACTCACTCACTCGCGTGCGTGCTCACTCACTCGCTCACTCACTCACTCACTCGCGGGCTCGCTCACTCACTCACTCACTCGCGTGCTCACTCACTCACTCACTCACTCACTCACTCACTCACTCACTCGCGTGCGGGCTCGCTCACTCACTCACTCGCGTGCGTGCTCACTCACTCACTCGCGTGCTCACTCACTCACTCGCGTGCTCACTCGCGTGCGTGCTCGCTCACTCACTCACTCACGTGCGTGCTCGCTCACTCACTCACGTGCGTGCTCGCTCACTCACTCACTCACTCACGTGCGTGCTCGCTCACTCACTCACTCACTCACGTGCGTGCTCGCTCAATCACTCGCGTGCTCGCTCACTCACTCACGTGCTTGCTCGCTTACTCACTCACTCACTCACTCACGTGCGTGCTCGCTCACTCAGTCACGTGCGCACTCACTCACTCACGTGCTCACTCACTCACGTGCTCACTCGCTCACGTGCTCACTTGCTCACGTGCTCACTCGCTCATGTGCTCACTCGCTCACGTGCTCACGTGCTCACTCACGTGCGCACTCACTCACTCACGTGCTCACTCACTCACGTGCTCACTCGCTCACATGCTCACTCGCTCACTCACTCATTCACGTACTCACTCGCTCGTGAGCTCACTCGCTCACGTTCTCACGTTCTCACGTGCTCACGTGCTCACTCGCTCACGTGCTCACGTGCTCACTCGCTCACGTGCTCACTCGCTCACGTGCTCACTCGCTCACGTGCTCACTCGTTCACGTGCTCACTCGCTCACATGCTCACTCGCTCACGTGCTCACTCGCTCACATACGTGCGCACTCACTCACTCACTCACGTGCTCACTCACTCACGTACTCACTTGCTCACTTGCTCACTTGCTCACGTGCTCACTCGCTCGCTCACGTGCGCACTCACTCACTCACTCACGTGCTCACTCGCTCACGTGCTCGCTCGCTTGCTCACTCACTCACTGAAACCGTCATGGAGGACCGAAAAAAAATTAAACATGCTAGTCTTTTTGTCGTGAAGCATCGCAGACGTGACTTCGGTTCTATGAAACGATAGAATCTTGCGTCCCGACTCAGTTGTCGTTTACGAATCCCCATGACACCCTACGTCAAACGGATTGTGCCAAAATCAGCCTAAAATCATGTAATCTGAAACAGGCATAAGAGTGTCAGAAACGCTGAGATGCAGAAACGCTGAGATGCAGAAACGCTGAGATGCAGAAACGCTGAGAGGCAGAAACGCTGAGAGGCAGAAACGCTGAGAGGCAGAAACGCTGAGAGGCAGAAAAGCTGAGAGGCAGAAACACTGAGAGGCAGAAACACTGAGATGCAGAAACACTGAGATGCAGAAACACTGAGCGGCAGAAACACTGAGATGCAGAAACACTGAGCGGCAGAAACACTGAGCGGCAGAAACACTGAGAGGCAGAAACACTGAGAGGCAGAAACACTGAGCGGCAGAAACACTGAGAGGCAGAAACACTGAGCGGCAGAAACACTGCAATCCACCACAGCCTGAATCTTACTGGTATCCATGCACACCCCCTCGGATGAGACGATGTAACCCAAACAGGGAACGGACTATGCATGAAAAATGCATTTTCTCCGCCTTGACAAAAAGCCTGTTCTCTAGCAGCCTCTGAAGCACTGGTTTGAAAGTGTTCCTGGAGAGAAGCAGGAAAAAAAATCAAGTGAGTTCAGACTAAATTCTCAAATTATGTTGTACATTAAAATATTGACATTAATGATATCTGCAATACATTTATGTTGGTTCTGTTCTGTTAACCCTAAGGGGAGCTATTGCTGCTCTCCCTGCTCTTATCCATGCTACACGTTGCTTTCCGACCAGTCATCACGTGCCGTCTCACACGCACACATTCACTCGCACAAATATATACTCACACACGCACTCACTCACGTGCGTGCTCACTCACTCACGTGCGTGCTCACTCACTCACTCACGTGCGTGCTCACTCACTCACTCGCATGCTCACTCACTCACTCACGTGCGTGCTCACTCACTCACGTGAGTGCTCGCTCACTCACTCACTCGCTCACTCACTCACGTGCTCGCTCATTCACTCACTCACTCACTCGCTCAATCACTCACTCACTCACTCACTCACGTGCGTGCTCACTCACGTGCGTGCTCACTCACGTGCGTGCTCGCTCACTCACGTGCTCGCTCACTCACCTGCGTGCTCGCTCACTCACGTGCTCGCTCACTCACCTGCGTGCTCGCTCACTCACGTGCGTGCTCGCTCACTCACGTGCGTGCTCACTCACTCACGTGCGTGCTCGCTCACTCACGTGCGTGCTCGCTCACTCACGTACTCACTCACGTGCGTGCTCGCTCACTCACTCACTCACTCGCGTGCTCGCTCACTCACTCACTCGCGTGCGTGCTCACTCAAACGCTCGCTCACTAACTCACGTGCGTGCGCGCTCGCTCACTCACTCACTCACTCACGTGCGCGCTCGCTCACTCACTCACTCACTCACGTGCGCGCTCGCTCACTCACTCACGTGCGCGCTCGCTCACTCACTCACTCACTCACGTTCGTGCTCGCTCGCTCACTCACTTTCATCGTAATCACAACCACAGGGACATCCTTGTACCTTGTCACGACCGGCTCAAAGCCGTGGCAAATGAAATGGAGGACGCAGTGATTGGATTGAAAAAAAGATAACATTTATTTACATTAATGTTAGAACAGAAAGTAAAGAAACGTGGTCGTCTGTAATGTCTGTCAAGTGCATGGATGTGAATGTATCAGCTACAAAAACAAGAATACTAAACCAAAAACAAAACAGAGCCAAACACAAAATAACCCGGAGGAAGACTTCCTTCTACGCTAGCCAGCCTAAACTTTAATAGAGGGATGAACAGGTTGAGATTGTTCCCTTGATGAGTCTCCCAGCCACACCCACTAGGCCGCCATAGCAAGAAGAGTAGAGACTCATCACACTCTCCCCCTAAAAAGAAGAGAGCACAGAGACTTAACAAAACACGTCCAAAAGCCAAACAAAACCCCCACCACTACAAAAGTCAAACAGTCCAAGTAAGCGAACTTAGTCCAACTCTAATCTTTAGTCTTGTCAGCTCTCCAAGTCCCTCCAGCAACCCCTGCGCCTAGGAAGCAACTTAAGAAAAGAGCAAAAAGAGAGAAGACAGGGAAAATAGAACAAATCCTATAACACTAAACTATATGAATACGAGATAAGGCATCAGCAGTTATGTTCTCTGAACCTTCAGTTCTCTGAATATCTAACAGGTATCCCTGTAAAAATAAGCACCACCTCATTAACCCCTGGTTTTTGTAGTGATCTTTTTCTTTGTAGAAAAGTTAGAAGCTCAGACCAGGAGACGGTGGAAGTTTTCCAAGCAGAAGTTCTTTATTGCTTGCCGTTGCTGCAGTCATTCCCACATTGTCTGACTTCTTGAGTCAAACATCGTAATATATATACACATTATAAGAGGGAGGGATTACATTGTGATGGTGGAAACTCATATACAGGTTTAGTAACCTGTATTAAAAGAGAGAGAGAAAAATGTATTCAAACCCTGAGACTCCAGAACAGGAATGACAGGACTCTCTCTTGCTAAGACAAAAGCTTGCGAGAGTCTCCAAGAGTTTCACTAACATGTTTAATTTAACTTACAATAGAAAAAGAAAACCCGTCTGACAGCTGTATATAGAGACACAGAATAAGACAGGACTTTCGTGCTCCACAGCTGAATGCTAAATTCAATTTACAGAACTTTCTCAGTTTATATATGATAGTATTAGAAGTTAAATTAAACATTTGACAAAGTTGTATTCCTTCAATTCCCCCTTTGGGAGTTCTAAATAACTCCCACACTATATACAAATTTAAACAATTAAAAATTCATTCTTGTAACTTGTGATAGTTACAGGCACATAATGCACTCTGTGTTTGCTTTTCTGTAATTGCATGCTGACACAGAAAACAAACATGCAATCAGGGTTTGTGAAGTTCTTACGGATAATAGTCTTTTCTGGTTGGAACTGTGATTTTCTCGTGAGAGGCGTGATTAATTTGTTGAATGAAGCACTTGATACTGTGGACGCATAGATAGTACGCCAGTAGAACAAACAACAACATAATTGCTATTTCCTTTATCCACAGCCAGGGTTTACCAATCAAGTTTCCGAACCATGAAGAATTATCTTCAGTCATCTAGTGTAATTTTGCTGAAAGATCAAGAATGTCTTGTTGGATTTTGTTCAAGTTCTCTGTTGGATCCATTAACCCGGTGCAGCACTCAGGTCCGATGATGGTGCAGGCTCCTCCTTGCGTTGCTAGAATGTAATCCAAGGCCACTCTGTTCTGTAAGATCATTATCTTGTGCGAAGCGAGAGTGTCCGTGATGTTACCAAGGGCCAAAGCCGTATCATTGGCCAATTTCTGTACAGAATTCGATAAGCTTCTGACTTGATCAAGGGCTTGCAAGACACCATAAGATGGTATTAATGCTCCAAGAGTTCTTGAAAATTGGGTAGGGATGGGTTTCTGGAGAAACACTCTGTTAAGTCATTTTCCTCTTTCTTATTTACATTTACATTTATGTCAGAGGTCGCACGCCTCTGGAGCAACTAGGGGTTAAGTGTCTTGCTCAGGGACACATTGGTGTCTCACAGTGGATTCGAACCCGGGTCTCTCACACCAAAGGCATGTGTCTTATCCACTGCGCCATCACCACCCCTTATCTGTTGTAGTAACGTACACATGGGATTCTGTTCCTCTTTCAATCACAAAGCTGCAACGTTCACAAGGAATTTCACCCAGTGGAGTCGATGCTGGAGCATAATTTTGCATGCACCAATAGAACATCATTGGCAGGAGTAGATCTGTCATGATGGGAGTAGCTGAAGTTAGGTTGCAGGATGGTAATCCTGGAATGCAACACGGAGAAGCGGGAGGAATTGTTATGTTGTGACATGTATCCTTGTATAATCCACTGGTATGATGATTGAATAAGGTACACGTGTCACATTTGGAGATAGGGTGGGCCACCCATGGGATTCCTGCTCCTACTGAAGGTGCGTGTGGCATGCAAACGTTCTTCCCAGCAAACAAGGCATTTCTTGATATATTCATCAGCTCTAAGAATGTTGTTTCTGGAGTCCACACTTTGTGCGATGTCCATGATGCTTAGTAGAACGATAATCTTGATCATGTTGATGGATGACTGAAGGTTTCGTATGTGAGTCTCTGCGTTGTGTATTTTTTTTCTTTCGTGATGGTTGGTTCGGTAGTGGGTCTAGTCTAGGGGTGGCACGGTACATGAAAATACATCCGAACCGTTCGGTTCGCTTGTCTCGGTTCGGTGCGTGTGCGCGAGCCACGAGAGAACACTGTATCAGCGCCACTGATCGCAGCGGCAATGAGCACTGTGATCACTTGATTAAAAAAACACATTTCAGCGTTAGATTGCTTCTTATTTAACAAACGAACAAATAATTTGCTAGTTAACTGGAAATGTTTATTTGTATTAGTACATCCGTGCCGCGAGATGTTTCAAAAGTGGTGGGGACAATATCGACCCTGGCAAAAAATGGTGGGGACATGTCCCACCCGCAAATTACGCCTATGATGACGAGACACGAGGAGAAATTGCAAACTGTCCGACATAGCCCACATAGCTCTCACTACAGATGGATGGACCTCCCAACTGGACCTCCAGGGCCACTGAAAGTGTCCCCACAGTGACCGCTCACTCACTATATTACTTCGAAATGGTAAATGAGAAGCTGCGTTTTGCAAACTAGCCCCATTTATTAAATAAATAAATTAATAATTAGATAATTAAGCTATATAACATGTGCTGAAGTAATTTTTTGGAGTGTTAAAGATTAAAAGAAAAAATAACAACAAGAACCGTACAGAACCGAAAACCGTGACCCTAAAACCGTGATATGAACCGAACCGTGGGTTTTGTGAACCGTGCCACCCCTAGTCTAGTCGTTCTCTTGAGGTTTTCTTGTGGCTTCATACGCAGATGACGAGGTCGGTGCGTATGGGTCCCGGAACAGTCATCAAGTGGTGTCTGCACAGAATAAGAAAGAAAACAAAGGACAGGAGAGCAGTTTTTGTTCAAACACTAGGATTGTGAACTTTTTTCGAGTCTGCTAGGCAGTAGAGCAGTATTTGTTCAAACACTATGGTTGTAAACTTTTTCTGAGTCTGCTATTGTTGTTCCCTCTTTCCCTATTTCTTAAACCCTTTGACACCTAAGGAACAGTGAGGTAATGATGGGAGTCTTCACCCCAGGGTTAACCCCCGACGCCTGTTGCATTCTGTTCTTCCCGGGGCTCCTCACTGGTTCTGTGTCCTAACCTATCCCTGAAGGTGGGGGAACAACTTTACAGTGTGACACGTGAGTCCAGGTTTTTCTTTCCCTGACACAATACTGCAGCTGCTGTAATCAACATCACTTGATGTGGCCCCTTAGGCTCTAATGGCTTTTTTCTGAATTACTTTATCATGACCCATTGACCTGGGATGATTGTGTGTCCACCTTCTGGTGGAGTATGCCAACATGACTCAACTCTCTCTCTCTGGCACTCTGTACCGCCTTTGTTAGGTTTTCACAGTAAGCAATCAGGGCATCTGAGGCAATGTGTACATCAGCATTTCTAAGATCAATCACACCTGGCATCTGCATGGGGCGTCCAGTAATAATCTCATGAGGGCACAGTTCTGTTACTCCTACTGTTATGTTAGGTGATGCTCTCATACTACACAGTACTGCTAGCAGTGCTTCGACCCATGGTACCCCTTCCTGATGCATTTTGCTTAGTCTGGTTTTGATTGTTCTGTTCGATCGTTCAACCTGTCCTGATGCTTGTGGCCTGTATGGGCAGTGAAGGTTCCACTTAATCTTCAAAATTCTAGACACTTCCTTGACTACCTGTCCTGTGAAGTGTGTACCTTGATCTGAGTCAATGCAATCTGGTAATCCCGATCTGGGAAAGAAATCAGTGACAAGACATTTAGCAGTATGTGCAGCTGTAGCACGCCCTGTTGGATAAGCTTCTACCCATCTTGAGAACTTATCTATTACTACCAAAACATCAGTTTTTCCCTTACAACGAGGCAATGATATGTAATCAACTTGCAGGTGACGAAATGGTCCTGGTGGAGCTGGGGTATGTGCTGCTGGTGTAGTGGCTGCTGGTATATCATTATTTTTCTGACATGTAACACACCTCTTGGCTGTTTCTGTGGCTACATTTCTGAATTTTGGATTCCACCACTGATTTGAGAACCTGTGATTCATCGTTGCTGGACCACTGTGACCCAAATTGTGTATTTGTTGAGCCAAATATGGCAACAGTGATTCGGGAGCGACATACTTTCCCCCTTTGGTCCAGCACCCGGATGAATCCACTGTGGCTCCTTTGTCTAACCATATCCATGCTTCATACAGAGGAACGTCTTTGTACAGATCAATTATTGATTCAGGAGGCATAATTGTCTTCTGTGCTGCACTACCTGAACACACTTGTACAGTTGCATAGAAACAAGCCTGTTTAGCCGCTATATCAGCAAGAGCATTACCTTTAGCTTCCGTAGTATTAGTTGTGAGATGTGCTTTCACTTTGATCACTGCTAATTTCTTTGGAAGTTTCATGGAAAACATTAGATCTTTCACTAATTCAGCATGCTTAATGGGGGATCCAGCAGAAGTTAGAAACTGTCTGGTTTGCCAAATGACACCAAAATCATGAATTACCCCAAAAGCATATCTGGAATCTGTGTATATATTAGCAACCGATCCTGAAGCTAGCGTGCATGCTCTTGTTAAGGCTACTAGTTCTGCAGCTTAAGCTGAAAAATGATCTGGAAGACGACCTGAAGCAACCACTTCAGTGGTGGACGTTACTGCATAACCTGCTCGTCTGTTACCTTCAATGACTTGAGCTGAACCGTCAGCGAACAACTCAAATTCTGAATTCTCTATGGGAGTTTCTTTTACTTCACTCGTAGGGGTATATGTAAGCGTAACACAATCATGTGTCATTTCTCCTTCATCCTCTAACAAAACTTCAGTCATAGCAGACATCATACATGAGGACGGATTCGTGACAGGTGCACGCTGTAAGACAATATTCGGGGCTGTGAGAGTTGCTAACCAATTTCCCCAGCGAGAGGAAGTGACAGAAGTGACTTTTGCTTGATTCATTAATGCGGACACTGCGTGTGGACATCTTACGTTTACAGACTGTCCAAACACCATCCCTGATGAAGCCTGAAGCGCTAGATGCACTGCCTGTACTGCTCTGAGGCATGGGCCCATACCTTGAGCTACTATGTCAAGTTTAACAGAATAGTAATGAATTGGGCGTAAACTGCCCCCATGATCTTGCATTAGACATGCAGTCATTAAGCTTAAATGTTCATGGACATAAAGCACAAATGGTCTATCAGTTTGGGCAATTCCTAATGCTGGTGCTTGACATAGTGCTCTCTTCAAATCATTGAACGCTTTGAGGTGACATTCTTCCATACAAACAGTATCAGAATCTTTACCATGGCCTTTCAACAAGTCATAGAGCGGCTGTGCAATTGAGGCATAGTCTTCAATCCAAGGTCTACAGTAACCTGCTGTTCCTAAAAATGATCGGAGTGTTTTAATGGTAGTAGGCGGGGGTATGGCTTTGACTGAAGCCGCTCGATCCTGTGTAATGGATCTATTTCCTGCACCAATTGTTTGACCCAGAAATGTGACTTGCTTTTTAGCAATTTGAGCTTTGTGAAAGCTGCATTTGTGTCCTTTCTTATGCAAATAGTCCAACAATGATGCCAATTCAGTTTGATGTACCTCGTGATCTGTAGAGGCAATCAAAATATCATCGACATATTGGATCATAGTGGACTGTTTTACCGGACATTCTGGGTCACACAAATCACGTCTGACAGCCTGATAGTATATGGTTGGGGAGTTTTGAAATCCCTGTGGCAAACGTGTCCACTGGTATTGCTCATAGTCAACTGTGAAAGCTAACCATGGCTGGCTGTCAGAGTGCAACGGTACAGAAAAGAATCCATTAGACATATCAATTACTGAAAAAATCTTACTCTAATGGTATGCCATTACAAATTGTGGAAGGATCTGCCACTAGAGGGGTGATTTTATCAATATTTTTATTGGCTACTCTGTAGTCTATTGTAAGTCTCCATGTCCCATTGGATTTCTTGATGGGCCATATGGGCGAGTTACAGGGACTATTGGTTTTAACTAGCACTCCCTGCATCAGCAACTTTTCTACAATAGGTTTGATTCCCTGTATAGCTTCCTTATTGATCGAATATTGTTTGGTGACCGGGGGTGGAGTCCCCGTCAATTTAATTGGTTCTACACCTGTCAACAAACCACAATCATCCTTGTCTTTAGCCCAAATTGGATGATTCTGTAAGAAAGCATACTCAGGAGGGATCACATTATTGGTAGAAACTTGTGCTGAGAAAATTTTAATGCTAGCAGATTCTGAGGACACGTCTAAAGTTAGATGTATTTGTCTCAGGAGATCCATGCCTAAAATTGCACCTGTATTTAATGGAGCACATAACAATTTTGTAATCAGAGTTTTCGGGCCAAATTGTACATCTATGGGCGGGGTTTCATACAAATCAGAATCTTCACCTATTACGCCAGTTAAAGAAAATTTGGTTTTCTTGTACGGAATGTCTAAACCTTTAGCCAATTTTGTAGGAATTATGGTAATTTCTGCACCTGTATCAAGCAAAAAATCAATTTCTTTCTCTTGTATGCTACCTTTCACAAAAATTCTTGTGTCATTATGATGGATTACAGGGGTAAGGTAGCTACTCACAGCCCCAACAATAAGTTTTTTTTCCTGGTCTTTTTGTGCTCTTAAAAGAGCCTGAGCAAGCTGTCCTAAAGTTTCAGTGGACACTTGCGGAACTGCTTCCGGGTTGTAAGCAGGCTGAGAAGGAGCAGAATTATGCATAGCATTTCTTTTAGTATCTTGCAATTTCTTCCTACACTCTTTCTCCCAATGTCCTAATCTTCCACAATAGTGGCAGCTGCCTTCTTTTTTAGACCACCTGTTTTCTTGTTTTGCTGTGCTAAATGTAGCTTCTGCTACTCTCACTTTGGCTTTAACATCAGCATCTCTTTCCCATGCAGCTAACCTGTCAACGTTACTTCTGAGAGTTCTGTTAGACCAAGTTAGATCTAGGAATGGCAAAGCTCTTCTGTATTCGGCTACAAGGCCATCTGACCAGATACGAATTAGTGGTCCTTTGTCATCGAGCACACTTCAGAATCATCCACTATTCCACTATAAGTTATGGCTGACTGACAAAACCGTTCAGTATATTCATTTACCGTTTCTTCTTTCTTTTGTACACAGCTAGTAACTCTAGACCAGTCTATTTTGGGTCCTAAGATAGTCTTTAGGATTTTCAAAACACCTTCTCTCATATCGCCTCTACTGGCATGATCAGAAGTCACTGCAGCTTCAAAACTGTTGAATTCAGAATCAGTTAAAATTTGTGACATTAACTGTGTGACTTCTGTTAACGACATGTCATATAGACGAATTTTGCTGATCAATGCCCTTCTAAATTCAGAAAACTGTTTACGAGGTGAGGGTAAACTTTTAGAGAGTCGTTCTATATCCTTAGGTCCAAGGGCTTTTGCGACAGTTTGTATTTGGACTACAGAAGGGTGGGTAGAAACACTTTCATTTTCCTCAATTCCCTGTGATCTTTTTCTAGCTCCACACACATAAACTGAATTTACAGGCTTATCAGTGACTGATTGGATGGCTACATCTGTTTCAAAGAACGCTCGTAAATCAGGGTAAATGTTATCAGGCTGACTTACTTCTTCCACATCAGTTTTTTCTGCATCTTTGTTGCGGTTCAATTTCTTGGTCAACGCGGAAACTCTAGCACGTAGCTCTTTGTTCTCTTTCTCTAGCTCTGAGTTATGCTGAGACTGTTCTGTAGCTTTTGCTAAAAGAAATTCTCTATGGCAACAAATTATGGCTTTCGCATTGATCTTGCGAATACTTGCTCCTAGTACTTTTTTACACTCTTCTACAGACCAAATCTTATCTGGATGAATCTCATATTTCTGTGTTAGTTCTTGTCTAACTTTTTCAGTGACTATTAGATCCATCTGTTCTCCTAACAGTGTTTTAAATTCGCTATCTGACCACAAAGGAGTAGCAAGACCACCTTTTTTAGTTGTGGAGATTAGTCTAGCACTTTTCTTAATCATTTTGTGGATTTCTTTGTTACCACACAAACACTAAACTTCTCTGATCACAGAGGGTACGCTTGTTAACACAAATCAACTATTGTTAAACTTCCTTGTTACCAACACATCACAAACTATTAGTACGTTACGCTAATCTTCCCTAAAAGAAAAATGCAAAAGGATCTTTCACCTTCTTAACTTTTAGAGGATAAAACAAACAAAAACACTAAATCTTCTCTGATCAAAAGAGGCTACACTCGATAACACAGTTAACCTTCCTTGCCCAGAGCAAAGGGTAACACACAAAATATTAGCACGTTACGCTAATCTTCTCTAAAAGGAAAATGCAAAGGATCTTTCACCTTCCTAACTTTTAGAGGATAAACACATCCCTGTTTGAACAGAGGTTCACCAATATTAACAGGTAATGTTAACCTTCCCTAACTTTAGAGGATACCTTCTCTAGCAACGTAGAGGCTATACTTTCATCTTTAAAATAAACTTTTAAAGGGTAACTTTGTTAGCCAAACACTGCAGCTGTCTGATAACTGTTCTCTGACGGCGCAGAGATTTGTACTGGTCTTCAGTGGTTCTTTGAATAGAGTGAAACTCACCGAATCGTTGTTTGAATGAAAAGATTCAGTCTGGAAAACTCAGTCAGCTTTGTTGAGGTCCAGTTGAGATTCAGTTCTGGAACTCAGTCAGAAAGTTCATTCTTTGTTGAGATCTTTGTTGAGCTTGAGGTTTTCAAGATTCCGTCTGGAACTCAGTCAGAAAGTTGAATTCTGGTTGAGGTTTGAAGTTTCAGGATTCAGGTGAAGTTAATTCTATCTGGAATGCAGTCAGATCTTTGAGCTTGAATTCCAATCTGGATTCAGGTGAAGTTAATTCTATCCGGGTCACGGCACCATCTGTAGTGATCTTTTTCTTTGTAGAAAAGTTAGAAGCTCAGACCAGGAGACGGTGGAGGTTTTCCAAGCAGAAGTTCTTTATTGCTTGTCGGTAGCTGCAGTCATTCCAACATCGTCTGACTTCTTGAGTCAAACATCGTAATGGGTCAATGACGTATAAGGCCTTTGAGAGGCCCATTTTTAAAATACTTGAAATAATATATTTGGCTATTTTCTAAACATTTGGAGTGTAGTCTACACATGCATGTGTGTGAAAACTTCAAACAAAGATATTTTAGTGCTTTTAAGCTCAAATGAATAGGGCAACGACCTTAAAAAAGTAATTTGGGGCGACCGTAATTTATCTTAAAATTAATAGATTTCCTTTACATAAGTTATATTTTAAGAAGTATCAGTAATTAATTGAACGGTTTAAGAAAGATATACTCATGTGTCCTTTCATTTATTGCAAATGATGTTAAATACATTTTTTATCTATAATGGCAGTGTCACCCTCATAAAGCAATTACATCTTTTTTTTTACTCATATAATCCATAAAACTGATTTAAAATGTGTAGATATAGTATCCACTTATTGATGTTATACCAATTCATTATATTTCAACCAAAATGGACAGACATTATTTTTTGAATTTACTACAGAATTGAATATGGTTGTTACCCCACATGACAAGTGGTCGCCCCACATGATGAAAAACAGCAGGCAATTAAGACTATTCAATGATTTTGATAGTTAAAACACATTTAATGAAATTTTATGAAGAATCAGCATATCCATTTCATTTGACACATTTCATAACATTTACAGTTTCCTCACCATTTCATTTGACACATAACCATCATATTAATATTTTCAATACTAATGCATTAAACGCTTGGACATAACATTGAACAGCATTTTCCTTTTTCATTTTCATTTCATTAATCACTTAAACATACAATGTTTGCCTTTTCATTTCCATTTCATTTAACAGTTGAACATAGCAGCATTCTGCAGACACATTGAACAGCATTTTCCTTTTTCCATTTTCATTACATTAATCACTTAAACGTACAATGTTTGCATTTTTCTTACGATTTCATTTAACACTTGAACATAACAGCATTCTGCAGACACATTGTAGGCATTTCTTTAACCCCAGCAATTTCTGAACGCTACCCAGTCTTGGCAGGTCAACTTTGAGAAGCGTGAAGTTGCTGGCTCGGGTTCTGAAATGACAGCATGAACATCTTTCCTAAAGTAGAAAGTAACATTTGGAGTTTTTGGCCATAAGAACAAGTTCTTGTCATCAGACTGTCACATACAACTTATCTGCAGTTCCTCTTCCACAACTTTTAGGACCTGACCTACATATGGAAGCTCGTCGTAGGTTACTATCACAAACCTTCCACATAGATCTTGGACACTTTCTTCTTGCCTAGGTGGCTCAGGTGGAGAGCTTGAGGGGTCCTCAGGTTTCTCGGTTTGCTGTATGGTGGCTTTCAGGTCTACCATTTTTGGCTGGTAACAAGGGCATGGACTCATCTCGAAGCGCTTGCAGAAGCAAGATACTTCCCTGTCTGTTATCTTTGCAGGCTGTGATGACACAACTTGGTGTATCTTCATGGTGCCTTTTACAGCCTCCAAATTGCCAGGAATCAACTCGTCACATTTTTCAATGCTCTCACTTGTCACCCAGTAGAGAGTGATACTTGAGCTTCTTTTTGTCAGCATCTCATAAAGAGCTTTTGGTGTCTGCAGCTCACCTCCTCTGTTAACATAGAGATCCGCTTCTCTCTTTATTGCCCCACCAATCCCATCTGGGGCCCCCTTTCCATGAGATGTAGCTGCCTGTAGCGAGCAGTCTTTTCTTTGCTTGTTAGTGGGGCCATCTAGAAAAAAAGTATATTTAAACATACACAGAGTTAGAAAAGGAATTGGAAAAAGTAGAATGAATGCTTAATATTCACACATTTCTCTGATAAAAACATAATAATAAAAAAGTAGTAAGCTTAGTCCTCTCTTAAGTAGGATGGAAATTATTGAAATTTAGAAAAAATGTGGTGAAATGTAGAAAGTTGTTTAAAACAACTAAATGCATATAATGAATGAAAACATTTGCATACAGAAACTACAAATACATGATATGTGTTTTCTATCATTTAAGCAATCAGTGGCGGTCGCCCCAGATGATGCTCGGTCGCCCCAGATGATGTTTTCAAGTTTAATCAAGTATAACAGGCTAATGCTTAACTATAGAACCCAAGCTAGCTTCTTCTCACCACATATCACTGACAAATTTACATTAAAAATAAAGATTTGCATATAAAACTTATTATTTACAGTTTTAGGTTGGTCGCCCCACATGATATCAAAATGTGACGTATACACTGCAGCAGTTTTAAAGAGGATTTGTTTGTAAAAATGAGAGTGACTACTCAACTGCTAGTTGTCTCTGTGGGACCCTCACCATGAGGCTGGCTGATGCAACATCCTCTTTGAGATGATTGTCAAAATAAAAGTCCCTTAATTGTATTTTCTTGATGGTCGCCCCAGATGATATTTCAGACAATGAACATCTTCGGACAAGATTTGTTTGTTTATTATGATTGAAATGTGTGTACAAATGTTTCATAACTTTGTCAATCAATGGAAAACAAGTTTAAAATTATGCCAAATAGGGTAAGGATTATATTTAAATTATTTTAGTTTGATTTAAAACCAGTTGTCCAAACAGAAGTCAAGGCCGGACGGTCGCCCCACATGATGTTTTCACACTTCCAAAAAAGTTTCAAAAAAGAAAATGGCCAATAAGCCAATTATTTTTTAAAGAAATAAGAGTGGGCATATGTATAAGGGAGGTGGTAGACATACATGTTATAATTTTATTCATTTTAATGTTTATTAATTGGTAAAAAGTTCAGTCGGACAGAAAAAGCAAGCGTCACGTCTTTGACCCATACACATTATAAGAGGGAGGGATTACATTGTGATGGTGGAAACTCGTATACAGGTTTAGTAACCTGTATTAAAAGAGAGAGGGAAAAACCTATTCAAACCCTGAAACTCCAGAACAGGAATGACAGGACTCTCTCTTGCTAAGACAAAAGCTCGCGAGAGTCTCCAAGAGTTTAACTAACATGTTTCATTTAACTTACAATAGAAAGAAAACCCGTCTGACAGCTGTATATAGAGACACAGAATAAGACAGGACTTTCGTGCTCCACAGCTGAATGCTAAATTCAATTTACAGAACTTTCTCAGTTTATATATGATAGTATTAGAAGTTAAATTAAACATTTGACAAAGTTGTATTCCTTCAGGTTCTGCAACGAGTGAAGAAAAACTAAAGGGTTGTGATCAGTAAAAACCACCAGAGGTCCCTCAGATGAACCCACATACACTTCAAAGTGTTGCAAAGCCCAAATTAGTGCAAGCGCCTCCTTTTCAATCACAGAATAATTAAGTTGAGAAGAATTAAACTTTTTAGAAAAGAATCCAACTGGGTGATCAATTCCGTCTTCATAAGTCTGTAACAGAACGGCACCAGCACCTACATTGCTGGCATCCACTTGCAACTGAAACACTTGATCAAATTTTGGAGCTTTCAAAACGGGATCCTCTGTAAGAAGCATTTTTACCTTTTCAAGGGCTTACTGACAACCCGACGTCCAACAAAAGTCTACTCCACCCCGCAATAAATTTGTCAGGGGGGCCACCACTGTACAAAAATTCCTACAAAAGCAACGATAAAAACCCACCATTCCAAGAAATCGCATAAGTTCTTTTTTTGTTGTAGGCATGGGGTAATTATCAATCGTTTCTACTTTTGCACAGGGCGCACTTGGCCTTGCCCAACCATTTTCCCCAGGTAAACTACTGTGGCCTTGGCAAACTCACATTTGAACAAATTAACGGTCAAATTTGCCTCCACAAATCGATCAAATAGTGCTCTAATTTGAACAATGTGTTCTTCCCAAGTTTGACTATACACGACGACGTCATCCAAGTAAACAGCGCTTCCACTCAAACCAGAAATAACTCGATTCATTAAACGCTGGAAAGTTGCGGGAGCATTTCGCAACCCGAAACTCATAACGTTGTACGAAAATAATCCCGACGGTATAATGAAAGCAGAAATTTCGCGAGCTCTTTCAGTTAAAGGCACTTGCCAGTAACCTTTGAGTAGATCAAACTTGCTAACAAATTCTGCGTTTCCCACCTGATCAATACAATCCTCAATTCGAGGCAATGGAAATTAATCCGGTTTTTTTACGGCATTTACCTTTCGGTAATCCGTACAAAATCTAAATGATCCATCAGATTTGTTCACCATCAATGATGGAGAAGCCCAACTAGAAAAAGAAGGTTCAGCGATACCATTTTCCAACATATAATCAACTTCCTTCTCTAATTGTTGTTTTTTGGTTCGCAGATACTCGATAGTAGCGCTGATGAATTGGAGCCAAATCTCCCACATCAATGTCGTGTTCAATAAGACTTGTAGCTCCGAAGACATTTAGCTCCGAAGCTCTGGAATAGCCTTCCTGATATTGTTCGTAGCTCAGACTCGCTCTACCAGTTCAAAACTAGACTGAAGACGCATCTATTTAGCCAGGCATTCATATAAATTTTTTATCTCACAGTTACTGTAAATTCGGCCTCTAGTTCATAAACGCCAGAGGAGAACTGGCCCCCGACTGAGCCTGGGTTCTCCCAAGGTTTTTTTTTCCCCATTGGGTCATCTGATGGGGTGTTAGGACACCATTAGGTCACTGGATGGAGTTTTTCGGTTCCTTGCCACTGTTGCCTTTGGCTTGCTCAGTTGGGGATATTCAAATTAATTAACCAATCATACCATTAGCTCTACCAAACTTGGATGTCTTTTTTCCAGTAATAAACAAACATTGTTAAGTTGTTTTGATTGATACTGTGAAGCAGCTTTGATACAATCTGTATTGTGAAAAGCACTATATAAATATATTTGACTTGACCTGTACGAGACGGAGTATCGGGAAACAGTGTAGTATATTCAAAAATCAAATTAATCACATCGGTACGCTGCACCTCCGTTAGCGCTTCTGAATTGTGTAAATGACCCTGAAGAACAGAATCTCCAGGATCAATCTCATCCTGAACCCCACCTATCAGAATTGAAGTGGTTGACAATTCAGCATCACAGCTCAAAGAACCCGTAAGCAGCACTGATTTAATACCATAACTAGGTATATCAACGTTGTCTTGGTTTGTTTTAGTGTCATCAAAATCTCCGGACTCAAAAAGGTTTTAGCAAATTTACATGACACACTCTAGTCTTTTTCCTATCTGGCGTATTAATCAAATAGTTAAGATCAGAAATTTGACGAGCAACAGTATATGGACCTGCAAACTTGGCCTGAAATGGCAACCCCACATGGCAATGGCAAGAGAGCAAGAACTTGATCACCCATTTGAAAAGAACGCAATTCGGAACGACGATCAAAAAGTCGCTTCATTCGATCTTGTGCTCTACTCAAAGATACTTTTGCCAATTGACAGGCTTCAAAACTTCGTCTGCGAAAATCACTCAAATATGCTAAAATATTTTTTGGTGGATCAAACTTTTTCCAATCTGCAGCCAAAATAAAGGACCACGCACTTCATGACCAAAAACAAGATCATTCGGACTAAATCCGGTACTCTCCTGAGCGGCTTCTCAAGCTGACATCATCAACCAAGGTAATCCAGCTTCCCAATCCTGATTCATCTGAACACAGTAAGATCTTAGTAAAGACTTTAATGTTTGGTGAAATCTTTCCAGCACTCCCTGACTTTGAGCGTGATAAGCACTGGAAAGATTGTGTTGAATATGAAGCTGTTTTAAAACTTGACCAAACAAGTTGGAAGTAAAATTACTTCCTTGATCAGATTGAATAATTCGGGGTATTCCGAACACGGATATAAACTGAGTTAGTGCTTTTACAACTAACCTTGCGGTTAGCGAACGTAACGGGTACACAGCTGGATATCTAGTCACTTGGCAAATAACCGTAAGCAGATATTCATTCCCCGCCTTTGACCGAGGTAATGGCCCAACACAATCCACAATAAGATGCTCAAAGGGTTGACTAACAGCAGGAATTGGACATAGAGGGGCAGGTTTCATAGACTGACTTGGTTTTCCCATAAGCTGACATGTTCGACACAATTTAATATACTTCGATATATCACGCTTCAATTTTGGCCAAAAGAAGTGTTTCAAAAGCAATTTGTATGTCTTTTTAACTCCCAAATGTCCAGATGTGTCATGTGCCGTTTTTAAAACAAGTTGACGGAGAGACTGAGGGACTACAATTTGCAGAACCGGATCACCAATTACAAATTCCCCTTTCGGCACCCACTTTCGGACCAACAAATCTTCCTCTAGATCAGGGGTGTCCAAACTCGGTCCTGGAGGGCCACTGTCCTGCAGAGTTTAGTTCCAACTTGCCTCAACACACCTGCTTGTAAGTTTTTAGCATGCCTAATGACCTTCAACAGCTAATCAAGACCTTGATTTGCTGTTTCAGGTGTGTTTAATTGGGGTTGGAGCTAAACTCTGCAGGACAGTGGCCCTCCAGGACCGAGTTTGGACACCCCTGCTCTAGATAATACCCAGAAGGAAGATTTACGATTGTATCATAAGGGACAACTCGATCAAACAATTCAGTAAGCGTAACGTCAGTCTTTTGTCCCTTAATCAGGTCATCGCGTGACACAGACAAGAAAGAAGGGATTTCTAGAGGTGCCCCCAACATCTCTTTAGTTTCGGATGTAACAGCAGGTATTTTACTCATAGACCTGGTTACCACGCATGACGGAAACCCATTCAAAGAACAGGAAAAATTCTCATCACTTGTGTCAAAAGTCAACCTAGATGGTGTGACGACCAAATTTGGTGAAACATTCTGCCAAACTCGTTCACCAGCCAAATCATTTCCCAGGATTACCTGTACCCCGTCCACAGGCAAGCAGGAACGCACAGCAACTTCCACTTCTCCCTGGATCAAATCAGAATGCAAAACAATTTTATGTAAGGGAACAGACATCACATTCAGACCAATTCCCCTAATCAACACATTGTTCCCTGTATAAGAGTCATTTGAAAAAGATAAAGTAGACTCTAAGACAAATGTTTCTGATGATCCGGTGTCACGGAGAATTTTAACAGGTATATCCTCCGCAGAATTTACCAATCTGAACGAACCATCTGTAACAAATGGAGAAAATGTTGACATAGGTGACAAGGAACTCTTTTGCACATTATTTAATTCTGAGGTAGTCACCGCCAAAACGACAGGTTTCACTGAAGTCGACTTAGATTTCAACAACGAACATTCATTCTTCCAATGACCAAACTCATTACAATAATTGCAGGTGTTTTCCCGATCATTCCCTCTAACAAAGCCAAGACGCTGTTTATCAGGTATACCACCCAAAATTTTTGGAGACCTATTAAAATCATGCCACAATTGTCTCTTTTCTCCAGCATTTTTATAGCCAAAAGAGGTTTTATGAATCAAAGAAAATTCATCGGCCATAACAGCCCCCTCATATACTGTGTCGGGTTTGCGCTCACAAATATATGTTACTACACGTTGCGACACAGAGTTTTTAAACTGTTCGAGCAAGATCAACTCCTTCAAATCGTCTAACGTTTTCACGTCAGAAGCTGTACACCAACGATTGAAATGGGCCGAAATATCATGCACAAACTCAACATGCGTTTGACTATCAATTTTCTTCCAGGACCTAAATTTTTGTCTATAGGCCTCTGGGACCAACTCATATGCCCTCAATACTACATTCTTAACAGTCAAATAATCCTGAGCATCTTCCACACTAAGAGACAAATATGCTTCTTGAGCTTTTCCTGTAAAAACAGACTGTTGCATTAGCGTACATTCCTCACCTGGCCAATTCCGTGCTTTTGCCACACGTTCAAACCAAAAGAAACGTTCAACATCTTCCTCGTCAAATCTAGGGATCAATCTCATATTAGTCACTACATCAAATTTACACGAAGCCAAGTCACGTTCTACTGACTCCTTCCGTTAAACGAAGTTTACAGTCTTTTATCAGATCTAATCGGTAACGTTCAAGATCAAGCTGTTGTTGTTGTAACTGTAGTTTAGACATCTCAACGCGATTTTGTGCTTCTACCATTTCCTTTTTCATTTCCGTTTGAATTAACAATTGTTTTTGTTGTTCAAATGTTAGTTGAGACATGGAGGCAGCACTAACAAAAGCTGAACCGTCTTCCAGGGATTGAGACTCCAAAATTCCGCGTTCAGATAACTCAGTCTTAATCATAGTTTTAATACTACCTTTTTGACGTTTATCTTGACTTGACTTTTGTAATGAGTTGCAAGTTCTACTAGTTGGTCTTTAGTAAGAACATCCAACAGATCCTCGGACGGAGAACTAATAAATTCCTCAACCTTTAAATCCATGGTGGAAGACAAACATACGGCTACTTATTTTCCACAAAAATATATATCTGAGGGGGTAAGAATTGGACAAACAATTCCCTCTATCTAAACTTATCCCTAATCTTCGTATAGTTACTTGCAGCGGGTTCTTACACTGTAAACCAGTGTTTGAAATGGCAACCAATTAGCAAGTCACCATTACAAAACACGGACGTGTTCCCGAGACAACTGCTCTAGCTGCTTTCACCATACAAAAAAATAAATAAATAAATAAAATAAAGAAGATCAGAGTATCCCGTTAAGGATACCCCGCTAAACCTAAACAGGGAAAAGCATATCCAACAAAAGACCTCCCCCAAACATACAAATATAGTCAAAACTTACCGAAGCAAACTTCCCGTGAAATAGTCTTAATCAAAAAAACAAACCAATCACTACAATCCTCCACGAAATTTCAAAATTCAATATTCAAACATTACTAAAAGAGAGAAGAAAAAAACACATTTAACGAATTAATCATCGGTTTAACGAATTAATAATCAGATAAACTAAATTAATTACTTAACCAAACAAACAAAGTTATGGACGAGCCCACATTTGTCAAGACCGGCTCAAAGCCGTGGCAAATGAAATGGAGGACGCAGTGATTGGATTGAAAAAAATATAACATTTATTTACATTAATGTTAGAACAGAAAATAAAGAAACGTGGTCGTCTGTAATGTCTGTCAAGTGCATGGATGTGAATGTATCAGCCACAAAAACAAGAATACTAAACCAAACACAAAATGACCCGGAGGAAGACTTCCTTCTACGCTTCTTCTTCTATTAGAGTTTTTTGGCGGTTGGCACACAATGAAATGGTGCATTACTGCCACCAGCTGGTATGGAGTGTGGAACTGAATGACTGCTATTACTTACTTTCATTACAAAAAAAAAATAAAAAAAAAATAAAAAAAAAATTTCAATCCTCTCAATCATATTAATTATTCTAAAATAATGAAAAACAATTCCATAACACTTTTCTTTAGAATTTTTCCTAAAAATTTCTACTAATCAAACCGTACTCTTTCCTTTTTCAAATTTTGGATCATTTCCCTCCTTTTTCCCTCATATTTTTTATAGTGTATCATGACGTGTTCTATTGTCTCTTGTTGTTCACAGTATTCATATCTGCCGGTGTTATGTTTACCTATTTTAAATAAAGTGCTGTTTAGTCCTGTATGTCCAAATCTAAGTCTAGATATAATTGTCTCATCTCTCCTTTTCCTTCCTGTACATCTCATTTCCCCCACTTTCTTCAAAATTTTATAAAACCATCGTCCTTTTCTCTCTTCTTCCCATTGCTTTTGCCACCTTTTCTTCAAACTGTTTAATAATGATCTTCATTTCCATCTTACTGATGTTAACTTCTACATCAATGTCTTCTCTTTTTGTGGCCTCCTTTGCAGCCTTATCTACCTTTTCGTTTCCTTTAATTCCAATATGTGCTAGGTACCCACACAAATATAACTGTAATACCCATCATTTGAATTCTACATAATGCTTGATGAATTTCTATCAATATATCGGCTCTACTATCTGAATGACTGCTCTGTAAACTGACTAATGATGCAGAATCTGAACAAACAATAGTTCTCAATGGTCTTACTTCCTCTATCCACTTTACTGCTAACAGAATTGCTAACATTTCTCCTGTATATACTGATACATTATCACTTATCCTCTTCGCTATTAAAATATGAAACTCTGGAACAAAAAAAGCTACTCCTACCCTATTATCTAAACTCTTTGATGCATCTGTGTAAATCTGAATATAACTATAATAATTATCAATATATTCCTGTACAGTATACGAGTCAAAAATTAACCCCATGTCTTTGTTCTTCTTTCCTAATAATACTAGATCTACTTTTACTTCTGGTAATATCCAAGGTGGTACTATTGGTAATGGTACTGTTGGACTGATTTTTAATTCCGTTAATTTTAACTCTGTTGCTTTTTGTATAACTGTCCACCCAAAGCTTTTTGTCTCCCTCTTCTCCTTTTCCCAACAAGATTTTAAAGTGATTTGTGCTGGGTGATCTTCATTATGGCCCTTTATATTAACCCAATAATTCAGAGATAGCTGTATTCGTCTCAACTCGAGTGGCATTTCTCCCATTTCCACCTGCAGTGCTGCCGTTGGAGTTGTTTTAAATGCCCCTGTACATAATCTCAAAGCCTGAAACTGAATGGTATCTAATTTTTTTAAGAGATGTGCTTGATGCCGATCCATACACCACACATCCATAATCTAATACTGATCTAATTAATCCACAATAAATTGCCTTCAGTGCTGTTCTGTCAGCTCCCCAATCACTTCCCACCAAACACCTCATAACATTTAACACCTTCCTACATTTTTCAATTACTTTCTGGATATGTACATCCCATGTTATTCCCTCATCAAACCATATCCCCAAAAACTTAAAGCACTTCACTCTTTCCAATTCTTGATTATATAACTTTAGTTTTACCTCAGTACATATTCTTTTCTTTGTAAATAACATTATCTTTGTCTTATCTACTGAAAACTTAAACCCCCATTTATATGACCACTCTATTTTCGTAATAGCTTCCTGTAGCTTTTTAATAATAAATTTCAGATTTCTTCCCCTCTTCCAAATCGCCCCATCATCCGCAAAAAGTGAAAATCCCATCCCATTCTCTATTTCCCTGTACACATCATTTATTAATATGGAGAACAATAAAGGACTTATTATACTCCCTTGAGGTGTTCCGTTTTCAACAAAATATTTCCTTGAATAACTCTCCCCTATTCTGACTTGTATCAATCTTCCTTGTAAAAAGTCCTTAATCCATCTACATTCTTCCTTTGATACCTAATTTACATATTCTAATTAACAAACCTTCTCTCCACATCATATCGTAGGCCTTCTCTATGTCAAAGAAGACGGCCACTACACTTTCTTTGTTTACTTGTGCTTTTCTAATTTCATGCTCTAAACATACAGCTGGATCCATTGTATTTCTTCCTTTCCTAAAGCCACTTTGATATTTGGCTATATATCCGTTCTTTTCCATATAGTACGTTAACCTTACATTTATCATTTTCTCCATTATTTTGCATATGTTAGAAGACAAGGCGATTGGTCTATAATTCCCCGGGTTTGTACAATCTTTTCCTGGTTTGTGTATTGGCACTACCACAGCCTCCTTCCAGCTCTGTGGCAGTTTTCCGTCCTCCCACACTTTATTATATAGTTCTGGTAATACCTCCTTTGAATTTTCACTGAGCTGGTTTATCATTATGTAACAAATCTGATCAATTCCTGGTGCTGACATCTTATTTTTCTGGAGAGCACGTTTTAGTTCTATCATTATAAATGGTTTGTTTAGTAGGTCATTCAAATTTTCTTCTTGCTGTAATTCTTCATTCTCCCTTATTGTAGTTTCCCTCCCTCTTTTCCCCTCTTCACTAATATTATTTGAACTTTTACAAATGCTTTAGCCAGCATCTCTGCTTTCTCCTCATCATTTAAAACTGGGTATCCATATTCTCTTTTTATCCCATTCATTCTTTTTATCATCCCCCAAACTTTACCCATTTCTGTCTCTCTTCCTACTGAGGAACAAAATTTCCTCCAATATTCTTTCTTTGCACTTTTTATGACTCTCCTTACATTTGCTAGTGACTTTTTATATTCAATAAGATTCTTAAAACAATGATTCCTTTTTAACACTTTAAAAGCTTTATTTCCAAATTGTATCGCTCTTTTTCATTCCTTTGTCCACCATGGTACAATCTTACTTTTGCACTTACCTGCCCTCTTCTTTATTGATTTCTCTGCAGCCTCTACAACAACTTTACAAAAAGAAACATTTAAATTATCAACATCTTTATTTCTATCAATTTTTCCACATTTCTTGATCACTAATATTCCTAAATGTATCCCACTCAGCACTATTGAAAGACCATTTCTGCAATCCTACTGTATCAAATTCCTCTAGACTCAATCCTACTACTATTATAATAGGATAATGGTCACTTCCTACTGTGTTCCTCTAACCACTTCCCATTTGCAAATGCCTGCTAATGAATCTGACACTAATGTAAGATCTATTGCTGATTCTGTACCAGTTCTGATATTAATTCTTGTACCACTTCCATCATTTAAACACTAAATTTGTCATCTCCATTATCTCTTCAATCACCATTCCATTAGTATCATTATAGTTATCCCATAACGTGCTATGGGCATTAAAATCTCCACAGCAAATCACCTTCCCTACTAACTGTATCATTTCATCCAGCAATTCTAATGCCAACTTATTACATGGATTATAAAAGTTAACAACTTTGATATTTCCTTCTCTGGTCCATACTTCAATTATTAAGTATTCCAACTCTTTTCCTTTCCCCAAAACTCTATATTGCATTCCTTGTTTTATAAATAATATACATCCTCCTCCACTACCCTCCCCTCTGTCTCTACGGATGCTATCATATCCTTTAATAACAAACTCCAATTCTAATTTAAGCCATGTCTCTTGAACATATAATTTCTGGTTTATTTTTTAAATCTTTAATAAATCCCTTAAATTCCTGACCATTCGCTATTAAGCTTCTTGCATTCCATTGTACAATAATCAGCTTGTCTTATCACCTGTGCCTCCCACTTCCCCATCCGCTTCAAGTCTTGTTGTGATCTGCTCCCAAGATACTTCTTTTATACCCAGAAACTTCTCAGCCCCCTTAACTATTTTAATTTTCTCTGTTTTGTGTTTAACCTGATCAGTACAATTGATCACATAGGCCAAAAACAAAATAATCTTCTCAACTGTCAATTCTGTTTTTTGTTTTCTCTGTTTGACCTGCATCTATTCTCGACACCTGGGCAGCAATGTCAATATCAACCCTTTCCCTTTGTCCTTGTACTTTCTTCACTGTCTCTGAATAACTTATGTTGTTTACTGTTTTGATCTGCTGTATTTCCACAGCCCTTTTCCTGACTTCACATCCACCATATGTTACTCTGTGTTGGCCACCACAATTACAACATTTATGCTGCACATTTTCCTTACATTCTTCCACTCTATGCTCACCTCCGCATTTGGGACACCTCTGCTTCCCTTTGCAAACTGCTGCTATATGCCCATACCTCTGACATTTGTAACATCGCAGCGGTGGAGGAATATACGGCCTAACTTGAAAGCTCATGCATCCTATTCTTACCCTTTCTGGAAGTGAAGACTCCTGAAATTCCAGAAGAACAGATAAGCTATCTACCCTTTCACCATTTATTGTTCTCAACAGTCTCTTTATTCTACTCACCTCGCCTCCACTAATACTGCGCTTGAGTTTCTCCAAGTCCTCATCTACAGGAATCCCTGTTATCACTCCCCTTGTTATACTCTAGTCTCACCCAACACCTTGCTCTCACTAATAATTTTCTTGCAAACACTTTCAATTTGCAAGGCTCTATTTTTCTGTTCCTCCGTTTTACTTATGATCAACAAGCTTCCATCTCTCAAAATCTTTGCCATTTCCACATCTCCTATTTTCTTTTTTATTTCCCTAGACACCGCTATCGGACTTAAATCAACATTCTCGTCTTCCTTTCTAAATTTGAGGATTATTTTAAAATCCTCTCTCACAACTCTTTTCCGCACAAACTCATTTCCTTCACCTGAACTGTTCTCTTCCAAACTACGTTTACTTCCTTGACTCGACATCCCCCCCAACGTTACCTCTCCTCTCCTGTATACCCCCCCGTTCCTTGTCTTCTCCTGTTAGCAACTTGTGTCCGATTGCCATTTTCCATTTCCCAATCTGCCTCTTCTTCCCAATTTGCCATTCTAGTCCAGTCACAAACCAGTTTATGCCAACCGCCAAGTCTATGAAGGTATTTTTGGTGCAAAACTACTGAACGCCTGTGACAGTGAAATTTGTAGTTGTAGAGAATAGCCACACATGTGTATAAGTAAATTTGAAGTCACAGAGAGAAATGCATTAAGGGTTGCAAACTTGTAGGCTTTTTTCTCTCCCACAAACACAACACAACAGTTACACCTTCTCAAATTCTTCATTGCAGGTGCACAAATCCTATTCTACAAATCACAAATTAATAAACTTGTGCGCTCACATTTTTGCTACAATTGCTGCAGTGAATATGGTGCAAAACGCATTTAAACACCCGCATCAAAAAATGTGAAGTCACGTACACAAACACAAGTACATAACTACAGCTGCTTGAATTTTTCGCTTTCAAGTGACAAGTTTCGCGCGCTCTCCCTTTTGCACCATATATCTCGTTAAATGTGGAGCAAAACTGACTTGTGCATCTGTAGAGGCAGTGGGCGGAGCCAACATTAATATTCATGAGTTTCCCGGGCATGCGCGTGGAACTGCTCGCTCATTTTAGTTCACTCAGAGGTTCACTCCTCGTTTCTCTGCAGGTTTAATGGGTTATTTAAAAAAAAAAGGTAAATATAGTTTCATCGCGAACTTAAACTTATGCATAATTTCATAAAGTTCATCATGTTTTTATTAGTTTACACGTTTTTTTGCATTATTTAATGACTGAATGATTGCAGGCATTCACTTCGTGTAGGCCTATAAAGTACAGCAAACTTCAACTCGTTCATTTCGTTGTACTTTTCCTTTGTACATTGCAATGATTTAAAACTCTTTTGTTGTCATTTGTTGAATGTCACTGCAATAAAAATATTATTTTTTTTTACAAACAAAATATAAATTTACAAAAAAATATCACAGGTTCCACTTTTACTGTAAAACGTACTCGGTTACTAACGTAACCTCGGTTCTCTCTAGAGAGGGAACGAGTACTGCGTAATATCTTACGCTACGGGGAAAACCTCTTTTCCACGAGATATTGAAGCAAAAAATTATCCTTAATTTTGAATTAATGTAAAACGCTGTGCAGCAGCATGCAGATATAGGCAGGACGGTTCGCGCGCCTATTGGCTGCCCTGCGGCAAACAGCAGCAGCCTATCGAGAGAGGTGCTGCGTGACATAATCCTATGGGGGCATTTCGCGCCCATTTCGTCACGTCCCGCCAGAAAAGGCCGCAATTTCGCCCTATAAATATGGCTCGATAAGGCTGGTACACTGGTTTTCATCGCCGAAGCGAACCAGAGCTGTGTATGCACGGCAAGATACGCAGTACTCGTTCCCTCTCTAGAGAGAACCGAGGTTACGTTAGTAACCGAGTACGTTCTCTTACGAGAGTATCTCTCGTACTGCGTAATATCTTACGCTATGGGGAACACAATGCAAAACGCCGTGAGTACAGGGATCCGACACCAAAGTCCCAAGGGCAGTAGCCCGGGGCTCATGTAGTGCATAATCACCATAGACTCTCAGAGAGTCGGAGAAGAGAGGCTGCAAGCATCATTCCCCATGAAATAGCATCCTATAGGGGCTAGTTATGTTAATAGTGTTTCGCACAGACAGGGTGAACGTGTTCAGCCTGAACTGGTTAAGATTACGGGTTATTCAACACCCATCGAGCCGTGTTATCGCTCAGTGAGCGATGCACAAGCAAAACTCAGCATCTGAGCCGGCACAGCAGGGCAGATAACACTGAATTCTATACCGACAGAAGCTTGGCTTGTAAGTCGGGAACCTCTAGGTTATAAAACCTTATAAATGTAGACGGCGAGGCCCAGCCCGCAGCCGTACAGATATCTTGCAAGGTAACGCCACTATACCATGCCCACGACGAGGCCACGCCTCTCGTGGAGTGCGCTCTGACACCCAAAGGACACTGCAGGCCCTTAGAAGTGTAAGCCAGTGCTATGGCATCGACTATCCATCTGGATAGGCTCTGTTTTGATGCGGCCAGTCCCTTGGAACGTCCGCCAAACAAAACGAAGAGCTGCTCGGTCTGCCTGAAGTAAGCTCTCAGTGCCCTGACAGGGCAAAGGAGACTCGCATCCTCCTCCTCATCTTGAACCGAGAGAGCGCACAGGGAAATCACCTGGGCTCTGAATGGTGTGTTGAGGGATTTGGGCACGTACCCGTGCCTCGGTTTGAGTATGACTTTTGAGTCACTAGGCCCAAACTCCATACATGATGCGCTTACTGAAAGTGCTTGTAAGTCCCCTATGCGCTTCACTGAAGCGAGAGCCAAAAGAAACACCGTTTTGAAAGACAGATGCTTCATGTCTGACAAATGGATTGGCTCGAACGGGGCACCTTTCATGGCTTCCAAAACCGTAGAAAGGTCCCACACCGGGACTGAAGGAGGTCTAGGAGGGTTCAACCTCCGAGCTCCCTTGAGGAATCGCACGACTAGGTCGTTCTTCCCCAGTGACTGGCCAGACACAGGTTTTGTAATCGCTGCTATAGCCGCCACGTACACTTTGAGCGTGGATGGGGTTCTGCCCTTATCCAGCAGCTCTTGAAGGAAGGAAAGCACTTCCGTGACCCCGCAGTCTACGGGTGAAAAGCCCTGAGCTTGACACCAGGCAGAGAACACAGACCATTTCTAGGAGTAGAGCCGTCTTGTAGACGGGGCCCTTGCCTGCGTGATCGTGTTTAGCACTCCATAATAATGATCATTGATACAAATGCATGATCTATTTTGTTGCACAAACATGTTTTAAAAGTCATAAAGTTCTATAAACGTGTATGTTCTAGTTTGGGCTTCAATTAGTGGCACTTCTGACTTGAACTCTTGAAAAATGAAACCTTTAAACTTTGTTGGATCGATGTTAAAACATGACATTCTCATCATTTTCATCACTTAAGATTTGCAAGACAAAAGTTTGGAATCACTCACTATGATTTAAAAAAATATATACTTTTATAGCAGGCAAGGTCAAGGATGCCTTAAATTGGTCACAAATGACAGCAAAGACACTTATGTTACAAAAAAATAATAATTTTAAATAAATGTTGTTCTTTTGTACTTGCTATTCATAAACAATCCTGGAAATATATGCTCCATAATGATTTCCACACTTCATTAAGCAAACATTTTCAACTCTGATCATAATCTGAAATGTTTCTTGAGCAGCAAATCAGATTTCTGAAGGCTTGTGTGACACTGAAATCTAGAGTAATTAGCTCTGCCATCACAATATTTTTTTTTTTAAAACATTAAAATAGAAAACTTTCACATATTTTTAATATTTCACAATATTACTATTTTTCAGATAAATGTAGTCTTGGTACCCTACCTAGAACCTTACTAATACCAAACTTTTGAACAGTAGTGTATATATTATTATAACAAAGCCAGCACAGGCACACATTGCAACCAAAACATTAAAAAATAGTGTTACATTATTCTGCCAGTATGTATATTTGTAAATATAATTCTTTTAGAAAATCAAATTGGTTGCTTATTATATTCCGTAAAAGAATGTTAAGTGGGTTTTTTTTCTCATTTACAGTAACCTAGTTGTACCAAATGTAATTTATCCACTTTTGTCCATACAGTTTTGTTTAATTCAAATTGTACTTAAGTTTAAAAGCAACACATTCATGCTTAAATTATTTGGCTTATTTAAATGAACAAGAATTTAAGAACAATCACACCAGGATATATTTGTAAAAAAAAAAAAAAAAAGTGTTAGCCCACAGATACATTTATTAGGGTTTATTTAATTTATTGCAATCAACAAATGATAACAATTAGTAAAATACACAGTTTTAAAGCTTTGCAAGGTGCAATTTATACGACGAGTTGAAGTTTGCTGTACTTTATATAGGCCTACACGAAGTGAATGCCTGCAATCATTCAGTCATTGACGAATGCACAAAAACGTGCAAATTAATAAAAACATTATTAACTTTACGAAACACAATTGTAGTTTAAGTTGGCGCTGAAACTATATTTACCTTTTTTTTAAAAAAAATAACCCATTAAACCTGAAGAGAAACGAGGAGTGAACCGCTGAGTGAACTAAAATGAGCGAGCAGTTCCACGCGCATGCCCGGGAAACTCATGAATATTAATGTTGGCTCCGCCCACTGCCTCTACAGATGCACAAGTCAGTTTTGCTCCACATTTAACGAGATATATGGTGCAAAAGGGAGGGCGCGCGAAACTTGTCACTTGAAAGAGAAAAACAGTTTGAGATTCGTCGCAGCAGATTCAAGCAGCTGTAGTTATGTACTTGTGTTTGTGCTAGAAAAATATACAAGATATTTGTGAGAAAATATTCTACAAGTGTGCAACTCTCATTGGATGAATTCACATACTGATTTGCGGATGAGCAAAATTTCTCCGTGACTTCACATTTTTTGATGCGGGTGTTTAAATGCGTTTTGCACCATATTCACTGCAGCAATTGTAGCAAAAATGTGAGCGCACGAGTTTTATTAATTTGTGATTTGTAGAATAGGATTTGTGCACCTGCAATGAAGAATTTGAGAAGGTGTAACTGTTGTGTTGTGTTTGTGGGAGAAAAAAAAAGTCTACAAGTTTGCAACTCTTAATGCATTTCTCTCTGTGACTTCAAATTTACTGATACACATGTGTGGCTATTCTCTACAACTACAAATTTCACTGTCACAGGCAGGGGCGCCGCTAAGGGGGGGAAAGTTTGGATGATTCTAAGGGCCCACACACTTTTGGGGCCCCCAGAGATCGATTTTATTAATGGAATGGGTGCGGTAGGGGGCCCAACCTCATATTCTTTCATAGGACCCAAAATTTCTAACGGTGCCCCTGGTCACAGGCGTTCAGTAGTTTTGCACCAAAAATTAAGGATGGCTGGCGCGAAACAGACGTTCCGAAGCTTTGCGAGATCCCGAAGCAAAGATGATTCGAAACACTGATCCGAAGCGTGATTCAAAACACCCACGTCACGTGGCAACGGCTAAATGAAGCGTCTAAGTGTTTCATCAGGTGGAGTGCTCCGCCGAATCAGGGTTTCATTGATTGGTCGGTTCGGGAACAAATCACACAATCACACAGTATAAAAGTTTTGTCAACGCATTTTCATATCGTGGGTTTTTGTGAGAGGAGTTTGGTTTTGAGATAGCGGATTTTTGGTGATATAGTGACATTTATAGTGCGATTTGTTTAGTTATATTTAGGATTTAATTTACATTTACACATTGACTTAGAGACACACAGAGTACATATAGTGACACATTAATAGATGCATTGATAGAAATATATATATATATATATATATATATATATATATATATATATATATATATGTATATATATATATAGATTAATAGATAGATAGGCTACATATATTACAGATACATATAGATTATTAGATAGATAGGCTACATATAAAATAGATAGATAGATAGATAGATAGATAGATAGATAGATAGATAGATAGATAGATAGATAGATAGATAGATAGATAGATAGATAGATAGATAGATAGATAGATAGATAGATAGAAATGGAGGCTCCACAGAAGAGATGCCGTACATCTGTGGTGTGGGAGCATTTCCATTTGGAAACCCCAAATAAAGTGAGATGTGTGTATTGTGATCGGCAGCTAGCCTACTGCAACAATACATCATCCATGATGCGGCATTTGAGGAGCATTCATCCTGCCATTCTGCAGGGTGCAGAGGATGGTAGTGTTCCCCCTGTACCAAGGCCTGCTACTGACACTGTTGGGCCATCTAAGCAAGGTATGCATTGTTTTATGATTTGTTACTAATTGCCGTTTTCTTTTAATTCAGAACCACAAATGTCAACATCAGGCCCATCATCATCAACACCAGTTGAAACACAAGACAGTTTATGGGAACATTTTGACAATCGTATCCGTGAGACCCAGATGATACACAATCCTACAGCTGATGCCACAGTGGAAGTGAAAAAATACCTCAGCGATGCATTTTTGCCCAGAACTCATGATCCTCTAACTTACTGGAAAGAGAGAGCAGTAATCTTTCCTCATTTGTATGTCCTAGCTAAAAAATATCTTTGTATGCCAGCAACAAGTGTCCCTTGTGAGAGAATTTTTTCAAAGGCTGGAGAAATTATCTGTAAAAAAAGAAGTAGGCTGAGTCCTTCAACAGCAGAGAAATTAATATTTTTGAATAAAAATCTATAAGAAAGGGAGACATTGTGGCTTGATTTATTTCTATTAATATTCATTTTTCATGACCAAAATCACATTATGCAATGTGAAGAGACTACAGGTTACAAGCTTCATATATTACAAAAATACAATAATAAAAAAAAAAAAACCCAACACATTTTTTTATTAGCTCTTTGTAAAGGTTGTTTCAGATCAACACCTGCAAGTGACCACTAGGTGTCACCGTGGAGACGGGTTTCGGATTGATTCGAAGCCTCGAAACAAAATGGCACATTTGCTTCGACTGTTTCATTGCTTCACGAAGCCTCGATCTGCCCATCACTACTCGTGGCCTGATTGGTGGTAGCTCGCCAAGAGGCCTGTTCACATATTCACATATCGCGCTCACATATTTTGTTCGTTATTTCAAATGTAGGCGCGCGGCAAGCGCGCTCATAATTGAAGCGACGCGCTCATTTTTTCCAGGAGCAGTATGTTTGTACTTCGCGGTTGTCTATGACAACTATTGACAACAAACCCACCGTAAGCTGTCACGAGACTATCTATGGTAAGCCATAAGGGATAAAAAATGTAAAAAAAACGCGGCACACGCACCGACGGGGCGCACTTACATTAAACTTTAATGTCAAGTAGGGGGCCGCAAAATATCACCCCGCGGGCCTCAAATGGCCCGCGGGCCGCGAGTTTGAGACCACTGTTATATAGGCTACTTATTAGCTACATGACCCTACAGTGTAATGTAATAGGATAACCAGAGGTTTTGTTTTGTTTGAACACTGCACTGGGCTTATTCCTGTTGTGAATTAAAAACCTTTGTAGTGTGTAAGGGCATGATTAAACAATAACTACTGTGTTTGTGTGTTTGTTTTGTTAAAGCAATTCACATAAAGGGATTCCCACCGTCTACCCCTGCCACCCTGCCAAGACCTCTTGCCACCCCTTTGCCCCCCCATGTAAAATTTTCTAGATCCGCCACTGATCCTATTCTAAAGAAAAGGAAGTTATGCAGCCATGTTTGTCTGTAAATCTTGATATTTCAATAAAAAAATAAAAATAAAAAAACTCTGTCAGATACTTTGACTCTGTGCGTCCTGTAATGAGAGCTGTCAATCAAGGTACAAGGATGTCCCTGTGGTTGTGATTACGATGAAAGTGACCAATCATAATGTCCTTGGTTTCCGCCCCCAAATTGTCAAAAGTCATGTAGACTCAAGGGAGCAGAAATCCACTGCGCGAGCAAAACAGCACTCCGCGAGCAGAAGCCCGCTGCGCGCTAGCAGGATTCCACTGTACAAGCAGAGTTAACCTATGAGAGTATGCCAGGTTTTGACCCGTCTTCACTAAAATGCCCTCTGGAGATTAAAAACGCAAAACGGGGTCGGCAGCGTTTCTAAACTTCTCAGTTTTAGGTCAACGTTTTTGCCGTTTTAGTCTGGACGGGAGGTGCAAACATAGCAAAAGGTCTCCGTTTTTAAACTAAAACGTAGTAGTGTGGATGGGTCTGAGTGGCAGAAACA
Organism: Gila orcuttii; assembly: GCA_026230005.1. Taxonomy (NCBI): domain Eukaryota; kingdom Metazoa; phylum Chordata; class Actinopteri; order Cypriniformes; family Leuciscidae; genus Gila; species Gila orcuttii. The sequence continues at coordinate 2,126,250 of JAPDVR010000022.1, read as the reverse complement.
ACGTAAGACAAATATTTTGCAACGTAAGAAGAACAGAGATTAAAAATTAACTTCAGTAAGACATTTACTTTTAGTATGGATAAATAAATGTTCAGTGCTATCTTCCAAAGATTTCTGAATTTTGGCACAAATTTTTCTTTATATAGTGTTGATATGACAGCTAGTAAATACTCTAAGTTTCCTCATTCTAGCATGTGTGGAACTTTTTAAAACAAGTGTGTTACAACTAGCCCCGCGTTAGGTTGTGCCCCGCTCACACCTGCTGTTCCTTTAATAAGTGCTCAGATGCACCATTTTCACAATGTTTTTGTCACCAGGTGGAAAAATCCATACAGAGAGATTCAGGGCAGACTAGTAAAACAAAACCGCCCAGAAAACATAGCAACTACCTAATAATGTGCTTGAAACCGGCCCAAAACCCTCTGTGAACACCTCTATACGCTGAAGATGGAGGTCAAGTAATGGTGTTCAACCCTCTACGTTTCTTGCTAAAGCTTTGAACATTGATTTATTCGGAGAGGAACAACAAATTCACAATTAAATCTGATTTCACTCTCGGCTTATACATTAAATGTTATCTTTTAAAGGTCAATAATAGTCAAATATGAGTGTGTCGGTTTTCTGCTTTGACACTGACAGAATACAATCACAGTGGAGGGAAACCAATCACACATTCTGCAGGGGATTGACTATTAATTTTTAAAAACTAATTTTCTTGTGTGTCTGAATGACTTTGGGAATACATTTTCTCACCCTGCCAACAAATATAGATTGTCAGGGCTGTTTTCATCAGAGGCGAAGAAAGGGTTTCTGGCAAGGTGTACTTTCCAGTTGATTTTTCACATTCATATCATCTCAGATCCATTTCTTCATTTCCCTGGGTGAATGTGTCTCGCTGTTCATTACATGTAAATAGATTTCTACTGAGGAATCAATACTGGCCTGATGAAGCAGCTTTCTTTCACACAAACACACACAGAATTAGTATGATTATACTGTCTGTGTGTGTGTGTGTGTGTGTGTGTGTGTGTGTGTGTGCGTGTGTGTGAGAGAGAGAGAGAGAGAGAGAGAGAGAGGTGTTGTTTTGGGGGGAAATACATAATATCAGTACTTTTTTACCTCGTATGGACTTTTTTTGTTGGTCCTCATGAGGTAAACAGCTTAGAAATCATATAAAATTATGTTTTTTGATCATGTAAAAATGCAGAAAGTTGTGTGTGATGGGTAGGTTTAGGGGTTTGGTTAGTGTAGTGGAGAGAATATACAGATTTATTGGTATAAATGAATTTATTTAGGTTATTCTGTATTATATTAAAATAATATTGTTTTTTTTTTCAGTGTAGCACTAGAGTAAAAATGCATGTGCTCTTATTATTTATGACACTGTCACGGTTGGCTGTAGTCAATAGCCCACAAAGACAAGGAATGCTTGAAACAGTCTTTAATATGAAACTCAGAGGGATACACAGGAGAATAAAACACAACCAACTTAAACACTCACAACAAACAACAACAATGCAAGAAAAGGAACAGACAGAAACAAAAGGCTTAAATACAAAGGAACTGATCGTTAACGAGACACACCTGAAAAGAATACTCAAGTCAATCAGAAAACAGTGACAAACACAGCAAAACTGAACCAATTAAACTATAAAACTAACCTAGAAGCAGAGACATGAACAGAAAAAGAAAATCAGAGCAAAAACAAACTCAAAACAGGACATTCACATCTTAACTTTGAATTACTATTTATATTATTACTTAATTATTATGAAATAGTATTATATGACTATTAAAAACAAATATCCCCTCCGGAAGTCCCATTTGGCCTCTACTCCATGTAATATATGATACAGCACCATTTTTTTTATATGAAAAACTGGTAACACTTTACATTAAGGTTTAATTTGTTAACATTAGTTAGGCTAACTATAGCCTACTTAACATGAACTAACCATGCGCAATACTTCTACAGCACTTATTAATCGTTGCTAATGTTAATCTTTAATTTCTGTCAACTAAAAGAAAGCTGAAATAAAATACAAATATTATTTGAAACACTTGAACTAAATGAAGATTAGAAATGTTACCTTGGCAAGAAATAAGTTAAAGCTGCAGTCTGTAGTTTTTCCTCTTTGTCGCCGTCTCTGTTCGAAATGTGTAATTGCAGTTATTGGCAACATCCACTTTTGATCTGACCAACTAAGAGGAAAAAGCATTGCAGTAAATCACGCTGATTAAATCTAACGATCGCTTATCATATCACGTCAAACTGTGCAAATTACACTTTGTTCTCAAATTGTTACTGTTAACAACATCAGCATTGCGTGACTACATTTAAAGCCCTTCAGAAATTATCCTTGTTTCCGCATGGGCCGGTTGCAGTCTCTCTTTTTCCGTAGCCTCGCGAAGTCTTTTGTATTTTACAGCGGGTGAATCTCCAGTTGCTGATTGTCGTTTGAAGCTTTCTGGATCCGCCATCACATTGATAAGTTTAATTATATCAAGTGCTGTGAGAAAAGGCTATAAATCTCCACCTCCGACATCCTCACACTCGTAGACTACTAGCTGAGACTCTTCTTTATGTGTACGGATGTGACGTAATGGCGCAAAGACATGCTCGAATTTCCCGCTGAAATCAAGCATGAAAAGTGACACACAAGCGCTGAAAAGTGAAGCCAAAGCGTCTCGATCGCCCCCCGGTGACCGGTCCTATTATAGGTCATCCCTGCCTCCCCATGTTATTCAACGGGACGTGAGACCAACTAAACAATTAAATTACACTTCACATATCTTTTTTCCAAAGATAGTTTCTGTCATTTACTGTAGTTTTTATCACGCTGATGTAATTTCAAGTGTTTGTTTTTAAAATAAGTTTGTTTTTAGTTAGTTATTTGATGCTATAAAAACGGTACTGTGACGTCATGATTGACTGGTTCTCTGAGCGAAGCACCAACAGACTTCGGGATCTTCGGAGGACTGAGGAGATTGTATTTACTTTATTTTAACAAGCCTCTTGTCGTACTGCAATCAACAGACATCAAAATTAGAGCAGAACGGAGGAACGGAGCAGACATAAGCCACTTAAAAAAGTGCAGGGGCGTGTGCTTGCGATTGATTCGGCGAGAGTGAGGGCGGGGCGTTGATTTCGCAGCTTTACTTCCTGATCACTACTGCGCAGGTCTGGTCCTGAGATCGCAACTGCGCAGACTCAAGTCCCAAGATCTCAGCGCCATATCGGGACACTGGCGGCTTCACTTCTCGCCAATGGAAGAGAGCGATGGGGTGTGGTCCATCTTTTTTTACAGTCTATGGCTGAAATCCACCAGTACCACTGGAGTTAAAAACATTATTACAAGCTTACCGTTTCGAATCGAGCTACGGCAAGCAGATAGTTTTGAACACTGGCTGGTTATGTACTTGCTCAAATTTATTTTGGATCATTTTTAACCTAATAAAGTTACGTACTGCAGCTTTAAAGTTGAAGCTCTAAATTAATTAACTGGAAATAAATAAAAACTAAAATTAAAATATTATAAAAAAAATAATAAAAATAAATGACAAAAGCACATAACAAAATGACAAAAAAAATAAACTAAAATGAACATGAAAACTAAAAATATAAAAGAAATGCTAATTCAAAATGATAATAAAAACTAAAATAACACTGATGTTAATCTCAGAATTTACTAATACATTTTTAAGATCAAAAGTTGTATCTAACATTGTTTACTGCAGCAGGAATATAAACAATTTTATAAAACTAACAAACATAAATTCAGGTTAATGTACAGGTTAACAAAGGTTAATGAATTCAGTAAAAAACATATATATATTGCTCATTGTTAGTATGCTTAAGTTAATGCATTAACTAATGTAAACAAACAAGACCTTATTGTTATTTCCAGACCTGTAGTTTTGGGTTAGACTGAATGCACCATGTTACTTACAAAATATCTTATTATTTCTATATGATTGCATTTTCTTATGTATTTTATCCAATCACATGCTGAAGCCTCAGTCTCAGAAGAGAGAGAGAGAGAGAGAGAGAGACAGAGAGAGAGAGAGACACAGAGAGAGAGAGAGAGAGAGAGAGAGAGAGAGAGTAAGACACTGTGAGGAGTAAATGATAAGAGCCTGCGGGATGAGGCGTATTATGTAACCTCAGTTTTGCTCACATGCCAGCCAATGTGACTCCCAAATATCTGCGCAAAACAGTAAGGAGAAAAGAAGAGAAGTGTGTCGGAGGTGAAGATGAGCGAGTAATGCTGGAGGGACAGACAGAGACACACGCTGTACTGATGATGTGCTCATGATGTGTCTTTAAAACAATTATCTTATTTTGGAGATGTTTTGCAGTGTGTCCAAATGCATTCATGCATTCATCACTCCATTCATTAAACATTATTTCTGTTTCTATTTCTGTGAGTGAATTTCTGTGGAAACAGAATGTTTCCGGGGCTATATGACCCTGGTAGGGTCTCCCAAGGCAAACAGGTCCTAGGTGACGGATCAGACTAAGAGCGGTTCATAAACCCCCTTATGATAGAATTAATAACAAGGACCGTTACTTTGCCCGGCAAGGCGCAGCCGGGGCCCTACCCTGGAGCCAGGCCCGGGGTTGGGGCTCATATGCGAGCGCCTGGTGGCCGGACCTCCCCATGGGCCCCGGCCGGGCTCAGCCCAAAGGAGCGACGTGGGGCCGCCCTCCAGTGGGCTCATCACCTGCAGGAGGGACAGTAAGGGGCCGGTGCAAAGTGGATCGGGCGGCAGTCGAAGGCGGGGGCCTCGAGAACCCGATCCCTGGACACAGAAACTAGCTTTAGGGACGTGGAACGTCACCTCGCTGGCGGGGAAGGAGCCTGAGATTGTGTGTGAGGTTGAGAGTTACCGACTAGAGTTAGTCGGGATCACCTCCACGCATGGCTTGGGCTCTGGAACCACACTCCGTGAGAGAGGATGGACTCTTTACCACTCTGGAGTTGCCCGTGGTGAGAGGCGGCGGGCTTGTGTAGGTTTGCTTATAGCCCCCCAGCTCAGCCGCCATGTGTTGGAGTTCACCCTGGTGAACGAGAGGGTCGCTTCCCTGCGCCTTCGGGTCGGGGATAGGTCTCTCACTGTCTTTGTGCCTACGGGCCGAACGGCAGTGCACAGTACCCGCCCCTCTTGGAGTCTCTTGGGGTGCTGAAAAGTGCTCCGACTGGGGACTTCGTCGTTCTACTGGGGGACTTCGACGCCCATGTGGGCAGCGACAGTGACACCTGGAGGGGCGTGATTGGGAGGAATGCCCCCCCTGATCTGAACCCAAGAGGTGTTCTGTTATTGGACTTCTGTGCTAGTTACAGCTTGTCCATAACGAACACCATGTTCAAGCATAAGGGAGTCCATCTGTGCACGTGACACCAGGACACCCTCGGCCGGAGCTCCATGATCGACTTTGTGGTCATTTCATCCAACCTCCGGCCGTATGTCTTGGACATGTGAAGAGAGGGGCGGAGCTGTCAACCACCTGGTGGATGAGTTGGATCCGATGGCAGAGGAAGAAGCTGGACAGACTCGGTAGACCCAAACGTACTGTGAGAGTCTCTTGGGAATAGAGAGAGAGCGGGAAGAGAGAAGGACTTGGGACTCTCACTTTATTTACAAATAAATCAAAGAAAACAAAAGGTGCGCTCGTGCACCTTCACCTTAGTTTGTCACTACCGCAACAGATAACAAAACACTCTTCCCGCTGTACCAGCTCACGCTGTGTGTCTCCAGCTCTCACAGTTCAGTCAGGCGACCACTCTTTCCACTTTAGCAATACTCTTTCCACTTGATGCAATACTCTTTCCGATGTCAGCGTTCACTGCGGGTCGCGTGCGTGTCCCAAGTCCTTCTCTCTTCCCGCTCTCTCATTCTTAGCAGTTTATATGCGGTCTCCACGCCAATCACTGCAATCAGATACAGGTGTTCATCATCTGCACTTGACCTACTTACTCACCGCACAGCTCCCTGATTCCTCTCTCGCTACAGACTTTGCGAAACCACGCCCCCCTCGCCACACCTACCAACACTGTTTACAGTGGAGGTGGGCAGTTGTTGACCTCAACTGGGGATATCGTCGGACGGTGGAAGGAATACTTCGAGGATCTCCTCAATCCCACCGACACGTCTTTCATTGAGGAAGCAGAGGCTGAGAGCTCAGAGGTGGACTCGTCCGTCACCCTACCTGAAGTCACCGAGGTAGTAAAGAAGCTTCTCAGTGGCAAATCACCGGGGGTGGATGAGATCCACCATGTGTACCTCAAGTCTCTGGATGTTGTGGGGCTGTCTTGGCTGACACGCCTCTGCAACATCATGTGGCGGTCGGGGACAGTACCTCTGGCCTGGCAGACTGGGGTGGTGGTCCCTCTTTTTAAGAAGGGTGGACCGGAGGGTGTGTTCCAACTACAGGGGGATCACACTTCTCAGCCTCCCTGGGAAAGTCTATGCCAGGGTACTGGAGAGGAGAATTCGGACGATAGTCGAACATCTGATTCAGGAGGAACAGTGTGGTTTTCGTCCCGGGCGTGGAACACTGGACCAGCTCTATACCCTCTTCAGGGTGCTGGAGGGTTCATGGGAGTTTGCCCAACAAATCCACATGTGCTTTGTGGATTTGGAGAAGGCATTCGACTGTGTCCCTTGCGGCGTCCTGTGGAGGGTGCTCTGGGAGTATGGGGTCCAGGGCCCTTTGCTAAGGGCTATACAGTCCCTGTACGACTTGAGGCTTGGTTCGCATTGCCGGCAATAAGTCAGACTTGGACTCCGGCAGGGCTGCCCTTTGTCACCGGTTCTGTTCATATTTTTTATGGACAGAATTTCTAGACGCAGCCAGGGGCCGGAGGGTGTCCGGTTTGGGGACCACACGATTTCCTCTCTGCTTTTTGCAGATGATGTTGTCGTGCTGGCCTCATCAGACCAGGACCTTCAACATGCACTGGGACGGTTGCAGCCAAGTGTGAAGCGGCTGGGATGAGAATCAGCACCTCCAAATCTAAGGCCATGGTTCTCAGTCGGCAAAGGTTGGCTTGCCCACTTCAGGTAGGTGGAGAGTTCCTGCCTCAAGTGGAGGAGTTCAGGTATCTTGGGGTCTTGTTCACGAGTGAGGGAAGGAGGGATCGGGAGATTGACAGACGGATCGGTGCAGCTTCTGCAATAATGCGGTCGATGTACCGGTCTGTCATGGTGAAGAAGGAGCTGAGCTGCAAGGCGAAGCTCTCAATTTACCGGTCAATCTATGTTCCTACTCTCACCTATGGTCATGAGCTGTGGGTCATGACCGAAAGGACAAGATCCTGGATACAGGCGGCCGAAATGAGCTTCCTCCGCAGGCTGGCTGGGCGATCGCTTAGAGATATGGTGATGATAATATAATATAATATAATATAATATAATATAATATAATATAATATAATATAATATAATATAATATAATATAATATAATATAATATAATATCAGTCTCCCAGAGAAGTTAATTCCATGATTTTGGCACTTTTGTCTTCATTGCATGAAATTAAAACAGTTGAATGTGTCATTATATATTTGTTGATTTTTGTCATCAGATTTACTGTAAACTAGAATAATTCTATTAAGAGGCTAGAGATTTTCCCGTATTTGGCATCATCTTTTAAAAAAATAAATAAAACATTCATAAAAAATGCATTATAATTTGTATACATTTATACATTTTAGACATCATATCTCAAGGTAGTACACACTCTTAAAAAATCCATAAAAATAAGGCACAAAGTACTGTCTTAATTTAATTCATTAAATTTTTATGAATTTTCCTTATTAATTGTTTTTACAGGTGTTTTACTTGCATTTTGAACTTCATTGTGTTGTGCTTTAAGGTTAACAGAAATGTCTGTAAAATTACTGGATAATGTCCAGCAATAAGCTACCAGTTTTCTGTTATTTTACGGATTATTTTTTTACAGTGCATATATTAAATACATTATATTTGAATATGTCATTTGAATATAAGCATTACTGATATTTTGCATGTTAAGGTAGAAACACAATTTAGCCAACAGGTGTCGCCATTGCCTGTGTTGTGTGTGTGTGTGTGTGTGAGAGAGAGAGAGAGAGAGAGAGAGAGGGTCTGATCTGAAGTGTACAGGGATGGAAGCTGATGGCAAAAGGCCCCTATATATATATATATATATATATATATATATATATATATATATATATATATATATATATATATATATAATGTAAATATAGTGTGTCTGTCACAGGCTTGACATCAATCATCATCAAGATGAAAAAAACAATGACCGTTGAAGCCAAAACTGGCACCAATTTATGACATGAGAATGAGTCAACAATGACAGGATTTTCATTTATTTGCGAAGTATATAAAAAGAAATTCTATATACCTAATTAGAAATAGTTTAAAACTGCTGTGTTTGATCATCAGCAGTGGCCGTTTACTGTCACTCACATTAAAATAAAATTCAGATGATGTGTGTGCATATTTTTTTACCAAACATTACTGGAACAAGCTTGCTAGAACCCGGAATATAAAGTTTTGTGATGAATATTGTGTTCCTTTCATTCTCTTTATTCCCAATGTTCTGCAATTCATGAATGACAGACAAAAGGCCATGAATGACGGAGACAAACGGAAAGAAAAGCACATCTGTCAATCTGTGGCACTTTTCACAAACATAGGGTACAGAATATACTGTAGTGCGAGTTTTGACATTTTACACAGACTGAATCATGTATAAATGCAGTTTAAACTGTGCTATTTTCAAGAAATGTACAGTAAGATCACTTATAATTTAATGCCTTATTCGGCATTCACATATTCTACATCCGTTAATCTGACCCAATACCTAAATTTAACAACTGCCTTAATATTAATAAGCAGAAATTTAAGAGTTTATTGTCGTAGTTAATAGTGAGAATTGGACCCTAATCTATAGAGTGACCAAAACATACATAAAAACAAACTTATAAAAGCTTCAACTAAAATGAAAATCCACAGGAAAGGGTGACAGGATTGACATTAAAATTGCTACAGATTTATCTTGAATTTAGTTATAACACTTTAAATTATACTTCTTTGTAATTCACTTGTGGACAGTGGTTTTATATTCATGATACATGAGCTGAAAATATAGCGTTTAATGTTGTTTATTTGTCTATGTGGTGTTTTTAATATGCTTTAAGACAAAGCATGTGTAAATTCATAAGTCGACAGCATTGCTGAGTATTTTCTCCTTAAAACTGCAGTGAACCAAAGACAGTCTCAAAAACACGCTTTGAAATCGCTGGTGTTTCTGACGTCACAAACGACCTTGTAACCAATCAGATCAACGTGTGATCGTCAACGAGTGGATCTCTGAGCTGAGTGGCTCATTTGCATATTCATAGAACCATGTAGGCTATACTAAATGAGGCAAGGGTGTCGAGTTACATTCAAGATATTTTAAGGCATGAAGTTTTTTTTTTTTTTCCCAAGAAAAAAACATTTAAATATGTCATTTTGGTGATCAAAGATGAGTTTTAAGGGATCAAATGATTGACTACATGAGGACTTTAACTTAAAATGTAAACTCCACTTGGGTAATAGAAACATAATCAAATTCAGCACAACTGGTCGTCCAATTCATGGCACATGCAGTTTCAGCAATATTAATGTCATGATGTTCCAAAGCTAATGGATCAAACTCATTTTAATAAATGAAATACAAATATTTGTTTGATAATTTTTATTACAATATACACTGAATGTTTGGTCTTGACAAATTCTGTTAACGCTACAATATGAAATACTTGTAATATTTCCTCACCATTCAGGAGAAATGATGTCACTTTCTGTGTGTCACAATTTAATGTAATAGGAAGACAGAAAACACACATTACAGGCTCTGGCTGATCCAGATTGTGCAGAATCAAGTTCATTCATGCTGCTAGTGAAGAGGTTATGATCATAACACTTGACCAAAAACAAACACTGGCCTTGACGAGTGTCTGAATATCTGAATCATCTGTGTTTTGTTGCAAGCTGTGAAAACTGTGCTATAGTTGAACCATCTGCACGTTTCCCATTGTCATCACACTCCGCTCTGATTGGCTCGTGTGCGATCAGACCAGCCAATGACGCAGCGGCTGAAATACACTGGATCCTATTTTAATCTAAATTTATCATGAAGTGGCCATGTCATTAGCAGCCTGAGCACTATGAAGCTTTTCATGAGTTCATACTGTGCTTCATTTCCACCATTCATGGGAAAATAAAGGCTGCTTATATAAATATAAAATATATTAGGATTTTTCAACAATGGTGATTATTCCAACAAAGCACAATCTTCAAGAAACCGAAAGGACCAGAAGCTTCAACACTTAGCAGATTTTGTTGACCACATCTACTGTAGTCCAATGATCATTACAAATGTATGTTTTAATGCACATAGTTCAGGACGTAATGTTTGCATTTGCATTCACAGTCTTTGATCAATCATAGGAATATGTGCCTTTGATTACTGGCTCTGTGTTTATATAATACAAGCCTCTTTAAAACTACTTCACTGGGGCTGTTACGTAAAAAGGACCTGTTGTGCTTTTCTCATGTTCATCTTTCTTTAGTGTGTAATGTATGTGTGTATAAATTTGTTAAATAGAGTTCAGTATCCTGTATAATTATCAGTAGTAAGTCACGGAGACTAATAGCACACAAACGTTATTGTTTACTGAGAAAGACCTCGACTTTGAAACTTTGATATGCACATTTCTGAAACAGCAAACCGACCTTCATATATGCTAAACAGCCAGAACTGTTTTTAATGGTGCATGCTTAAAATGCCAAAGACTATAACAACAAATGCAGAGCTGAAGCCGGGAGAAAACTGAGTCTTGGGAGTGAATTTCAATGGACAGATGTATTACAGTAAAAAGCTAGCTACATTTGTTTAAGGGAAATGTAAAGGATTTCAATGTTTTATTCACTCAAAAGCCAACGAAAGCTATGCGTTCTGCATATAAATGTAGAGGGATGATCTGCGTGTGTTTGAAAGAGGTCCTATAGCTTGTTTATATGTGATGTTACTGTGGCACGAAATGCAGATGGAAGCCATTTTCTCCATAGGAAGCCCTATCACAATCTCAAAATGCCTGTTTTGCGTCGTTTATGGTTGCTCAAATCGAATAAAACCAAGAAACAACAAGGAGCTTTTATCGTTTCCGTAACTTTTTTATTGTTTTTATCGTTCTTTAATGATGTTTTGTGTCTGTTTATACTGACATTAATACGGATACCAGCTTACCTTTTGTTTTTGACTTGGTTAAATATTCACATTCATGGTATCGTTCGCAGGGAAGAGAAACTATTTTATCCATTTGCATGATTCAGCATGAATGATCTACAACAGCGACATTTTCACAATCACGACAGAAAATCTAAATACTGTCCTTAACTCACAGAAAGACAGCGGGATAAACAAACCAGAATCGGCAGAATCATGTGACTAAAAATACCTAAAATCAGTTCTTCAACTTTGTTGATGACTAATCCTTTCTGATAACTTCGTATTATACTTTATTATATTACTTTATCTTATATATTATACTTTATGACATTACAAAACATTAATAGGGGCATTTGCTGTAAACAAGCTTCACCATTATTTAAAGAGGAGCTGTTGTGCTGTTTCTCCATCTTCATCTGTGTTTAGTGTGTAGTGTTCATCTGTGTTTAGTCTTCATCTGTGTTTAGTGTGTAGTGTTCATCTGTGTTTAGTGTGTAGTGTTCATCTGTGTTTAGTGTGTAGTGTTCATCTGTTTAGTGTGTAGTGTTCATCTGTGTTTAGTGTGTAGTGTTCATCAGTGTTCATCTGTGTTTAGTGTGTAGTGTTCATCTGTGTGTAGTGTGTAGTGTTCATCTGTGTTTAGTGTGTAGTGTTCATCTGTGTTTAGTGTGTAGTGTTCATCTGTGTTTAGTGTGTAGTGTTCATCTGTGTTTAGTGTGTAGTGTTCATCTGTGTTTAGTCTTCATCTGTGTTTAGTGTGTAGTGTTCATCTGTGTTTAGTGTGTAGTGTTCATCTGTGTTTAGTGTGTAGTGTTCATCTGTGTTTAGTGTGTAGTCTTCATCTGTGTTTAGTGTGTAGTGTTCATCTGTGTTTAGTGTGTAGTGTTCATCTGTGTTTAGTGTGTAGTCTTCATCTGTGTTTAGTGTGTAGTGTTCATCTGTGTTTAGTGTGTAGTGTCCATCTGTGTGTAGTGTGTAGTGTTCATCTGTGTTTAGTGTGTAGTGTTCATCTGTGTTTAGTGTGTAGTGCTCATCTGTGTTTAGTGTGTAGTGTTCATCTGTGTTTAGTGTGTAGTGTTCATCAGTGTTTAGTGTGTAGCGCTCATCTGTGTTTAGTGTGTAATGTTCATCTGTGTTTAGTGTTCATCTGTGTTTAGTGTGTAGTGTTCATCTGTGTTTAGTGTGTAATGTTCATCTGTGTTTAGTGTGTAGTGTTCATCTGTGTTTAGTGTGTAGTGCTCATCTGTGTTTAGTGTGTAGTGATCATCTGTGTTTAGTGTGTAGTCTTCATCAGTGTTTAGTGTGTAGTGTTCATCAGTGTTTAGTGTGTAGTGTTCATCTGTGTTTAGTGTGTAGTGTTCATCTGTGTTTAGTGTGTAGTGTTCATCTGTGTTTAGTGTGTAGTGTTCATCTGTGTTTAGTGTTTAGTGTTCATCTGTGTTTAGTGTGTAGTGCTCATCTGTGTTTAGTGTGTAGTGTTCATCTGTGTTTAGTGTGTAGTGTTCATCAGTGTTTAGTGTGTAGTGCTCATCTGTGTTTAGTGTGTAGTGTTCATTTGTGTTTAGTGTGTAGTGTTCATCTGTGTTTAGTGTTCATCTGTTTAGTGTGTAGTGTTCATCTGTGTTTAGTGTGTAGTGTTCATCTGTGTTTAGTGTTCATCTGTTTAGTGTGTAGTGTTCATCTGTGTTTAGTGTGTAATGTTCATCTGTGTTTAGTGTGTAGTGTTCATCTGTGTTTAGTATGTAGTGTTCATCTGTGTTTAGTGTGTAGTGTTCATCTGTGTTTAGTGTGTAGTGTTCATCTGTGTTTAGTCTTCATCTGTGTTTAGTGTGTAGTGTTCATCTGTGTTTAGTGTGTAGTGTTCATCTGTGTTTAGTGTGTAGTGTTCATCTGTTTAGTGTGTAGTGTTCATCTGTGTTTAGTGTGTAGTGTTCATCAGTGTTCATCTGTGTTTAGTGTGTAGTGTTCATCTGTGTGTAGTGTGTAGTGTTCATCTGTGTTTAGTGTGTAGTGTTCATCTGTGTTTAGTGTGTAGTGTTCATCTGTGTTTAGTGTGTAGTGTTCATCTGTGTTTAGTGTGTAGTGTTCATCTGTGTTTAGTCTTCATCTGTGTTTAGTGTGTAGTGTTCATCTGTGTTTAGTGTGTAGTCTTCATCTGTGTTTAGTGTGTAGTGTTCATCTGTGTTTAGTGTGTAGTGTCCATCTGTGTGTAGTGTGTAGTGTTCATCTGTGTTTAGTGTGTAGTGTTCATCTGTGTTTAGTGTGTAGTGCTCATCTGTGTTTAGTGTGTAGTGTTCATCTGTGTTTAGTGTGTAGTGTTCATCAGTGTTTAGTGTGTAGCGCTCATCTGTGTTTAGTGTGTAATGTTCATCTGTGTTTAGTGTTCATCTGTGTTTAGTGTGTAGTGTTCATCTGTGTTTAGTGTGTAATGTTCATCTGTGTTTAGTGTGTAGTGTTCATCTGTGTTTAGTGTGTAGTGCTCATCTGTGTTTAGTGTGTAGTGTTCATCTGTGTTTAGTGTGTAGTCTTCATCAGTGTTTAGTGTGTAGTGTTCATCAGTGTTTAGTGTGTAGTGTTCATCTGTGTTTAGTGTGTAGTGTTCATCTGTGTTTAGTGTGTAGTGTTCATCTGTGTTTAGTGTGTAGTGTTCATCTGTGTTTAGTGTGTAGTGTTCATCTGTGTTTAGTGTGTAGTGCTCATCTGTGTTTAGTGTGTAGTGTTCATCTGTGTTTAGTGTGTAGTGTTCATCAGTGTTTAGTGTGTAGTGCTCATCTGTGTTTAGTGTGTAGTGTTCATTTGTGTTTAGTGTGTAGTGTTCATCTGTGTTTAGTGTTCATCTGTTTAGTGTGTAGTGTTCATCTGTGTTTAGTGTGTAGTGTTCATCTGTGTTTAGTGTTCATCTGTTTAGTGTGTAGTGTTCATCTGTGTTTAGTGTGTAATGTTCATCTGTGTTTAGTGTGTAGTGTTCATCTGTGTTTAGTATGTAGTGTTCATCTGTGTTTAGTGTGTAGTGTTCATCTGTGTTTAGTGTGTAGTGTTCATCTGTGTTTAGTCTTCATCTGTGTTTAGTGTGTAGTGTTCATCTGTGTTTAGTGTGTAGTGTTCATCTGTGTTTAGTGTGTAGTGTTCATCTGTTTAGTGTGTAGTGTTCATCTGTGTTTAGTGTGTAGTGTTCATCAGTGTTCATCTGTGTTTAGTGTGTAGTGTTCATCTGTGTGTAGTGTGTAGTGTTCATCTGTGTTTAGTGTGTAGTGTTCATCTGTGTTTAGTGTGTAGTGTTCATCTGTGTTTAGTGTGTAGTGTTCATCTGTGTTTAGTGTGTAGTGTTCATCTGTGTTTAGTCTTCATCTGTGTTTAGTGTGTAGTGTTCATCTGTGTTTAGTGTGTAGTGTTCATCTGTGTTTAGTGTGTAGTGTTCATCTGTGTTTAGTGTGTAGTCGTCATCTGTGTTTAGTGTGTAGTGTTCATCTGTGTTTAGTGTGTAGTGTTCATCTGTGTTTAGTGTGTAGTCTTCATCTGTGTTTAGTGTGTAGTGTTCATCTGTGTTTAGTGTGTAGTGTCCATCTGTGTGTAGTGTGTAGTGTTCATCTGTGTTTAGTGTGTAGTGTTCATCTGTGTTTAGTGTGTAGTGCTCATCTGTGTTTAGTGTGTAGTGTTCATCTGTGTTTAGTGTGTAGTGTTCATCAGTGTTTAGTGTGTAGTGCTCATCTGTGTTTAGTGTGTAATGTTCATCTGTGTTTAGTGTTCATCTGTGTTTAGTGTGTAGTGTTCATCTGTGTTTAGTGTGTAATGTTCATCTGTGTTTAGTGTGTAGTGTTCATCTGTGTTTAGTGTGTAGTGCTCATCTGTGTTTAGTGTGTAGTGTTCATCTGTGTTTAGTGTGTAGTCTTCATCAGTGTTTAGTGTGTAGTGTTCATCAGTGTTTAGTGTGTAGTGTTCATCTGTGTTTAGTGTGTAGTGTTCATCTGTGTTTAGTGTGTAGTGTTCATCTGTGTTTAGTGTGTAGTGTTCATCTGTGTTTAGTGTGTAGTGTTCATCTGTGTTTAGTGTGTAGTGCTCATCTGTGTTTAGTGTGTAGTGTTCATCTGTGTTTAGTGTGTAGTGTTCATCAGTGTTTAGTGTGTAGTGCTCATCTGTGTTTAGTGTGTAGTGTTCATTTGTGTTTAGTGTGTAGTGTTCATCTGTGTTTAGTGTTCATCTGTTTAGTGTGTAGTGTTCATCTGTGTTTAGTGTGTAGTGTTAATCTGTGTTTAGTGTTCATCTGTTTAGTGTGTAGTGTTCATCTGTGTTTAGTGTGTAATGTTCATCTGTGTTTAGTGTGTAGTGTTCATCTGTGTTTAGTATGTAGTGTTCATCTGTGTTTAGTGTGTAGTGTTCATCTGTGTTTAGTGTGTAGTGTTGTGTAGTGTTCATCTGTGTTTAGTGTGTAGTGTTCATCTGTGTTTAGTGTGTAATGTTCATCTGTGTTTAGTGTGTAAGTGTTCATCCGTGTTTAGTGTGTAAGTGTTCATCAGTGTTTAGTGTGTAGTGTTCATCAGTGTTTAGTGTGTAGTGTTCATCAGTGTTTAGTGTGCAGTGTTCATCTGTGTTTAGTGTGTAGTGTTCATCAGTGTTTAGTGTGTAGTGTCCATCTGTGTTTAGTGTGTAGTGTTCATCAGTGTTTAGTGTGTAGTGTTCATCAGTGTTTAGTGTGTAGTGTTCATCTTTGTTTAGTGTGTAGTGTTCATCTGTATTTAGTGTCTAGTGTTCATCTGTGTTTAGCGTGTAGTGTTCATCAGTGTTTAGTGTGTAGTGTTCATCAGTGTTTAGTGTGTAGTGTTAATCTGTGTTTATTGTGTAGTGTTCATCAGTGTTTAGTGTGTAGTGTTCATCAGTGTTTAGTGTGTAGTGTTCATCAGTGTTTAGTGTGTAGTGTTCATCTCTGTTTAGTGTGTAGTGTTCATCTGTGTTTAGTGTGTAGTGTTCATAAGTGTTTAGTGTGTAGTGTTCATCAGTGTTTAGTGTGTAGTGTTTATCTGTGTTTAGTGTGTAGTGTTCATCAGTGTTTAGTGTGTAGTGCTCATCTGTGTTTAGTGTGTAATGTTCATCTGTGTTTAGTGTTCATCTGTGTTTAGTGTGTAGTGTTCATCTGTGTTTAGTGTGTAATGTTCATCTGTGTTTAGTGTGTAGTGTTCATCTGTGTTTAGTGTATAGTGTTCATCTGTGTTTAGTGTGTTTCATCTGTGTTTAGTGTGTAGTGTTCATCTGTGTTTAGTGTTTAGTGTTCATCAGTGTTTAATGTGTAGTGTTCATCTGTGTTTAGTGTGTAGTGTTCATCAGTGTTTAGTGTGTAGTGTTCATCTTTGTTTAGTGTGTAGTGTTCATCTGTTTAGTGTGTAGTGTTCATCTGTGTTTAGTGTGTAGTGTTCATCTGTGTTTAGTGTGTAGTGTTCATCTGTGTTTAGTGTGTTTCATCTGTGCTTAGTGTGTAGTCTTCATCTGTGTTTACTGTGTAGTGTTCATCTGTGTTTAGTGTGTTTCATCTGTGTTTAGTGTGTAGTGTTCATCTGTGTTTAGTGTGTAGTGTTCATCAGTGTTTAATGTGTAGTGTTCATCTGTGTTTAGTGTGTAGTGTTCATCTGTTTAGTGTGTAGTGTTCATCTGTGTTTAGTGTGTAGTGTTCATCTGTGTTTAGTGTGCAGTGTTCATCTGTGTTTAGTGTGTAGTGTTCATCTGTGTTTAGTGTGTAGTGTTCATCTGTGTTTAGTGTGTAGTGCTCATCTGTGTTTAGTGTGTAGTGTTCATCTGTGTTTAGTGTGTAGTGTTCATCAGTGTTTAGTGTGTAGTGCTCATCTGTGTTTAGTGTGTAGTGTTCATCTGTGTTTAGTGTTCATCTGTGTTTAGTGTGTAGTGTTCATCTGTGTTTAGTGTGTAGTGTTCATCTGTGTTTAGTGTTCATCTGTTTAGAGTGTAGTGTTCATCTGTGTTTAGTGTGTAATGTTCATCTGTGTTTAGTGTGTAGTGTTCATCTGTGTTTAGTATGTAGTGTTCATCTGTGTTTAGTGTGTAGTGTTCATCTGTGTTTAGTGTGTAGTGTTGTGTAGTGTTCATCTGTGTTTAGTGTGTAGTGTTCATCTGTGTTTAGTGTGTAATGTTCATCTGTGTTTAGTGTGTAAGTGTTCATCCGTGTTTAGTGTGTAAGTGTTCATCAGTGTTTAGTGTGTAGTGTTCATCATTGTTTAGTGTGTAGTGTTCATCAGTGTTTAGTGTGTAGTGTTCATCTGTGTTTAGTGTGTAGTGTTCATCAGTGTTTAGTGTGTAGTGTCCATCTGTGTTTAGTGTGTAGTGTTCATCTGTGTTTAGTGTGTAGTGTTCATCAGTGTTTAGTGTGTAGTGTTCATCTTTGTTTAGTGTGTAGTGTTCATCTGTGTTTAGTGTCTAGTGTTCATCTGTGTTTAGCGTGTAGTGTTCATCAGTGTTTAGTGTGTAGTGTTCATCAGTGTTTAGTGTGTAGTGTTAATCTGTGTTTATTGTGTAGTGTTCATCAGTGTTTAGTGTGTACTGTTCATCAGTGTTTAGTGTGTAGTGTTCATCTGTGTTTAGTGTGTAGTGTTCATCTGTGTTTAGTGTGTAGTGTTCATAAGTGTTTAGTGTGTAGTGTAGTGTTCATCAGTGTTTAGTGTGTAGTGTTTATCTGTGTTTAGTGTCTAGTGTTCATCAGTGTTTAGTGTGTAGTGTTCATCTGTGTTTAGTGTGTAGTGTTCATAAGTGTTTAGTGTGTAGTGTTCATCAGTGTTTAGTGTTTAGTGTTCATCTGTGTTTAGTGTGTAGTGTTCATCAGTGTTTAGTGTGTAGTGTTCATCTGTGTTTAGTGTGTAATGTTCATCTGTGTTTAGTGTGTAATGTTCGTCTGTGTTTAGTGTGTAGTGTTCATCAGTGTTTAGTGTGTAGTGTTCATCTGTGTTTAGTGTGTAGTGTTCATCTGTGTTTAGTGTGTAGTGTTCATAAGTGTTTGGTGTGTAGTGTTCATCAGTGTTTAGTGTGTAGTGTTCATCTGTGTTTAGTGTGTAGTGTTCATCAGTGTTTAGTGTGTAGTGTTCATCTGTGTTTAGTGTGTAATGTTCATCTGTGTTTAGTGTGTAGTGTTCATCTGTGTTTAGTGTGTAGTGTTCATCTGTGTTTAGTGTGTAGTGTTCATAAGTGTTTAGTGTGTAGTGTTCATCAGTGTTTAGTGTGTAGTGTTCATCTGTGTTTAGTGTGTAGTGTTCATCTGTGTTTAGTGTGTAGTGTTCATCTGTGTTTATTGTGTAGTGTTCATCTGTGTTTAGTGTGTAGTGTTCATCTGTGTTTAGTGTGTAGTGTTCATCTGTGTTTAGTGTGTAGTGTTCATCTGTTTTTATTGTGTAGTGTTCATCTGTGTTTAGTGTGTAGTGTTCATCTGTGTTTAGTGTGTAGTGTTCATCTGTGTTTAGTGTGTAGTGTTCATCTGTGTTTAGTGTGTAGTGTTCATCTGTGTTTAGTGTGTAGTGTTCATCTGTGTTTAGTGTGTAGTGTTCATCTGTGTTTAGTGTGTAGTGTTCATCTGTGTTTAGTGTGTAGTGTTCATCTGTGTTTATTGTGTAGTGTTCATCTGTGTTTAGTGTGTAGTGTTCATCTGTGTTTAGTGTGTAGTGTTCATCTGTGTTTAGTGTGTAGTGTTCATCTGTTTTTATTGTGTAGTGTTCATCTGTGTTTAGTGTGTAGTGTTCATCTGTGTTTAGTGTGTAGTGTTCATCTTTGTTTAGTGTGTAGTGTTCATCTGTTTAGTGTGTAGTGTTCATCTGTGTTTAGTGTGTAGTGTTCATCTGTGTTTAGTGTGTAGTGTTCATCTGTGTTTAGTGTGTTTCATCTGTGCTTAGTGTGTAGTCTTCATCTGTGTTTACTGTGTAGTGTTCATCTGTGTTTAGTGTGTTTCATCTGTGTTTAGTGTGTAGTGTTCATCTGTGTTTAGTGTGTAGTGTTCATCAGTGTTTAATGTGTAGTGTTCATCTGTGTTTAGTGTGTAGTGTTCATCTGTTTAGTGTGTAGTGTTCATCTGTGTTTAGTGTGTAGTGTTCATCTGTGTTTAGTGTGCAGTGTTCATCTGTGTTTAGTGTGTAGTGTTCAT
Source organism: Gila orcuttii (assembly GCA_026230005.1). Classification (NCBI taxonomy): domain Eukaryota; kingdom Metazoa; phylum Chordata; class Actinopteri; order Cypriniformes; family Leuciscidae; genus Gila; species Gila orcuttii. The sequence continues at coordinate 2,106,838 of JAPDVR010000022.1, read as the reverse complement.
CTGTGTTTAGTGTGTAGTGTTCATCTGTGTTTAGTGTGTAGTGCTCATCTGTGTTTAGTGTGTAGTGTTCATCTGTGTTTAGTGTGTAGTGTTCATCAGTGTTTAGTGTGTAGTGCTCATCTGTGTTTAGTGTGTAGTGTTCATCTGTGTTTAGTGTTCATCTGTGTTTAGTGTGTAGTGTTCATCTGTGTTTAGTGTGTAGTGTTCATCTGTGTTTAGTGTTCATCTGTTTAGAGTGTAGTGTTCATCTGTGTTTAGTGTGTAATGTTCATCTGTGTTTAGTGTGTAGTGTTCATCTGTGTTTAGTATGTAGTGTTCATCTGTGTTTAGTGTGTAGTGTTCATCTGTGTTTAGTGTGTAGTGTTGTGTAGTGTTCATCTGTGTTTAGTGTGTAGTGTTCATCTGTGTTTAGTGTGTAATGTTCATCTGTGTTTAGTGTGTAAGTGTTCATCCGTGTTTAGTGTGTAAGTGTTCATCAGTGTTTAGTGTGTAGTGTTCATCATTGTTTAGTGTGTAGTGTTCATCAGTGTTTAGTGTGTAGTGTTCATCTGTGTTTAGTGTGTAGTGTTCATCAGTGTTTAGTGTGTAGTGTCCATCTGTGTTTAGTGTGTAGTGTTCATCTGTGTTTAGTGTGTAGTGTTCATCAGTGTTTAGTGTGTAGTGTTCATCTTTGTTTAGTGTGTAGTGTTCATCTGTGTTTAGTGTCTAGTGTTCATCTGTGTTTAGCGTGTAGTGTTCATCAGTGTTTAGTGTGTAGTGTTCATCAGTGTTTAGTGTGTAGTGTTAATCTGTGTTTATTGTGTAGTGTTCATCAGTGTTTAGTGTGTACTGTTCATCAGTGTTTAGTGTGTAGTGTTCATCTGTGTTTAGTGTGTAGTGTTCATCTGTGTTTAGTGTGTAGTGTTCATAAGTGTTTAGTGTGTAGTGTAGTGTTCATCAGTGTTTAGTGTGTAGTGTTTATCTGTGTTTAGTGTCTAGTGTTCATCAGTGTTTAGTGTGTAGTGTTCATCTGTGTTTAGTGTGTAGTGTTCATAAGTGTTTAGTGTGTAGTGTTCATCAGTGTTTAGTGTTTAGTGTTCATCTGTGTTTAGTGTGTAGTGTTCATCAGTGTTTAGTGTGTAGTGTTCATCTGTGTTTAGTGTGTAATGTTCATCTGTGTTTAGTGTGTAATGTTCGTCTGTGTTTAGTGTGTAGTGTTCATCAGTGTTTAGTGTGTAGTGTTCATCTGTGTTTAGTGTGTAGTGTTCATCTGTGTTTAGTGTGTAGTGTTCATAAGTGTTTGGTGTGTAGTGTTCATCAGTGTTTAGTGTGTAGTGTTCATCTGTGTTTAGTGTGTAGTGTTCATCAGTGTTTAGTGTGTAGTGTTCATCTGTTTAGTGTGTAATGTTCATCTGTGTTTAGTGTGTAGTGTTCATCTGTGTTTAGTGTGTAGTGTTCATCAGTGTTTAGTGTGTAGTGTTCATCTGTGTTTAGTGTGTAGTGTTCATCAGTGTTTAGTGTGTAGTGTTCATCTGTGTTTAGTGTGTAGTGTTCATCTGTGTTTAGTGTGTAGTGTTCATCTGTGTTTAGTGTGTAGTGTTCATCTGTGTTTAGTGTGTAGTGTTCATCTGTGTTTAGTGTGTAGTGTTCATCTGTGTTTAGTTTGTAGTGTTCATCTGTGTTTAGTGTGTAGTGTTGCTGTTTGATCATGAAAAGCTCCAGTTATTCTCTATATCAGTGTCAGTGTTTCTGAACTCCTGAAACGCCTCCATTGTATCTTGAGTTTCTTCCGGGAACGAACGCGTCACAATATTCCTCATTATAATAATTCATACGCAGAATAAAGGGGCGGGGCCTGGTTGAGTTATTAGTAGTGTGTTAAACTGGCGGTTATGGTAAGGGGCGGGACATTTCCCAAACACACTTGAAGCGCTCGACCAATCACAACACACTGATCCAGCCGACCAATCAGAGCACAGTGTGCTTTTCAGAAGGAGGGGCTTCATAGAGACAGGAACTAAACAGAGCGTTACTGACAGACAAAGACAAAATCAAGCCAATGAAAATATTTTGTCGTCTCTATCAGTGCCTGTCCCCACAGCAACTCGGACCTAGAAGTTACGTCAGCTCAGTTAACAAAGTTCAAAAATTGAGTTTGTGTCTCAGTACAGGTATCTGGGTATTTTAATTGATGATGCTCTCTCCTTTGGCCCTCATGTCCACCAACTGGTGAAAAGACTGAAAGTGAAATTGGGATTTTACTTTAGAATTAAATCCTGTCTTTCCTTTGAGGCAAAAAAGAGGCTTGTTGCAGCGACATATATGTCGGTACTGGACTATGGTGATGTGATATATATGCATGCATCTACACAATGTTTACATGCTTTAGACACTGTATATCATGGTGCACTGAGGTTTATAACAAATCTTAAAACCCTCACTCATCATTGTGTGTTGTATGCTCGGGTTGGCTGGTCTGCGTTGTCCATCCGAAGACAAAAACATTGGCATGTTTTTATTTATAAATCTATCCTGGGTTTACTTCCTTCATATCCTTGTACATACATCTGTAAAAAGAATCCTTCTAGCTATAGCCTCCGGTCACAGGAATTATTTTTACTGTCTGTTCCAGTGGTACGGACTGAATTTGGAAAAAAGGCATTTAAATTTGCGGCTCCCTCTGCCTGGAATTGTTTGCAAAGTACATTGAAACTGAGGAATCTGGTCTCGTTGGACACTTTTAAAATAGTTTTAAATGATTTGGAGAATGAAACATCGGGCTGTAGATGTTTTAGCTAGTTATGTATTTGATATTGAAATTTTATTAGAGTTTTATTACACTTGTGTGTGTATATGTGTATGTATTGTTGGATGTTATTTGTTACACTCAAACGTGCTGTGTCTGTCAGTTTTGGCCAGGACGCTCTTGTAAAAGAGATTCTTAATCTCAATGTGCTTCTTTCCTGGTAAAAATAAAGGTTAATGTAACCTTGAGGCTTTAAGCGCCTTACTTTAGACATCAGAACCTGACGGCGTGCTTTTCAGGTGTCTTTTTATAGTCTACAGTATCTAGTTACAGTTTATTTGAGTAGTTAATCATTAAAAAAGGTGCATCTCTGCCATTTACACCACTGCAAATACCCAATACAAGCAAATAAACTCATAAAGTGATGGTATCTGAGTAGTTACTGAAACGTCCAGTCATTGCTGTGCTCTGAATTATACGTCTACTAAATGACAGGCACCAAACCTGTTATTTATACAGAAGGATGGTTGCTCATAAACATCTTGTATTTAAGGGTTCACGCAAGGTTCAACCTGACGTCGACAAACCGTGCAAAACCTTGAGCAATAAAGGCAACAGTTTGCATTACTGTTTTTAGTTTCATTCATATTATTCTTCACAAATATCTTCACTCTCAGAAAAAAAGGTACAAAAGCTTTCACTGGGGTGTGAAAAAGGTACACTTTTTTTTGTGAAAGCTTTTGTACCTTTTTTTCTAAGAGTGTTTGGTGAACATTAAATATTAATCTCCCAGCTAAAATAATTTCCAAATGTTCTCTGAATGTCAAAACATCCATTCTTAAAAAATGTTTTTTTTTTGGTTAAAGCGAACATTCAATTTTATCATTCTTCAAACAGTATTGAAGCGTTACTTTTGAATGTTCTCGGAAGGTTCTGAAACAATTAGCAACATTTAAAAATGTTAGGATACTGAACAAATAAAACATTTAAGAAAAACAAACAAATAAGTATAAATAATGTTTTTGTACTAACTTGTAAAGAACATTATTAAAGACTAGTTAGAACAAACATTTTGATTATTGTTACTTATTATTGTTTTTGTTTTCAGCTTTGAGAGAAACTTGCAAGAACGTTGCCGAAGTCCTGAGAACGTTCCCTGTTAACTGGGCTGTTCCTAAAAATCTGTACTTGCATTGAATTAAGAAACCTACTATGCAAATCATTCTTGTTATGTATTGTTAAATTCCCATATTATGTGCTGAGAAATGGGCACATCACAGAGAGCAAAGTGCTTCTTTAACAACATCACATAAATACACAACACTCACAGACCTCAACATTTGAAACAAATCAGGGACAACAATCAACCAACTGATCATTCAACACAATCTCATGTCAATTCACAACAATTTTTACATTTTGGTGAATTCATGATCTGTGATTGTGCGTATGATCTGCTTACACTCCACTAGCAGTTATGTTTTAGGGTGCTTCATGCTTGCTTATTTATTTATTTATTTATTTTAAATTGTACATAATTCACATTGTATGAATTCATATGAAATTGCATTTTCCCGTGAGATTGGGTTGAATCATTTCATCAATTATTTTCATATGGCACACAAAATAAAGTTTTGAAGTCGTCGTCTGATTGGTTGAATTCTACAGGATTTCCGGGAGACGTGCGTGTCATGTGTTTTAACGTTCTGCCTGGAAACAAACCCGCCGAGATGCCAAACCCCCTCATGGAAAAGGAAAGCCACTGTGTTTATATCTGTGAAAATGAGCTCTTATCAGGATCAACTACCCTCTGGATTTTCAAAAGTATGGGACGTTTGTGGCATAGACTCTTTAAACGCCAGTCTATTATTGTAGGGATTTTCACACCCCTAAATATGACGCTGAACAAAACGAACAACTGTAATTGGTTGCGTTACACTGGTCAATGAAAGCTGCAATGGAGTCCAAACCTTCTGAAGTTCTGGCTTGAGAGAACTTCAGTATTTCTATTGGACTGAACGCAGCACAGTGCATTTTACGATTGCATGAAGAATACATTTGATGCGGCCCTTCAAACCAGCTGGAAATCTTATAAATGTGTCCTATGATTATGCTGGAACAGGCTTCATGCTATGATGCATTAAAAGGCTGCCTACAGGGCAGTTCACTAGGTAGTGGAACAAAGCAATTATATGGCGTCAGCTAGATGTGTGGTGGGGTCATGAGTCACTGATGATTGTGTTATTTGGTTATATGATGGCTCAGCAATATGATACTGTTGTACACTATGAACAGTTCAAACACTCTCTCTTTATGAATTGGACTTGATTGTCATTTTTAAAGATAATGATGTCTTCGTAAATACTTCCTCTGGGGACGGATCACTTCACAATAGAAACAATAGAAAATTGGTTTGTTGCTATTCCAAAAACAAAAAAGATTAATTTTCAACTACATATTCTTATGCATTTTACTTGCAGTATTGATTTACAATAAGCAGGAGAGTCTATCACAGCACAGACAATGAATAAAGTTAGTTTTCTTGTTTGTTTTGTTATTATAATTTATTATTATTATTTTGGATAATTCATCCAAACATGATTCACTTTCACAATCTGTGTGACTTTCTTTGTTACTATCTTCTTTCTGGGAACACAAGGAGATGTTTAGCAGTTTAGCATTTGATGGCAGTGTTCTGGGAAATAACTTACAGCAGGGAGTTATAACTGCAAGGTTAAACTGTATGAAAAACAACCGCTACACTTACACATATATTATTATAAATTAATCTAATCACAGTTACCCAGCAAGCAATTTTACGTTTAAAAGACATCTAATAGCCGTCCAAACACAGACGTCTTGTCTAGACTTAAACGAGGCAAAATCTGGGCTGTCAGTAAAAATGTATTAGACGTCTAAACCATCGCCCAAGAATAGACTAGTTATCAATTAGATAAGAAAGAAATGAAATGAGTGAAGAAATGGAAGTGTGTTACGTAGCTGGACTATATCGGCTCTCTAGTTAACCTAGAAGGTAAAAAATGACGGCTATTGCTTGCTGGGTACTTTCACATTGAACATCACAACAGTAATTTATTAATTTATTAATTAAATTAGTGCTTTCAAGACCAAGGAATAAGACCAATACTGACAACAACTGAGAATCCCAAGGCAGATTCGAGAATCAACTAGGAACTGGAATGAACTGAACCAGTGGAGACGAAGACGACTTGGAGTTGGGCAGAACCAGTGATGATGAAGACTATTTGGAGCTGGGCTGAAGAGAAGACGGAGATGAAAATGAAGACTACTTGCAACTGGACTGAACCAGCAGCAAAGAAGACGATTTGAAGTTGGGCTGAACCAGTGGAGACGAAGAAAACTTGGAAGTGGACGGAACCAGCAACGATGAAGACAACTTGGAAGTGGGCTGATCAAGTGGAGATTGAGAAGACGAAGACGATTTGGAACTGAGCTGAACCAGCAGCAAAGAAGATGACTTGGAAATGGACTGAACCAGCAAAAATGAAGATGATTTGGAACTGGGCTGAACCAGTGAAGACGGAGATGAAAACGAAGATGACTTGGAACTGGACTGAACCAGTGACGACGAAGACGACTTGCAACTGGAAGCAGCAAATAAGACGATTTGGAGTTGGGCTGAACCAGCAAAGACAAAGAAGACTTGGAACTGGACTGAACCAACAGCAAGGAAGGCAACTTGGAAGTGGGCTGAACCAGTGACGAAGACGACTTGGGACTAGTCTCACATAATTTCATCATCCATCTTATCAATTATTAATATACCCAGCTCATTGAATGCCCCTTGGCGACAGGAGTGTAGCACTGAAGAGAAAACCAGAGAAAACTGGGTTGAGAAAACACTCTACACATTAGCATAGACGACACCGAACAAAGATCAAGAAACAGGTGCATAACTAAGTCAGAAACCATAACAAACTCTGAATGAAAACTCAGGCAAATGGTGACAGAAAAAAAACTGTCACGACGCACACACAGGGAAACAGTAGATCCAATAGAAGTATGTTTATTGGGTAATCCATACACGTAATCCAGTCCAGGCAAGGGTCAAACACCATATAAGCAATCCAAGAACAAAACAACAAAAACGAGAAACGAGCAGAAACAAACCTCAGAAGTGTGGGGACATAAAACAACGACTCCGTGACTTGGACTGAAACAGACAGGGTATTTATACACAGAACTAAACAATGTAATGGAAAACAGCTGCGTGCAATGATGAGTGATGAGAACAGACAAAGGATCGTGGGAAATGCAGTTCCAGAATGAATGGTGACAGTAAGGGAAAGAGACCTCTAGTGGACACCCGGGGAAACACAAACCAACACTGTGACAACCCCCAAAAACCCATAAAAAACAAACAAAACAAGAGTCCAGGAGGGAGGTGGAACGGTGGAGGATCAGGGGGAGGGATGGGGGGCCAGGTCCATGGAAGGAAACAGAGACAGGGGGTGATGGTTTAGCCGGCGGCCTGGGCGAAGCAGACAATCCATCGGGCGGCCAGGGCGAAGCAGACGACCCATCGGGCGGCCAGGGCGAAGCAGACGACCCATCGGGCGGCCAGGGCGAAGCAGACGACCCATCGGGCGGCCACGGCTCAGGGACAGCAGACACTGGCTCCGGCTCAGGGACAGCAGACACTGGCTCCGGCTCAGGGACAGCAGACACTGCCTCCGGCTCAGGGACAGCAGACACTGCCTCCGGCTCAGGGACAGCAGACACTGCCTCCGGCTCAGGGACAGCAGACACTGCCTCCGGCTCAGGGACAGCAGACACTGCCTCCGGCTCAGGGACAGCAGACACTGCCTCCGGCTCAGGGACAGCAGACACTGCCTCCGGCTCAGGGACAGCAGACACTGCCTCCGGCTCAGGGACAGCAGACACTGCCTCCGGCTCAGGGACAGCAGACACTGCCTCCGGCTCAGGGACAGCAGACACTGCCTCCGGCTCAGGGACAGCAGACACTGCCTCCGGCTCAGGGACAGCAGACACTGCCTCCGGCTCAGGGACAGCAGACACTGCCTCCGGCTCAGGGACAGCAGACACTGCCTCCGGCTCAGGGACAGCAGACACTGCCTCCGGCTCAGGGACAGCAGACACTGGCTCCGGCTCAGGGACAGCAGACACTGCCTCCGGCTCAGGGACAGCAGACACTGGCTCCGGCTCAGGGACAGCAGACACTGGCTCCGGCTCAGGGACAGCAGACACTGGATCGGCAGACGTGACTTGAACGGTCTCTGGATCGGCAGACGTGACTTGAACAGTCTCCGGATCAGCCTCCAGAAAAGCGGTGGGCTGCTGGGACACGGCCTCCGGGCCTTTGGAGATGCTAGAGGTCTTCCTCCTCCTCCGCCGTCTCACTGGTGAAGTGCGCGCTCTGGGCTGGATGGAAACAGCACCGGATGAAACTCTGGACTGGATCGCACCTGCCCAGGGTCGAAGAGGGGCCTGAGTGGAAAATGGTGTTGGAATTCCTCTCGACCACCTCCTCCACTGCGACCTCCACGGGTCCCGCGAAACTTGACCAACCGGGTCCCCTCAAACAAATCCCTTCTCTCCCGCTCGGTGGCTGGGGAAGAGATATTAAAAAACATACCGCTGGATCTTGATGACGGAGTCGTTCTGTCACGACGCACACACAGGGAAACAGTAGATCCAATAGCAGTATGTTTATTGGGTAATCCGTACACGTAATCCAGTCCAGCCAAGGGTCAAACACCGTATAAGCAATCCAAGAACAAAACGAGAAACGAGCAGAAACAAACCTCAGAAGTGTGGGGACATAAAACAACGCCTCCGTGACTTGGACTGAAACAGACAGGGTATTTATACACAGAACTAAACAATGTAATGGAAAACAGCTGCGTGCAATGATGAGTGATGAGAACAGACAAAGGATCGTGGGAAATGCAGTTCCAGAATGAATGGTGACAGTAAGGGAAAGAGACCTCTAGTGGACACCCGGGGAAACACAAACCAACACTGTGACAAAAACAGAATATGACCATGGAACTAAACAGAAGGATACAGAAACTAAACATCACATGATAATGACAGTATGATGATTGATAATAATTTAAATTAAAAATATATATATACTTGCATATTTTAAATGCACAACAGATGCAATATATAGTTTTATACAAATATTTTTGCTGCTTTTTCAAAAGAGATAATGCAATACAATTCTTTAACTTTTGTCACAAATTAATTTCATTGTGAAGTTAACGTAATCATTTTATGTAGGGACTACATGAATAATTTCTGTTGACACTGTAATTCCCACACATATTTGAATAATAATATTTATACAACAGTTTGGGTCCTTGAATCTGATTGGTTCGAGCGTTGTGATGGAATAAACATCAGTACAGGAATAAACATCGTCACACTTAAAACACTGCTCGGACCAATCAGATTCAAGGACTCAAACTGTTGTATAAATATTTTTATTTATTCAAATACATGATGTCATTCTACCTCGATTCTAGTCAGAGCCACTCAGATTAAAGGAACAAGTGATTAAAACATTACCAGACTTTTTATGTATTGGGGAATTACAGTTTAACAACATAAAGAGACCAACATGTTCAGTGAAGATCAGGAGAAAAAGTTGAAATTCTATCAATTGATAGAGAGTTTACTGAAGGTAAAGTTGGAGGATCCAGCCAGAAACACTTCTTTTAGTCAAATGGATAATCAGTTGGCGATGTTTCTTAAGGTTCTGATTATCAATACAGATAACTTTAGCAACATCCAAACATGGTCTTCTGTTCTTTATGCAAATGACTCTATTTAAATACATTATCTTTGACACACTTTGCAGTATAAGGACTCTTCACATCTTCTCATCCTCCCAAACAATGATTTCCAATTTATTATATAATACAAAATTAAGGAATTGTAAATCCATCCCTTCAGGAATAGCATGCATTTTGGAATCATGCAAAATAAGACCACCAATGTGTATTAAGAAAGTCACCTGGGTCCACTTTGATTTCATGTTGACTTTATATTGTGATGTACTCTCTTGTAGTTGTGAATAAGCATGACAGTTCATCATTAGGGTTCTTATAGGCTATATGCTCTTATACACAAACAAATTAGAGTATGATTTGGTTCATTGACGGGTAATAGGGTCCTATACACAAGAGGTAATAAGGGTGTCCAGTCTGCGGCTCTTGAATGAAAGGTTATACAATCAAGGCACGAGTTTGACAGATGAGACATTTCGGTTCAAGAGACACATCCAGTTTGTTAGCCCTGATGTTGCTGCTATAACACAAGCTGAGCTCGAGAGACAAATTAATGGCCAGTTGGAGCTGGAAATAGTGAGAAGTCTCCTCCATCATCTGCTTTTTCTGTAGTCCCATCATTGAAGAATTACCATGAGCTTCCTTTCAATTTTAGTGAGACTTGTTTTAAACCTTTTTTCTTCTTAAGTGTAGGAGACTCAGAAGTGAAGAACCAGGAGACGTTGGTAGTATCTTCAGCAGGATTCTTTATTGAGAACACGAGCTGTCGGTAGCTGTAGTCACCAAGTCTAAATTAAAGTAACTTTACATTGTATATTATAGGTATTTTAAGAGGAGGGACTTCTGGAGGTGGAGACAAATTCAAACAAAGCATGCAAATGTAGTACGAACACACCCTACTCTGAGGGCATTACCAATCCAATTGAATCAGCATAACTATTCAAATGCTGATAGTGGCCAGGAACTCTGGTTCCAAGAACCATCCCAGAGCCATTAAAGAAAGTCTCAGTGATCAGATTCATTTAACTTACAATGGAGAAAACAGGATTTGCCAGATTCTCTTGCTGGAAACGGTTTCACAGCTGATATCATTTACCATCCTAACCTGAAATGCTAACTTCAAGAAACAGAACTTTCTCTGTTTATATATGATAGTATTAGAAACTTAAATAAAACATTTAATAAATTTGTATTCCTTCAATTCCCCCTTTGGGAGTTCTAAATAACTCCCACATAATATACAAATTTAAACACTTAAAAGTTCATTCTTGTAACTTGCGTAAGTTACAGGCACATAGCTTGCTCTGTGTTGATGTTTCTGCAATTGCATGTTGACACAGAAACAAAACATGCAATTCCGTGAGTCTTTTCTGGTTGGAACTGTGATTTTCTCATGATCACTCAAGTTTCTGAACCATGAAGAATTATCTTCAGTCATCTTGGTGTAATTATGCTGAAAGATCAAGAATGTCTTGTTGGACCACCATGTTTGGGCACAAGTGAGTCCTGGAATGCAACCATCTTCGGATGTGACGTGCAAACGTTCTTTCCAGCAAACCAGGCGCTCTAAGAATATGTTGTTTCTGGAGTCCGGACTTTGTGCGATCTTTATGATGTGTAGTAGTAGGACAATCTTGATCATGTCGATGGATGACTGAAGGTTTCGTCGTCTCTGCGTTGTGTATTTTTTTCTTTTCTTTATCCTTTTGTGATAGTTGGCTCGGAAGTCGTCTAGTTGTTTCTTGAGGTTATGTCTTCATACGCAGACGAGGAGGTCGGGCGTATGGGTCTCGGGTCAGCAAGTGGTACCTGCACAGAGGAAGAGAGAAAACAAAAGACAGGAGAGCAGTATTTGTTCAAACACTAGGGTTTTAAACTTTTTCCCATGTCTGCTATTTTTGTTCCTTCTTTCCCTATTTTCTGAATTATTTTGACACCTAAATAGAACCAGTGAGGTAAGGATGGGCTAGTGGATGGGGAAGGCTATCAGGGAGTCTTCACCGCAAGGGTTGGCCCCAGACGCCTGTTGCAATTGGTTCTTCCCTGGGCTCCTCACTGTTCCGTGTCCTGTCATTTCCCTGTGGGAGGGGGAGCAACTTTTACAGTGTGACACAATGAGTCCAGTTTATCCTGACACAATACTGCAGCTGCTGTAATCAACATCACTTGATGTGGCCCATGCCACTTTGGTTCTAATGGAGGAACGTCTTTGTACAGATCAATTATTGATTCAGGAGGCATAATCTTCTTCTGTGCTGCACTACCTGAACACACTTGTACAGTTGCATAGAAACAAGCCTGTTTAGCTGCCATATCAGCAAGAGCATTACCTTTAGCTTCCGTAGTATTAGTTGTGAGATGTGCTTTCACTTTGATCACTGCTAATTTCTTTGGAAGTTTCATGGAAAACATTAGATCTTTCACTAATTCAGCATGCTTAATGGGGGATCCAGCAGAAGTTAGAAACTGTCTGGTTTGCCAAATGACACCAAAATCATGAATTACCCCAAAAGCATATCTGGAATCTGTGTAGGTATTAGCAATTGATCCTTAAGCTAGCGTGCATGCTCTTGTTAAGGCTACTAGTTCTGCAGCTTGAGCTGAAAAATGATCTGGAAGACGACCTGAAGCTAACACTTCCGTGGTGGACGTTACTGCATAACCTGCTCGTCTGTTACCTTCAATTACTTGAGCTGAACCGTCAACAAACAACTCAAATTCTGAAATCTCTATGGGAGTTTCTTTTACTTCACTCATAGGTGTATGTAAGCGTAACACAATAGTGAGTAATTTCTCCTTCATCCTCTAACAAAACTTCAGTCATAGCAGACATCATACATGAGGACGGATTTGTGACAGGTGCACGCTGTAAGACAATATTCGGCATTATTGTGGACACTGCATGAGGGCTTTTTTACGTTTACAGTCTGACCTAACACTATTAATGATGAAAGGCCTGTGCTGTAAAATAACATTTAAGGCTGGGAGTCTACTTTAACCAGTGTCCCCCAAAGGAAAAACTGAGATAGTCACTTTCCTTTTGTTCTATTAAACAACAACAGAAGTCTTTTATCTCTGTTGTAAGTTAGTGGGGAAATTAAGCACTCACAGCCCAACTGGTTAACAACTAAAACAGCTGCCCAACGAGCTTAATGACGAGGGGAGGGGCTGCTTCAGAGCAGCCAGCAGGCTGAGAAGAAGCTGAGTTACATTGTTAGTTTCTCTAACATTCTTTTTGTTTTTTCTACACTCTTTTCCCCAATGTCCATGTTTACCACAATAATAACAACTGCTGCCCTCTCTCTTAGGACATTTGCGTTTCTGTTGCTTCTCTGCGTTGACCTTAAAGGATGCTGCTGCAATGTTTACTCTTGCCTTGACATCAGAGTCTCTTTCCCATACAGCTAACCTGTCTAGGTTACTTTGCAGGGTACTGGTAGCCCATGTGACGTCTAAGAAAGGCAATGCATTTCTATGCTCTGACAAAAGACCATCATACCATGTGCAAACTAATGGCCAATTGTCATTTAACACCTTCTCTGAAGTGTCTGCTATTCCACTGTAAGTTACAGCTGACAGACAAAAAAATTCTGTGTACTGACTAACAGTTTCATGCTTCTTCTGTACACAACTAGTGATTTTTGACCAGTCCACTTTTGGTCCAACAATGTTCTTTAACACTCTCAGAACTCCTTCTCTCAATTCATCTTTTCTGTCATGCTGTAGTTCAGAATTGTTTACAGCATTTTCAAAATCATTGAATTCTGACTCAGTCAAGATCTGTGATATTAGGTGGGTGACTTCAGCTAGAGACATATCGTAGAGCCGCATCTTTCTGGACAATTCTCTCCTAAACTCAGAAAAATTTCTTTGCACTGATGGCAAATTTTCATCGATTCTCTCGATTTCTTTAGGACCTAAAGATAATTTGACTGCTTGTTGCTGCAGTATGGGAGTTACAGATTGAACAGAGTCAATCCCTTTTGCCCTAGTCTGAGCCTTTTGTCTTGCTCCACACACTTCAAATGCATTTACATCTTTATCTATCAAACCAGAATTTCTAGTGTTTTCTAGTCTACAGAAAGACTGTAAATCAGGATAGCTTTCATCTGACTGTTGGTCTTCAGAGTCACATTTGGTTGAGGCCTGATTATGGCTCACCTTTGTCTTGTAACAGGACACTTGAGTCTGCAATTGTTTGTTTTGTTCATTTAACTTATCAATACACCTAGTTTGTTCTTGTGCAATGGATAAGCTATATTCTCTATGGCAACAGATTATGCCTTTCATGTTTTTCTTTCTGATACATGCACCTAACACCTTCTTGCATTCTTCAATAGACCAAACTTTGTCTGGATCAATACCAAATTTCTTTGTCAAATCCAATCTAACTGACTCAGTCACTATGGAATCAATTTTCTCTCCTAACAATGACTTGAACTCACTGTCTGTCCATAAAGGGCTAGCTAGTCCATTTTTCTCAGTTGATGGAACTAGTCTAGCATTTCTTCAAACCATTTTGTGGATTTCTTTTGTTACCACACAATAAAAAAAATAAACTTCTCTGATCAACAGAGGGTATACTTGTTAACACAGATCAAATCTTGTTAAACTTCCTTGCTACCAACACATCACAAACTATTAGCATGTTACGCTAATCTTCCCTAAAAGAAAAATGCAAAGGTTCTTTCACCTTCCTAACTTTTAGAGGATAAACACATCCCTGTTTGAACAGAGGTTCACCAATATTAACAGGTAATGTTAACCTTCCCTAACTTTAGAGGATACCTTCTCTAGCAACGTAGAGGCTATACTTTCCTCTTTAAAATAAACTTTTAAAGGGTAACTTTGTTAGCCAGACACTGCAGCTGTCTGATAAATGTTCTCTGACGGCGCAGAGATTTGTATTGGTCTTCAGCGGTTCTTTGAATGGATTGAAACTCACCAAATTTTTGTTGTATAGAAAGATTCCGCCTGGAAATCTTGGTTCAGCTTGAAGTTTTCAATCTGGAAGAAGCTGGAAAGATTCAGTCTGGCAATCTTTGTTTAGCTGGATGTTTCAAAATTCAGTCTGGAGACTCAGTCAGCTTTGTTGAGATCTTTGAAGTTTCAAAAGTTCATTCTTTGTTGAGTTTCAGTTTCTCCATCCGGGTCACAGGCACCATCTGTTGTAAACCTTTTTTCTTCTTAAGTGTAGGAGACTCAGAAGTGAAGAACCAGGAGACGTTGGTAGTATCTTCAGCAGGATTCTTTATTGAGAACACGAGCTGTCGGTAGCTGTAGTCACCAAGTCTAAATTAAAGTAACTTTACATTGTATATTATAGGTATTTTAAGAGGAGGGACTTCTGGAGGTGGAGACAAATTCAAACAAAGCATGCAAATGTAGTACGAACACACCCTACTCTGAGGGCATTACCAATCCAATTGAATCAGCATAACTATTCAAATGCTGATAGTGGCCAGGAACTCTGGTTCCAAGAACCATCCCAGAGCCATTAAAGAAAGTCTCAGTGATCAGATTCATTTAACTTACAATGGAGAAAACAGGATTTGCCAGATTCTCTTGCTGGAAACTGTTTCACAGCTGATATCATTTACCATCCTAACCTGAAATGCTAACTTCAAGAAACAGAACTTTCTCTGTTTATATATGATAGTATTAGAAACTTAAATAAAACATTTAATAAATTTGTATTCCTTCAGACTCTTACAAATTTTAGTGAGAGATTGCCTTTTTTAAGGACTAAATGCTACTACCTTAACGGACATGTTTAGTTCTCTGTTCTGTTTAGTGTGTTCTAGTTCTTTCATTAGTTGCCATGGTCCCTGATCAGTGTCACACCTGTTCCCTGTTCCATTGATTACCTTCCTCTGTGTATTTAAGCCTTTTTCATCCACAGTTAATTGTCTTGTGTCATCATTACATCTATGGATCATTGCTGTATTGTTCCTTGTGTTTATTATTTATTATTAAGTATTGCATAGTTTTTTTGGATTATGGCTGTGCATGACATTTATTTACATAATGTATAATTGTTGTACAGTTAAGTGATTATATGTGATATTATTTGCCATTATAAATGTGAATTAGATGTGCGTTTTTATGAAAATAATGCTAAAATAATGGATAGGTCACTGGTGAATAGTTCACTCATCATTTAATCACCCTCATGTAATTCCAAACCTGTGTGTGTATTCATATATATATATATATATATATATATATATATATATATATATATATATATATACACTGTATATATTTATATATGAATATCTCATTCTGTGTTGCATTCGAGTTAACATATAAGATTAAGTCAGTTTCTTTATTATTGATTGTGACAGGATGAAATGTAAACGCATTGAAATATGACTCCTTGTTATATTACAAATAAATTGTCATATTTCAGTCATTATAAAGAATTCTCTCTCTCTCTCTCTCTCTCTCTCTCTCTCTCTCTCTCTCTCTCTCTCTCTCTCTCTCTCGCTCTCTCTATTATGGGGACAAAATGTTCCCACCAAGATGATAATACCCCAAATCCTTGTCCTTTTGGGGACATTTCCATGAGGAAAACAGCTTATAAATCATACATAGTGATGCTTTTAAAAAAATGTAAAAATGTAGCAAGTTGTCTGTGATCTGTAGGTTTAGGGGTAGGATTAGTGTAAGGGGACAGAATATACAGTTTGTACAGTATAAAAACCATTACGCCTATGGAGAGTCCCCACAAAGATAGTGAACCAGACATGGATATTGAATCAGACACACACAGTGACTCAGTGTGTGTGCGTGTGTGTGTGTGTGTGTGTGTGTGTGTGTGTGTGTGTGTGTGTGTGTGTGTGTGTGTGTGTGTGTGTGTGTGTGTGTGTGTGTGTGTCTCACCGGTCCATCTATGAGACATTCATGAGACTCCTCAGACCAGTAAAGCGTCAGTCAGCGTCCAGTTCACCAAATCTGTGGAGATAAACCCCATTCCTGCCGAGATTTCTCTGCAAGCCGGAAGGGTAAGTTTTCATCAGTGCTTATAAATACAACCTAATTACATTTAGAGCTAAATTAACGTGTAAAAGTGACTAGTAGGCTGCTGGCGCTCGTGAATGCTGCCGCACATCGCGCGCTTTGATGGAATTATTGGACTTCACAGATTCACGCATTCCACAGGTGTCGGACTGAAGTCGCTTTCATTACTGAGATCTCCATCCAATGAGAAAGAAATAACGGGTTGTCAGTAAAAGGAGAGAGATAAACATTTTACGCACAACTCTTTAGTAAACGCGTGTAAGTTTTGCGCATCGGCGGGATAAAGTATATAGCCTATCATTAGCGCGGATTCCCTTTACATTACGCGTCGAGAAATCATTACAAGTGTGTTTGGATGATCTTCAAAAATCAAGTGCAACGCTGTAAATCTTTAAGCTCTCAAGTTTACAGAAAAGCGTAAATATTTGATGTATGTGGGTGTTCTTGGCCATTCCTTGTGTGTTTATAGCTAAATCTGACTAAAGTGCTTGATATTCATGTTGCTCTACTGTGCGATGGTAAGATAGAATAATTATTATTAATGGTGATAAGTCAGTTCTTCCTAATGCCAGTTCTTTAGATGCAGCATAACCTGTTTTGTATCATGATGTGTTCAGGTTTAAAAAGGCTTTTCCTCGTGCATCAATACTGAACATTATTGTATGAATGTTAAATTGTTGTGCAAACATTAAAGAGTAAATTAGCATAAGAGTTTTTCATTTTCATATTAAACTGAACATTGAAGGTAGCTACAGTTCAGCCAAAAACGAAACTAAATCATGACTTTCTTTATTTTGTGAAACACAAATGCTGCTCTTTTCCATTTTTATTTTTTCTGAAGCCATATGGTATATGTGGAACAGACAGTAGATCATTGATCATTTATTCTGCCATTGCTATCAAACTCATTCACATTTATTCAGATCAGCTTGGAAATTCTGCTGAATTTCTCCTTGTGGACGAAAGAAAAGTATAGAGTTTTGGAATTACAGGGAAAACATTTATGCATAAGAAAGGCCTCTAAATCACATTATGTACTGGTTTCTCTCATCACAATTTGCCATATTACAAGTGCAACTGATACATGAAAGTAAAGATGGAAAGTGTTTTATGTGTTCAAAGATGCACTTTATGTATATGCATTTGTTAAAAATAGCCCTGACAACATCAACAATAACCATTTATTGAGTAGATGGCCGAAACTTCCAGAGAGACAGAATACAGATCTAACCTGAGATGAGAGGCTAGAAAAGACACAGGGAAGGGTTTGATAAGATCTAGGGCTTGTGAAGCATGGGTCGAAACCATCTCTCTTAGCAACAAGAAACAGTTTGACTCTCATATTTTCTGAACATTTGTGGTCTCAGCTGCTGCTTAATGAACCTGCTTGCGTCTGCTGTCATAACATTTCAGATATGTGGATTGGATAACTCACTGACACCATCAAAAAGATGGATGTCTCCATTCATTGTACACCTTAAAAATAGAAAATCTGAAATTGTTAGCTGAAAGAGCCATTTTACCTTTTTGATTAGAATAAAACCATTACCATTTTTTTCAGTGTAGTCACACATCAATAAGTGCACAATATACTATATTTATAATATATTTATTGGCATTGATGGTTCCATGAAAAACCTTTAACATCCATAAAATATTTCCAGTGCACAATTTAAAAAAAAAAATGTATTTCAAACCAAGGGTGTTTTCACACCAGTAGAGCATTTGCTTTGTTCCACATGCTAGTAAAACTGTCCTCTTAAGGTACATTTACACGACAACGATATGCTTAAAACAGAGAAGGTTTTCCTTTGAGTTTTCCGTGTACAGACGACACCATTGTCAAAACGATCCCCATTCACACGGATCCGCGAAAACGTCAATGAACACTGTATTCTGCTGCCAGGATACTAGATGGCGATGAAACACTATAGACTGAACACATAATACGCAAGTGCATGACGTCATCGTCTTCAGAGATTTGCGTTTTTGTTGTTTAAGGCCCTTGCACACTAAGTCCGAAATTTTTGCACGTTAAAAAATAAATACGACCCTTACGTTATGTCAGTCACGCTTAAACACTGCCTCCGAAACTTTCGTCCGTCATAAAAAATCGGATCGGGTTCAATTTTCTGCGTTTTTCGCATCTGTAGCAAGCAGTTTGAATGGCGTTTTGACAATTCAGAGCCACCGAATCAATTTCGGACTCAGTGTGCAAGGGCCTTTACTCGGAGACCATTTTCAAAAACTTGCACTTTGAAACACATTTGAAAAAGTTTGCGTTTTCAGGCACTCAAAACGCCATTGTCGTGTAAACGAACGGCCAAAGTGCTTAAAAAGTTTTACGTTTTTAGTTGAAAACGGTGTCGAGTAAACAGTCCCTAATTGGGTAATTGAGTTTCCTCTGCGTCATCCGGCAAGATGGATTGACAAGTTAATGTGGCTTTATCTGTTGCTGTCGTCTCACATGCCAACACATTTCCCGTTATGAGTTATGATGGTCCGTTGGGTCAGATTTCTTTCTCACCTCAACCGAAACACTCTTGAGTTCATCTTCAATCAGGCCTCGTCCAGGCGATCTCGGAGTGATTGTTTTGGTGCAGATCTGAGTGCGATTGCCGTGTTCATATATGCCTTAAAGGAATAGTTCACTTAAAAATGAAAATTCTGTCATCATTTACTCACCCTTGACTTATTTCAAACCTGTATGAATTTCTTTCTTCTGCTGAACACAAAAGAAGGTATTTTGAAGAAATAAATAGGACCCCATTGACTTCCATAGTAGGAAAAAAATACTGTGGAAGTAATGAGGTCCATCATTTCTGGTTTCCAACTTTCTTCAAAATATCTTCTTTTGTGTTCAGCAGAAGAAATAAATTCATACAGGTTTGAAATAAGTCGAGGGTGAGTAAATTATGACATAATTTTCACATTTAAGTTAACTATTTTTATTTTAAAAAGCACCAGGATCTGAAACAAACCCTCCAGATGAGATTGAAACTGCCCTAAAAACAACATTCAAGGAACCCAGACAGCAACATAGTGTCGGCACAGATCCGGCCCACATCTGGTGCGAAATGAGAAAACACATGAAGTGACCAGGCGTAAACAGGCCCTATGTTGCTGTCAGGGAAAAATTCTTTGAGGAACCAAAAATGTGAAATCCCCCTTTCGGAACATTTATTATTAAAGGATTAGTTCACCTCAAAATGAAAATTTCCTGATAATTTACTCACCCCAATGCCATCCAAGATGTTCATGTCTTTCTTTCTTCAGTGGAAAAGAAATTAAGTTTTTTGAGGAAAACATTTCAGGATTTTTCTCCACACAATGGACTTTAACGGTAACCAAATTGTTGAAGTTCAAATCAATGCAGTTTCAAAGGGCTCTGCACGATCCCAGCTGAGGAATAGTGTCTTATCTATCGAAACCATCGGTAATTTTCTAAAAAAAAATTACATTTATATACTTTTTAACCACAATTGTTCTGGTCTGCGACGCGCCAGGTATTACGTAATCACATTGGAAAGGTCACGCTGGACATAGGCGTAAGAAAACGTTTGGGTTTTAAAAGATTTACCATTTAAACAATAAACTGACACAAAGACATAAATATGTCATTCAACATGCAATAAAATTTGAACGATCCTCCTTCTCACGCTTGTAAACAATGGGGCGGTACTTACGCCTACGTCCAGCGTGAGCTTTTTCACGTGATTACGTAATGCCTGGCGTGTCGCAGACCACCACAAGACCAACAATTGTGGTTAAAAAGTATATAAATGTTTATTTTTTTTAGAAAATGGCCAATGGTTTTGTTAAGTAAGACACTATTCCTCAGCTGGGATCGTGCAGAGCCCTTTGAAACTGCATTGATTTGAACTTCAACAATTTGGTTACCATTAAAGTCCAGTGTGTGGAAAAAATCCTGAAATGTTTTCCTCAAAAAACTTAATTTCTTTTCCACTGAAGAATGAAAATTCTTCAGGAATCAGGAAATTTTCATTTTGAAGTGAACTAGTCCTTTCAGAGTGTGCGCACAATAATTCAATGCACTACTTTGATGCATTCTCTTTGCTTTTGTTTTCCAGAAACTCCAATTTGGATATGAATTTTAAAACCCAAAGGGATTATGTGCTTTCTCACATCTTTGACGTCATGTGACACGTCGGACTGCCCAATGGAGGCCACTACGATACTAGCCGCCACGAACAGCCAAGTCAAGCGAATCCTTCACGAAGCTACCAAGCCCAACGTCACGACTCTCACGAACACGTCTGTACCGTTCCACCATCACATGAACAATGCGGTGCTGGGGATCTTCCTCGGGACACTGTCCCTCCTGACGGTCATCATGAACCTTCTGGTCCTGTTCGCCGTGAGAAAGGAACGGACTTTACACACGGTTGGGAATCTCTACATCGTCAGCCTGTCGATAGCAGACCTTATAGTCGGGGCTACAGTCATGCCTTTGAATCTGGTGTACCTTCTTGAGGACGAGTGGAAGCTTGGTCACGTTATTTGCCAGTTCTGGTTAGTCATGGATTATGTCGCGAGCACTGCGTCCATTTTCAGTTTGTTCATCCTTTGCTTGGACAGATACCGATCCGTACGACACCCACTACAGTATCTGAAGTATCGGACACGAGGGAGAGCAACTCTGTTGATTTGCAGTGCATGGCTTCTCTCAATGACTTGGATCGTTCCTATCCTCGGCTGGCGGATGTTTGCTCGGATCGACCGGAAACCTGAACTGGAGAACCAATGCGATACAGACTTTCGCTTAGTGACGTGGTTTAAAGTTCTGACCGCCATTCTTAACTTCTACATCCCTTCGTTTCTAATGCTTCTCTTCTACTCGCAGATTTTCATCGCGGTCCGGGATCATTACAGGGAATGGGAGAACTTTGCCGGTCCCATGGTGAAAACCGAAGCGGATGATACACTCGCGAACGGACTTCAGTTAAAGATAACCAAAGCCTCGGAGAGAGAGAATCAGACGTATTCTCAAAACGTGGGTCTTCTGGATCAATACAGTCTTGAACAGCCAAGAGACCATAATGAAGACAACCCTGATTCCTTGTCCGAGACGAAGAGGAAGAGTTGCTATAAGAAGAAACCAATGTTCAGACTTTCGAAACGCATGAGAAAGAGCGTACAAGACCCTGAAAGTTCATTTCAAATCGACGATGGGGAAACGATCGCCGAATGCCCGCCATCTTTATCCCTCGCGTTTCTGCAACCGGAAAACAACACCGAAACCTTCATAAATGTGAACGACTGTAACGTCCTAGTGCCAAACTCCGTCGGGAACATTAGTGAGGGTGAGCAGACGGTAGATATTCATAATTATAATCATAACACGCCTCCATCACCACCGTCACCGTGGGCCGAGAACAACCCGCCGCTAAACGCCAACGATTCGCTTCCCACCAAACAAACATGGCAGAAGCTCTGCGAACAGTCCAAGCAAAGCATCCACAGCATGCGGATCCGCAAGGAGCGTAAAGCCGCCCGGCAACTGGGCTTCATCATAGGCGTGTTTATGGTGTGTTGGATCCCGTACTTCATCACGTTCATGGTCATGGCCTTGTGTGAGACCTGTGTGCATCACGACCTTCATATGTTCACCATTTGGCTCGGGTACATTAACTCCACTCTCAATCCCTTCATATACCCACTGTGCAATGAAAACTTCAAAAGGGTGTTCAAAAAGATTTTTTATATTGATAGATAAGAAGGTCTGATCCATTTGTGACATGTTTGTACATCGGTTGTTCTGCCGTGCTTGTGATCTTGTCAGTACAGAACAATTTTGTTGGTAACACTTTACAATAGGGATCATTAGTTAATGAATTAACTAACATGAACTAACCATGAGCAATACATTTGTTACTGTATTTGTTAATCTTTGTTAATGTTTGTTAATAGAAATACAGCTGTTCATTGTTTGTTCATGTTAGTTCATGGTGCATTAACTAATGTTAACAAGATTTTAATAAAGTATTGGTAAATGTTGAAATTAACATTAACAAAGATTAATGAATGCTGTATAAGTGCAGTTCATTATTAGTTAATGCTAACTAATGTAGTTAACTAATATTAATTAATGAACATTATTGTAAAGTGTTACCATTTTGTTATTTATTGCTGAGTGTCAGCTTGACACGTCTGCAATCTGCATCAGATTACATTAAAAACGTATTCAATACAGTGTTTTAAAACTGGTTGTATTGAAGCATGTTGCTCATTAAAACAACCATTTCCAGCAGGAGTTCTTCTCTATATCAGTGTCAGTGTTTCTGAACTCCTGAAATGCCTCCATTGTATCTTGAGTTTCTTTCGGGAATGAACACGTCACAATATTCCTCATTATAATAATTCATACGCAGAATAAAGGGGCGGGGCCTGGTTGAGTTAGTTAGTAGTGTGTTAAACTGGCGGTTATGGTAAGGGGCGGGACATTTCCCAAACACACTCGAAGCGCTCGACCAATCACAACACACTGCTCCAGCTGACCAATCAGAGCACAGTGTGCTTTTCAGAAGGAGGGGCTTCATAGAGACAGGAAGTAAACAGAGCGTTACTGACAGACTGGAAAGAGAGGAGCCGCAATAATGGAGAATATGAGGAAAATAATCAACATTCAAGCAGGAAAACCTGTTCTAGTAGAGCCTGAAACTGCTTTAAGACTTCGTGAAAGGGCATAATAGGACACCTTTAATGTAGAATATTGTATGAAAATGCCCTGACATTAATTAGCATGTGCAGTGCATTCATATTTAACAGGGAGTTAAATTAAATGTAGTTTGGTCAGGCGCTAATGCACACTATCCTGGGAAATAGCTGGGAAATACATACAGGTGAAAATCTATAATGAAGTATGTTGGGAATGGCGTGTGACCTAAAGGATGGTCTATGTACTATTCACAAATTGCCTGTATTCATTGAACTCCTGGTTGATGTACAGTGCAATGCATTTCAACTCATCTTTGTTTTAATAAAAAAGTACTTAAATGATGGACAGAGTGATGATTTAAACAAAACTGCAACATCTAATGTGAAGACTCTTTAATACCCTTTTTTAGACATGCCTCTTTTTGATGAACTATGTAAGACGGTCATGTGAAACTGCCTCTATATCACACACAAAACATGCAATAAACAATATAGGACAGACAGAGGTGATGATAAAATGGACTACAAAGGCTTCAAGTTATGGGAAAGCAATTATCTTATATATAATACGTGCATATAATAAGTGTAGTGCTTAGTCTCTTTCATATTTCATTTTTTTCTAACAGTTTACATTGCCAGCCCCCAATTAGGGCCTGTCACTTTCTGTTTAACCTCATGATTGTTTGAACAAAAATGCCAGTCTTTCAACGAAAATCTTTTCTTTAAATAAACGGAGAAGTGTGTTTTGGAGAATGTCTTCTAATTTCAATATTTCAGATCTATATTGGGAGAAATGCACGCTGCATTCAGCACTGTCTGTGCAGTGAGGTCTGTGTAGGAGTGCACATGGGAAATGAGGTCCATTAGATATATAATGCAATCTCATTCCTATCCACTGAACCTATTAAGCAAATTAAGTCTGACGTCACGTCACTGTTTCTGCATCTAAACGTCAAAAGCAGAGGACAAACGGTGCTAAATATATACTCAATCATGATCATTTTACTAAGTAATTCTTTACATTTCATTATTATATACATTTTTTTTATTTACATTTTGTTATTCTTCCAGTTATTTCACTATAGCGGCTAATGAATCTGAATCTGAATCTGATTGAATCTACACATTCACAGAAAACAGCTTACTTCCCGGGTGAACAATAAGGTGGACAACCTTTAAAATTCACGCTGAAATCTGAGATGGTGGATAAACAAAAATCAAGAAGTGTTTACAGTGATGTACAGATATTGGAGGCCTTAACATTTTAAATCAAATATTTCCATTATTATTATATAGTGTAAACCTATAGTATAATGAATTATTATCAACGATTCATTAAAACGTCTTATTTGGTCTGCAAGGTTATTGTCTTTTTTTAAGTGTGACTTTACTGGGTAGATGAAGTTGTGTTTATTCATTATTAACATACTTTATATCTTGTGGTAAAGACTGCTTTATTGAAATGTTGTGAAACATTTGGGAAATTACTTTAAATGTGAACATACACAATGTTTAAGAATGATGTTTCACAATGTTTCATATGGGTATAATTTATTTGTGATCCCACATTCCTGGATGACAGTCTTCCATTGCAAATGCATTACTCTAAAAGTATTTTAAATTTCTTGATTCACATCTCATTTAGATTAGCCTAGGAGTTAATAACCACAGCCTGATGAAAAGAGCTTGATTCGGCGAACAGTACAGGACTCTAGCGAGGCTGGACACTGCTCATCTCGACTGAAATTTTTTTTTTTTTACTTTTTATCTCACAAGTATGACTTTTTTTGTGAGATATAAAATATAAACTCAATAAGTAAAACTTGCAAGACGTAAACTCAAAATAAAAAAAAGACAAAATTGCACAATATAAACTCAGAATTCTGAGGAAAAAAATCTGAATTGCAAGATGTAAACTCAAAATTCTGAGAGAAAAAAATCTGAATTGCAAGATGTAAACTCAAAATTCTAAGAAAAAAAAATCTGAATTGAGAGATGTTATAATTAATATTTAACGTTTATTTAGTTCAATTAGCCTACAGACAAGTACAATGCAAAAAGTAGGCTACAAGACAAATACAAGGCATTGTGCTACAGTTCAGAGTATGTAAAACAAATAACAACAACAACTAATATATAAAATTAACATGTATGTAAAACAAATTATAATACATAAAATTAAAAGAAATACTGTGATAAAAGGTTGTACAGTAGCCTATATATTAGGGCAGTTAGGCTACATGAGTTTGAAAAGCTTCAACATTTTTAGGCTACCTTGCATTTGGGAGCTATAAAAAAGTCAGAATTGTAAGATATAATATTTTTTTTATAATAGTTTTTATTTGGTGAAGGAAACGAACTTTTATAAACCAGATCTGAAGAAAGCTTTTATACAGAGTAAGTGTATCAGCATATCTGAGGCATCAGGCTGGTTTTTCTGGCTCGTTCACTGATCCTGCTGTGCACGTGACAAACCAGCTGATTCATCTTTCATAGGGTTAACAATGAAAAGGAACAGCGTTTATAAGTTTCTGTCCGTGTTTTCTTGTCTATTTGTTTGTGTTTTCCTTTTGTTTTGGGGTTTTGTCTTTTATTCGATGGTTTTGGCACCATAAGACTCTTTTTGGACACTCTCCTTAAGAGGTTTGTCGGTCATCTAAACCGTTTAAGCTGCTGGTAACGTTATTCTCTAACATAGTCTCATTGTTTATAAATGCGGGATAATATGACGCTTTAAAACATTTATCAAAAAACCGTGTCCTGCTAACATTGTTCTTCGGTTAACACTGAGCATGGTTTTAAAGATAAAATGTTGAAGATAAAGCATTTCAAGGTCGTTACACCAGCGAAAACTGCATCACGTATTTAATGCTGTCGATTTGCGTATTATTAAATACATTTTAAGTCATTTGTAAGCTCTTTTGCAATACCAAAACAAACCAACTGCGCATGCGTGTAGGATGACCGTGGTCACATGACGTCAACCAGGAAGTGTTTGTCTGGTAAGTGATTTTTCCATGCTATGTATTTGTTGCTGCTTTTACTCTGTGTTTATCATTTACATGACAATAATTGTCATAGATCATATATGACAAATATCGTGCTTTTTACTGCAGTGTGTTATAACAAACAAACAAACGAACACACCGAAAGAGACGCAATGCTTTTTAACCAAGCAGACAGTATTTACTAACATTACAATACTAAAGAACGCAGCTTTTACTTTTATTATGTTGACAAGTTGTATAGACGTGTTGTCAGATTAGTACAACATTAAATTTCTTATTGATATAGTCAGACAAGCCTTTTGCAATGAGAAAAAAGGAACTACATTTTCAACACTTCCACATATCGAATCTAACAGGAATTTAAATGTGTTATTATAATAAAATAATATCAGGCTAAGATAATTGAGGATTATATTTTAAGATTATATTTTACTTTATTTTATTGTATTTTATTTTGATCTATCCAATATATATTCTTGTCATGCTATCACTGTACATTAGAATCTTGTTCTTAAAGTCCCCCTGTAGTCATTAATTTTATCCCTTAAAACTCATCTTTGATCACCAAAATTACATATTAAAACGTTTTTTTCCTTGGGAAAAAAAATCTTCATGCCTTAAAATATCTTGAATGTAACTCGGCACCCTTGCCTCATTTAGTATGCACTGTTCTACGAATATGCAAATGAGCCCCGCCTCCACTCACTCACTCAGCTCAGAGATCCACTCGTTGACGATCACACGTTGATCTGATTGGTTACAAGGTAGTTTGTGACGTCAGAAACACCAGCGATTTCAAAGCGTGTTTTTGAAACTGTCTTTGGTTCACTGCAGTTTTAAGGAGAAAATACTCAGCAATGCTGTCGACTTATGAATTTACACATGCTTTGTCTTAAAGCATATTAAAAACACCACATAGACATATAAACAACATTAAAAACTGGTTTTTCACCACAGGAGGACTTTTGTTTTAAGTGATCTGAAGCTGAAGTCATATTATAATGTATATATATATTTTTTTTAAATCAGGGCAGAATATTTGTATGGGCATTATTCAGTCTCATTTTCCTGTGTCTTGGCTCTTATAGCAGTGTGTGAAGAATCAAACATCAGTCCTGATGGCAGCTGAATTAACGGCCGCCCCGAAACTGCAGTTTTCCCCGTTCTTCAGCGCCCTGGAGGCAGGATTCTGGCATCAACTCACCCAGAAGAAACTCAACGACTACCACTTAGACGAAAGTGCCAAAAACATCAAAGGCTATTACTATAACGGTGAGTGTGGGAGGTTTCGCTAGTCTTTTCTTCTCTATTGTGTCGTGAAACGCTTCCAGAACAAGAATAAATGTGGGCGGGGCTTGATTGTGTCTGTGGGGAATTGATTGGATGGTTGTGGTTTGCTATTGGCTGATCTCATGTGAGTGACAGGTTGCCCCGCCCACATTATCAGAGAAGAGAAGCTAGAGGAACTTATTCTGATTCAAGATTATGAGGGAACACGCATTTGAAGTCTGTGGTGAAAATCCAGCTTTTAATGTTATTTATTTGTCTATGTTGTGTTTTTAATATGCTTTAAGGTGCATATTGCAGGTTAGAGTCCCAAGTGGATCAATGTATAGAAAAATAATGTAGGAACTAGATTGTCTTTAAATATATACTTATAAATACGCTTCTGGAGTCGTTTTTGTGAGAATTTTACTTCCGCTAGTAGTATTTGTAAAAGTACAGTGGGTTTTCTCCTCCACCATTGACGCTTTCTGTGAGAAATGCTGCTAGTGTAGATCAGGCAGAAACAAGCGGAGTGATACACACTGTGAAACGGTTTCTGTGTGATATTAGTAGGATATCGCACCGCTAGATAAGGCTCTCAGCCAATCAGAGTCGAGAACCAGAACTAACTGCTGTATAAAAAATAAAAAATAATGTTTGTATGGTGAAATAGGTGTTTTGTTTTAGTAATAATGTAGAAACCTTTCTCTTAATCGAATTTCAAATTTAAAGTCCCCCTGTGGGTTAAAAAAAACATCTTTTAATGTTGTTTATATGTCTGTGTGGTGTTTTTAATATGCTTTAAGACAAACCATGTGTAAATTCATAAGTCGACAGCATTGCTGAGTATTTTCTCCTTAAAACTGCAGTGAACCAAAGACTCTCAAAAACACGGTTTGAAATCGCTGGTGTTTCTGAAGTCACAAACGACCTTGTAACCAATCAGATCAACGTGTGATCGTCAACGAGTGGATCTCTGAGTGAGTGAGTGAGTGAGTGGAGGCGGGGCTCATTTGCATATTCGTAGAACCGCGCATACTAAATGAGGCAAGGGTGTTGAGTTACATTCAAGATATTTTAAGGCAAAAAAAAGTTTAAATATGTAATTTTGATGATCAAAGATGAGTTTTAAGGGATGAAATTGGTGACTACAGGGTGACTTTAAAACAATATTGATGTGCACTGATAAATCATTTATAATAAACACTGCAATATTCCATATAATAACGAGAACTGTCAATTTTGATTTCATGGTGACTTACTGATGTAAGGAATACTGTTTCTGTGTCCAAGCTTATGAAAACTCAGTATACACTACAGTCTCTCATAGCGTCGCAGAAATAAATATTTGAACGATTCATAAAGATGAGTCACTGTCTGGGCGTCTGAGATTTTGGTATGGAGTTAAAGGTTAGGATCATGATATATTTTGGTGTGTGAGTGTGTATTAGCAGCGTTTGTTGTTTGTTTTTTGGCATCTGAAAGAGCGTTTGGACCCGGAAACAAGCAGATTACATTCTGAATACATCAGCTGTGTTCAAGATGGAAATATAGTGTGGGTTTGATTCGGGTATTAGAGCTGGACGATTCTGGATAAATTGAGAATCACAATTTTTTTTGTGAAGTAATTGTGATTTACTCTATTTTGATCTCTACCGTAGACATCAGTGTTTATTTCTAAACTATAAACTTTTATCCCAGTACTTCAGTGATAATGTGAATGATTGTAAGACAGAATGAATGATACTGTGTGTTGAAAAGACTGTTTGTGAAGCTGTTTCATATCTATACATGACAACGGCTCTCTGGATCAGAACTCAGATCTGAATGTTCACTGTGATCCGACTTATTAAAGCTTTAATAGACAGAGCTGAATCACTGTTATTTAGGAATAAGATCGTGTGTGTCTGAATCAAGATCGCAATCTTTTAATGATTAGCTCTAGCATGCATAAAAACATACATATACATGCTGAATACTGCAGGAATATTAATAGAATAGTAGTGTGCTATTCTGAACACCTTTGTGTTTCACTTACACTTCCTAAACTACCAATATGGCATTTTCTCTTGGATTTATTCTGACACATTATGCAAAAGTGTTGAATTACAGATGCCATTGTATCAATACTCTGCTTTCTGGTGAATGTGTCGCAGATGATTCATTTATTTCTTAATTCCACATCCGAAAGTGACTGAGAATACGTAATGCACCTTTAAGCAGTAATATAATGCAAATGTTTTGTTATATATTGCAGGTGATCCTGATGGCTTGCCGACACGCTTGACACTGGAGTTCAGCGCATTTGATGCGTAAGTTTTGCGTATTAAAAGCATGTAATGCAGTTGGTTATTCTGAAAGCCTTGGATAATGGCCCCAATATCACGTCTGTTAGTTGTGAAATTAATGATATTTTCTTGCCAATTAAATCCTTAAGGATTGTTTAATCACATTTAACATAAAAGTTTGTTTACATAATATATGTGTGTATATATATTATTAAATGTATATATATATTATATTTGTACAGTATATACACACATACACACACACAGAAATATATATATATATATATATATATATATATATTATATATAAATATAATAATACACACACACACACACACAAATATATATTATGTAAACGGACCTTTATGTTAGATGTGATTAATCGTAATTAATCTATTTGACAGCACTAATATACGTACTGTGTATATATGTGTGTGTATATGTGTGTGTATATATATATATATATATATATATACTGTCCAAAAGTTAAAAAAATAAAAGCTACAAAGAATATTTCTATAATGAAGTCTCAGTAATATGGTGAAATATTATTACAATTCAAAATAACTGTTTTCTATGTGAATAGATAGTTAAATGTAATTTATTCCTGTGATGTAAAGCTGTATTTCCAGCTTCATTTCTCTAATATGCTGATTTGCTGCTTAAAATCACAGGAATAAATTATATTTTAAAATATTTACAATTAAAAACGATTATTTTGACTTGTAATAATATTTCACCATATCACTGTATTTTTGATCAAATAAATGCATCCTTGGTGAGCAGAAGAGACTTTGAGACATTAGTGACTTTAATTTTTCTAATATTACTATACAAGTTAATTAGATTTAAAATATGGTTCCATTTCTTAACAGCACTTAGCTACTTTAGCTAACATGAACTAACAATAAACAATACTTCTACAGCATTTATTCATTCATTAATGATAATTTCAACATTTATTGATGCATGTTAACAACTTGATGCTTATGGTGCAACCCCCCAAAAAACATATTTATGAATTGATAATCATTATTAAATATTAATACAAACAACAATACATTTTGAACAATTTGATGTTTGCACCACATCAAATTTTGAGAGTTTTTCAAAACAAAATGAATAAAACAAATGAGGGCTGCAAATAGTATATATTACTTGTTACACTTAAAAGAACTGAATATTGCATATAGTGTGTGTGATTTACCCAAAAGTAAATAATGCAGTGTATGATGTTGTGTTTCAGCGATGGACCCACTCCTGCTCGCTGCTGTCCAGCTCCGGGAACGCTTTACAACACCAACACACTGGAAGCCTTCAGATCCACGGATAAGAAAGCTCTCCTGGATAAAGCAGCCGATGAGGTGGAGCGTCTTGTAATTAATTGCTCCTGCTGATAGTGTGTTTTATTTGTGCTCGCTAAACAAATGATTCACTTTCTTTTAACTGTGTATCTGGATGCTGAACATCCTCCTTCATCATTTGATAAATTACTGTCATCTTCTTAATACAATTGCGTTTGCAGCCCGCGTTCTTATATACACGCTAATAATAGCAGTGGCTAGTTAGCACTGAGCAAATAAAGCCCGGTCTGTAATAACACTGATGTTTTTGTGCTGGAAAAAATTATCAATGACTCAATTTAGAATACTGTGCTCAAAAGTTATACAATTGTTTAGTGAATTTGTGTTTAACAGTGTAAATGCACAACATTTCTTACTATTGTATTTGCATAAAGCTGGGGTTTTCAGACGGGGCCGGGGAAATGTGCAGGGAAAAACAGTGTAAAAATGTTTTAAATGAATAAAAAATAGGATTAAAATCAATGAATAAATAAATTAAAATATAGATTCAAATTATGTAAATACAAGATATAAATAAATAAAATAAATTGAAAACGAATATTAGAATATAATAAAGCATTTGATATTAATAAATGAAGAAAATTAATTTTATAAATAGATTAAAATGAACTGTAAAAGTTCAATTAAAAATAAATAGATTAAAATGAATAATACAAATTTGATTAAAATAAACAAATTAATAGTATAAAGTACTATAGTGAGTAGAATAAAAACTTAATTCAAAACTCAATTTTGTTTTATTATTATTATTTCTATGACAGTAATAGACATATATTGTAAAAACAAACGCAGTGTAAAATAAATGAAAATTCATAAGTATATATTATTTTACCTTATGCTACAGTAGGAAAATGCAGTACTTTTTTTTCAAATTTTTTTCACTTGCAAGAGATGAACCCTTGCGCTTTTATTTTGGCGGAAAATGTCTCGGTTACGTATGTAACCCTCGTTCCCTGAGTAGGGAACGGAGACGTTACGTCGGATGACGACGAATGGGGTTTCGCTTAGAAAGCCTATCAACTTCGAGTATTACAAAACGAGCCAATGGTGAGCCAAAAGTGGGAGGCAGACGTAACGTCTCCGTTTCCTACTCAGGGAACGAGGGTTACATATGTAACCGAGACGTTCCCTTTCGTTGTCACTCCGAGTTACGTCGGATGGCGACGAATGGGGTTACCAGTCACGCCACCTTCTCGGCTGTCTTCCAGTGCCCTGCGTAAATCTGAGATCCCTGTCGTGAGACTGGCACGGACGAAGGACTCCTATTTAGCACAGGAATACCAAGGTACACTGGGGAGCATATCCCAAGGTTTAGAGGAAATATGCAATTATTGCCAACCCAGAGGGGGGGACTTAGAGAATACACATATGACCCGGAGGGATGCATATGGAGAACACTGGGGTGTCCAGCCGCAGGTGGAATATTTCAGCCCCAGGGGTGGCAAGGTGGCTTGCCAAGGGAAAGACACATGCTCAGAGAGGCCTATAGTGGAAATACACATGTGGGGGTCGCTCAGAGGAGGGACCATGCACACTGGAGTCACCTAGCCGACGCGCAGGCAATAGACACTGGCGCTGACGTCAAGAGTGCTGGAGGAACTCAGGGCTTTCGGGAAACTCACCTGAGGAGAATATTGCATGTATCCAGTCCGTGGAGTGGAATGGCGATCAAGCGAAGATACCTGAGCGGGTCCAGTACTAGCTGGTTGAAGCGAGTACATGAGAGGACACTGGCTCCACTCTGAGATTATAGAATCTGGCG
This sequence comes from Gila orcuttii, assembly GCA_026230005.1. Lineage (NCBI taxonomy): Eukaryota > Metazoa > Chordata > Actinopteri > Cypriniformes > Leuciscidae > Gila > Gila orcuttii. The sequence continues at coordinate 2,073,927 of JAPDVR010000022.1, read as the reverse complement.
AATGTGTTAGGTGTCGCCCAGCCTGCAGCTCTGCAGATGTCTGTTAGCGAGGCGCCATGCACTAGAGCCCAAGAGGACGCCACACTCCGAGTGGAGTGGGCAGTCAGACCAAGGGGGCACGGTCGACCTTGCTGCTGGTATGCCAAAGCAATGGCGTCCACCATCCAGTGAGACAACCTTTGCTTGGAGAGAGCCTTTCCCTTCAGCTTCCCACCATAACAGACAAAGAGCTGGTCTGAGGTCCTGAAACACTGCGTTCTGTCTACATAGGTGCGGAGAGCACGTACTGGACAGAGCAGTGCCAAGGCTGGGTCTGCCTCCTCCAGGGGCAGCGCTTGCAGGTTCACCACCTGGTCCCGGAAGGGAGTGGTAGAAACCTTGAGCACATATCCGAGCCGGGGTCTCAGGATCACGTGAGAGTAGGCCGGCCCGAATTCCAGGCCAGCTTCGTCAACGGAGAATGCGTGCAGGTCCCCTACCCTCTTGATGGAGGCCAATGCAACCAGGAGCTCTGTCTTCATTGACAGGAACTTAAGCTTCACTGATTGCAGAGGCTCAAAGGGAGCGCTCTGCAGGGCAGTTAACACCACTGAGAGGTCCCAAGAGGGAACGAGAGGAGAGCGAGGAGGATTCAGTCTCCTTGCTCCTCTCAGGAACCTGACGATCAGGTCGTGCTTCCCAACAGACTTACCTTCGACCGGGTCATGGTGTGCGGCAATAGCGGCAACATAGACTTTCAGGGTGGAGGGAGACAGCCTTCGCTCCAACCCTTCTTGAAGGAAGGAAAGCACGACACTGATCGAACATCTCCGGGGGTCTTCTCGGTGAGAAGAGCACCAGTTGACGAAGAGGTTCCAATTCAACGCAGAGACGTGTCTCGTGGACGACGCTCTAGCGGAAGTGATGGTAGCCACCACCGCTGGTGGTAGGGTACTCAAACCTACCTCGTCCCCACCAGGAGCCACACGTGGAGGTTCCAAAGATCGGGACAAGTTCCGAGTTACAGGTTACAAGGTCGGAGAACCAGGTCCGGGTGGGCCAGTACGGCGCGACCAGAATGACCTGCTCCTCGTCCTCCCTGACCTTGCGCAGGGTCTGCGCAAGAAGGCTCACTGGGGGAAACGCATATTTGCGGCCCCGCGGCCAGCTGTGCGCCAGTGCATCCGTGCCGAGCGTGCCCTCGGTCAGGGAATAATACAGGGTGCAATGGGTCGAGTCGTGAGAGGCAAACAGATCTATCTGTGCGTCCCCGAACTTGTCCCAAATCAGCTGAACCGACTGGGGATGGAGTCGCCAATCTCCCGGGAGGGGCTGAAGCCGTGAAAGCTCATCGGCTGCACAGTTCAGGGCTCCGGGGATATAAATGGCATGAAGCGACCTCAGATGCTTCTGACTCCAAAAGAGGAGGTGGCGGGCGAGTTGCGACATACGGTGAGAGCGTAGACCACCTTGACGGTTGATGAACGCTACGGTGGCGGTATTGTCTGATCGGACTAGTACGTGTTGATTCTTGAGTACGGCCCGGAAGCGGCGCAGAGCAAGACGTACAGCCAGCAACTCGAGGCAATTGACGTGCCATAGGCGCTGGGGTCCTGTCCAGGAGCCCGCGGCAGCACGTCCATTGCACATGGCGCCCCAGCCCGTGGTGGAGGCATCTGTCGTGACAACAACATGCCGGGAAGCTCGTTCCAGGGGCACTCCGGCCCGTAGAAAACTGAGGTTCGACCACGGGGTGAAGGTCTGACGGCAGGTCGGAGTAACTGGTACTCGGAGGGTGCCGTGTTGCCATGCCCACCTCGGGACTCTGTCGCGAAGCCAAAGCTGAAGCGGTCTCATATGAAGCAATCCGAGCGGCGTTGCCACGGCCGCAGATGCCATATGCCCCAGGAGCCTCTGAAAAAGTTTCAGTGGAACCGCACTCTTGCCCTTGAACTGTCTCAGGCAAGTCAGCAGTGACTGCGCGCGCTCGCTCGTAAGCTGCGCGGACATGGCGACCGAGTCGATTTCCATACCGAGAAAAGAGATCCTCTGCACGGGGCAAAGTTTGCTCTTCTCCCAGTTGACCCGAAGGCCCAGACGGGCTAGGTGCCGGAGCACTAGGTCCCTGTGTTCGCAAACCTGGGCTCGAGAGTGAGCTAGGATCAGTCAGTCGTCGAGATAATTCAGGATGCGAACCCCGTGTTCCCGAAGGGGAACAAGGGCTGCCTCGACGACCTTCGTCACTCCGACGTAACTCGGAGTGACAACGAAAGGGAACTACCGTTTCTGTGAAAACGTTTCATTACAAATCTAGTGAAATGCTGTAATTATCTTCCCACAAAAATCATGCAAATGTGAAAATAATACGTAATGGTTCCAGTTTCGTTCCCAAATGCACGGCACGTGCAGAGATGGAGTTCACTGCATTCATTCCCTGTGAACTGAGACGGAAAACACCGGATCACAAGCTGATCGTGGGAGAATTCACTCTGAAACACGCAGCACAAACAGACTATATACTTATTTAATTAAATCACAGTAAATTTCTGTTTAATAAGGGCACAAAGTCATATCGTGCTTTCGATTTTAGATCGTATGACAGATCCTTTGCTAAAGCAATGGGGGAAAACAATGTTAGAGACTTTTCATGTTATTATGAGAAGTTTTAAAATATTTTGGGTTCATTATGAAACTGGAGGCACAGATTAGACTATAACAGTTATATTGTTATATAGTGTTATATTGAACACCACTTGAATACATAACAATTTATACCTGCCTTTTACATTGAGGAAGAAGATCGGAGTGAGAATGATCATATATTGGGGTCTGTTGCTTGAGATTGAGAACGCCTGGCATAAACTATATTAGAAATTATGTCTGGTAATATCAACTTAATTAATACTAATAATGTTGTCTTCTTCACAGATTTGGAGCGCTATTCAGTCGGGCGCTGCGTTGGACGACTCCTCAATCCTGAACAAATTCATCCTCTTGACATTTGCGGTTTGTATGCCAAACAATGTCCCTATAAATGAAATTCCATTCATTTTTCATCTGATTGTCTGACCGGTCTTTTTGTTGATCCAGGATCTGAAGAAATACCATTTCTATTATTGGTTCTGCTTCCCTGCCCTTTGCTTTCTGGAGGGGGTCCAGCTGGTGCAGGAGCCGCTGTCATTAGAGAAGAGTTTCTCTGACAAGCAGGTGCGATGAGAACACACACTACTGACGAGGATGTTTTGTAAGGATAATGAGTCATTAGTCAGTGCATTATGGAAAGCATGTGCTGATTAGAATTTGTAATTCAATGTTGATTATTTAAATGCATAATATCATATAGGCCCCAAGACACCTGATTTATTTAGAGTATTTAAATTTTTTTCAATGTTATTATAGGGAATCTATTGTGCCCTTTTTCATATTTTTCCTCATATTCTCCATTGTTGCGGCTCCTCTTCCCAGTCTGTCAGTAACGCTCTGTTTACTTCCTGTCTCTATGAAGCCCCTCCTTCTGAAAAGCACACTGTGCTCTGATTGGTCGGCTGGAGCAGTGTGTTGTGATTGGTCGAGCGCTTCGAGCGTTTTTGGGAAATGTCCCGCCCCTTACCATAACCGCCAGTTTCAATCATAGGCTGTAAAAAAAAAAGTGCTTAGTGTCCGTGATGTCACGTAGTGTTTCTGAAGAGCATTTTTGAAACCCAAAGTGGGCGGAGCCGGTCGTCGCCATCATGGCCGCGCATCACTCCCGGATAAACGAAAATGTGCAGCGAGGCGGATTAGCTGAGGTGACGTGACGCTAACAGACAGCAGACAAACGGCTAGTAGTGACATTAGCGGCAATCCACCTGTCAATCAAGTGGCCACACCCTTAATTATGCAGAACTTTAAGGCTGTATATAATTGAAACAAATTAGTAAAAAAAAAAATTCAACCGTCCTCACATTTGTCATGAAGGGCAAAATTAGCTATTTAGACCAAATCCACTTTTTGCACCAGGCTCTAAACATGTTTTTTTCAGCTTTAAAGTTGGGCATTGTAAGAATGCGGGTCTATGGGATTGAGTCTCTTCTGCAGCCGGTCTCTAGTGGCCAGTCGATGAACTGCAGTTTCAGTCACTTCAGTGTTGATTCAAGAGAGAGACCGGAAGGTTGCCGCTTGGTTTCAACACACTACTAACTCACTCAACCAGGCCACGCCCCTTTATTCTGCGTATGAATTATTATAATGAGGAATATTGTGACGTGTTCGTTCCCGGAAGAAACTCAAGATACAATGGAGGCGTTTCAGGAGTTCAGAAACACTGACACTGATATAGAGAATAACTGGAGCTTTTCATGATCAAACAGCAACATTACACACTAAACACAGATGAACACTACACACTAAACACTGATGAACACTACACACTAAACACAGATGAACACTACACACTAAACACAGATGAACATTACACACTAAACACAGATGAACACTACACACTAAACACAGATGAGCACTACACACTAAACACAGATGAACACTACACACTAAACACAGATGAACAATACACACTAAACACAGATGAACACTACACACTAAACAAAGATGAACACTACACACTAAACAAAGATGAACATTACACACTAAACACAGATGAACACTACACAATAAACACAGATGAACACTACACATTAAACACAGATGAACACTACACACTAAACACAGATGAACACTACACACTAAACACAGATGAACACTACACACTAAACACAGATGAACACTACACACTAAACACAGATGAACACTACACACTAAACAAAGATGAACATTACACACTAAACACAGATGAACACTAAACACAGATGAACACTACACACTAAACAAAGATGAACATTACACACTAAACTCAGATGAACACTACACACTAAACACAGATGAACATTACACACTAAACACAGATGAACACTACACACTAAACACAGATGAACACTAAACACAGATGAACACTACACACTAAACACAGATGAACACTAAACACTAAACAAAGATGAACATTACACACTAAACACAGATGAACACTACACACTAAACACAGATGAACACTACACACTAAACATAGATGAACACTAAACACTAAACAAAGATGAACATTACACACTAAACACAGATGAACATTACACACTAAACACAGATGAACACTACACACTAAACACTACACACTAAACAGTGATGAACACTAAACACAGATGAACACTACACACTTAACAGATGAACACTACACACTAAACATAGATGAACATTACACTAAACACTGATGAACACTACACACTAAACAATGATGAACACTACACACTAAACACAGATGAACACTACACACTAAACACAGATGAACACCACATTAAACACAGATGAACACTACACACTAAACACAGATGAACACTACACACTACACACTAAACACAGATGAACACTACACACTACACACTAAACACAGATGAACACTACACACTAAACACACATGAACACGACACACTAGACACACATGAACACGACACACTAAACACGACACACTAAACACACATGAACACTACACACTAAACACCCATGAACAGTACACACTAAACACAGATGAACATTACACACTGAACACAGATGAACACTACACACTAAACACTACACACTAAACACTGATGAACACTAAACACAGATGAACACTACACACTAAACACAGATGAACATTACAGACTAAACACAGATGAACACTACACACTAAACACTGATGAACACTACACACTAAACACTGATGAACACTACACACTAAACACAGATGAACACTACACACTAAACACAGATGAACACTACACACTAAACACAGATGAACACTACACACTAAACACACTAAACACAGATGAACACTACACACTAAACACAGATGAACACTACACACTAAACACACATGAACACTACACACTAAACAGATGAACACTACACACTAAACACAGATGAACACTACACACTAAACACAGATGAACACTACACACTAAACACAGATGAACACTACACACTAAACACACATGAACACTACACACTAAACACAGATGAACACTACACACTAAACACACTAAACACAGATGAACACTACACACTAAACACAGATGAACACTACACACTAAACACACATGAACACTACACACTAAACACACATGAACACTACACTAAACACTGATGAACACTACACACTAAACACACTAAACACAGATGAACACTACACACTAAACACACATGAACACTACACACTAAACACACATGAACACTACACACTAAACACACATGAACACTACACACTAGGCACATACATTCTTGTATGCAGAGTTAAATATAACTAAGTAAAGGTGTGTTATTGTTGTAGATTGTAGATGGACTGATTGTTTTGGACGGGTCTGTTTCACAGATATTGAGTTTGACAGCGGCGTATGACAGTCTTTGCTCCTCAAGCGGGACGACGGCGGTCCCACATTTTTTGCTGAAGTACACAGAGGAAAGTGTTGAAGTCGCACCTCTAAAAGACCTGAAGTCTTTCTTCCCAGACCTAAAGAAGGTAATTTCCAGTATAAAGTAGAGCCGATTGTGCTCTTGATTCAGACACCCACACAATCTCATTCCTAAATGACAGTGATTCGGCTCTTGTCTATGTAACCTAAAAAAAAAATACTTGTCATTAAATCATTCAAGAGATTTGTTCGAAAATGCTGATTCATCCAGTAATGAAACAAGTGAAGTCTTTATGAGTGAGTCATTGAATCATTAATCTAAGAGATTCGGTCAAAAACGCTGATTCATCCAGTAATGAAGCAAAAACAAGTGAAGTATTTATGAGTCAGTCATTAAATCATTCACTCAAGCCAATTTTCAATTCATTCTAATTAATGAAACATTTAATTAAATTAAATGGACTGCAGCAATTAATATTTTGTCAAAACCTCTACTAACGTACATGTTATTTTATTCAGTTGTCTGATTAAAATCGTGGGAGAATCGTGATCTCTATTAGAAACTTCTCAATTTATCCATAATTTTGCAGCTCTATTATAAAACAGTGGTATTTTAGTTTTATTACAGTTTTAGTTATATTTTTAATTTGCTTTTATTTTGTTTTTTCATTTTAGTGTAATTTTTATTAAATCTGTTATGTGCTTTTGTCTTGTTTTTTAAGTATTGCTGCTTAAATTTAATGTTATTTTATTTTAAATTTATTTTCAGTTAATAATTTTAGAGCTTCAAATTAAACATTTCATTTTATTGCCAAGGCAACATTTCTAATTTTTGTTTAGTTAAAAAATTTGTAACTAAAGTTTGTTTTATTTTATTTTAGATTTTTAATTAACAGAAATGTTTTTGAATAGTTTGTTAGTTTTAATTACTAACAACCCTGGTATAAAGTTTAATCATTATTAATGGAATATTCTTGGTTAACTAAATTTCTGTAACCAATATGTCAAGTCAAGTCAAGTCAAGTCAAATATATTTATATAGCGCTTTTCACAATACAGATTGTATCAAAGCTGCTTCACAGTATCAATTAAAACAACTTAATGTTTGTTTATTACTGGAAAAAAGACATCCAAGTTTGGTAGAGCTGATCAATGGTATGATTGGTTAATTAATTTGAATATCCCCAACTGAGCAAGCCTAAGGCAACAGTGGCAAGGAACCGAAAAACTCCATCCAGTGACCTAATGGTGTCCTAACACCCCATCAGATGACCCAATGGAGAAAAAAAAACCTTGGGAGAACCCAGGCTCAGTCGGGGGCCAGTTCTCCTCTGGCGTTTATGAACTAGAGGCCGAATTTACAGTAACTGTAAGATAAAAAATTTATATGAATGCCTGGCTAAATAGATGCGTCTTCAGTCTAGTTTTAAACTGGGAGAGCGAGTCTGAGCAACGAACAATATCAGGAAGGCTATTCCAGAGCTTCGGAGCTAAATGTGAAAATGCTCTGCCTCCTTTGGTGGATCTGGATATCCTAGGAATGACCAGAAACCTCGAATCTAGTGATCTTAAAGAGCGCGATGGATTGTAAGGCGATAGAAGATCCGTTAAATAGACTGGAGCTAAACCATTTAGAGCTTTATAGGTCAAAAGCAATACCTTGTAATTAATACGGAACTTTATAGGTAACCAATGAAGTGATGATAAAATCGGTGTTATATGATCATATTTTCTTGATCTAGTAAGAACTCTAGCGGCTGCATTTTGGACTAACTGTAGCTTGTTTATTGAAGATGCAGGACAACCAGCTAATAAAGCATTACAGTAATCTAGTCTCGAGGTCATGAATGCATGAACTAACTTTTCTGCATCAGAGACTGATAGCATATTACGTAGCTTAGCAATGTTTCTAAGGTGGAAAAAGGCTGTTTTTGTAACATATGAAATATGCTTTTCAAAAGACAGGTTGCAGTCTAATGTAACACCCAGGTCTTTTACTGTAGCGGATAGAGTAAAAGGGCATCCTACTATGTTAAAGTCGTGCTGTGAAAGGTTTTGTGGATGGTTTTTAGAACCGATAAGTATTACCTCTGTCTTGTCTGGATTTAATAAAAGAAAATTATGCGTCATCCAATCTTTTATATCTTTAACACAATCTGTCAATTTGGATAATTTAGCGTATTCATCTGGCCGTGAGGAAATATATATTTGAGTGTCATCAGCATAACAATGGAAACTAATTCCATGTTTCCTTAGAATAATTGGACTAATATGTATGGCATGCTGTAGATTACCATATTTAATAATTGGACTATCTATGAAACGAGTTAAAATTGTCTTCTGTGGAGGTGATGATGCCCCAGTATTTGACCCAGAATATTCCTTACAATAATTACTAGGGCTGCGTATCGATTCAGAAGTTCCAATTCGATTCGATTTCGATTCTAAATTCGATTTTTGTTTTCAATTCTCGATTCGACTCAATGAATATAGAGTTAATACAAATCCTATATTTATAATAAATAACACTGAACATAAGTTTAAAAAGTGGTTAATTAATAAAAAGAAATTAAGAACTCTTAAACTCTTTTTATTTTACGTACACTTGGGTACATTAAAACAGAACCCAACTCTATATTTTAAATGCATACAGTGAATAGACAGGATTTTGATGGAAAGATGAAAAATTTAAGCTGAAAATTGGACGAGTCAGAACAGTGGCATGCCTTGATCAAACAGGATCAGGTTATTTTATGTTTAAGGTAAAACATGCATGAAATCTCACAGTATTTGCTGTAACATGGAAGCCTATGAACAGTGCAGGAAAACTAATACGGGCTTTTGGGTGATAGATCAATAAATATGAACAAAAAATTCGATTTGTGGCCTTTGAGAATCGATTTTGAATCGACCACATTTTAAAAACCGATTAATCAAAAAATGTATTGTTTTTTGTCCAGCCCTAATATTTAGATTGGCATGTGATTCTTCTCAGTATGTCAGTATAATAAGGGACGTGTCCTGATTTGTTTTCTAGATTACTGTTGGTGTGTATGACCCATGTACACTTCCTCAACATCCGGGCTGGCCTCTCAGAAACCTCCTCATCCTCATCGCAAAAACATGGTACGTCTGTAAAAGTGAGCTTTTCCATCGCGCTTCCCACTGGTGTTAAATTATAGCCCTGTTTCCACAGTTCCACTCATTTCCTCCTGACGTTACTTTCAATCTCAAACACGTTTGTTCTGCAACTGAAAGAATGTGAGAAAATGTGATTTCCAACCATCTGCTAATGTTGTGGGTTTGTAAGAATGTATTGCATTGCATGGTTCAGTCACGGGTGTTGACTTATTGACTTTTTAGTTATTTAAGTTTAATATGTGTATACTCGGATTATGTACTGTACTATGATGTTGCTTATTTGTTAGTCATATAAAAGAGGCACCTTTGCAAAATGTGAAATTTACGATGAAAAAAGGCAACTGTGTTTGCTAGAACTTTACTCTAAATATATGGTAGCGGCATTTTAAATTTTACAGGTTGAACTTAAATTACAGTTAAAAAAACATACATGTCATTAGTTGAAATATTGTTAAAGTCCCCCTGTAGTCAATAATTTTATCCCTAAAACCCCCATCAATAACTCATCTTTGATCACTAAAATTACATATTTAAAAAAAATTTCCTTGAAAAAAATTCTACATGCCTTAAAATATCTTGAATGTAACTCGACACCCTTGCCTCATTTAGTATGTGTGATTCTATGAATATGCAAATGAGCCCCGCCTCCACTCACTCACTCAGCTCAGAGATCCACTCGTTGACGATCACACGTTGATCTGTAGTTGAAGGTAGTTTGTGACGTCAGAAACACCAGCGATTTCAAACCGTGTTTTTTTCACTGCATTTTTAAGGAGAAAATACTCAGCAATGCTGTCGACTTATGAATTTACACATGGTTTGTGTTAAAGCATATTAAAAACACCACATAGACATATAAACAACATTAAAAAATGGATTTTCACCACAGGAGGACTTTAATATACCAAGTTACTAAAATCAGTTTTTTTACCTTTAGAATTTATTGACAGCAAACTTAAAAACACAGGTGGTAAAGACAAATCCACATAATTAAGTTAATCACAAGCAGCTTTTCCACAAGCTGAGGTAAATAATAATATATAGAAGATGCACACAGTGATGTAATGCATGTTTTTATGAAGTGTAGAGCAGGTGGAAGATTTTGGAAATATGTCCGCATTTTTTATCTTTCCAGTTTTGAAATGTCACTCTTCCAGCCGCCGTCTCTTTGTAATGGAAAGTGTAAGGTCACTCAAAGACTGTGTGTGTTCATAGTGCTGTGTGTTTGTCCGTGTGAATGGCAGGGGTTTGCATCTGGATGTTGTGGAGGTTTTGTGCTTCAGAGACAGAACTCTACAAGGGACCCGCTCGGTTCGGCACAGCATCATCTTTCGGGTCAGGCTCCCGGACCTCTCGGCTTCTGCAGGTGATTTATCATCTTCTGCCAGTGCGTCAGAACAGCAGCACAAAGCCTTCAGTCCTCAGCCAAAGGTTAAACATTTAAAGACGAATTTTGGGTGATATGAAACGTAAGTGACTTTTCACTCTGTTTCTTCCCAAAATGCTAGTTATCTTTATAATGTTTTTATGTATTATCATTCATTCTATGTTAATATGGTTTTAACTTTATTTTGATAGTCTACTTTAGTAGGGATGCACCGATATGACATTTTCGGCCAATACCGATAATTCTTTATATTTGAAAGCCGATATACGGTAACCGTTATATTAACCGATAAATCTAAATTCAAGTTTTATATAATTTTTGAGAGCCTCGTTACAAAAACACAACTCTCACCATTAAAATCCATGACCCAAACACACATTTATAATGATGTCCTCATTATAGTTTTATGTAGCCGATATGACAGACTTGTGTTGCACTTTAATCTATTTTCCTTTTTTGAAGTGATTCCAATCATATTTCAAGCAGTTCAAAACCATCATGTTGAACAGTCTCAGCTGAAGGAAATACTGTATTATTTATCGGCTTTAATATATCAGCCAGATTTTCTTATCAGGCCAATAATGATAATATTTAAAATTAAAATATATCAGTCGATACCGATATGGTGGCCGATAAATCACACATCCCTACACTTTAGACATTCTACTAACTATAAGTAACTTTGCAAGTACATGTCAACAAGATAGTAGACTGTCTGCCTAATATCTGTTAGCACTTTATTTGATGCTTTTCAACAGACTTTAAGTAACTTAAAACTTAAGTAACGTAAACTTACAACTACGCCAACTTGTTCTACTAACCCGATCCTGAAAATAAGTCTACTAATGGCTCGTTTCCACTGAGTGGTACGGTACAGTACAGTACGGTTCGGGTCGGTAAACCATGATCCGGCTAGCGTTTCCACCGCCAACAGTAGGCTACCCTTACTTGATAGGCGTGGTGTTTGCCGGAAAGAAGCGATCAACGTCATTTTCGCGCGAAGAAGAAAGCGACATAGTAAACAACAATGGATGATACAGCAGATCTTGTTCTTGCTTCTCGGCATGTTTGTCACAAGAAACAAGCGCCGGCATTAGGCGTCTCTCAATACCAAGTAGCCTACGCAAAGTCCGACTCAGGAGAATGACTCCCGAGGACGCGAGTCCAGTAATTCTGCTAATGGAACAACGCGTTCTTGAAAGCGCCATTCAGCTCGCTCTGCTACTCCGGTTATCTCTGTATGTACATTTTAGGCAACAATAAAACAAAATATGTTATAAAACACCACTCTGCTCCTCTTCGATTTCATTTAAATACATTTTAAACATTATAAGCACACAAATGTGGTTTAGGCAACGCATAGCCTATTGATTAGGATATATTCACTGCATGTATACGGTAGCTTATATTTATAACAAAACTAAATCTAAAACACAACCCTGCCTCTTTTCGTTTAAATTTATAAATATTAAACCTATTCCAGGCAATATGTGCATTGGTACAAATGTTGCAATAAACAACATTACAGATGATCTTGTAATAAAAAAAAAAAAGACAAAACTCAACCCTATGTCTTTTTGTTAAATTTCAGTTTCATTAATAATTGCCATTATTAAAGTATAAGTGAAAGGTACAAAAAGCTATACTGTAAAGCTTTAATAACATAAAGCAAACAATTCAGTCAAATGTACAAATTCAGCGCTCAAATATATGAAACTTCACTTAGCCTTCTGCCAAAACTATTGGCCAGGGAACGAATTATAGATTCACGAGACCAAAGATCGCCTGTTAGGTCTATACAAGACGAATTATATCTCATGTTTAACCACTACACAGACGTCAGAGTCAGCGGCAAACATCAGAATGACTAGCCGAGGAAAGGCTGTTCCAGGCGGGGTACATGAGCGCCGAGCGCCCGGTGATTGCTTGGAATGGATCTCAGTCAAATGATCATAAATCTATAAATAAACCACAGATTTGAGCTTTAAAAAACTACATTCTCACCTGAAAAACTCTTAAAACTACATTTCGTGACACAATAACAGTAGTATTATATTTCAACTGTATATAGGGCTTGGGCGTCGTGACGTCATTACTTGGCGTGGCCGCCATGTTGACAGCTTCGCGAATGTAAACATACAGCAAGTCGAACGAGGAGAAGCAGCCGAGTTGGGAGAAAGAAAAGGAAAAAAAGATGTTAAAATCCCTAGAAGGATGTGGAATTTACCAGGATAAGTTAAATAGGGAAACCAGGGACCGGTATGTGGACAAAATCTGCACTTTTAACGGTTTGGATCTATATGAAATTCCCAACAAAGAGTCGGCAAACAGTGGGAACACAGTAATCCGGACAAAAAATAACTTTAAGATGTGCTCCAACTAGCTGCTAGTTTAGTAACCGTTAGTGCTAACAACCATTCACAAATGTACTTTTAACTATGTGTTTCAAATCTGTAGTTAGTAACGTTAGCTGTCAACCCTCCCGTTTTTTCCGGATTTCTCACGTATTTGAGCTCTTTTCCCACTGTCTTCCCGTTTTAGTATTTTCCTGTAAAATATCCCATATTTTAATACTCTCATAACATTAACGTTAGCCCTTCCATCTGACCTGTCAGTCTCTGTACTATTGTCCTGTTGCTACCCCCTTGCCCTAAGCATCGTTTTGCTTACTAACTTAAGTTTTGCTTAAAACAGCTACTAACTACACTTTTGAAACACATAGTTATAAGTACGTTACATGTGTGAATGGTTGTTAGCACTAACTGTTACTAAACTAGCAGCTAGGTGGAGCGCACCTTACCTTTGTCCGGATTACTGCATTCCCACTGTTCGTTATGATGATCTGCAGCTCCTGAACCCATCCATTAGTGAACTGAACATGCGACTCCAATGCCTTGTAGCTTTGGAACTGTTCAGAGGTGTAGGCGCTCACACCACAAACAAGGTAGCTGAATATGTCGTTTATACAAAACTGCGGCAGCAAGTCCTCGTCGGTGCTCCACTCTTTATGTGAAATTTCATAAGGATCCAAACCGTTTATAATGGCGATTTTGTCCACATATTGGTCACTGGCTTCCCTAGATAACCTATCGCGGTAAATTGCACATCCTTTTAGGTGTTTTAACATATTTATTTTCTTTTCTTTCTCTCAACTCTGCTTCTCCTCGTTCGGCTTGCTGTATGTTTACATTCGTATAGCTGTCAAGATGGCCGCCACGTCCCAGAATGCAACGCGGCGCCCAAGCCCTATTAAAAAATGGCGCTTCTAATGCCTTTGTAGCACGTGCAAGTGACGATACTCTGTCAACCAATCAACGTTCTGCAGTGAGTCTAGCTCCACCCTTTAGTACCGAACCACTGTGCTAGGTACCCCAATGGAAGGGTACCCAAAAAGTGGTACGGTACGGTTCGGCTTTTTGGTACCATTCACAACTTTTGACAGTAGAAACGCAAATAATTGCGTACCGTACCGAACTGTACCGTACCGTACCGCTCAGTGGAAACGAGCCATAATTCTCTAACGAGAGTTAATTGACATGTAGTTGCAAAGTTACTAGAATGTCTAAAGTGGACTATCAAAATAATTTGTAACCGTAAAGACTTTGGATGAATAGTATAAATTAGGGCTGTCAAAATTAACGCAATAAATTTTTTCAATTTAACGTGATAAAAATATTTAATTTTTCCCCCATCATCTTTTGGCTGGCTTTACATTATATGATCATGCTTCGTATTCATGCAAATGCTTTTAAACCATTTAAGCACGATAAGACACAAAAGAGAAGGCAGTGCAGTACTGGTGCGCGTCTGTCAATCTCCTGTCTGTGACACACACACACACACACACACACACACACACACACACACACACGTGTGTGATGTGCGTCAGATCTTAAAGTGACAAAAGCCTAATAAACCTGCTACTGTCTGTCATTAATGATAATCAAAGAACAAAAGACAAAGAGAAAATCACTTACTGCTCCAGACTGAATAACTTGTAGCTTTAATAAGGATTAATCTATATTTAATTTATAATTTAAGGAGTGAGGAGTGTGAAGTGTTTCTATATTATAATAGATTTATGTGAAGATAGTTTTAAGTTCACTTCAATTAAAAGTTGTTGTATTTTTTTAAAGCCTAATAAATATTCTAAAAGCTTGAAAGCTATTTATTTTAACAAAAGGTGCCATTTAATATATTTAAAATATAGGTTACAGTCTTTGTTGTTTCTACATTAATTTGGAGATTAAATGTGAAATTATTACAATATAACATTATATAAAAAATTTTAATGTTAGATGCAATTCATTAATTAATCGATTGACAGCACTAGTATAAATGTATCATGTATATAAATGTATACTTTATAAGGGATAATTCACGCATAAATGGAATTCTGTCATTATTTGCTCAGCCGTTCCAAACCCATTCCACTTTCTTTCTTTGGAAGAAACAACAGAACTAGTAACTAAGCAACCAAATGTCATGTTGCTTTACACAGCCATGGCTGGTTAATTAAGTCTCTAATTTACATGGTTTCTGGTTGGGTGTAAGAGTCAAAAAGCGAGTGGAATATGGTCGTGAAAAAAAAAATTAGAGTTAAATTCACTAAACGGGGGGTTTCAGGGTGTGTATCAGCTCAAAAACCTGTGTATTATTCACTAACCTCCTCCAAACTAGTTAAAGCAGAAAGAATCATCTTTGAAATAGCACTTCAAATAATCACTCATTCCTGTGCAGATATGCCTCATATCTATGTAAATAAGGCCAATTATGGACTGCACGATATTCACAATATTATTTGTTATTTCATGCTATCCTCCTTATTTTAATTATAATGTAGGATCGTGTGCGGCTATTTGTAACCTGAATGTGTCTGGCTTTCGGAGTCATTCATTTCCATTTATTTGCTGTACAAAAGCAGCTCGTTATGCTGATTGATATTGCAAACTGATTTGTTTTCTTGTTATTCTAACCATAAGTGCAAATGTTTGTACCGTTTACTGCACTTTGTTGTTATTCTTGTTATTTACCTATTGCTGCTAATGTAAAAAAAAAAAAAAACGATTTTTCTAATTCTAAATAAATAAAAATAAAAAGTTTATTTAAGTGAGTTTTACAAGTAAGTACTATTTCAGTCCTTTCAAAATTTCACGTTTAATTCAATGTGCTAGTTTGTAATTATTTATGAAATTTACTAGCATTTTCAGTGTCCTTGTAACATATGTTACATGATGTACTTACCATAGTAATAACAGTAAATTATGCATAATTACATGCAACCCAATCCTAATCCTACCCTAACCCTATAGTAAGTACACGTAGTTAATTAATATTACTCAGTAATTAAATATATAATTACACTGAAACAATTTTCATTCTTTACACTTTATTTCAAGGTGTCATCGTTACTACAGCAAGTGTTCACATGTAGGTCCGGGTGAGAATCTGCCTGAGAAGAGTTTTCTCTACATGTTCAGTATGTTAGGGTTTTCAGTTTTACATTATGTTAGTCTGCTCAAAGCCTTGGTCCTTCATGCGAGTGGCTTCATCGCTGAACCGATGCTGGAGAATCCCTGACGTTCAGCCTCATCACACATCAGACTTGTGAATTCCTGTGGTGTGATGCTGTGAATTGGGGCGAAACGGTCAGCTATGTAGGGATCTGATAGAGGCATTGAAAGCCTGGATGGAAATATTGTAGGGTTATTCTATTTTCACATGGATGGCCTTTTTTCTTCAACACTTCTCTGTCCTTGATCGCGGTTCTTCTGACACACATGCATGGATGTCTTCACACTTCAGTGAGGTTTGACTTTCTGAACTGCGACATTCACTTGCACTGAAAAGTCCTGTGATTGAATTCTTGGTAATCCACCATTATTTCACAAACTACATAGGCATATATATGAGAGAAATAGTATCTCGGGTGGGGATGCATCATATATATCGTATCGATATAGATATCACCATATCGGTATCGGCCGATATAGGTTAATTTTACGTTATCGTTATTGGCCCGGCCCAATAAGAAAATTTGAAGCCGATAAATAATGGATTATTTCCTTCAGATGCGACTGTTCAACATGATGGTTTTGTATTGCTTAAAATATGACTTAAAAAAAAGGAAAATACAGTAAAGTGCAGCACAAGTCTGTTATATCAGCTACATTATATTATAATGAGAACATCATTATAATTGTGGCTTGGGACATGAATTTTAATGGTGAGACGTTTGTTTTTGTAATCAGGCTTTCAAACATTATATAAAAATTTGGATTCAGATTTATCGGCCAATATATCGGTTATCAGCTTTCAAACATGAAGATTTATCGGTTATCGGCATCTGCCTAAATTTTCATATCGGTGCATCCCTAGCTTATTAGTATCTGATATCGCAGACAGTGTGTTTCTGAAAATAAAAATAAAATAATCCCTAATCTCGGGGCGTTAAAAAACAGCTAGTTGTTTTGTACAACTAATCATTTTTACTAGTTGTCTAAAAAGGTACTCAACTAGTTTCCAAGTCATTGCTTTATGTCAATGAAAACAGTCTTTGCACCAATGGTCTGCTGTCGTCATATTGAATAAGCACAGCTGAAGTCATGTGATCGCAGACTAGTTTATACAATGAGCAATTGACTAACTGACTGGTGGACTAGTAAGTACAACTAAATGGAAATGCCGTTTCATGCGCAGGGGTTTTGATACCTTTTCTAAAAGTTGAACTGTTTTTGAACTATTTTTTTCTAATGTTGAGATGTAAAAAAACAAGTAAAACATGAGAACAGTGGCTAAAGACATACTGTATGTCTAAAGCAAAAAAACATCACCTTGCATCATGCAAAATGTTTCGATAACACTTTACAATAATGTTCCATCTGTTTGCATTAGTTAGCTATATTAGGTAACATGAACTAACAAATTAATAATACTTTTCAAAAGCATTTATTAATCTCATTTTGGTCATTTCAACATTTTCTAATGCAATATTAACATCAAAAACCATATCTGTGCATATTATTTATGGGACCTGAGCTAACATGAACTAACAATGAATAGCTGTGTTTTTATTAACTAATGTTAATAAACAGTGTAACAGATGTATTTATCTATTAGCTTTGTTTTTATCCACCTATTTTTATGCGCATTTTGGGATATCACTTAAAAAACGCTGGATAGAAACGCCAAGATGCACATAAATTCAAAAAATAAGCATAAAAAACGTATGCATTCAATTGAGGCGGTATATATTTTTATCCAATAAGAAGACATGCACATAAATTATGATGGAAACACATTTCCAGAATAAATCCCTCGATGCGCAACAATAAACTCATGTGACTTTTCCTCAGCGTCAGCTGTGATTGGATAACTGGAGTAACCAGTGTACCAATGGCGTCGCAGCATCTCTAATGTTGGTTTGGTGTTTCTGAAAGTCGAAGTGTGTGATCACAATGATTTGGTTCAATTCCCTCCAGAAGCGTCTCACACACACGAGTGTGTTCCCGAACACCAGCATCCGAATGCAAGAGAACATGACAGCGTTTATTGTGTTTCGTCTGACGCTCGAGGCACACTTTAATTTTTATTACTGATATTTTGTGCCAATTTCCCAGGAAGTGACCATTTTGTTCTCTTGAACACATGGGATGGAAACGCTTTATTTCAAATAAACTACCTTTATTTGCGAATGTTTTAATTCCAATTTTGTGCATAAGTTCAATTCGCAACTTTAAATGGAAAAATAGCTATTGTTAGTTAATGCATAAACCAATGTTAACATATTGTAAAGTGTTACCAATATTTAATTGTCATTTTACCTTATTTTCCCAGATTTTATGACAGAATTGTGATAAAAACACCAAAGTTTAATAAATAAAACTCTTAGTTGTAACCGTAGTCTGTTTACTTTTACATTAAACGTAAGTTTAATAGCTTGTTTCTGCAGTGTGTCCAAAGAGCGTGGGTTGGGAGAAGAATCCTAAAGGAGCGATGGGACCCAGAAGTGTCAATCTCAGCGAATGTATGGACCCTAAAAGGTACAGTACTAAACACGGCATGGAAGTCTATTAAATGTTTTTCTCAGTGCTATGTTACACATCTGATGATTTCTCCCAGGCTGGCTGAGTCTTCTGTGGATCTGAACCTGAAGCTGATGCGCTGGAGGCTCGTCCCGTCTCTGGATCTGGATAAAGTCGTGTCCACGAAGTGTCTGTTACTGGGAGCTGGAACTCTGGGATGCAATGTGGCTCGAACGCTGATGGTGAGAGACGTTTACTTCAGATTATCAGCAATTTACAGTCGAAACAAAAATTATTCAGACACCAGATATCTTTTTTTATATTTTTTTACTAGTGTGTGCAGGACACTATAGTTCATTTATGTAAGTGAGGAGAGCAAAATAAAGTAAACATGACATATTATACCCAAAAATTCTTCATAAGTAAAATTTATATAAATTTGGGACCAAAAATGATTCTGACACTTTGAGCTGATCATGTTTTGCTGAAGTGTTTTTTCTTTAATAACTAATGCACCTTTTTACACCACAGACTGAACAACATGAAGCATTGCTTGGTAACTGGTTGAGCTAAACTGGTATTATCTAATTGTGTAGTTAAATTTAACAGCTGACCGATATTCAACATAATTCATGTGTGAGAGTCTAACACAGTGTTTCTCAACCTCTCCTGCAGGGACCCCCTGACAGGACATGTTTTTGTTTTAACCCTAAAATGGCACACCTGATTCAGTTAATTAAAGGCTCAAAGGCTTAATGTGTAGCTGACTATTTGAATCAGGTGTGCCATTTCAGGGTTAAAACAAAAACATGTCCTGTCAGGGGGTCCCTGCAGGAGAGGTTGAGAAACACTGGTCTAACAGAAGGATGGACAAAACCAGTCAAATATCAACTGATCTTTATGTAAAACACATTGCAGCTGCACAGCTGACAGCAATGAGCGAAGGCAGCTCGGTCATTGGCTGTGCTGCGGCAACTTGCTCGAACCAATGACGGGGCGACTCTGAATGCGCGACCAATGAGCGCGCTTCGCGCCCGCGCGCTTCAGAGCCCGCGCGCTTGAGAGCCCGCCAAGATGGGCGTGGCCAAGAGCTATATACTGGGCGCCCCGTCATGAGAGTTCTTTAGGTTAAAACGACTGAAGCGAACTAACCAAGCACAAGCACGGCAGCTTACGCAATACTCGTTCCCTCCTCTCAGGGAACCGAGGTTACGTTAGTAACCGAGTCGTTCCCTTTCGAGAGGTCTCTCCTATTGCGTAAGTAGCTTATGCTATGGAAACACCATGCAAAAACCTGTGCGTGCTGAACTTCGCCTTATGACAGCCAGAGGCAGGTGCCTGAGCTGAAAAGCAAAGTTATCATCCAACTAGCCGGCAGAGGCAAGCTTTATATGTGGGAGAAAAATACAGAGCGGCTAGAAGGCGCTCAGTGTGACACAAGCACATACATAATCTAGATACAAACTCATAGTTCAACTAGCATCATGCTGATAGTACATTGGAATGCAATGTCGGGACCTGTAGGTTGTATAACCTGATAAATGTGGACGGTGAGGCCCAGCCTGCCGCCACACAAATATCCTCGATCGGTGTCCCGCTCGACCATGCCCTGGAAGAAGCCACACTCCCCAGGGGCATTGAAGTCCCTTAGCTTCATAAGCCAGCGCTATAGCCTCGACTATCCAGTGAGAGATTCTCTGCTTTGAAACGGCGGAACCTTTCGTACGGCCGCCGAAGCATACAAACAGTTGTTCTGTCTGTCTGAATAGGGCAGAACGCTCCAAATACACTCTGAGAGCCCTAACGGGGCAGAGTAGATTAGCGTCGTGTTCGTCTGCTGGAGACGATAGCGCAGTTAGGGAGATAACCTGTGCTCTGAAGGGAGTGGTGAGCACTTTAGGAATATACCCATGTTTTGGCCTAAGGACGACCCTGCAGTCGTTAGGTCCGAATTCTAGGCAGGCAGCGCTTGTCGAAAGCGCGTGCAGGTCGCCCACTCTCTTGACCTAGGCGAGTGCCAGCAAGAGCGCAGTCTTGAGCGAGAGCTGTTTAAGGTGCACGGTTCGGAGTGGTTCGAACGTGGGCCCTTTAAGAGCGTCTAGGACAGTAGCTAGGTCCCAGATCGGCACTGAGGGGGGGCATGAAGGGTTCATCCTCCTAGCGCCCCTTAGGAAACGGATAATTATGTCGTTTCTTCCCAATAGACGTTCCATTACAGGGTCGTGTGACGCTGTGATGGCCGCCACATATACTTTGAGCGTGGAGGGGGTGCGGCCCGCCTCCAGAAGCCCTTGTAGAAAAGCGAGTACGTTCGTAATCTCGCATGTTTCAGGGTTCAGGCCCTTGTCATTACACAAGTCACTGAACACTTTCCATTTCTGGGCATATAAGCGTCTCGTGGAGGGCGCCCGCGCCTCAGCGATGGTTTTTAGCGCTCCGCTCGTGAGGTTCCTGGGAACCCGTTGAGGGGCCATGCATGAAGGGCCCACAGATCGGGGCGGGGATGAAATATCATCCCGCTGGCCTGACTGAGGAGGTCTGGTCTCAGTGGAATCGGCCGTGGTGTAGATTGCATTTGCATCAGATCTGGAAACCATGTTTGGTTCTTCCAGAGTGGGGCTATCAGAAGCACTGCGTTTTTCTCCTCTCTGACCCGACTGATGACCTGTGGCAGCATCGCGATCGGGGGAAAGGCATATAAGGGGCGGCTCGGCCAGCTCTGGGCGAGCGCGTCCGTGCTTTTCGTGAAGAAAAGAGAGCAGTGCGCGTTCTCCTTGGAGGCGAAGAGATCGATCTCCGCTTTGCCAAAGGTTTTCCATAACCACTGAATCGTCAGCGGGTTGAGAGCCCATTCTCCTGGGAGAATCTTGTCTCTGGATAGCATGTCTGCCCCCTGGTTCAGGGCGCCTGGCACATGCGCTGCTCTCAGCGAGCGCAAGTTGTGCTGGGACCATAAAATGAGTCTCCTGGCCATTGAATGCATGGAGCTCGACCTGAGTCCACCCTGGCGATTTATGTACGACACTACCGTCATGTTGTCCTTTCGGGCCAGGACGTGTTCGTTTTTTAGATGTGGAAGCAGGGCTCTGAGAGCCAAAGCGACCGCTTTCATCTCCAGACAGTTTATGTGTAGGCGCTTCTCCGGGTTTGACCAAAAGCCGGAGACAGGCCTGCCCTCGTAAAGGGCCCCCCAACCTATTTTGGAGGCATCTGTCGTGATCATCTTTCTCCTTGTGTTCACACCCAGACTCACGCCTGACTGGTACCAGTCGGCGGCTTTCCAGTGCGTCAGGGCTTTTATACAGCCGTGGTTCGCTCTGATTAAAAAGTGGCCCGAACGCCACGCGTGAGTAGGGACGCGGCTCTTGAGCCAGCGTTGGAGAGGGCGCATATGCAACAATCCTAGCTGGAGTACGGCCGATGCTGAGGCCATGAGACCGAGCATCCTCTGAAACCGCTTGACGGGGGCGCGCGCGCCCGCCCTGAATGATGTTGCAAGGCGCCAGATGGTGAGCGCGCGCTCTGATGAGAGACGAGCTGTCATTTGCATCGAGTCTAGAACTATTCCCAGGAAAGAAATCCTCTGGCTGGGAGATAGTATGCTTTTTGCAAAATTGATTCTTAGACCCAGACATTCTAAATGGCTGATAATCCAAGATCTGTGTGTTATTAACTGACTCTCTGATTGTGCTAGAACCAGCCAATCGTCGAGATAATTCAGTATTCGCACTCCCCTTTGCCTCAAGGGGGAAAGTGCTGCATCCATACATTTCGTAAATGTACGGGGAGCCAGGGACAGGCCGAACGGAAGTACTGTGTACTGGTAAGACTGTCCCTCGAAAGCACTCTCAGAAACGGCCTGTGATGAGGCGCTATTGGAATGTGAAAGTAAGCATCTTTCAGATCCACTGAGAGAAACCAATCTCCTGGGCGTACTTGCGCGAGGATATGCTTGGTTGTTAACATTCTGAACGAGCGAATCATTAGTGCTTTGTTCAGGTGTCTGAGATCTAGGATGGGGCGGAGACCGCCATCCTTTTTCGGGACGAGAAAATAGCGGCTGTAAAAACCTGCCTCGCTCATAGAGGGGGGAACAGTTTCCACAGCGACCTTTTCTATTAGTTTGCGCACCTCGGTGCGTAGAACATGTGAACACTCCTTTCTCACTTTCGTCTTGACCACAGTCGTAAAACGTGGTGGTCTGCGAGCGAACTGGAGCGAGTACCCGTGCTTTACTATATTCAAGACCCATTTCGGCATATCTGGAATGTTTTCCCATGCCGCTGCGTGTACAGATATGGGCTGAATACAGGCTAGGGGCGGGCCGCTGTGACGTAGGGACCCGGCCAGCGAATCGCCTGAGCTCGTAGCTCTCAGAGGCGTGGGCACGCGCTGAGCAGCTGAGTGAATGGGCGCGTGTGTGATTACAACAGCGCGCGCTATGTCTGTAAAACTCGCAGCCTGAGCTGGGATTGTGTTTGACACTGTAAGGACAGTGTATATAAGTGGGGGTGCATAAACAGTGGTAGGCACACGCGTCACTTTTATAATGTTTCCCGCTTTTACTGGGGATGAATTCATAACTGTGTGAACAGTGCTTGTGTGTAGTGGTGCGTACATGACCGTAGGCACGTGATCTACATTCATGGGGCGCGCAGCCTGAGGTGGGAATGAATTTGGCACTGTTTTGACAGTATCTGGGAATGCACACTTTGTGGACATGTGAACCCTTAGTGACACAGGCAGAAAAAGACTCTTTTTGTGTTTTCTGTGCGTCGCCGTAAAAACGGCGTTTGTTTGCAGGTGAGCGAGCTCTGTGACTGGCCCATTGACTGCTGTATGGACATTTCCTGCCGCCTGTAAGGGGACTGGGTAATTTTTGAGATTTTGCAGAGAGAGTGGTCCGGCTTTTGCGAGACACGCACTCTCTCTTCTCATTCCTGTGGCTAGGAAGGCTTTCGAGGCTCAGGGTTCAGCACAATCTTGGGCTGAGGACCCCGTCGCTCAGGAGGCGGCTTGCGGTTGTGGGAGCGCGAGCGGCGTCGAGCGTCAGCCTAAGGCGCGGGCTGAGAGGCGGTGGGAGCTGCTCTAGCCCGCTGCGGCTGTGGCAGTCTCTGTCTGCTCTGCGATGAGCTGGAGCGCTTGGGCAGGAAATGGCGCATAGCTTGTGAAGCGTTCTGGGCCTCAGTGAAGCGTTCGGCGAAACCTTTAACCGCCGGTCCAAACAGCCCGCTGGTGGAGATAGGCGCGTCGAGAAACGGCGCCTTATCCGCGTCCTTCATCTCCGTCAGAGTCAGCAACAGATGGCGCTCGAGAACAGTCAAATTAGCCATGGCGCGGCCAATAGACTGGGCGGTGGCCTTCGTGGCTCGCAGAGCTATATCAGTTGCGCTGCGTAGGTCCTTAAAGGCTTCGGGTTCGGGGCCAGACTCGTCCATAGAGCGGAGAAGCTTGGCTTGGAACACTTGAAGTACCGCCATTGAGTGAAGCGCTGATGCAGCTTGGCCGGCGGCGGCGTAGGCGCGACCAGCAAGAGCAGAAGTAGTGCGGCAGGGCTTCGAGGGGTGGGAAGCTTTGGCTTTCCATCCAGTGGTGGAGGGCGGGCAGAGATGATTGGCCACGGCCTCCTCGAGGGGCGGCGTTCCCTCGTAGCCTCTTTCCTTCGCGCCGTCCACAGAGGAGAGCGACGAAGAAAAAGAAGGCTTCAGACGCGCAGAGTGGGGGGCTTTCCATGACTTGGTGAGTTCGTCATGAACTTCCGGGAAGAAGGGAGAAGGCCTTTGCCGAGGGGCCTGCTAGCGCCCCTGCAGAAACCACTCATCCAGTCGGCTTCGGGTTGGTTCTTCGAGAGAAGACCAATCGAGGCCGAGGTCCTCCACGGCCTTCGAGAGGACGCGGATAATCTCCGTATCCATGGTGGAGCCCCCACTCGTGCTAGCTAGCGTCAACGGAGCGGGGTCGAAAGTGGAGCCCGGCCAGTCGTCAGATGCAGCGTCGATGGACAAGCTGTCATCCACTCCCCCGTCGTCCTCGGACGCGCCAAAAGTCACAAGGCCCACCGCTCTGCTAGAGGGGTGTGGGTCCGGCTGAGTGAACTGAACCGGCGGTGGGGAAGGCAAGAGCGGCGGTGAAGCACGCGGTGACTGGCTCGGCGTGACGTCACTGAGCTCAGGTTCAGGAAGCCTCTGTGAGCGGCGCTTTTTCTTAACACGCGGCTCAAACAGAGGGGTTGCGGCGATGGGCTCGCTCGTGGCGAAAGCGGCGAAGCGAGCCCGCAGTGTGGAGAGACCCAGGTCGTCACATTCCGGGCATCCGCCCTTGGTCAAAGCAGCTTCTGCGTGGTTCCGGCCCAGGCAGCGAGCGCAGATGATGTGACGATCCCCGTCCGGGAGAAGGTCTCTGCACGACGCGCAGGAAGGCATTTGAAACAACGCCTCAGAAAAATTGCTCTTTTACAAATATCACGGGGCGAACAGATGTAAAATACTTGCGTGTGTGGCGCGCCGGATGGCTCAGTAGGATGGCGTTCGAAGGCGGCTGAAGGTGCCGACGTCCTCGTAGCAATCCCGCTGGTATGCTTTTCGACGGCGGCGAAGGCTTTCAATAATCCGGAGGATCCAGCGAAGAAGGTGTTCGCTGAAGGAGATTAAATCTAAAGAACTCTCATGACGGGGCGCCCAGTATATAGCTCTTGGCCACGCCCATCTTGGCGGGCTCTGACGCACGCGGGCGATAAGCGCGCTCATTGGTCGCGCATTCAGAGTCGCCCCGTCATTGGTTCGAGCAAGTTGCCGCAGCACACCCAATGACCGAGCTGCCTTCGCTCATTGCTGTCAGCTGTGCAGCTGCAATGCGTTTTACATAAAGACTTCAATATTCTCGAGAAAAGGATTTTTCCCATAGCGTAAGCTACTTACGCAATAGGAGAGACCTCTCGAAAGGGAACTCTGAGTTCTTGTCATGTTTTATTGCCATTTTCTAAACTATAGCGCATAAACTGTGATAATGTGAGAAATGTTGAAGGTGTCTGAATACATTTTGGTTTGACTATCTCATCTGATGAGGTGACGGAAAAGCTTTCTTTGCCTTCAGTATTGGTTCCTTGGCTTGTTTTATGTCATTTAAGTACTTACTTGCTTTCACCATAATTGCTTCTTAATGGTTTTTGAAATTGTTGTAAGCTTAGGACTGTGATTATAGAAAAATTGAGACAGATGCTGCCATTTCAAAATAATGGTGGTGTCACTCGATGGCTGAGATAAACATGTTGACAGTATGAAAATAAAAATGATTGCAACATTAAGAGAGTTCTCACACTTTGTTGCAAGAGCGGTTCTCAATAATTGTGTCTTATATGTAAATGCTCCAAATGGACCCGGACCCTTTAAAAGTGGTTCACTTATAGTGTGCCTTGTGAATGCAAAGCGATTCATTTTTTAAGAGTCTAAAAGAAGCCTAATTTACAGAGAAAGGAGGTGTGTTTGTGCTGAAAAGAATATTCATGCTATGTAAATATCAGTTTATCGATTTTAATTAGTTCTCATTTTGATGAATCAATGATTCTTAAACCCCTTCTGTGCTGTTTTCAGTTGATGAATGAACAAAACTTCACTAAACATTATTTATAGCGCTACTCCCTCTACTTTTTTGATGTGAAACAAAATCTCAGCTTTCAAAGTATGCCATTTTATCATGGCAATAAATTATCAGGCAATAAATGTGTTTTTTTGTGGGTTTCTTTAATGTGTGCTGACAGTTGGCTGATCATCTCTTTCTCTTTACTTCTAGTTACAGCACCAATTAAACATTAACGAACATGATGAAAGATACAGAACAATTAACTGAAATCAATCATGTCTCATGTTATCCACCAATCAGTGTTTCAACCGCGGAAAGACCTAAAAAAAAAAAAGCTTGAGGGCAATGTCACGTAACGTCACATTCACCTCAGAAAAGTCATTCAGTGACCAGAAAAATAACTCTAACATGTTCTTTAATATTTAATTGAATAAATATGTCATTAAAACAAGTGTTTAAATGAACTAGCCACTATTTAAATGATTATATTTTAAAAAAATAATTGCACTATAAACTCAATTATGTCATTAAAAAGTATAATATTATAATAAAAATGTGCAATAGAAATGTAGACAAGTCGGTTGTAACATTTAACCTGTAATGTTATAACAGTGTAGCGACTGACAGGGTACCCTGTATAGTTTAGTTGAGAGAGAGAAAAATTGACATACTGTACCTGTTATATATCTAAATGAATCGATATCGAATCAAGATCGGAATTCGATTGAATTACAGGCTTGTGAATCGTAATTGAATCGTATTGTGAAATTTGTGTCAATGTCCAGCACTAATGGCAAAGTCTTTGAGTGAGTCATTGAATCATTCATTCAAGAGATTTGCTAAAAAACACTGATTCATCCAGTAATGAAACAAGTGAAGTCTTTATGAGTGAGTCATTGTATCATTCATTCAAGAGATTTGCTAAAAAACACTGATTCATCCAGTAATGAAACAAGGGAAGTCTTTATGAGTGAGTCATGGAATCATTAATTCAAGAGATTTGTTCAAAAACGCTGATTCATCCAGTAATGGAACATGACATCAGCAGGAGCGGTAGCATCTGCTTCCACTGGATTACAGGTGCTTAGTGAATAAAATGCAGTTTTTTTGTGTTGAAATACTGCAAACAATAGTATTACAAATGTTTAGTTCTGGCTAAATGTTTTCTGCTGTGTTTGTTTTGAGGGCTGGGGTGTGAGGCACATCACTTTTGTGGACAACGCAAAGATCTCCTACTCGAACCCGGTGCGACAGCCGCTGTATGAGTTTGAAGACTGTCTGAGTGGAGGGAAGGCGAAAGCTCTCGCCGCAGTGGACAGACTACAGAAGATCTTTCCTGGTGTGGTGAGGCAATCTTTCAACAATATATAAATTACAGAAAAGAGTGGAAGTCTAGGTCTGCAGTTGCATATTTGTAAATTTTTTCACTGCATATTAGACCAGGGGTCTCAAACTCAAATATCTGAGAAGCATTGATATTAGAGCTGTATGATTAATCATTAAAAAATTGCAATCTTGATTCAAACATCCACACAATCTCATTCCTAAATGACAATGATTTGCCTATTAAAGCTTTAATAAGTCGGATCACAGTGAACATTCAGATCTGTGTTCTGATCCAGAGAGAGCCAATGTCATGTATAGATATGAAACAGCTTCACAAACAGTCATTCTGTCTTACAATCATTCACATTATCACTGAAGTACTGGGATAAAAGTTTATTGTTCAGACACTGATGTCTACGGTAGTGATCAAAATAGAGTAAATCAACTTTTGAAAGTAACTTGGCACTTAAAATAATGATTGTATCGATTACATTGTTACACCAGTAGGTGGAGACAAATGACTGTTAAAAATATAATTGTCATTGAATCATTCATTCAAGAGATTTGTTCAAAAACGTTGATTCATCCAGTAATGAAACAAGTGAAGTCTTTATGAGTGAGCCATTGAATCATTCATTCACACAGATTTAAAAAAATAATTGAAAAAATTAAATATTTTTAAAATAGACTGCAGCAATTGTCAGAACCTCTAGTAAATTACATTATTTTGTCTATTTGTCAAATCAGAATTGTGGGAGAATTTTTTTTGTTTAACCCCGCAAAAAAACCTGAACAGTTTGAACATGAAACCTGAACCATTGAACAGTTACAAATATAAATGTTATAGAATCATCAATTTAAACGATGCACAGTTATTGGCACAGGGAAGTGTCCCATCATTCCCTCTGTGTTTTTATTGGACTAATGACGCCTGAATAAACTATTCACACCCGTCAGGCTTAATGAACCAGTGCTGCGGGTCGTTAGTTTGAGACCCCTGAATTAATCGGGAGGGATTCAATTTCAACATGCAATTATCTAGATCAATGAACTCTGAATTATGCATTTTAATATTGGTGAACCGTGTTTTGCTGGTCTGCAGATTAATGAAATGAAAAGCCAAACAATGTATTTGACTAGTATAAATGACTGATGTTTATAATCTTTGAGGAGTCTCATAGCATTTAATCGCACAGTGTATAATATAACCCATACCCATACTCATATGAAATGTGGCCTCTATTTATCTACTCACTTTTCTCACGCATCACTGAGCACATCAGTGTCAGGTGTGGATGCATCACACACAAAGGAGGAATATCAAACACAAATAGTCTTTATTTAAATAAACAAAACTTACTGGAAATCGCTTGAGAATAATCTGTAGAAATGCAGAAGATCGTAAACCACACATACATCAACAAGGACCGGCAAGATACTGGACTAAACAGGATATTTTGATAATTAATTGTGAGATTTCATCTTGTAAATATCATGTCCTCATAGAGCTTGTAATTACAACTTGTAAACTGGGAATTTTCTGAGAGCTCCTACTTGCCATAGAAACACATAATCCCCAGTCCGAGGACGTGAACAGCTCTGTGTAGAACGTCACATCTTGTCATCACGAAATTACGTTAATTTCCACATGGCGTGAACAGCATATACACACAGCACCAATTAGTGAGTTAACGAGAGACAGGTGGACACAATAGGTTGCTATGGTAACAGATGAGAACCTACTAGATCAATTAAGGCAAACAGGAACTGAACACATGAAAGACGATAAGGACCGACTCTTGTTGACAACTGTAATAGAGCACAACAGTCAGGTTCTGGAAGGCTCCTTTCATTTTCTCCATAGGGAAATACATTTTTAATCATACCTTACAAACCCAAAAGTCAACCTTACTTTGAGCTAAGGTTGTTAATCGATGGTATTTGCTTCTGTTGAAGCCGTCAGCCTGTATTATTTCAACTTTGTCGTGTTTAACAGTGAAATTTGTGGTGAAAAAATTACATTACCCATAATTCTGTGCAAAAATTTTACCAATCAGAGAGTCGAAACATGCAAAACGCGCCAAAAGATCTCTTTAGCTCCGCCCACTCCCTGCGAATGACGGAATCGAGTTCTCTCTACACTCTCAAAATACTTAAATATGTGTAAATATATGCATATTTTACAATTACGTTAAAATATATTGTTTGTGTACATATACAACTATTCATTTAAAAATGTTGATTATTTCTTGTTCCTTGTTCGCAATGCTTCATGGTATTGTAGTTCTTTCAAAAACACACTGTTTTTGTCTGATTTTTAAATACTTTTTTTTTGCTTTAAATCAAATGTTATGATTCATCTTGTAGCTGGTTGGCTGGGTTCGAGAAATGAATGGAAAAAATACTTGATACTGATGCACTCAATTGTTATTAAAATATATCTACAATACGAGGAAGAAAATATTGAACCAGAAAGGGAAGAAGGAGATGGAATGTGAAATGGACAGACTGAGAACTTAAGCATATTACATAAAAACATATGTGGAAACGTAAAAGTTTTCCTATGGGGGTTTCCAACATTTGCAGTTTTAAAAAAAGGTAATAAATCACAATATATGTTATTGCAATGCTTAACATATCACAAAATGTTTTAAAATCACACTAATACTGCTGGTAATTCCCACCCCTATAATTTACTAGTTAATTTGTGGATGACTAGTCAACTAGTTGACCATCCCGAATCCCTAATTACTATCCATCTCATCCATTTCTTCATACTTATCGAGGCTTTTTCTCAGATATGTTCCCATTGCTAAGCAACAAAATCAGTTTGGGTACATGTTGTCCTTGTGTTTTATGTTAAGCGGTCGCATCAGACTCATGTGACTCAGACTTTAGCCGGGCTTCATATTCATGACTCTGTGTGAGAACGCTGTTGGCAGGTGTTTACATCCACAAGGCCTGTGAATCCTCTCTGCTATCACATCCGCTTCACTTCCCATGATTCATCATTCCGGGCAGCTGCAACTAATTTCATTCCAAAAGCCAAGTTTGGCCATTCGCAACCAAGAAGAAAGTGGGCCAGACTAAAAGAATGTCCTGATCATAGGCTGTTAAAAAATATGGACGTGTGCGTGACGTCACCCGTTTTGTTTCTAAAGAGCATTTTTGAAGCTCGAAGTGGGCGGAGCCGGCCGTCGGCATCTTTTAAGCGCATCACTCCTGGATAAACGTAAATGTGCAGCGAGGCGCATTAGCTGAGGTGACGTGACGCTAACGACAGCAGACAAATGGCTAGTAGTGACATCAGCGGAAATCCACCTGTCACTCAAGTGGCCACGCCCTTAATTATGCAGAACTTTAAGGCTTAATAAAATTTAAACGCATGAGTTATAAAATAATTCACCCCCCTCACAGTTGTCATGAAGGGCAAAATTAGCTATATAGTAGGGATGCACCGATATGAACATTTTGGCCGATACCGATAACCGATAATTCTTTACATTTGAAAGCCGATAACCGATATATTGGCCGATAAATCTAAATAAAAAAATTATATACTTTGATAGTCTGTATAACAAAATGCTCACCATTAAAAGCCTTGTCTCAAACACTTTTAACATAAATCAAACATATACAATACAGTATAGCCTAGTTTGAACCAGTGTAAGATTCCTTAACTTTTCAAATTAATTTTACACTCATATGGACAACTTTCTTTATTAAAAAATGGTAACACTTTATAATAAGGTTTAATTTTGTTAGCTTTAGTTAGCATGAACCAACAATTTTATAAAACATTTTTAAGAAAGTTGAATCTGTTAACATTAGTCAATGCACTGTGAACTAACATGAACACACATATTTTATTAACTAACAATAACACAGGCTATTGCTCTCAGTTAGTTAATGCATTAACAAATTAGACCTTATTGTAAAGTGTTATCAAAAAATCTATTGCCTAACAAAAAATAAAATACATAAATAATGCAAACAAGTCATTGGATAACATTGGGCTGCACATAAAGAAACAAAATGCATGTGGCATTGATCAATAAAATGGAATCGCCTCCGCACGGACAATAAGAAAAATATATTTTAATCAAACCATATCGTTGATGAAAATAATACGAGAACAAAATAATGTTAGTTATTAATTATACGAGAACAAAATAATGTTAGTTATTAATTATAACGCAATGTTTTTGAAAAAATAAACATTTTTAATATTACATTGATAGTAAACATCTTTAATAGCTTACTGTTTCAAATGACATTGCTGTGTGAGCGCGCGCGCTGAAGCTGAAGAGAACAAACGTTAAAACTGAATCGCTTTGCTAGAAGGTTAATCAACTCGACGGTTGCTGAAGAATGCAAACCCAAAGATTTTACAAATGTATTACAATAGTGAATACAATTATAATTGTATGACAGTCCCAATCATAGCTTTTAATGTTTTGCATTGTTGTTTAATCTGCGCGCGCTGGAGCTGAAGAGAACGAGCACCGGGAAACTTTTCTAGCATGTTGGTTAAATCCACGAAACGCATCATATGTGAGATTAATCAGATATTTATATTACATCAACTTTATATTACGACTTATCTGCGCAAAATGACGTGAATGCACAATCGAACTTGTGCTGGTCATAATGTGTAATATCCCTGTTCTGGACGCGCTATTCCCACAACAACGCGCTGAAACGGCAACTAAACAGAGAATTCACAACGTTTTATTACAATAGTGTTCTCATTATAATGGCATCTATGACAGTCCCAATTATAGTTATAAATGTGCATTGCTGTTTGAGCTGCGCACGCTAAAGATGATCACCGGTACAATGAAAAGCTACTGCATCGTTCATTAACTCAACCAAACGCGTCCTATATTAGATTAATCAGATATATATACACAAACATATTATAACTTACAATGGCACAGAATGCTGCGAATGCTCAAGAGAACTTGACTGTGCTTGTCATGAAGGCTTAACTCCATAGACGCTTTCCGCCTCAACGCCCTCGACGCACTGAAACACGTGGGCGAACAAGAATTCACAACATTCTTTTGCAGGCGTGTTTTTATTATAATGTTATAAAGCATATGTGACAGATTTGTGCTGCACATGTTGCACTGAACTGTATCTTCCATTTCGAAGTGAATCCAATCATTCAGAACCATCATGGCGAACAGCGCGCGTCTCTCAACTGAAGTAAATAATCTATTATCTATCGGCTTTGATATATCGGCCAAATTTTCTTATCGGACCGATAACGATAACATCAAAAAAAGACCATTTATCGGCCGATATCGATATGTGGTCGATATATCGTGCATCCCTACTATATAGACCAAATCCACTTTTTGCACCAGGCTCTAAACATGTTTTTTTCAGCTGTAAAGTTGGGCATTGTAAGAATGCGGGTCTATGGGATTGAGTCTCTTCTGCAGCCGGTCTCTAGTGGCCAGTCGATGAACTGCAGTTTCAGTCACTTCAGTGTTGATTCAAGAGAGAGACCCGAAGGTTGCCGCTTGGTCCTAAATATTACTTTGACGATTACATTATTAGTTGATTTTTTTATGATCACTACAATTCCCGCCAAAGACAAACGCAGAATAAAGGGGCGGGGCCTGGTTGAGTTAGTTAGTAGTGTGTTAAACTGGCGGTTATGGTAAGGGAAGGAACATTTCCCAAACACACTCGAAGCGCTCGACCAATCACAACACACTGCTCCAGCCGACCAATCAGAGCACAGTGTGCTTTTCAGAAGGAGGGGCTTCATAGAGACAGGAAGTAAACAGAGCGTTACTGACAGACTGGGAAGAGGAGCCGCAACAATGGAGAATATGAGGAAAATAATCAACATTCAAGCAGGAAAACCTGTTCTAGTAGAGCCTGAAACAACATCACGACTGTAAAAGGGCACAATACGGCTTCTTTGCAATGCATAGGACAGCATTTTGAAATGTATTAACGTGATATATAGGCTGAACGGGAAAAGACGCTATTTTGTAAATGCATAAACAAGTGTGTGGATGTGAAGGTGAAACGCTGCAGATGATATCAGCAAAAAGTCATGTGAGAGGATGATGTGGTTCCTCACGCTGTGATTGGCTGATCATTGGCCACCTGTGATGTTTGTTACTGCTCTGCAAATCTGCATTAATGAGTCTTTTGGAAAACAACTCAGACATCATCACTTTTAATCATGTCTGAAACTAAATGAATGTGAAATCACTTGAGTGTTGTTTTTATTAATTAGCATTCCACTCAATTAAAGCTACACCTCCTGCAAACATGAACATTGTTTATCAAGGATTTGTTGACTGATAGTCCAAACATGAAGTTGATATTAAAAGAATAGCAGTTCACATTTAATCCTAAAGTGTGATAAAGGTTAAAGTCCCCCTATAGTCAATAATTGTATCCCTTAAAACTCATCTTTGATCACCAAAATCCTTGAAAAAAATGTCTTTGTGCCTTAAAATATCTTGAATGTAACTTGACACCCTCGCCTCATTTAGTATGTGCGGTTCTATGAATATGCAAATGAGCCCCACCTCCACTCACTCACTCAGCTCAGAGATCCACTCGTTGACGATCACACGTTGATCTGATTGGTTACAAGGTAGTTTGTGACGTCAGAAATACCAGCGATTTCAAAGCGTGTTTTTGAGACTGTCTTTGGTTCACTGCAGTTTTAAGGAGAAAATACTCAGCAATGCTGTCGACTTCTGAATTTACACATGCTTTGTGTTAAACCATATTAAAAACACCACATAGACATATAAACAACATTAAAAGCTGAATTTTCACCACAGGGCGACGGTGTTAAAAACATCAAATTAGGATTACAAATTTCATACATAATAGTAAATAGAGATACTGTAGCTGTGATTGACAAGATTAAATAAATGTCACAGCAAATTTCTATTAGTATGAGAGTTGAACAGTGTTAGAGCAGAAGGAAAATCTGTGGTTGTGGTTTTTCATAGAAATTAATGGTTTTTCCTGAATTAATAGTGGCCTAATCCTGCGCAATGGCTGAATAGTGGCTAAATTATTAAACGGCTAATGGGTATATTATGAAATGCATAGTTTTTACCTCACTGATTTCACTGATTAGTTGTTGTAAACTTCGATGTCTTCACCTTCATTTCTACATCAGGTTTGAAGGGTCACTGTATCGTCACTAGCTTTAGTTTCTGTCAAACTGATGAAATGGAAGCAGAAATCACCCTCACACACACACTCATGTTGGTCAAGTTGTTATCTGATCGCACCTCAGAAGGGCCTCGTTACAAAAGTCTCTTTCCTGCCAGTTTCTTCATTTTCTCCAAATGTTATTTTTCCCGAGTGCAAAGAACGGAGGTGCTAAAACGAGAGCGAGAGTGATATCCTTATGTAAGACACGCACCATCTGATCAGTTGAGCTGTGTGCTTGTGTGTGTGTGTGCTTGTGTGCGTTTGTGTGTGAACGGCAGGCCCTTATTAAGGCATGTTTCAGTGCACCTGGCTAAATAAATTTTTGCTTTTCTATGTCTTTGTTTGTGAGTGTGTATGAGAGAGTGTGAAAGTGTGTGTGTAAGGGTGAGAGAGAGAGTGTGTGTGTGTGCGTGCGTGCGTGCGCGCGCACGCACGGACGGGCCCTTATTAAGGCATGTTTCAGTACACCTGGCTAAATAATCTTTGCTTTTCTATGTGTGTGTGCAAGGGTTTGAGTGAGAGAGTGTGAGTGAGTTTCAGTAATTTCAGGTTTAATAATCTCTGATCTTCTCTCGTGTCACTTCTCTCGTGTGTGTGTGTGTGTGTGTGTGTGTGTGTGTGTGTGTAAGAGTGCGTTTGTGAGTGTCGGCAGCTGCCCGTCCGTCCTCCGTGATGAAATCACCTGTGTGTGTGTATGTGTGTGTGTTTACTCTGTTCTCATCATTAATTCATCTTCTCATCCTGTATCGATCTGCTAATTATGCCACACATTCACCTTCACAGAACTCCTGTGTGTGTCGGGCCAATTAAACCAACCGGATACACACAGTAATTACGTCTCCTCTCTCTCTCTCTCTCTCTCTCTCTCTCTCTCTCTCTCTCTCTGCTCATCTCACAACTGAATTCATGTCTTCCTCTACAAGTGTTGACATGCTGAACTGATGCTGGATTTGCTGTACTTTCTTAGAATTTGATGCTTGTCTGATTTACAGTAGCAAAACACGTCTTGATTTTTCTTTTTCCATTTCTCCTTTAATATTAAAGTCTTACTCTCACTATACCAGTTTTAATTCAGATTCTGATTATGTATGAAAAAAATCCTTTTGATTTACTGATTGGAGTAAAGCTCACAAACTCTTAATAAATCCCTTAAACTCTTAAAAACAAACCTTATATATATAAAATTCTAACTTTATATACACATTGCCATTCAAAAGTTTGGGGAAAGGTCTCTTCTGCTCACCAAGGCTGCATTTATTTGATTAAAAATACAAAAAAAACAGTAATATTGTGAAATACTATTAGAATTTAGATTCTATTTCAGATAAATGCTGTTCTTTTGAACTTTCTATTCAACAAAGCATCCTGAAATAAAATGAACAAAACTGTTTTCAACACTGATAATAATCATAAATGTTTCTAGAGCATCAAATCATCATATTATACTGATTTCTGAAGGATCATGTGACACTGAAGACTGGAGTAATGATGCTGAAAATTCAGCTTTGATCACAGGAATAAATTACACTACTATATATTCACATAGAAAACAGTTATTTTAAATTGTCAATATTTTACAATTAAAAAGAGATTTATTTTAAAAACATAAAAAATCTTACCGATCCCAAACTTTTGAACGGCAGTGTGTATATATATAAATCAGGCTTTCTTTGCCAAATTAAATTAATCTGTTTGATGATAATCTACACAAGAAACTCACTTTTTCATACTTACTACGGTACAGAAACAGCACTTTATTGAAATGTGAACAATCAGAAACTGACTTTTGTGTGCCGATAAACGATAAACACAATATGTATAGATTTGCATGATATCAGTGCAGGATAATTTTCTCATTCATTGACTGTCAAAGCTGGTTAGTACAACACAAATAACTAAAATCCAAGTTTATACATTTTTTTTTGTTGGTTTGTTTTGAGGAAAATGTGCGTTTTTGTGGAGTCCCACTGGGCTCAGTTTTAGGACCTCTGCTGTTTACATTGCCTATGGTTCAGGTAATGTAATCAGGAAGCATGGGATATACTTTCAGAGCTATGCAGATGATTGTTTATTTTCCAACCTTCTGAACTGCAAAAATCTGTAAACAGCCTGACCATTTGCTCTGTAGATACTTCAAAATGGATGCACCAAAAATTTATCTTGCTATCAATTTTATTGATAGTGAGTGGAAAAAATCTCTTGCAAATAATTTTTACTCAATGCATTGCTCCTAAAGTTTTAGCTTTTTATTGACTAAGCATTTTGCATGTCATGTGTCATGAATGAGTATTCAACACGTGAAGTGGGTCAAAAAAGTTGATTAAAGTTGTCCTAAGACAAGAACGGGTATTGTTCAAAATTCATGTATAACTTTGATAAGTTTTTGGTAACACTTTACAAAAAGGTTCATTAGTTAACATAAGTTAATATATTAACTAACATGAACTAACAATGAGCAATACATTTTTTACTGTATTTATTCATCTTTGTTAATAAAAAATCCAGCTGTTTATTGTTTGTTCATGTTAGTTCACAGTGCATTAACTAATGTTAACAAGATTTTAATAAAGTATTAGTAAATGTTGAAATTTACATTAACAAAGATGAATAAATGCTATATAAGTGCAGTTCATCATTATTTCATGCTAACTAATGTAGTTAACCAATTAACCTTATTATAAAGTGTTACCAAGGTTTTGATCCACTTCAGATGTGGACTACTATATTATTCATCCCGTTCAGAATGCAGAGGGCCACAACATGAGCATCCCGATGCCAGGCCATCCCGTGAACTTCTCCGAGCTGACGACGGCTCAAGCTCGGCATGATGTGGAGCAGCTGGAGAAGCTCATCTCTGAGCACGACGTGGTCTTTCTGTTGATGGACACTCGCGAGAGCCGATGGCTTCCCACAGTCATCGCTGCGAGCCAGAGAAAGGTAGCTTCCCCTCTCCAGTCTTTTATCTTTTATTTATTGATTGATTTATTTATTTATTTTCTCCTCCCATGCCTGCCTGCCTTTTTACATATAGTATGTTATTGCCACAGTTGTTGGTAAGTGTTACACAGGGTTTGCCTTTATATCTGATTTAAGAACACTTAACCTCAAATAGGATGCTTCTGCATTTGCAACGCTTCACAGTACAGTATGCACACTGCACATACGTTAAATATAAAGGAATTGTGACTTTGAGTTTAGATTTGCATGTGTAAATCTGAATGCATACTGGTTAATGCATGCATATGATTCGGTGCAAAATATAACCATTCTGACTATACAGATGTAATTTTCCTTAATGAAAAACAAAAAACCTGTCATGCAATAGAGATTTCTCTTAATTTAAAATATATTGACCATCTAATGGGTATGTTGTCACTCACCTAGACAATATAAACACTATCTTTCAAAAGTTTGGGGTTAAATTGTTCAAAAGTGACAGTTTAGACATGTATGATGTTCTAAAGATTCTGTTTCAAATAAATGGTGTTCTTTTGAACGTTCTATTCATCAAAGAATTCTGAAAAATAAAACGTATGATGGTTTCCACAAAAAACATGAAACTGTTTTCAACATTGATAATAATCATCATAAATGTTTCTTGATCATCAAATCATCATATTATACTGATTTCTGAAGGATCATGTGACACTGAAGACTGGAGTAATGATGCTGAAAATTCAGCTTTGATCACAGGAATAAATTACACTTTACTATATATTCACATTTTGATCAAATAATGCAGTCTTGGTGAGCGTAAGAGACTTCTTTCAAAACGTTATAAAACCTTACAAACCTCACACTTTTGAACAGTAGTGTAGGAAAAAAGTAATTTAATTATATTAATAGTTTTCTTTTATTAGGAAAAATAATAGTACAGGTGCTAGGTCCAAAAGTCTGAGAGGAAATCCAAAGTAAAGACCAATTTAAACAAAGTTTTGGAATTGTTTTGCTTATTTGCTTAAAAGCTTTTGGTTTACTTTAATGATGTCCAATCTGTGAAGCTTTTTTAATGTGTGTGTGTCTCTGCAGTTGATAGTTAACGCTGCTCTGGGATTCGACACGTTTGTGGTGATGAGACACGGCCTAAAGAAACCCAAAGAGCCTCAGTCTGAGGAGTCGAGCCCCATGTCTGCTTCTTCCAGCTCCTCGTGTTCCTCAACGCCAGCATCCACTGTCACTCCAGGTGCGTTACGTCATCTGAAAGCTGAATAAACAAGCTTTCCATTGATGTATGGTTTGTTAGGATAGGACAATATTTGGCCGAGATACAACTATTTGAAAATCACCTTTAAAGTTGTCCATTTATGTTCGCGATTGTGCTGCATTCACTCACATAAATAAATGTTTTATATATTTACGGTAGGAAATTTACAAAATATCTTGATGGAACATGATCTTTACTTCATATCCTAATGATTTTTGACATAAAAGAAAAATCAATAATTTTGACCCATATAATGTATTGTTGTCTATCGCCACAAATATACCCTCATTTAGTATGCGCAGTTCTATGAATATGCAAATGAGCCCCGCCTCCACTCACTCACTTACTCAGAGATCCACTCGTTGACGATCACACGTTGATCTGATTGGTTACAAGGTAGTTTGTGACGTCAGAAACACCAGCGATTTCAAAGTGTGTTTTTGAGACTGTCTTTGGTTCACTGCAGTTTTAAGGACAAAATACTCAGCAATGCTGTCGACTTATGAATTTACACATGCTTTGTCTTAAAGCATATTAAAAACACCACATAGACATAAACAACATTAAAAGCTGGATTTTCATCACAGGGGTGAATTTACATTTTCAAACTAAAATTTATACAGCTTTTTTCAATTAACAGAAATGTTTTTTGTTAGTCTTCCGTGTCCACCAAAGGGTTTTTTCACGCTACTGGCGTATTTTTCCAATTGTTTTCAATGGGAGCGCTGCATTTTTTTTAAACGCAATGAGCGTTTAATGAGGCGCTGAGCTTTTATTTTCACGCTGAAACGCTGAGTGCCCGGCGTTTTTTACTGGTCGCTGAGAGTTGAAGATGTTCAAGCGCTCATCACTGTCACTTTTTACCCAACCGTCCAATCACAGTGGAGGAGGGGCGGGACAAATATCACACCAACCAACCGGCACATTCTGCTATTTTTTTTTTTGTGAGTTTTATCACTGAGGTGTCATGCTAATTCATTTTTACAGACGTCCACATGAGAAACAATTACCGTCCGAATAGGACTATATTTTTAGTAAACGATAATAATCCTAGTCTACAGTAAACCTCAAATTCAAAATGTCAAAAGTCGTCATAGTTAAGAAAGAGATGCACGTGGTCAATAAAAACCTGAGAATATCATGGAGTTGCAGAACAGACGAATCTGGCCCTTATGTTGCCTCTGAGTGTGTGAGTTTGTCTCACAGCATGAGAGCCTTGTTTATAAGACTGTCAAGTTACAGCTTGTAAAACCAAGACCTCTGCTTTGTTTCTCACTCTGTCGATCTCGAACGCAGGAGCACATCTGTGTGAACGGCTCGTGACTCAGTGTGTGTTGCTGATGTCAGTGAGTGTGTGTGAAGCGTGTTTTCTGCAGGTGTGACTCATGAATCATGAAAATGCTACTTAAACCTGAATTGGCATGATCATATCCATGGCACTAATTGAAATCCCTAAAAAACATTTTCCATGTTTTTTATAACATTAACATATTCATTTTGCAGCCATTTTTATTAATGGTTCGGTTCAATTAGATACTGCAGGCCACTAATTAGGTGCATTTATCACATTGTATAGAGTCTACAATCTTTTTCTTATGTAATACCTACTCAAAAGAAATCTGCAAAATGTTGAGTATGTTTGTTCATGCCCAGAACTGTATTTTTAGAGATAATAAATGAAACATACTGATATTTGTAGCTCCTTTTTGCAGCAGGCTTATGTTATACATGTTAAAAAGTATTGATGCACGATAAATCGGCCACCATATCGGTATTGGCCCATGTATGCTTATTTTTAATGTTATCATTATCGGCTCGATAAGAAAATCTGGCTGATATATTAAAGCTGATAAATAATGCATTATTTCCTTCAGCTGAGACTCTTCAGATGCGACTGTTCAACATGATAGTTTTGAACTGCTTGAAATATGACTGAAATCACTTCGAAAAGGAAAATACAGTAAAGTGCAACACAAGTCTGTCATATCGGCTACATAAAATTATATTGAGAACATCATTATAAATGTGTGTTTGGGACATAGATTTTAATGGTGAGACTTTTGTTTTTGTAATCAGGCTCTCAAAAATGATATAAAAATTTGGATTCAGATTTAACAGCCAATATATCGGTTATCGGCTTTCAAATATAAATAATTATCGGTAACGTGTCGGACAAAAATTTAATTTCAGTGCATCCCTATTAAAAATGCATCTAAACTTATTATATAGTTATTTTTAGTTACATTTTAATGTTCAGACACAACTGGTAAAATGCATTGGTAACACTCAAATTATACTTTACAGTGACCATGTTTCGTTACATGCACTTACCATAGTAATAACAGTAAATTATGCATAATTACATGCAACTAACCCTAAACCAAACCCTATACCAAACCCTGTAGTATGTGTTGTTAAATAATATTACTCAGTACTTAAAAGTATAATTATACTGTAACAGAGACACCTTAAAATAAAGTGTAACCAAAGTGTTTTATTACAACTGTCATAATAAAACACTGTTATTTGATTGTGTCTGTCTTGCGATGTAGGCCTGCAAACAGATCCAATCCTGCAAACAGATCCAATCCTGCAAACAGATCCAATCCTGCAGTGTTGATTGAAAATGAACATTTCTTCTATAAATAAAATTAGGGATGCGCCGATATGATATTTACATATTTATCGGCCGATACTGATAATTCTTCATAATTTGAAAGCTGATAACCGATATATTGGCCGATAAATCTAAATCCAAAATTTTATATTATTTTTGAGAGCCTGATTACAAAAACAAAAGTCTCACCATTAAAATCTATGTCCCAAACACACGATTATAATGATATTCTCAATATAATTTCATGTAGCCGATATGACAGACTTGTGTTGCACTTTACTGTATTTTCCTTTTTTGAAGTGATTTCAATCATATTTCAAGCAATTAAAACCATCATGATGAACAGTCGCATCTGAAGAGTCTCAGCTGAAGGAAATAATTCATTATTTATCGGGCCGATAACGATAACATTAAAAGTGAACATATATCGGCCGATACCGATATGGTGGCCGATATATCGTGCATCCCTAAATAAAATATAATTCAAATGCAAAACTGTCATCTAATGAGAAAAAATTCAAACATTTATTTTGCTTTTGTAGATGTTCGTACACTAATGCAATATGATACACATGATGTTCAAATCTGTTCATTCGCAGGATTGGTTCACAGCATTCACTGATCAAGATTCATAGAATTTCTTTGGTCAACTTGTATATGGATGCTGTATTCTGAGATTCTGATGTGTTTTCTTGTTATTCTGCTATAAGCATGACTTGTGTTGATTCTCAGGAGCGTCTCTGTTCTCCAACATTCCCGGACACCGTCTCGGCTGCTACTTCTGTAATGATGTGGTCGCCCCTGGAGACGTGAGTTTTAATCAACTACTTTCATTTCTGTAGTGAAATTAGGTTTTCCTCTGGTTTGAGCTAGAGTTTAATATAATTCTTGTCCAGTCAATCATATGCTAAAGTGCCTTGAATTGAATGGACACTCTTAGCTGGAAATCATAACCTGTCCTGAAGCAAAGTATGATAAAAAAAATTTTGATTGCTTTTGCACCGGAGGAACCTTTTCATAGTTCCTAGAACTATTGGCGGGGAGTACGATTTTAGCTCTAGGAACTCCTTTTAGATTAACTAATTTACTCCTCCTTCAGAGTCGTCTAAACCAGCACTATAGGAACTACAGTGACGTTAGTGTTCGCTGATTGGACGAACGCACGCGAAACACCAGCACCCGCCGTTATTAATAAGCACTGTAAACACACAGATTATAGCCTATATATTTACTCCAGAAACTAACTCTATGAACATGTAAAACAGTGATAGATGGAGCTCTTCATCTTTACACTGAGGAGAAAACCCAACGTAACTTTGAGGAGACCGAGAGAAACATGATTATGTATTTCTGCTCAGCAACACTGGACATCCATTACTGTCTACTTTCTATGACGAACAGTTTTATCTAATGACTTATTAGACAGGACTGTTAGACAGTTCGTAAACTAATGAACACGAAGAACGCGAGCACTGTGTGGCTCTGGCGTTCTCAGCGCCGTCAAAATAAAAGTCCCTGGTGGCTCATTCCTAGAACTACCCGGTGCAGAAGCCCATAATGAATAGGTTTGGTTTCCATGATTTGTGGTTTCGGCTGTTGTTTAACCCTGCTAGTGAACTGTTCTCCAGTCATTAGTGAACTGTTCTCCCCTCATTAGTGAACTGTCCTCCCCGGGAGAACAGTTCACTAATGAGGGGAGAACAGTTCACTAATGACTGGAGAACAGCTCACTAGCAGGGTTAAACAACAGCCGAGAGACAATGAGGGGAGACGAGCTCACTAATGAGGGGAGAACAGTTCACTAATGAGGGGAGAACAGTTCACCCCTCATTAGTGAGCTTGTCTCCCCTCATTAGTGAACTGTTCTCCAGTCATTAGAGAACTGTTCTCCCCTCCTTAGTGAACTGTTCTCCCCTCATTAGTGAACTGTTCTCCCCTCATTAGTGAACTGTTCTCCCCTCATTAGTGAACTGTTCTCCCCTCATTAGTGAGCTCGTCTCCCCTCATTAGTGAACTGTTCTCCAGTCATTAGTGAACTGTTCTCCCCTCATTAGTGAACTGTTCTCCCCTCATTAGTGAGCTCGTCTCCCCTCATTAGTGAACTGTTCTCCAGTCATTAGTGAACTGTTCTCCCCTCATTAGTGAACTGTTCTCCAGTCATTAGAGAACTGTTCTCCCCTCCTTAGTGAACTGTTCTCCCCTCCTTAGTGAACTGTTCTCCCCTCATTAGCGAACTGTTCTCCCCTCATTAGTGAACTGTTCTCCCCTCATTAGTTAGCTCGTCTCCCCTCAATGGTTTCGGCTGTTGTTTAACCCTTCGGCTGTTGTTGAAACCTTCACATAGTGAACTGTTCTCCAGTCATTAGTGAACTGTTCTCCAGTCATTAGAGAACTGTTCTCCCCTCCTTAGTGAACTGTTCTCCCCTCATTAGTGAACTGTTCTCCACTCATTAGTGAACGTTCTCCCCTCATTAGTGAACTGTTCTCCCCTCATTAATGAACGTTCTCCCCTCGTTAGTGAACTGTTCTCCCCTCATTAGTGTACGTTCTCCCCTCATTAGTGAGCTCTTGTCCCTTCATTAGTGAGCTCTTCTCTTCTCATTAGTCCACCAGAGACAGGACTCTCGACCAGCAGTGTACAGTGAGCCGGCCGGGTCTGGCCATGATCGCTGGAGCTCTTGCTGTGGAGCTGATGGTGTCTGTTCTCCAGCACCCAGAGGGGTACGTGCCATTCATTCACTACAACTACTGTACATCATCTATATATGTGTGTGTGTGTGTGTGTGTGTGTGTC
Organism: Gila orcuttii; assembly: GCA_026230005.1. Classification (NCBI taxonomy): domain Eukaryota; kingdom Metazoa; phylum Chordata; class Actinopteri; order Cypriniformes; family Leuciscidae; genus Gila; species Gila orcuttii. The sequence goes on along the minus strand of JAPDVR010000022.1, from coordinate 2,029,198 downwards.
TATATTCTGTCTTCTGATGCATGGTAGAAAAATCACGAAGAATGCCTGACTGAAGCTGTTTTAACATGTATGAACTTTACAGCTAGTCATTTTTCTATGCCATTTTGTGAGTACTGTGTTCACACTGGAAACTCCACCAAGAAGTAGATTCCAAACACCTGTATGATGAATGTAATTAAATAGGCCTTAATATGCCCTTTTACATAGTCTTGATGTTGTTTTTGGGCTCTACTAGAACAGGTTTTTATGGAAGCTTGTTTCCACCACAGAATCAAATTTTAAAAAGGTAATTGTGACTTTTTTTTCCCTCACAATTCTGACTTTTTATCTCAGAATTGCGTGATATAAAGTCGCAATTGTGTGTTAAAAAGTCTGAATTCTAAGATATAAACACGCAATTGCGAGAAATAAACTTGCAATTCTGACTTTATAACATGCAATTGGGAGATATAAAGTCAGAATTGTGTGTTATAAAGTTTATTTCTGTAGAGTTTATATCTCACAATTCTGAGAAAACATGTCAAAACTCGCAATTCTGACTTTATAACATGCAATTGGGAGATGTTAGTTGATATAAAGACTTAATTATGAGAAAAAAAGTCAGAATTGCGAGTTTTTCTGACTTTTTCTGCAATATTTTGACTTTATATCACGCAATTCTGATTTTATTCCTCGCAATTCTGAGAAATTAAGAATTGTGAGATGTATGCTCGCAATTGTGAGATAAAAAGTCGCAATTATCTATTAAAATGTTTTATTCTGTGGCGGAAACAAGCTCCCACAGGTTTTCCTGCTTGAATGTTGATTATTTTCCTCATATTCTCCATTGTTGCGGCTCCTCTCTTCCCAGTCTGTCAGTAACGCTCTGTTTACTTCCTGTCTCTATGAAGCCCCTCCTTCTGAAAAGCACACTGTCCTCTGATTGGTCGGCTGGAGCAGTGTGTTGTGATTGGTCTAGCACTTCGAGTGTGTTTGGGAAATGTGACCTACTTGAGCTACCGTTTATGCACCAATCTTCGGCATGCTTTCATTTAATTTCAATATGGATGGTATCCGATAAAAAAATAACATATACAATCAATAAATAGAGCAAAATTGCGAAGGCTGGCCATTTTAATATCAGTTTCAGTGTAAGAGTAAGATACTTGACTAGATAGGCACATGAATTGTGAACATAAAATTGTAACTCACCATTGTTTAGAAAACCATTTTCATCCGAATAGGACTTTAGCTTCATTTCCAGCCCTACAAAAAAAAGGAACAGCACTTATAGCAATTACGCTGTGATGCAGAAAAAGCCTGTATATTGCTTTTTATGTATTTCCAGATGAATGAGAGGGTATAGAAAGCTTTCATTCATGTTTACTATTCAAGACTTGAAAAAGCAGGGGCCGTTCCTCTCAGTGCCCTAGATAGTGCCGGCATCCAGTCAGTCTCTCTTCAGATGCATTACGCTGTTATAGAGCCGGGATAAAAGCCTTCAGATCCACTTCTGCTTTCAGCTGCCAAACTTACAGGAGAACACTTCCACTGCAGAAACCACATTAAAGTCAGAGAGTGTTAATCATTTTGGGGATTTTAAAATACATTTTCCTATCCCAGTGTTTTTAATATGCGCTCTGGCGCAGCAGGGCACTCTGATTGGTTCTGATCTTTCGTCTGAGGTTACGTCTACATTAATCCGAATACATGTGAAAATGGCGTTTTCGTTTAAAAACGCTCTCCGTCCACACTAGCATTTTTAAGCGTGAAAACGCTAAATTCACCTTTACAGCGCATGTGTAAAACGCTTAACAAAAGCTCACTGAGATGATCTAGACGGAAAAATAATTCTCAATTCTTCTGACAGGATCATTTTATTCAGCAGAATATCTCAGCATTCAGTGATCGTCCAGCTCGCTCTCACTCACCATTATATGTTTGGTGTAAAACACTAAAAGTGCTCATATTTCACCGCAGGACAGCAGATGTGTCATTTACAGTCATTTAGCAGACGCTTTTATCCAAAGCGACTTACAACTGAGGACTAAAGACAAGTCAAGTCATCGTGAAGAGGCAAAAACAATGCAAGAAGTGCTCAAAATACAAAGTTCAGGCAGTGCTCAGAGTAGCATAAGCCAGACAAGGGAGGATTTAAAGGAGAAGGAATTTTTTTATGTTAAGTGCTCAAGGAAGAGATGAGTTTTCATCTGTCTTTTGAATGCTGTCATGGATTCTTCACTCCATCAGCATGGAGCCGGGAATGTGAGTGTTCTGGAGAGTGGTTTAGTGGCTCTCTGTGATGGCACCACGAGCCGTCGCTCATTGACCGATCGTAGGCTTCTGGTAGGGGTGTAGACTCGTAGGAGGGAGCTGAGCCTGTGCTCAATCTGTAAGCAAGCGTCAATGCCTTGAACTTGATGCGGGCAGCGAGTGGTTGCCAGTGCAGAGAGATGAGAAGAGGAGTGACGTGGGCCCGTTTGGGCTCGTTGAAGGCAAGATGGGCTGCAGCGTTCTGGATCATTTGTAGAGGTTTAGTTGAACATGATGGAAGTCTTCTTCATCTTTGCAGGACTGTGATATGAAGAGTGTGTGAAGTAACATATTTTAGCAACAGTGTGAGAGTGAATAGCAGATAACGGGCACAATACCGCTATAAACATCAATATCTATTGGTACAATATGCGTCACATGACTAAACTTACGTCATCGTTTTGACAGTCGAGACTACAACGTGAAAACGCCATTTTTAAATTTATCCACTTTGGAGAGCGTTTTTAAAAAGCTTTGTTTTCATTAATAAAATTTGACAAATTATTAAAAAGAATTGCACATTCTGTTGCACATGCGTTGTCTTTCCCGACTGTATAAGTTTACTTTAGGCATAACAGACTGTCTGCTAGGATACGGACATGTTGACATTATTTATGTATGATTTTGTCCATTCAAGCATTAGACTTGAAAAAGGACTCAATATTTGCACGCTGTCTGAGACGTGTGTGTGTGCTTCGGATGAGTGCACACACACACACAAATCTTCTCACAGCACACGCAAGTTCTCTTTGGCGTCTTGCTCTTGAATGTTTAAATTGACAGATAGCAGTGTGTGCACAGATAGCAGTGTGTGCAGTTCAGCTCTCGCCTGCGCTCGCGCGCTAACAACACACAGCTGATGACGGTGCAAATGCTGTTATTATTAGCTATTATTGGGGATCCAGCGTGTGCATCCATCGACAGTGGAACTGTTTGTTTTACGCGTTATTTTCAACGAACCAGATTATAGATGCGTCATCAGTAGAAGTGTAACGATATCCTCATGTCACGATTCGATACATATCACGATACTGAACTCACGATACCATATTATTGCAATACTTAAATACGTATGATATAAGGTTAACAAAAAATGAACTACTGTTCAGCTACACAAGTATTCATCTTTCAGTTTCATCATCATCTATACAACAGAGGAAACTTGGGGGAAATGTGTACTGAAATGTAAACATTGATCATGTAACATAAACTGCTGTGAATTATGAACAACAGAAAACACCAGAGATATTTTATAATGCTCTTGTTATATGTGTTTTTTATTTTATGAGTGACAAAGTGTGTTTGTTGGGTGAAACCTTTACTAGTGTTGTGGAAGAATGAGTTGATTTGAGAGACATGAAGTGTTTTGATAGTTTTGAATGTGAAATGAACTGCAGTGAAGCTTAAGGCTGGTAATGAGAACTGAGTGAAGAGTTTTGAAAAATTGCCAAAGTATTGAGAAATGTGTCCTAGCGACTGTAAAAAAAAAATAAAAACCTGTAATAGCAGCTGTAAATGTTGCCTTATTAACCACTCAGAATTAGTGATAAACACATTTACACAAACACATGTAGATCACTGTCTCTCTAGGGTCGTCCACACCATCATAATGAAACAATACGTATTGTGAAAAGCGCTATACAAATAAATTTGAATTGAATTGAATAATGAGGGACCGAAGACACAGAATGATCATATGTTCCCCACATCACACTGAACATTTCAAGCTTGAGGGATATTTCACCCCAAATTGAAAAATTCACTCATTAAATGGTCACCTGATGTTAATAACAAAAACAATGTATGGTTTCTTTATGAAATAGCAGACACAATACCACTGATATTTTTTGAAAAAGATCTAAATCAACTTCAAGGTTTGGGTGCAGTGAGAAAGTCACAGAGACAGAACTAAAAATACGTCAAATAAACTCTTTTAAGATATCATTTAAGACTGTGGTATAAATTATTGAATGATTTGACCATAACTAATCAAGGTCCCCTCTTAGATAGGTACACAAGTACGTACACACACACACACACACACACGCACGCACAAACTCCCCTAAACCTACCCATCACTCAAAACATTCTGCATTTTTAAAAAAACTTTAATTAAAGGAGGTTTTTGGAGATTTTGTCACGTTTTGGTCACTTCTGGGAACAAATTTGTCCCCAAAATATAGTTAAGTAGACACACACACACACAAACGTAAAGTCTCTAAGCATAGATCTGTGTTTTCTGCCAGAGGTTACGCAGTGGCCAGTAGCAGTGACGACCGGATGAATGAGCCGCCAACATCTCTGGGTCTCGTCCCACATCAGGTCAGTGATGAGCTCAGGTCTGATGTATATTCATTTATTATTATAATTAGGCATGCACTGATATGAACACTTTGGCCGATACGATAACCGAGAATTCTTTATATATTTGAAAGCCGATAACCGATATATTGGCCGATATATAAATCTAAATCCAATTATGTATATAATTTTTGAGAGCCTGATTACAAAAACAAAAGTCTCACCATTAAAATTCATGTCCCAAACACACAATTATAATGATGTTCTCAATATAATTTTATATAGCCGATATGACAGACTTGTGTTGCACTTTATTGTATTTTCCTTTTTTGAAATGATTTCAATCATATTTCATGCAAAACTAATTTACATATTTTAAAATGTAACCTCACAAGGTAACAAAAGATCAAAATATGTGTACAAGTGTTACCTTTAGTCGGACAAATACAATATAAGATACAAATGAAATAAACAAAGAAAATTGTAAAAGTGAAATTGTCTAATTTGACAAATATTACGAAGCCTGCGGTGCTGGTGTTTATTTGTGGGATGGTTTTGTAGAAATGTAGTTACAGCATGTTCTGTGTGTGAAGTCGATGCAAACGTGGGTCGGGTCTGGTGTTTTCCTCACTGTTGTCACTGGATTGCCATTGAAGAATGAGATCCGTGGGCTAATCCTCCTCAAGAGTGTTTGGAGGCTCGTGCTGAAGTGATCCTGCGTTCACCGGCTTTATGAGTCTCTGGAGTCAGAGAGAATGAGGAAAAGCAGGGAAGGGTATATCGGGGATGAAGAGAAAGTATTTCATCTCTCTCTGTTCGTACTCCTCTTGACCGCCTCATTTTCATTGAGGATTCAGTATGACGTCACTCTTCATACGCATGAACAGTGTTAAAAGGGTCAGGACTTTTCATCATTTTTTTCTCCCTGAGTTAATTACAATGTCTGTCAAGGTTTTTTTTGTAGCAGAAACATGAGTATTTTATATAATACAGGACTATTTCTCTGAGCCTTTAAATTAACATTGAACATGCATGTAAAAAGGAGATATTTAGTAGAATGTTCACACGGCTCTTTTCCATGCGATGATAGTGGATGGGGATCAGGGTTATTATAGTTAATCATACTAACATAACACTGATGGGGACTGGGGTTATCAAGCTCCAGAAATGACTAAAAAAATCCTGATTTCTGAAGTAATTTTGTAGGTTTTTTGTCGTTATTTGCTTCTCTTTTCCCATGTCAGATCTCATTCACTTTCACACATTGTGTGTCACACCAAATACATTCATAGTGAGTTCCTTTTTTTTGGGTTCAATCCTCAGGGAATGCATCTGATAACATCTACATCATGAATGTAATGTAATGCCACTTTGGCTAAAAGCATCTGTAAATGTAAATATTTGTACCTTTAAAGGTGCATTGTGTGATATTTCTGAGGATCTATTGACAGAAATGCAATATAATATCCATAACTATGTTTTCAGTGGTGTATAAAGACCTTGCATAATGAACCGTTATGTTTTTATTAGCTTAACCGCGGGCTCCTTCTATGGAGGTCGACATATTGTGTGGTCATGTTTCTAGCGTAGCCGACAGCGAACACACAGCGCTACAGAGCGCGTTTCCTCACTACCTTGAAGAAGTTTTCAGTGGTGTATAAAGACCTTACTTAATGAACCGTTATATTTGTTTTACCTTAAAATGAGCAGTTTCTGTCTACACACACCGCGGGTTTCCTTACATTGAAATGCGCCGACATGTTTCTACGGTGGCCCTAAATGGACAAACACGTTTCGTTACTATGTTGCTCTTCGTGCAAGGAAGCAAGCTTAGTTCAGCGAATAAAACACTTGACACAATGATGAACAAGTAACAATAATATTCGCAATAACATATAGTTTTACTGAATAATTAAGTAAACATAATTTCTTAATTTATCCTTGTAAAGAAACCTCATTGCTGGACTGCTACTCTCTGCTGTCTCAGACGATGACATCACTTCCTGTCGGCCACCATAACTTTTGTTCGTTGCAATTCATAACCTCACCACTAGATGTCGCTAAAAATCACACAATGCACCTTTAAAGGGAAAAATTAAAATTAAGATGGTCAACCTTTACTCACGTTATTCCAAACTTGTATGACCTTCTTGCTTGTGTGGAACATAAAATAAGTTATTTTGAGAATGGATGATGACATTCTTTTTTGGGTGAATTATCCCTTTAAGACGTTATTATTTAAATAAGCTCTGATGTGATTGGCTCAACTCTGTGTAGGTGTAATTCACTGGGAGGAGCCAAGCTGCTGAAGGGAGGGCATATGTTAATGAGCTCATGGTTGTGATGTCATAGCCATGATTTTTTAATTAGATGTGTTAGCCGTTTAGTTAAATAAACAGTGTATGACGGGAAAGGCAGATTTGATGTTATAGATGTGATTGATAAAGAACTGATTCTGATTCCACTTAACAATTGCCAGGGGCGTTGCTAGGCCCTTAAACTTCTGCCTAGCCCCCCTAAAAATTTGTGATTAATCATGTAAGCTACACAAATTCGAGTTCGCTTCAGTCTTGTTATAATCAGATTCAGCGCGTTCTTCATCTTCAATCCGCAGCGGCGCCGAGCAGAGAGCACGTCAGAAACAGAGGACAGGGTGTGTGTGTGTGTGTGTGTGTGTGTGTGTGTGTGTTCATCTGAGCCTCATTTGTCTGTCACTGCTGGTCAATGTCAGAATATTTGAGATAACCAATCAAATCAAAGTTTGAAAATAAAATTGATTCTGATTCTGAATTTTAACAGTGCGACTCGACGCGTACGGTCAAGTGCGAGATAAGATGTAAGTAGCTAAACTTAACATTTCATATTTTACTTTTTTTTTAGGTCATGAATGTTAAACGAATGACAAAAAATAATCAGGCAAACTAATATAGTTTTGTCTAATTTCGACATTTTGAACTGAACATAGGCCGAAACATTAACAGAGAAAGGGACAAAAGAGAAAGGGATGAAGAGACTGAGAAAAAGAGAAAGAGTGATGGAGATGAGGAGAGAGCAGGTATTGACAAATAATCTACTGCCCACTGACATGGTTTTAAAGCTATTTCTTATCCTTTTTTTATCTTAAAAACATCTTGAAATGCACATAAAAAAATTTGAAATAAAAAATTTGAACCCCCTACCAACCTCAAATTTAGGACCTCTTTGATTATAAAGCCCTGTCTACGGCCCTGTATTAGGCAGAATATCAATAATGAATGTGTAGCCTACATATTGTGAATGCATTTAATAAACTTAATTACCTTTAGTAGCTTTCAGTAAATAAACACGTCTGAGAAAATTATTCATAGGCAAAATCAACCTATCAGTTGACTCTGTTTACTTTCTTCACTGACAGACAAAAATGAAAAGCCTATATCAGTCAAAGCTCAGCTTTAGGAGGGGAAGAAACAGGGCAAGATAAAAACAAAGAGAAAAAGATTGTGATGCTGATGAGGAGAGAAAAATAATCAGCTGCCCACTGACATGGTTTTAAAGCTGTTATCCTATTTTTTTGGCCTTCATAACAACTTAAAATATGTAGATCAGAGAAATTTTCTCGGGGAAACCCAGAACCCCTCTATCTTCCCTAACTCACATTTGGGACCACAGTGATTATAAAACATTGCCTTTGCATGGTAATGAAACTGGTTAATAGTGAGCATTAGATCCTAAACTAAAGTGTTACCTTTTTTTATCATTTTTTTTAAAAATCATACCCTCATTGGGGGCTTAGCCCCCTAAAATGAAAATCCTAGTGACGCCCCTGACAATTGCAATTTCCCCTTTTTCCCTAATTATATGCTGTTAATAAATCTTTCTTACTCAAAAATAAGTGATTATGAATCAGTACAAATATCTAAACATTCTTAAATCAAGATACATTCACTGAAGAAGCTAAATGAGTGAAGATATGAAGTCTTGTTCACTGAAAACTGGTTAAAATAATAACAAATATCTGCCAATGAGGTCAATGTTTTCCTTTTGAATTAAGTAAATTTTTCTGACCCCATTGGCAAATATTTGATCTTATTTTAAGCATAAATTCATTGTTCTTCTCCAGTAAATGTATCTTGATTTAAGAATGATTAGATATTTGTGCTGGAAAACAAGACAGAAACACTATTCCTATTCCTCGAGGACACCGAAAAAGAGAAATATTTTTTTTCCAGTGCAAATGATCCCGTTTTTCACATGATATGCATGTGTCAAAAAGATTATTTGTAATATTTTTTACAAAAAGATACTATTTCAGTCTTACTAATTCAAAATCTCATGTTTAAGTCAATGTGTTACTTGCTGTTTTTTTGTAATAATTTCTGCGTGTAAATCGTTTCAAATTAAATTCTACATTTTTTTCAGTGTATGATTTTTTTTAGAAGACACCATAGAAAAGCATCAACATATATTTCGCTGTGCTTGTTTTTATGATACATATTACATATTGTTGCATCTTGCAATTTTACAGTCTCGCTATAATTCATAAAGTGGCACAGCAGGACCCCCTGCCTGTGTGCTGAAGCTTAGCTAGACACACACACACACACACACACACACAGGGGGCTAATGACGCAGCTACAGACGTCAAAGAGCCGCTCTCTGGGTTATGAGCTCGTACAGCATGAATATTCCCTCCTCAAGAACCCATAATTCATATGCGACTCCTTACGAATAATGCGATTAATCAGGAAAGCTATCTTGACTGTGACTCAGTATCATCACAATACCAGACGCTGGTGAAACGGACACATGCCACGACTGGGTCATTATAATCCCTGACCTTATAAATCAATCTGGATGGGATTTCTGCATTAATGTTGCATGCTGACATTGGGAAGTGTGTGAGTCTCGTTGGCTCACACTGACCCCTGCTGGATGTCAACGGAACTGCAGCAGATCTGTGATCGTCTAGTGACTGGTGTGTGTTTGAGAGTAGAGCTTGTCAGCTGTGTGTCTCAGGACTGTGTGTGTGATGAAGCTCTAACAAGCAACATGACATTATTATTGATCGTTTGGTTTCTGTTCCGGTGGTGTTGTTTTGGGAAGCTCCACTCACGGATACGAAATCCCGCTCCACATAAATGCACACTCTCCTTTAGAAGTTTAGTGTCAGTACAATTGTTTTTTTTTATTAATCAAAGATGCATTGAATTTATCAAAAGTGACAGGAAAGGCATTTAAAAAAAAGTTCCATGTTTCCTCAAAAATATGAACTGTTTTCAACATAAATGTTTCTTGATCATCAAATCATCATATTATACTGATTTCCGAAGGATGATGTGACACTGAAGACTGGAGTAATTATGCTGAAAATTCAGCTTTGATCACAGGAATAAATTACACTTTACTATATATTCACATAGAAAACAGCTTATTTACATTGCAATAATATTTCACTGTTTTTACTGTATTTTTGATCAAATATATATGAAGCTTGTTTCCACCACAGAATAAAATATTTTATAAGATAATTGCGACTTTGTACAGATGTAAACTCTCAATTGTGAGGAAAAAAAGTCAAAATTGCGTGAAATAAAGTCAAAATTGTGAGATAAAAAGTCGCAATTACCTTTTTCATTTTTTATTCTCGTGGCAGAAACAAGCTTCCAGAAATAAATGCAGCAATGCTCTTTCATAAACATTAAAACATCTTTCCGACCGCAAACATTTCAACGGTCGTGTGTTTTAAACTTCCCTCAACATTTATTTTTCTTTTCCTTCAAACCTGCAACTTTTCATTTACCAGCCCAGATGATTAATAACTGAAAATATATATTGTGGCCACAACAAACATGATTTGGATGCATAAAGAGCATTTTAAAATGTATGCATTTATTTGCATTAATAACAAGAAAAGTGGAATCTGGAAACAAACGCCTGGTCTTCATCGTGTTTGAGTCAGTGGGTGTCTTGGGGATTGTAGACATTTGTTTATGTTTTGATTGTAAAGTATGCATCTTTCTTTACAGTAAATGATTCAAACATGTTTAATATGGTTGATCTCATGCTCAAACTTCATTTCCCTGATATTTCTTCCCTCCAATTTGATTTAAAACCTAATTAGATTTGAACAGAAAGACATTGGAGGAATTTCTTAATATGAATCCGTCTTATTTTGTGGATTTGACACCATGAATGTGGATTTACATCAGAGTGTCTTGAGCAGCAGCGCATGGATTCATGGGTGATGCGTGATATAAACTCCTTGTAATCTTCCCACCGATGCCTCGACCGCTCTTATCTTTTCCTCGGCTCTTTCTTTCATTTGCTTTCAATTAAGATTAATGTGTGAGGAGTGTGTGACCGTAACCAAACACACACCACTCGTTTATTACACCGCCAGATATATTATACGTCACAAGAAAACATTGAGCTTTCATACGCAAATCACCAATAATCATTTACATTTACTTGCAGAGAGGGTTTATAAAAATATATAGTATAGTAAAAATAAAATAAAATATGAAGCACAAAATTATTAAAACAAATAAAATATATAGTAAAAAACAAACAAACAAATAAAATAGTAAAATAAATAAACCATATATATATATATATAATACAGAAAATAAATTGTATATAATAAATACGTATTATAAATATAATTTCTATTAAATAAATATACACACATGCATTAAAAATATAGCATAGTAAAATAAATATGGAAAACAAATAAAATCCTAAAGTTTTTATAATAAATATGTATATATTCAATAAATATGATAAATAATGGAAATTAATATAAAACACAGATCAAATATATAGTACTATATAGGATATTTAAAATTAAACAGTATCATATAGGATGAGAAAGGCTTGGTTGATTATAAATATACTTCATTCTCATGAAATTACCTGAGATAAACCATATATTGTCACAGTAAGATGTTTTATGCTTATGCTACTGTATGCTACAACTGTTTCTTGATTGGAAAGTGTGTGTGGTACATAAGTTCATTTCGTTTTGCTTTAAAGAATGATTTTGTTTTTATAATGCTGTATTTAAAGAGGAAACTCACCCATATCATGATTAACTCAGGGTTACAAACCCAAACTAATCTTACCAGGCTTTGTTGGTACCAACATCAACTCAGGCTTTGATCCTGGGTTTAGGAGTTCAGCTGTGACATCAGTAGCGAACAGCCAATCACATGCTGAGAAAGAGTGACACTGCGATTCACCTCTCTTCTGCAGAATAGTAAGAATATAAGCAAATTTACACAGCGAGAAGAAAATATCTGTCTATGAAAGAGGACAACTAAAATAAAAGGTCTTGCTTTATCAGTGCAAGTAAAAGTTGTGAAGTTAATTTATCCACCTTATTCTGCTCTAAACAATGCGCGCCGCCATGACGACGACTCCGGTTGCCTACTTCCGGTTCGTACTGTATTAGCAGTGAGAGAATGAGTTCAGGCTCTACATGTGCTGTTGTTGGTTGTTTTAACAATTCAAAGTAGATCAAAAAAATTTTTTTTAGAAACTGGGAGCTTTGAGCATACGATAAAAAGGAGAGAATGCCTATGTCCGGTTCGTATCAGCTACATTCAATGCCAGAGTAGACGTTTTTGGTTAGCTGCGCTAAAACTGAAGCATCCAACGAAAAAGGTGTAATAGGTTACCAGTAGGGATGGGCATTTCAAGCAAAAATAATATTCGAAGATCGCTGGGTATTATTCAATTATTATTCGAAAATCGCACCCCTCCATCACATCATGCACACATGCATGTATAGGCTATAGGCTACACACCAGAACATGTGAGCAAAGCGGAGCAGTGTGACGCTTAAATATAAGTAAAAAAACAACAACAACTAAACATACGTTTTATATTTAAGTTTCACAATATAATGTTTTTTATTTTATTTATTTCATCTATGTTGATTCTATGAAAAGGGAACCGCATGAGATGAGTCAGATAGGATCATAAGATGCCCAATATCGGAAAACATTTGGAATGGCTCAGACATGATTTTGACCACTTATTAAGTTTTGTTTTGTAGAAAGCCTTTCTTTAAAGTGAATTTCGTTTAGTATAAATTGTATCTTCATTTTTATCAATGTTTTTTCAACAAATTGCCTGGAATAATAAATAAGCAGCAAATATAGTAGACGATTCAGACACGGATGCGCGGGCGCGTGAACTGGAGCGCGTCTTATTAATAAACGAAACTCAGCGTATAAGTTAGGCTACTTGCCTCACATACATGAGAAGTATATCTATAGAAAGCTTGAAATGCGTACTTTTACACAAAATAATTAAAAACGAGCAGAAATGGGCTGCTCTCTGCTTATGTACTGTATAGTTTAATTCGTATGAAGTGTGCATTTCTCTCTATACACGGGTTTCTTGTATACAAACAATACCGGATGCGCGCGCATCCAGGGGGCAAAAAACCGCTATCTGTTATGTCGAGTTCTGTAAAAGAACATTGTAATTAACGCAGATTTCGCATTGTTTGTAATTTCTTGTTGACTCAATAATAAACTGCAATTTCAGAGTTGGATCTGTTTGTTTGTTTTTCATATTAATATAACATTATGTAAAACGTCCAACTGTTTACGAATCAAAATCCGGACATACTGTGATGCATGTATGAATTATCATGTTAGACTAAGTTAGTAATGTATAGTGCCCGAATTTGCTTTTATATAAGTTAACCTTGTTTACGTTACTTTACGACCTGCAACATATCATGACTGCACACATATAACGTTACTTTACTGTAAATCAAAGATTTGACGATGGATTATGTGGGAAGTAGTAGCCTACCTCCGACCGTGGCGATTATATTAAAAAACTTACTCTCAGCAATGGTGAGATCTTGCCGGATCCCTACGCAATACCTGACGATCTTTGGATTGTGGATGACAAGAAGTGGCCAGCAATTGTATGGCCTGATATATATATAATTGTCTAATTCAGACACCAAGTGTGTATAAAAGAGAAATGATTAGAGCGTACAAATCCCTTGATGCATACAACCATGCATACAACTACGTGCTATGTTGTCATGTGCAGCTCGTCAAATACTTTGATCCTGCACCGGATTTTTGCGTGTTGAGGTCAGATGTGCTCCCTAGTCAAAGGCAAGACATTAAAGCCAAGCCTTATGATGCCTGGGTGTATGTCCATAAGGGCCTTGGTTACATCCTTAAGGCTAACTGCAAATGCATGGCAGGGTACGTCTATCAAAATGTATCTGCCATCAGAAACCCTTCACTCCGGTACGAAGACTGCGGGTCTTTTGCCCCCTGGCTGCGTGCGCAAGCAGTGATGACGTCGCCGAGAAATCCATGTATAGGCGCGTTCACTACTGCGAATATGGCGACTGGCGAGTCAGCATCATCAAATTTATCTTTGCAGTCGACACTTACAGAAAACACTAGTTATTAATAAACAATTCAAATGTTTAATGCATAATCATTACTTTTGCCGTTAGCATTCTCTCCCATATAGTATACATAACTTCCAACCCAACTTCAGTCGTGCACGGGCATTTACTACTTATTTCACATATTTTCTAACCAGCACATCACTGCGGCGTTCTGAGCGAGCGGCGTTTAATCTTCATAAAGCTTCGAACCGGAAAAGGACAACCGGTTTCCGGTTCAAACCCGCTATGAATCATGGGTTAATTCGCTAACCAGGAAAAAGGTGGATACAGTTGATAAAGGTATAGAGAGAGTTGAACATTTAAGCTCATTTTATAGCTTCATAATTGATTCTAAAGCGTATTTATGTTAAACTGTGCATAATAATTGATCAACTAAAATTGCACGTGTGATCGTTTAACGGAATAATAATTACATAAATAATATCTAAATCATACAAAATTATTATTCTAAATAAACATTACTAAAAGTCAGATGATTTTGTCTTTAAAAATCATTTGCTATGTAGTGATCTTTAATTTGGAGTAGAAACAGGTGGAGTGACTTTATCGCATCAGACATGTGACACTTTGCTCACAGCTGATTGGTCCAAGTTCGGTTTGCAACCTCTCACCTGGAGCATCACCTGACCCGGACCCGGTTAGCCGTGGAGCGTTAGTTACTATGGCGATGAACACCGCTAAAAGCCAAAACACTTTCATGGTCCCTAAAACCCAGGGTTGGTGCAAACTAATCTGAAACATATCTGGCTATCCAACTAAACTGGCTTCATGGTACAGGCCCCTTGATACAAAATCAAAACAAAAATACATTTTTGCAAACATTTAAACAGATTTGTACTTTCCCTGGGCAAAAATTTCACTGCTCATATTACCACATTTTATAAAAAACGTTTGTTATCTAGTACAAATTATCTAGTACAAATAATTTTCAGATTGTTAATGTAAAATCCCCCTGTGGTTAAAATCCAGCTTTTAATGTTGTTTATGTCTATGTGGTGTTTTTAATATGCTTTAAGACAAAGCATGTATAAATTCATAGCTCGACAGCATTGCTGAGTATTTTCTGCTTAAAACTGCAGTGAACCAAAGACACGGTTTGAAATCGCTGGTGTTTCTGACGTCACAAACTACCTTGTAACCAATCAGATCAACGTGTGATCGTCAACGAGTGGATCTCTGAGTGAGTGAGTGGAGGCGGGGCTCATTTGCATATTCATAGAACCGCGTTTACTAAATGAGGCAAGGGTGTCGAGTTACATGTAAGATATTTTAAAGGAGTGGTTGATTATGATTTCACTTTTCTAACTTTAGTTGTAATGTTGCTTTTTGAGCATAATCAACATCAGCAAAGTTACAGCGCTCAAAGTTCAAAGCAAAGAGAGATATTTTCTTTTACAGAAATCGCTTTTTAAGGACTACAACAAATGGCTGGTAGGAACTACAATGAGCTTATTCATGGGTTAGTGACATCACTAACCATAAAATTTACATAAACCCCACCCCCAGGAACAGGATTTATAGATTATCATGACAGAATATGCTAATTAATGACTAGAAGATAGTTAACTCCACATCAGATACATAAATTCCTCAACTAACCTTTCAGAAACGTTGTGTGTGTGTGTGTGTGTGTGTGTGTGTGTGTGTGTGTGTGTGTGAGGTAAAAGGACACAAGCTGTTGAAGCTCCACCCTCTCTGCCAGCAGCTCATTTGCATTTAAAGGGACAGACACAAAAACAATGTGTTTTTGCTCAACCTCAAAAAGTGACAATTTTAACATGCTATATAAAAAATATCTGTGGGGTATTTTGAGCTAAAACTTCACATACACTCTCTGGGGACATAAGACATTTATTTTACATCTTGTGAAAAGGGCATTATACATTATATTTCAAGAAAAAAACTTTTAAATGTCATTTTGGTGATTAAAGATGAGTTTTAAGAGATACAATTATTGACTACAGAGGGAATTTAAATGGGCTTCATTTGCAGCATCATTTTTATCAGTTGTTTGTGTAATTATATATTTTTTAAACTTAAACTGTTTTGGTTTTGTGAAACATGACTCTTAATAGGTTTAAAATTGGATATGATCCACAATACAAATTTTGTCATTAATAAAGTGTCTTTATAAAAAGCCATTAGCAGATTATATTTAGGGTTTGTTCAAATTCATTGTGTATTTTTCTCTGAGACCACAAGTAATGCAACATTTTTTCTTTGCTACAAGTTGAAAGCTTAATAATACTCCTTTTACATAAGATTAGGAATATCCATGAAATATCCCACTGATACTCCAGTGTTAAGTGTGTTTCTGACATTAAAATGGCTGTAGGATCTCTCAGACCCCAAACTGAACATGAGGGTTAAAATAATACAAATATTACAGACATAATAAAAATGTGGGTAAGACTTTATTTTACAGTGTCCTTGTACTTACCATAGTAATAACAGTAAATTAGGCATAATTATATGCAACTAAACCTCAACCAAATCCTAATCCTACCCTAACCCTATAGTAAGTACATGTAGTTAATATTACTCAGTACTTAAATATATAATTACACTGTAACAATGACACCTTTAAATAATTTGATTTGGTTACAATTTATTTTAAGGTGAAGTAGATATGTTGTACCTTAAATAAGTACTGAGAAATATTAATTAACTACATACCTACTTACTATAGAGTTAGGGTTTGGTTTAGGGTTATTTACTTGTAATTATGCAAAATTTATGCAAAATTTACTGTTATTACTATAGTAAGTACATGTAGTAACAT